>CM035843.1:109730223-110930223 GCA_020510985.1 Pholidichthys leucotaenia | reverse complement strand
ATGTCCCTGTTGTGTGGATGTGTATATGAAGCCTTTCATGTCCTGCCCTTTTAATGTGTGTGGTCACGCGACTCTGCATCCTGGAGGCTGTGCAGTGAACGCTGTTTGGAAGCAGCACAACACAGCGGAAAAATTAAAACAGCTTGTATCAAAAATCAATGTGGTGTCCACCCACATAGTATGTGATGACTGACTCTTAATTTCATCTGAAGCTGCCAAGAAAAAGTGAGCGAAGTGAACTTAAACAAGAAGGGACTGCCACAAAGCTAAATCACTGTTAGCCGCTAATAGCCATCCATGTCAGCTCAACCATTTTACAGTGGAACTGGATGACAAAATGGACAATCTGAGGCTGGATGTAAGAACTTGATCAGAGACTCGTAATCTCTATGTGGCGATAACATAAACATGGCTGTGTAAAAGACTGCCCTGACGCAGCTAACAAGCTAATTAGCTGCCGCCACGAGTCATGTGACTCACATATCTTCAAGAGGTGTGTATATACCTATGCATCTCAATAAATTACAATATCATCAAAAAGTTAATTTATTTCAGTAATTAGAGTAAAACTCATACGAGACAGATTCATTACACACAAAGTGATATATTTCAAGCATTTATTTCTTTTAATTTTGATGATTATGGCTTAGCTAATGAAAACCCAAAATTCAGTTTCTCAAAAAAATAGAATATTAGTTACATAAGATCAATTTTAAAAAATGGATTTTTAATAGAAATGTTGGCCGACCGAAAAGTATGTTACATCAGCCAGCACTTTGCCGATGAGCCATGTACAAGCTCCAAGATTTAAAAAAAAAAAAAAGTATTTTTGACTGATGAGAGGTGCGATGATGCAAAGCTGTTTGCAAGTGATGTGCAGTGTCAAGGCTGGCATACCTGGCAGATATAGTTCAGCATCTGAATGAACTGAACACACAAATGCAAGGCTGAGATGAAAACCTGCTCACAAGCATAGACAAAATAAATTGGTCCCTTTTAGATGTACACCTCTGGCAAAAATATCTGGAAAGTGCCAACTTTGACATGTTCCTGCCAGGACATCAGCTTTGTGCTCATCTAAACAGGTTGTAATATGCTACAAATTGTCCTTTTGTAACATTTTGGTTGGTGGGGTTCCCAAAGATTTTATTTTATTTTTTTTAATGTAAAAAGGGTTCCTTGGCTCAAAAAAGGTTGAAAAACACTGCTCTAATTGCTTAAAATAAAAGACTGAATATAAATGTAAACATATACTATAATGTAGATGTTACTGACCTCTGTGACGTCCATGACCTTAATGGCTGCCAGCTGTCCTGTCTTAACATGTCGACCCTGAAAAGGAAGTCAAAAAAGAGAGAAAAGATTAGGAAAATGATCTCACAATATGACACCTTTATGGACATCTTGATGATCATTCACTAATGCATGTTTTTTAACTGTTCAATGCTTAGACAAAGAAGAATGCATGGTTTAAATCAAAAAGTCCTACTAGATGATAGTTTTCTTGGAGGGAAATGCAGGATCATTGAGTTTGTTTCAAAAACAAAAAGCATATTCATACAAACATGAAAAAAATAAATAAATCAACTTTATTCATGTGGTACAATCCTAGGCAACACAAACCTTTATAGTTTCTCCAGTGGACTGTGTAGTGTTTTGATCAGGAATTGTTGCAAACAGAACTTTTTAAACACACAAGTTTATGATGTGATTAACACAAAAGTTATGTGAGCTCAGACAAACGGTGGTAAGCACACACTCTGCTACATTCACGAGAAGCCAGTTCTTTTTTCAGCCCTGAGCACCACGACAAAAAGCAGCCACCACTCAAAGCGTTTCATAAACTCTGGACTACATAGAGAATGAATATAAAATAATCGCCCACAGCAGAAAAAATGAGTTTGGTGGACACGTCCCCTAATATAATACTTTTTCTGCAGTGTTTGGCTTCTGGGTTGCCAAGGTGCATGGCCACGCACATAATTTAGTGGACACATCTTAAAAGGGCAGTACATGAAAAGCGCCAGATTAATATATATAAAAAAAATAATATTCAAAAAATTCCTGCATCCAGATCGTGATCCGAATCACCACCAAAATCTTATCTGTTCCCCGTGCCATTACACACCTTTCCTGAAAATTTAATCAAAATCCTTTGATAACTTTCTGAGTTATGTTGGTAACGGACAAATCAACAAACCAAAGCCACTGAAAACATTATCTCCTCCCTTGGCAGAGGTGGCAATACAAAAAAAAGAGCTCTGAAATGCCATGAAGACAGCTCACAGCCTTGGAAGATGTCTAGTACATGAATTACAATTATACATATTTGAATTTAGGTGTTTCTTTCCATACAGACTACCCGAGTGGTGGCTCAGTTGGTAGAGCATCCGCCCCACACCCGGGAGGCAGGGGTTCAAATCCCGGCCGGGTCATGCCAAAGACCATATAAAAGTGGAACTTCCTGCCGTCCAGCTTGGTGCTCAGCAATAATGGAATGGAGGAGGGAAATTTGTGGCGGCGCTTTGCATGGCAGCGGCCCTCTGATTCTGCACTTGGGGTGTGTGTGATTAACACTGTAGATAGGTAAAACACAATCTCGTTCTACTGTACATGATTGGTTGTACAGTTGAATGACAATAAGGGTGATTTAATTTAATAAGGCCTAAAGTTTGAGATTTAAACTCAAGTATAACCCAATGGTCCACCATTTTATAGTGAATGACATTGCTGAATCTACTGTATAAATTAATTTAATTTAATTTATACAGTAGATTCAGCAATGTGTAAACAAAAAGCACCACCAAGCAAAAAAACAGCATAAATGATATCAAATTTTACCAAGACAACAAAAAATGTCATATTAGCTTCTTCTGGTGTGAACTCTGATAATCCATAACAATACAGGTATGAGTTATGTGGATGTCAAAGCTACAAATCCAGTATAGAAAAGGGAGAATGAGAGAATAATGCCAAAAGCAACACTATAACCAGCCAACATACAGTAAACCCTTTTCACTACAACTTAGGCTAAAAAAGCAAAAATTAATCAAATGTTTCAATAGATGGAACACTGAAGACAAAGACAGACTGTGCACTCCTTTATGTTTGCACTATATTTTTAGTATATTTTTAGTCCACGTCTGTGCATGTGCATCTGAACTGCCAAACGATCGGGTTTCCTTTGTAAGAAAAGGGGACTGCGACACCTGAGCCACCGGCCCCGACGTCTGAGTGATGAGAGATTAACCCGTTTTGCTTTGGCCAGGGGGGACGTGTGTATGTGAGCGTGAGGGAATGAGTGAGTGAGAGTGGAGGTGGGGGTTACTGCAAAAGGTCAAGGCTGATGGAGAGAGCAAATTTCAAAAATGACAAGAGAACAACTTTCTGCTGGTGCCAGGTTGTGGGAACTATAAATACAGTGCAGGAATTAAGAGATTAAGGAAGGAGAATTGCTTCAAAATGGGGAAAAAAATGTCACTTTTTACATTTTTTGCTCACAATGTCAAAGTTTTAGCAGGTGTTAACTTATTGTGATCATAAGTATATTATCTCTTGGGTTTGCTTGTGCAATTATTTAGCATCCTAAAACGATCACAGACTTCATTTCTTGTCATCAAAATAGTTCCAAAGAGGGTTAAATCTGAAGATAGCAAATACAACCAAGTGCAGTAGGACTGATTCTGTGAAACCATGTCAGCTATGGTGACATGGGAAGGGCAAGGACAACCTAAAGTGGAAGTGACTGATAAGCAAAGATAAACAGAGCAGTTTCAGTGCAGAGAGATGAACAAACATTAACAAAGCACCACACTAGAAAAGCAGGATATGAGTCTATAGCTACAAAACAGTTGTCAGAGTGAACAGAATTTCGTCCAAAGTGCAGAATTTTGTTTCCCTGCACTGATGCCCTGGACAATATTGGAAAATGGCTTCTAGCTTTGTGCAGTGAGTGTCAAAAACTTAAAAAATAAATAAATAAATAAAAGTGACTTACAGGTGAACACACATCCCTTATTACACAGATGTGACAGGAAGGGGTTTCCTCCGGAAACATTTCTCCGTGGCGGGCCGCTTCGCCAGAAATTGTACCGCCATGCCAAGGCGATATGATTTTATTAAGAAAAATATATGAAGCAATGACTTTCTGCTAGCGCGCACATGAACAACGCGCATGGCCGTCATCCACGCGGAGTTTAGAAGTGCCCCGCCCACGCGAGTTCTTGACTCAGTCAGCAGGCAGCGTCTTGCGAAGCGTGACTGTCAACAAAAACATGAGTTTGTTCAAGTACTTTAAACACAGAAAAAAATCAGAAGAGGTATGTATGTAAGCACTGGAGGCATTTATCATGGTTTTAACCCGCTGTTAACGGGAGCAATAATGGAAGAGTCGCTTAGCTAAGAGACATGGTTAGAATTCATATGCAGCCGGCTTCATATGAAGGGAAAGGCGGGGGACTGATGAATTGCTGAGGATATATTTCACCAGCCACTACAATATTAAGTTATGTTCCCTATTATGCACCTGACAAGTTAAAATGAGCGAAATTCACAAAGTCAATGACTTTAATGAGCCCCGCCCACGCGAGTGTTCGAGTTAGTCAGCAGGCAGTGTCTCACTAAGCGTGACTGTCGACAAAAACATGAGTTTGTTCAAGTACTTTAAACGCGGAAAAAAATCAGAAGAGGTATGTAAGCAAGCACTGGAGGCATTTATCATGGTTTTAACCCGCTGTTAACGGGAGCAATAACGGCAGAGTCACTTAGCTAAGAGACGTGGTTAGAATTCATATGCAGCCGGCTTCATATGAAGGGAAAGGCGGGGGACTGATGAATTGTTGAGGATATATTTTACCAGCCACTACAATATCAAGTTATGTTCTGTAGGAATTGCAGGAATGATGAGACTGGCAATTTCTCTCTTTTCTCGCACGAGCAGGCGTGCCGTTTTTATTCTCCAGCGGCAGTGACAAAAAGCAACAGCTAAAAACGCTAGCTTTATTTTCACTCTAAACTGAGGTCCTTCAGCGGCTGCCTAGAGAGGTGCCTGATAAGAACGCCTGAGAGCACAACTATAACTGCCTAAGCAGATAATTCACCACAATATGTGTTCATGTACAGAATGATGTCTTTAGAGTCCGCTGCAGTTCCCTATTATGTACCTGGCAGGTTAAGATGACCGAAATTCACATAGTCAATTACTTTAATCCGTCAGCAGCCTTCAGACAAACTAAGCGTGCCAACATCTGATTTCAAAATAAGGAAGGTTTTTCCTGCTGTCTGAGTGGTGAGGAGATTTCTGAAAAAAAAAACAAACTATAAATCTAAAGAAAAATTATAACAGAAATAACGGCATCCTTGGTCATTTAAATTGATTTATTTCATTAAATACAATTTTATTTTATTTTTTTCTTTGTAATCAGAGTTAAGTTATTGTTCTGTTCTGACTGCAAAATTATGCTCAAAAATGTAAATTGTTATAAGGAAAAAGTAAAAAAAAATTACCACAGTCTGTTTCAAATTTATCTAAAAAAAAAAAACTAATTTTGTTTAAAAAAAAAAAACCAGACAAAAATTAGTCATAAAATAATCCACAAATTTATAATAAAGTTTCAAATGTACAAGAAAAGTCATAATTTTACAAGAGGAAATTACAAATTTGAGGAACATGGTTTCAACTTTAGATTTACAGAGAAAAGCAGAAAACTATAAGAAAATTGTTATAAATTTTTGAGTAAAACCTCAAACCTTCAAGACAAGTCATTACTCAAGTTTTTAAGTGGGTGCTCTTTGTACCCTTAACAACTAGAAATTTTTGGTTGTCTACTTTTAATTGATAATTTCAAAGCACTGCTTTTACATGAGTATAATTTCTGGTTACTATACCCACCTGATCATATAATTTAAGTATGCATGAGTACATTACTATTATGAATATTTCTTTCCCTTCCCTACTCTCTCAATGGAAAAAAAAGAAACACCAGAATAAACATACAAAAAATACATATATTTTTTGTCATTTATGTAAACCATGACAAAAAAAAAAATCTTACAGAACAAAACATGACACTTGATATTTACTAACCTGTTTGTATACCACCATAGACAGAGAGAGAACCTGAATTAGACAGAGCTCAGAGAGGGCAAGATGAGACAGAAGAGAGGAGCCAAGGAGAGGAAAGTGTTCAGGCAGAGGAAGGACAGAAGGATAACACCACTAAAAAGTCTAAACACAGGATGTCTGGGTGGGACCCCAACTGGCCCAATATTCAAGCCTCGGTTGTACAATACTTCAAATGGTAAGTTCCATATGCAATGTTACTGTGTAAAATTTTAAAAAGAAATAAATAGTATAAAATTAACATATTCTGGTATTTTTACTCCCCCCTCCTCCTCCCCCGCTCCCTGGGAAAAATATGTTGCCACCGCGCCAAGGTCTTTTAGCCAGAGGAAACACTGCAGGGGTTATGTTAAGAAGTTTTATTTGTGGGGTTAACTGTTCCCACTGATTTCTTTAACTTTGATAAATCACACTGCTGACATTCTAAGTGTTTCTGAATTAAGGAACCCATATTATGTTTTTTGGGTTTTTCTTCTTATTTTAATGGGTTGTATGGGATTTTTGTGACATTATATGGTGGACAAAGTCAAAAGGCCCCAAGTCCTCCTGCATCAGAACTCTCCTCTCTCATGCAAAGTTAGGACTACAATTTGTCTGAAACACCTCGCTTGGATTTGCTGTTCTTTTCTGTGAGCTTATCATGTCACTATTTAACAGACCTGATATAAACCTGCCCCAGGGACAGTCTGACACACCCTATAATTGGAGGAGAAAAGGAAGTTTCCCACAGAGCCTTGGAGCTCAAATAGCAGCAGTGCAGCTAGCTTAGGTAGTGGCCCAACCAGAGTTTTTAGAGCTCTCCTCTGTAAATTTTAGTCACTAGACATCTGTGGTTTCCGGTCATTCATTAATCATAGATCACACATCTCACTCAGTCTGGCCAATTTTATTATTTTTTTCTCCAGGATGACACAGGCACCAGGGCCGTTAGCATGGCTAGCTTTGCAATGTGACTGTCAGAGAAAGGATTTCATTGCTCTTTTTTGTAAACTGTAGTCACTGTAATAGACCAGCTCATTCATTAAACCAGGGTCAATTGTACATCTCATACCATTCTGGCTCATTTTGCTATATTTTGCCAGTGATGGCTGGGTACACTGGGCTGCTAACATTTGCTGGACAGCCAGGATTTCTGACCGACTTTAATGTCAGCCTGCCAGGCGCAACCTGAAACAGGAGTCTGCTAGCCTAGCCACTAGATGTACTGTACGTTTATCCAGCTGGATCATCTATACCCTTGGTTCACATATATTATTGAATATAGTTTATTATACTCTGTACTGAATGCCTTCTTGATTGGCATCAGTTAGCTGCTGTTAGCAGAGTTAACCATTCACTCATTCAGGGTTGAGTCTGTGCTTATTACACCCCAGGGGCCTGTCAAATGCTGTCAGCCACTAAAACCACACCCCTGTCTCTGGTAATGCTTTATTTGGGGTTTTAAATGCCTGTATTTTTAGTATGTTACTTAGTCTGATAACCTAAGCTAAAGGCTAACATTAGCCCCATAAATGGTATCGCCATCAAAACAGAGGTCTCAGAGAAATTACAAAAGAGGGCGGGTGGGATGAGGCTCGTTAGCATTTCAAGCAACTAGCCTGGAGAAAGCAACTGTTCAAAGACTCTGCCAAAGTGAAATGCTGAAGTCTATATGCAGAAAACAGAGGATGCTTTAGATGCTAACAAATGTTTAACAGGCCATGTTTTAGATATAAAAATGTTTAAGTCAGCAAACACATATACAATAAGTAGATGAGAATAGGAACTTCAGAAATAATTTAAGGTATAAGCCTACAGTGTCATTTGCTAATTTTAACTGGCCGTGTTTTAGATGCTAGCCCTAATAGCATAATGAAAGTTAGTTAGTAAACACAGTGGACCTCTTACACAGTGTAGAGTAACGCACTTCTGCATTCCAGTCCTCCCGCATTTCCAGTTCTGCTTCCATTATATTTTCCCATTCCCTGGTGCTTCCTCATTAATGAATCAATTTAATCACTTTCACTTATCATTTATACATACTGGAAATAGTGTGCGGGCAGATCATTTTTTTTCTCTATAAAGTTCACGTTTCACATCTTGATAATTTTTGTAACCATACTGAGCTGTTTAATAGTTTCCCAGTTAGCTTTGTGGCTAGCAGCTATCGTGTGGTGCCGGCAAATACGATGGGATTTGGCTGTGGCCGGAAGCGAGTTGTGGGCAGTTCGGAATGCAGAAGTACATCACTCTACACTGTGCAAGAGATCCATAGGCAAAACACCACTGTGATGGAACTTAAGAGTTTAGGGTGTACAGTGCACAGTTAACTTCCAGATTCAATGAGTGAAGGCTACGGATTCAAAGAACATCCAGAGTGCGTAGGGTTAAGATGCCATCTGCAGTGTTCCAAGAGCTTCTGACTGTTTGTTGCAAACCTTTGTGGCTAGAGCTCACTCTCGAAATAAGCACTGTCCACAAAATACCCAGCAGTTAAAAAAAAATCTCATGCAATGGTGTTGCATGATGCGTGATGACACACAGACAGACGTTCCTCACTTTAATAGGTCGATATGGAATAAAAAAGCCCATTTTGAGGAGAGCTCTGTCAGAAAAATACCTGATTCTTTGATTGAAAGATCCAAGAACAAGCTGGAGATTTCTTCAATTTAAAGATGGAACATTTATTTAGAAGTCACAAGTAAAGCAAGCAGCGCTGGTTGCAGCGTGACACAGCTCTCTCTGGAGCGTCGCCACACTGACCACGACTTCCGGGTGCGACATACATTTATCTTCTCGGGTTGGACCAACCCCCGTATAATAGGATGGGCTTGTATGTGACTATCTGATTGGCCAATCTAACTATGGCGTGAACAGGCCATACGCTGATCACGCCACTGTTCTAGAATGTGCAATCAACAGTGTACTTGAATGCTGGATCCGGGCGTGCAGCTAATGTGATAGACGTGACTATAGAGAGACAGAGAGAGCGAGAGCGAGAGAGAGAGAGCGAGAGAGACAGCGAGAGCGAGAGAGAGAGAGAGAGCGAGCGAGAGAGAGCTCTATAGCCCTGCCTAATTCCAGTTTACCAGAGTTTAGCACCACATATTTGTTCATAAGCATGCAAACAGAATATGTATAGAATTTGTGTAGAGCATAATGGGAGATTACCTACAGAATTATTTTGGCACCAACTTTCCAGTAACCCTTTCAGCTCCTTCCCTGTCACTAAAATGGTACTGCAATAATTAAACCATGAGTTGTTTTGACCAAAGCATGTCACAGATATTTCATTAACTCCTCTGGCAGCCGTGTCAACATGAAGGAAAAGTGCATAATAGTTGAAAAAGATGAAAAGAAGACCACACTCCATCATCCTCCATCACCTGCTGTGTGTTCAGTTTCTAACATGCGCCGCAAATGCAGAGAAGGTTCTCCAGACATACTAATGTACACAGAAAATAACACACAATCTTATCACCACCAGTTGACCTCACCATGCAGATTTGCAGGGGCAAAAATATGAGAAAAGTACATTCTCCCTAGCCCGCTGTCTGCATTTGACAATTCTTTTCTAACCTGCTTGACAGACATTTTGCTTCCTCAGGGAAATGGTGTGTGTGTGTGTGTGTGTGTGTGTGTGTGTGTGTGTGTGTGTGTGTGTGTGTGTGTGTGTGTGTGTGTGTGTGTGTGTGGTATAATGCCAGCACATTTTAGCTGAAAATGCCGCAGAATGTCTGTCAATTAGTTTATTCAAATCTCCCTCTCCGTCTCTCTCGTATGTGCACTAAATGACCTACACCAATTGTAATTGCAGTGCTAATGAGAAGCACCAATGCATATGTGCTGCACCTCCACTATAATAACTGCACACTAGACAAAGGGGACTATAATGGCATCAATATGCCCTACATGCTAACGGCGCTCAAATCTGACAGCAGACTGCATAGAGGCTGCTGTATGGAGGTTGATGACATCATGATCGTTCCTAATGAAAAAAACGTAAGTTACTTTCTCCTTCCTGGGGTTAAATGTCATAAGAGTCCCAAATGTGAAAGAAAATACACTTATGACTGCAAATTAACCAGGAATAGTGCATATGTTTTTGATATAATGAAATATTTTTGTGATGCTTTGTAAAGGAAATGGCTAATGACAACATGTGTCTAAGTGTATTAACACATCTTTGTGTGCGTCCTCTTTGTCCTGTTTTTGTAGGACAAAGGTGACCTCAGAACACAGACCAGACTGTAATAATTACACCAACCCACCCGCCCACCTCCCCAACAGACTCGAATACAACGGTTAAAAGATGACATCATCTTCGTCTCTGGTTCCTTTGTTCAAAAACAAGACAGAGACATATGCACACACCTGGACAATACAGCCAGCTACAAAAGGCAGAACACAGAAAGCGGGACAATTCTGCTGTAGACAACATTTATGAATCAGTTTTTACAACCTCTTTGCTTATTAAACTAAATTCTACAACACAATGATCAATGTGGAAGTAGGAAAGATGCATAAGAAGCTAGCCTTTTTGCATGGTTTGAAAATAATGACTCACTTTATCATGTTATTTAAACCTGTGTTCCAAATAAAGGATCACAAAGGTGTCTCAAAAAAAACCCCCTGAAGAACAAAAGTTGGGCATAATGAAATTTCTGAAGCTGAAATTGTTCCACATAAAACTTATGGACACTTTAAACAAACAGGAAAATGCAATCTAAAAACAAAAGACACAAGCAGACAAATCTGTGTTTTAAACATGTACTGTATCTCGCAGGGCGCCAAATGCTGACAGATGTTGCAATTTCTCAGTTGCAAAACAATTTGCAAAGTTTTTCTTGTTGCAAATTTATTTTTCGGCAAACATTTACAAATGTTTGCAAACATCTGCAAAACAGCTGTGTTTGTAAACAGCTGTAACATGTGTCACTAAAGTTCTTTTTGGTTCACCAAGAAGTGAACACTAGCAACTGTTAAGAACCTTTAAGGTAGTATCTCACGGAGCCACGAACATTGACGAACATGACAATTTTTGGATTTGCCAACTTTTCTGAGGAATGTTCACAAACATCAAGCTTGAGTCTCATGGAGTAGCGAATGCTGAGGAACGTTCAAGAATGCTGCACTTTTTGGGTTTCATCAGGATTCGTAAAAAGGTTGCGAAACAGTTCACACAGTTTTTGAGGCCGCCAACAGTTTTTTTGTCAAGAGTTTCAAGCAGCTGCTAGTGTTCACTACTAGGCAAACCAAAAAGAACTTTAGCAACACGTGTTATAACTGTATGGAAAAGTTTGCAATTGTTTGCGGACAAATACATTCACCAAAAAAAAAAAAGTGAATGTTTTTAATTTTTTTATTTTTTTTTAGACAAGAAAAACTGTTTGAGACCTGAAAAACTGTCTACAAACTGTTTGGCAACCTTTTACAAACCCTGACGAAACCCAAAATTTGCAATGTTCACCAGCATTTGGTACCCCGTGAGATATGGGGGCTACGAACCCATGAAATCTTACTGCTGGGGAGGGTTTGCTCACCCTTTATATAATGTCCCTAATGACAGATTCAAACCCTGATTTTCATGAACATTCATCAGAAAAGTTGACAAATCTAAAAATTACCTTGTTCGTCAGCATTCAGCGCTCCATGAGATACTAGCTTTATAGTCTATTGAGCAGTGCTCCCACAATTAGTCAACTGACTAATCAATTGACAGAAAATTAATCAACAACAAATCTGATAATCAACTTATCACCCGTACACCACTTTTCAGCTTATAAGGGTTTTGAGAAAAAAAAAAAATCACCAATTTCTAAGAAAAAAGTTGCAAACTTAAAAGGAAAAGTCACAAATTTCAAACAATAAATTGCAAATTTTTAAGAAAATAATCCCAAATTTACAAAAAAAGTCACCAAATTTTCAGGGGGAAAAAAAATCACAAATGTTTGTGAAAAAAAGCACATCTCGAAAAAACAGTGGCAAATTTACAAGACAAGAAAAATGAACAAATTTTGGAGAAAAATGCTGCAAATTTCAAAAATTTAAATTTGCCCATTTACAAATGCGAACAGATGAGGAAAAAGAAATGCAAATTTCTTTTAAGACTGTAAATTTGAGAACAATGTTCCAAACTTATGAAGAAAAAAGTCTCTGAGGGGAAAAAAAATTATAAAGAAAAAATGTACAAATTTATTAAAAAACAGGAAAAAACAAACATTTCCTAACAAAACGTTTTGAGGAAAAACATCACAAACTTGCACAAAAAGTTGAATATGTATCAGGTGGGAAAAAACAGAAACGTCAAAATGGTTAGTCGCCTTACTGAAAACAAAAATAATTGTTAGTCGCTGCCTTATAGTTGAGAGACCAAACAGAAATCATCTAATCTGTTTATGTGAAGTAAAGAAAACATCAAAAGTAAAAGTCAAATAACCACCATGGCTGATATCCTTTACATTTTCACTTAGATGCGCAAATCTAAATTTTATAAGTTTTACGTGCTTTTCAGACAGCAGCACAGGAGTACATAGTCCAAAGAAATTTAGACCCTCAGGCTTTATTCATTCAAGACATGTACTGAAATTATATGACATGATTTTCTAGAACTGAAATGAAAGGAAAAACTGACTTAAAATCCTTTGAACTGACGTAGCTCCTGAAACTCTCAGCTAGTACCCCCAGCTGATGGCATGCTCCATTCAAATGTGATATAATCTCTGCGTCAACCGACTCCCATGACTGGTATCATGATCTGTTCATATTGCACTCAGTCACTGTGCGGGACGTTTGGATCAGAGTTTCCTTTATCAAAGAATGCGGAACTCAGGAAGCCAGAAGATGACTGGGTTCTTTCAGTTTTAGGTTCACATTTTCCAGAAAATCTGGGAAGGGCTTTTTTTTGGTAAACACTCATTGAAAATTCCCTGGATTCACCAGCTTCCTACTTTTTTTTTTTTTTTTTTTTTTTTTTAAGGCATTTACCAATAGTGGACTACCCTGTCAATAGAAATAAGCAGTAACTCTCATTTACTCTACTACATCTATTTAGTAACCTTTTTTTAAATAAAATTGTACTTTGAGTTGTTCTTTACATTCTTTATATCACCAGGTTGAATTGAGAGAGCTCAGTTTCCTCTTGCTATCCAACCAAAAGTGAAGTGAAAAGCCGTGTCGCTTTACTCACACTAATATAGCCACCAGGGGTGAAAGCAGCAAAAATTTGCCCTGCACCCTTCATCATTTTTGCTGCTGCCTTGTCCCTGCTGTAGAAAGGGACACGATGGTGAGAAAAAAAAACAAAAAAAACACTATGGTGTTTGGTTCACATTATCCTGAGGGGGACACAGTTAGAAAAATTTCACTTCTTCCTCCAGAAAGTGCATCTTGATGGCGGCTGTTATCAGTGTTACCTGAGGCTGACCACTGTCCAGTTTGATGAGTTGCTAGCCCTCATTAGGAGATGGGGAGCTGGATTTTACAGATGTACGTACAGTGCATAAAGTACACACAGCCTGCCTCAGCTGTGGTGCACCTGTCCACCTCTCTCCGGTGAGCGCCAATCTCATTTTGAAACGGTTGATGCTCCCCTTAAGCCCCAATGGTTTTTCTGAAGTGTTCCTACCTAAACACCATAGCTAGTTAGTTAGTTAATTCCTTTCACGCCATGAAGGCGCATAGGGCGGCGCCCATCTCCGTTTCTCTGACCCTAGGCCACACAGCTACTGTAAGTAGTGAAAGCTACAGTGGGGGGGTCAGTCCACTGGTAGCTCTGTGCGTAACTTTACTTTCCCCGTTCCATTATGCGGAGCACCACGCTAGAAGGCAGAAAGTACCATTTTTATATGGTCTTTGGTATGACCCGGCCGGGATTTGAACCCCTGCCTCCCGGGTATGGAGCAGATGCTCTACCAACTGAGCCACCACTCCGGTACCTAAACACCATACCCAAAATAAATCGATCAGAACTCCATCAGTAAAGGTCTACATACATAATCTTGGTCTCTACAGACAGAATTTTCCCCTAGCAAAATTAGCATTGTATATTTTAATATGACTGAAAGAACTGTGATAAAGGAGAATTTAGAACTTTTATCTTTGCCTAATTCGTTTTTAATGTCAATGATTAAAACAGAAGAACAATAAATCTGTAGAGATAACACTGAATCAAATTGGCAACTTCTTGGCTGCAACTGGACCAAATTATATAGAACTGACACTTTCTGCATAAATTCTGCAGTTTTTAATGATAAAAGGACAATATGGACTCTGTATACTTTTTTTTTTCCACAATATCTTTATTGAACCTTTTTTTTTAACAAACATGATACAAACAATCAAACACCAACACTAAAGTACTACAAAAAAAAAAATGCACTAAAAACACCAACAACCACCAACAAAATCAAGTCTTCAACAATGCTCCTCTGTTTAGTCTAGACAATCCAATACATAAGTATACATATTATGTTCACCAGTTTGGAATTTACAAGGTCCACACACATCATTCACCTTCTTCTTCAAGAATTATGTTTAAATTTTTTACATAATCAATAAAAGGTCTCCATATATTCTCAAACACAATTTCCTTTGATTTCAGTATATATGTTATTCTTTCTAATGGAAGGTTTGTTAACATCTGTCTTAACCACTGAGTCACATCTGGTCTATGAGTCTTTTTCCATAATAGTGCAATACATTTTTTGGCATTAAGCAAACTGAGGTCTATGAATGTTCTTTCACTTTTATTAAAATTATGCTTTTCTGGGTACAGACCCAACAAAAACAGTTTAGGATTCAATATGATTTGTTTTGAGATTATTTTTTCAATTGTTACCCTCACCTCTTCCCAAAACATTCTTATTAATCTACATTCCCATAAACAATGAAATAGGGTTCCTTTACTTTCCATGCATTTTGTGCATGTATCTGGTATATTTTTGTTATATCTATTTAACTCCTCCGGTGTAACATACATCCGCATTAACCATTTGAAATGTATCAATTTAAGGCGTACATTTATTGATTTGGTTTGAGCTTCTGTACAAGCCAATTCCCATTGTTCCTCTGAAATTTCAGTTTGCAGATCTTCTTTCCAGTAGTTTAATCTTTTCAGTGAATTTTCACTTGAAGATAGTGTCAATGAGTTATAAAACTCTGAAATAATACCCTTTCTTTTACTATCTTTCATCATCATTTTTTCCAAGGATGAGTAAATAGGTCGAGTGAGAGCTTTATTTTGATTTGATCGAATAAAGTTTCTAAGTTGAAGATATTTAAAAAAATGTGTTCTATTGAGATTAAATTTGATCCTCAGCTCTTCAAAAGACATTATGTTATCTGCACATGGCAAATATAAATCCTGAATCTTTTGTATCCCTTTTAAATTCCATACTTTAAATACAGCGTCCGCTCTCCCTGGTTTAAAATATTGATTACCCCATATTGGACTAAATTGTGACAATAACTGTGGTTCTTTTAAATAGTTTTTAGCTTCACACCATATTTTGATCATATGCTTTACAAATGGATTTTTAACTTGTTTTTGTAATTTTTTTGCCGAATCTGAGTATATGAATATGGGAAGAGGTAAAGGTAAATTGTATGATTCCATTTCAGTCCAGTGAGGAAGATCATTTGATGAAAAATAATATGTCATAGACCTCAGTTGTGCCGACCAATAATACAACATAAAATTTGGACATTTCAGACCTCCACGATCAAATGGTAAATATAATAAAGACAGACGTAATCTAGCCCTCCTGTTGTTCCATATAAATTCCACTAACTTTTTTTTTATTCTTGAGAATAGATCTAAAGGTGGTGATAAGGGAATGTATTGAAATAAAGTATTTTAGGTAAAATATTACTTTTAAGTATATTGATTCTCCCGATCATCGACATTGGTAGTGACATCCATCTCTGAGTTAACTCATTGATATCTGACATTAAGGCTTCATAGTTGACACTGGCGACTGATTCTAGCTTAGGCATAATTTGGATTCCTAAATATTTAAACTGATTTACAACATTGAATTGATTTACCTCAGGGGCTGGGTAATCTCTCTGGGTCTCGTTTAGCATTAATATTGAAGATTTAGTTTTATTTATTTTATATCCTGATATTTCCCCAAAATTCTTTATTAAATTCAACAAGGTTGGAATTGATTTTTTTAGATTCGACATAAACAAAATTATGTCATCGGCATACAGGGAGATTTTATGTTCTGTTGGTCCAACTTTAATTCCATATATTTGTGAATGTAAACGTATCGCTATCGCTAAAGGTTCAATTGCCATAGTAAACAGTAAAGGTGAAAGTGGACAGCCTTGTTGACATCCTCTATTGATTTTTATTGGTTTTGAAATATTGTTATTTGTTAGGATTTCTGCTGTAGCATTATTGTATATTATTTGAACCCATTTTATGAAATTATTTCCAAGTCCAAACCTTTGTAGGACTTCAAAAAGAAAGGGCCATTCAACTCTATCAAAGGCCTTTTTGGCGTCCAGTGATAGGAGAGCTGTATCCGGTGCTTCTTTATTAAAATAAATAATATTAAATAGTCTTCTTACATTATGGAAGCCTTGTCTACCCTTTATAAAGCCATTCTGATCTCGATTAATAATATTTGGTAAAATTTCTTGTATTCGTCTTGCTAAAATTTTACAGATTATCTTAAGGTCGGCGTTTAATAGGCTTATTGGTCTCATATTTTCACATTTATTAGAGGGCTTACCTGGTTTTGGCAGCAGTATAATTAAGGCATTATTTATGTATGATGGTAAATTATTATTTTGAAATGCTTCTAAAACCATTTCCAAAAAAGGTTTTATTAATTTATTCTTAAATTTTTTATAAAGGTCAACTGGAAGACCATCTGGTCCTGCACTTTTTCCTGATTTCATAATATCAATGGCTAGCCCAACTTCTTCTTGACTAATTTTAGACTCCAATATCTCCCTGTTTTCATTTGGAATACACGGTATAGATAGTTCGTTCAAAAACCCATTTAGTTTTGTTAAATCAGATTCATTTTTGGTATCATATAATTTTTCATAGTAATCTCTAAACGCTCTGTTAATTTCTAAAGGATCTATAACTACCTGTCCCTTACTTATAATACTGGTAATTGGTGTTTTAATTTCTAATTGTTTAATCTGCCATGCTAATAATTTTCCTGATTTTTCACCTTGTTCATAAAAAGATTGTTTCAATCTTAGAAGACTCGAGGCAGCTCTATTCGCTGATTTTTTGTCGTATTCAGCTCTCAAAATCAGTAATTCATTCTCCAACCTTGGGTCACTTCCTGCATACACTTTTTCCTGAAGACTTTTTATTTTATGTTCCAATTTAGCTCTCTCCTCTCGAGTGTTCTTAGATTTTGATCTTGTATAACTAATAATATGTCCCCTAATAAAAGCTTTGAAAGCCTCCCACTTTACACATGCTGATGTTTGTGTAGTATTGATGTCAAAGAACTCGTCTATCTGTTTTTCTATATACTTGACAAATTCCTCATCCTGAAGCCATTTATGCTGAAATTGCCATCTACCTGATTCCTTTGTCAATTTTTTATCTACATATATTAGACAACAGGGTGCATGATCAGAGATCACGATGTTATCATAAAAGCAGTTTTGAATCTTGGACCTTAATTCTGTGGAAATCAAAAAATAATCAATACGTGAGAATGTCTTGTAGGTACTGGAATAACAAGAATAGGCTTTAACTTGTGGTTTCATTTCTCTCCATATATCTAACAATCTCAATTCTTTCATAAAATGATTAATAGTCATCCTACATCCAATGTGCGTGCAATCCAGTCCTGTTGATCTATCTATACCTGGATTCAATGTACAATTAAAATCCCCTGCTATTATATGTTGCCCTGTAAGTGATGATAAGATAAGAAATAAATTAGCAAAGAACTTCTGATCATCTATATTGGGACCATATAAGTTCACAAGATTTATATTTTCTAATAGCAAAGAACCTTGAATAATTACATATCTTCCAAATTTGTCTCCAATTACATTTTTCACTTGAAAAGGAACTGATTTATGTATGAGAGTCATAACTCCCCTGGCCCGGGATGAGAATGATGAGGTGAAGACACTTCCTTGCCATCTACTCCTAATTCTTTTTATATCCTCCTCTATTAAATGAGTTTCTTGTAAAAACACAATTTTTGAACCCATGTCTTTTATTTTATTCATAACTTGTTTAAGTTTTTTTAAATTTTGTAGACCTCTGCAATTCCATGAAGTTAAATTAAGATTAACACTTTGGTTTATGATCAATAGAGAGTTTGGGATTACCTTGCAGTGTAAACATGCTCATACAGAGAAGCAAAAACATGAGTGGTTGAACATTCATCCTACAAACTACACACAAACAAATTTCCCCTTCCCACACTTGTGGGAAACCCCCCAAAATCAAAAGAAAAATTCCGTCTCCCGATATAGCCATCGACCGCTCCACACCCACGGGGAACAGCCTAAGCCACTCCTTCTTCATCCTCCCAATCACCCTAACTCTACTGCTTTTAATGACATAACATTAACTCTCCTCTGTAGTTTTCCAACTTAACTCCAAAATTTTTAACAACTTTGTACATCATAGTTTTTTTTGTTTGTTTTGTTTTTGTTTGTTTTTTTTAATATATAATACAATCTATATTTTGTAAACTTACTATTTACTTCAAGTCAGTCAGATGCCTGTGAAATGCTTAATTATTCTACCTTATATTTTGTTCATACTTAGCTCCCACCAGTCTCTTCTTCTTCTTTGATCTTCTTGATGAACTCCTGCGCCTCCTCTGGGGTCTTGAAGATGTGGGTTTTGCCCTCATACGTGGTCAACAGTCTCGCAGGATAGATTACACCATGACGAATCCCAAGGTTGCGCAGCTCCTTACGTATGGGATCAAACTGCTTCCTCAATTGTTGGATTCCTGTGGCCAAATCTGGGTAGAACCGCACCTGCTGGTCCTGGTGTTTAATCTCTCCTTTATCCTGTCTCTGTTGCTAAGAAACTTCATAATTAAGGTCCTCGGCGGTCCCTTATCTCTCCGTGGGCCAATACGATGTGCATTTTCCAGAACCACTGCTGATTGCAACTCCTCGCTGCCCAGCACCTCCGGAATCCACTTTTCCAGAAAGGAACATACGTCCCGACCTTCTGATTCCTCTGGAAGACCCACCAGCCTCAAGTTATTCTGTCTCGACCGAGATTCCGAATCCAATATTATTTTCCAGAGATTTTTTTTTTTTTTCCAAAGTGCGCACCTTTAATTGAAGACGGGTGACGTCATCTTCAGCACTAGCGAGACGGAGCTCCATCTGCGCCGTTCGTTCTACACAGTCACCCAATTCCTTTCTTATTCCTTCCAACGCTGTCATAATCCCATCAAATCTAGAGGAAAAGTCCGCTCTCATTGAACTCATGGCAGCCATCAGCGCATCTGCGCCTCGCCCCGCAGACATCGCACCGTTGCCAGCCTCCTCCGCCATATATGGAGTTTTATTTGCTGCGTCACAGACCTGAAAGTCCGTTAATTTGGACTGTTTCGGCGGCTCGCTTTTTCCTTTACCTGGTTTTCCAGCCTTAGGCTTCGCCGACATATCCTCGCCCAGACGCTGGGATACGTTCTGTCCCAAATGAGAGAGTTATTTGCCGATTTTTTTTCTCCAGGAGCAGAGCAGAGTGAGACACATCCGTCCTACGTGGCAGCCATAACCGGAAGTCGACTCTGTATACTTTTACTATATAAAACACAATAAAAGAATAAAATATTTAAAAAATAAATTAAAATGTAAACATCCATCCATCTTCCACCGCTTATCCAGTGATCCAGGTTTTGGAGTTATCAGTCCAGGTAGAGTAGCCCAGACTACAGCCCAGTTCACATAGCACCATGATCCATATGATCCCTCCTGCAAGTGGTGAGCCCACTGGAGGACGGACCAATGTGCCTCCTTTGGGTACACTTGGTCCTTGATGTAACATTTTTCATGAAGATCCACAAGACCACTCTTGGTCTTGCAGTTCACCCAGGACCAGTATGACTTAGTAGACGATACCAGGGGCAATTTGGGGGGTTAATACTCACTCCCGGTGATGGCAGAATCTTGACACCGATTGGTTATTGCAACCAAGTACAAAGCAAATTTAAAAAAAAAAAAAGTCTACTGTTTTCTTGATGTTATGATTTGGATTATATTTGAGGGTAAAAATGAATAGTTTGCACACAATTTTGTCTCAGACAAAAATGTTATACTTTTTTCATTATTCTAATTTAGAAACTTGATCAGAGTTTCTCACTTCTTAAAGTAGTGACAGTTTAAAAAAAATGAAACTTTCAATTGAGTATTGATTCACTTATATATCATAGATCATTTAACATTAATTTTATGCAATTTTAGTGCAATTTCTGACTACTAGCCTCTGTCTACATACTGTATGCATTATTAGAATATAAGAACATCTAATTTTAACAGGTATAAATTTACAAACATCAAAAATTATCAAGTCACATGACGGGTCATATCCTAACTCATGAGACCTCCTTCAGTCAGATCACTCTGCTCGTCAATCAGGTGCCATCTAGACGTAAATACAGCGGTTTTTAATTTAATTTGATGAAATGACCTGACCCCACAGTTCATAAGGTACAACCGCAAGATCACTCAGCTGATGTAAACTCTGACCTCAAGCTTCCACTTCAAGGCAGAAAGAGATCCAGGTTTGTCTTTAAAGTGTAAGGCCCGTGACGAGTAGAGCAGCAGTTCTGGTGCTCCATCTGTGTCTACGTAGGAGGCGAAGAGGCACCGTACAGAGCTGCTGGGTGTGCCACATGTGTGGAGTTCAGAAGAAAATAACTGGGCTTAGATTTATTAGGTGGGTAGTAAAATGCTGTTCACATCTGGGTCATCTCACGTCAAATGATCAAATGCTCAACGATGTTCAACCATCTCAGATTTTCCAGGAAAAAAAAATCTAGAGGGTACACACACTTCTTAAAAGGAAAAGTGCCAAATTTTACAAAAATACTAGATCTTCAATTTTAAGGCAAATCTATATGATTATGTCTTCTGGAATATGCCTTTTCACTAAAGTTTAACCCGTTGAACTCTGTTCAACTTCCCTAAAAACGCCTAAAAATAACATGCCCAAAGTAAATCAAAAGCTGTTCTTCAACCCTTTGCAGCATCTTCATGGGGTTAGTCTCATTTAAAAGAAAACACTGAATTTTTTGGCAAAACAGTCATAATCTCTCTAAGTGCTCCTGCCACTGAGGAACAAGAAAGTTCGCCTGGGTGTTTTTTTTTTTAGATACAAATGCTTGCAAATAACATACAGCTGTCAGATACTGGCTGGAAAACACAACAGAAATGTAGAACCAAGTGTTTTCAAGCTCAGGTCAAAATTTTGTAAAAATACCACAAAAAATGAATATATTACACAGCTTTTTTTCTCAGGTTGTAACAAGGCTGTGTCTGTACTGGAAGACCGGAAATATAGCTTTTTTTTTTTCAGTGCGCACTGAGACGCACTAAGATGCAGAGACATGACCGCCCGCGGAAGTCACAGAGTTCAAGGGGTTAACATACAACTCTGGGAACTTGAATTTTCTCAAATATTCCATTATAGAGTTTCCAGCATCCTCCTTGTAAAACACGGGGTTGACATTTGTAACATGGGTTCCCATAGATAAGGTACCATAAATTTGCCTAAAATCAGATGAATGGTCTAACATAAATCTGAGCTTGAAACTGGAAAATATATTTACATATTTTAATGCAACTTTAATGTGATATTGCAAAAACATTACACCATTCACCAACTTCACCTTGACTTCTGTAGAAAGATTAAGTGTCTGCTAGTAATATATCCAAAATTTGTGATGGTGTTTTTGTGTTTCTGTGTACAAGTGTATACTCTAACACTTTGAATTCATGATCCACAAGGTGCTTTCATGCACGAGGTTAAACGTTGAAGTACTCATGCATACCCCATACTGTGCCATAAATCCTAATTATCCAAGATTACCTTGAATTCATTATGGAATGCTTCCCAGAATATAAAGATTTAGAGAAGAGACTGTTCAAAATGGTTGTTTGGCACATTTGAATGATTTAATAAAATAAACAGCATCTGGACATACAAATGTATATGGGGGGGGGGGGGGGGAGGCCTGAAAAGTTCATCGTGATCAAATTTGACCAAATGTGGTTTATTTTTCAACACAGTGTCCCCCTTTGGTCCACACACTTCTTGCATCAGTGTTGCAGCGCTTGGATCCCTGTGGTTGAAAAATAAACCACATGTGGTCAAATTTGACTACTATGAACTTTTCAGCCCCCTTCCCCCGTTGATTATCTAATAAATGCAAAGGACTACTTCCCATTTGAGGTCTAGGATGAGTTTGGAATAAATCTGGATCAAACGGACAAATCAAAACTTGTAAAACACTATTTATAGCTATTTGATCCACTAACAAACACAGATTCATAACCATTTATATTCATACTCTTTGCAAAAAAAAAAAACCCAACATATTTGCACAAGAAAAAAATACAATCTTTCTAAGAAATATGACAGAGGAAATTTTTTACAAGAAAAAAGTTGCACATATGAAAGCAAAAGGTCTTTTAGTCTCTTGAAAACAAATTATTACAAAAGTTGCAAAATATGAAAAAGTAGCAGATTAAAGAAAAAAAATTACAAGGAAGAAGCGTCAGCTTCACAAGCTCAAAGCTGCAATGGCTGAAAGGGATCCAGGTTACCAAGCTATCTGTGCCATGGGGGAAAATGAGTGAATAAAAACTTTTTTATAGAGCCGGTGGTCTCAAATCAGAGGAAAAGTCTCTTGGCTTTATGACTGAACATAACCTCCATACATAACCTGGCTGCTCGATAAAATCATTCTTTGCTGAAGATATAGAGTGATGTCTGATTACACAATATAACAAAAATAATTTTTTTGTAAGTTGTCTGTGTTTTTTCAACTGATTTAAGACAGTTTTGTACCGCTGAATCCGAAAATGACATCCGTTTCTCTCAATCAGGTCGGGTTTTTATGTTAAGTTATAAGCAGTTGTACAGCAGTGGCACAGTTCTACTGTAAATTGAATAGTAGACACTGATAAAGGTAAGTACATGTAAATTGAATGTTACATCATCACTGTTCAAAATTCAGAGAATTTCAAGAAATAAAAAAGAATTTTGCATCATATAAAGCAAAAATACCCGTACATGTAAACAAAAATGTAAGAAAACATGTGGCCATAGTTCAAAAGGTTGACCTGATTGAGCTAAATCAGTGTGATTTTGGGATTCAGCACATCAAAATTGTCCTAAATCAGCTAAAAAAAACTCAGACAATAAATTTGGTGTTGACCAGTGCTATTGTAGGTGGCAGTAATGCGCCTGTAAGCTGGTTGCCAACTGCCAATTAAATCTAAAAGAAGAAGAAGAAGAACCTGACTGCTCATTCAGAGATGTGTGTCGCATACTCTCACCAGCATGGGTTGGTGAGAAAAACGGCATGTTTGCTTGTAGCCAGTGCATCGGACCTGTGTGCAGGGGTGTGATGGGATGTTCTCGTGACCCTCACCTTGGTGTTGCGGTGTTCTGTTTGGGATGGTGATGCTTGGTCTTGTGGTGACATTTTGCATTGGCGGAAAGCAGCCGTAAACCAAACCGAGAAGAAAGGGCTGAGCAAGGTGCGCTCCCTCCCATGGCGGGCCAATCAGTTTTTGGCCAACCATCACTTTTTGGCACGACAGCGACTACAGTCGCACATGAGCTACGGTGTCACTCGTCGTGTACACAACACTGACATGTTTGGTTGCTTTGCAGCAAAGTTGGTGAGCATAGTGAGGCACACATCTTAAGCTGGGTTTATGCTCCACTTCTGCTCTGTGCGTCTGCTTGAGCGCAAGGCTTTGCATGGTGCGCGTTCGGATCTAGACTGATTTGTCATCGACCTTTAAGCATCTCGAGGGTCGGGCACCCCTGCTGTAGAGCCTGCACAGTTCACACACCGATGCCTCCAAACTCTAGGCTACATTACAAAATTTGGGATGTGCACTACAACCTAAACCCATCCCATAAACAGCCTATATCACTGCATCCCTAATGCTGTCTCAGTTTAGTCATTGCATTGATCAGTAAAATCAATCCAGTGACTTTTTTTTTTTTTTTTTTTTTTACAACTAGAGCCAGCAAAGGCTCCATCCGTCTATCTGTAATTCTGTCTGTACTTCCAAATTTGTCCAGTACTTTTTGTGTAATCCTGCTGACGGATGGATGATCACACTGCATTGCAAGATAGGGCCTTGGCAGAAGTATGCGCTCACTGATCACCGCCAAAATCTAATAGCTTCCTCCGTATCCCAAGGGCCACCTCTGGTGAAAATTTAATCAAGATCCGTCCAGTAATCTAGAAAAGCGCTATATAAGTGTAGGTTAGTTAGTTAGTTAGTTAGTAATCTTTTCATGAACCTGCTAAAAACCAGACAAACAGACTAACTGGCCCGATTACATTACCTCCTTGGTGGAGGTAACAGACAAGTCAGACCAACATACTTTCCTCCACAACTTTTCCAAACCCTTTTCCATACTTTTGAAACATGAGAGGACTGGGGAGAAAAAGACAAGTGAAGACGAGCATGAAGAGGAAGGAGATCGAGTGTCAGAGAGTTTAAAGGGGAGGAGAAAGAAAAGAGCCGGGACACCGAATGAGCCCGTGTGTCTGTGTGTGCGCGCGCGCGTGTGTGTGTGTGTGTGTGTGCGCGTGCAGTACATAGAAGCAGATAGAATTAAGACTGAGGAAGAAGGATGCTGCACAACTTCCCCCTCAAGGAAATGCCAGGGGACTGGAGTCATTTTGATCCAACAGTCTCACACGGACACAACAACACACACATAATAATAGACCCCATTTACACCCGGCATTAGAATGTGTTTTTGGGATCAGATAGTAATCTGATAGAGCAAGACCATATACACTTACACTAGAACTGCACAATCAATTGCAATCACAATGTCAGTCTCTGTACAAAATGCTGCAATTTTAATTTAAATAATATAAATGATATTTTAGAAACGGTACTATACAAACTTATGTTTTGGGGTTTTTTTTATACAATTTAATATTTGATTTGAGAAATTAAGGTTTCAAAATGACCAATTTACTCTGTATTTTCCTTGAAAGCAAAGCAAGTATATTCATATAACTATCCATTTTAAAAAACCACATTAAAATAACATAAATTACATTGCAAATATCAATATTTGGAGCCTTAAACACAATTGCACATTTTTCTCAAATCATCCAGCCCTAATTTACAAGTTGTCTCTAGACATTAGATTGCTGTTCACCAGTCCACTGAGTGAAGTTAAAAAAAGTGAGATGTATTGAACTGATTAATTGGGAAACTGAAAAAAGAAGTCTGACTGGCCTGGAGCGAGGAGTGAGGAGAGGAAGTCTTTTGACTTATGTGAGAGAATAAACACAAATAAGCCTCCTCGTGTTCAGTCACCACCCTCTTCCAAAGCACAGAGTAGAACCTGCAGAATCCATTTGTGCAATTTAAGTCTGACATACAAATTTGGAAGGACATTATGGTGGAATAAGATGGTCACCTACATGGAGAACGGCCCTCTTCCTGTGTTTTACACACCTTTAACTATAAATACATAAAGTTTAAAGCTAAAAAAGGAAGTCAAAGTCCGCTCATTGGAGCCAGAGTAATGAAAGTAAACTTAAAACCTAAAAAAACCCAGAAACAGCCCAATGCTGTTTGGTGTTTTTTAAACTATACTAAACTGTGGGCGTCTAGTTGGAGCTGTTCTATGCATTTTGGTGAAGGAAGTGTACTTGCATTTCTGTTAAACATGGTCAACATGTGACACCTGACCAAATTCAGAGGTGGTTCACAAGATTGGACATAAATCCCAATTGCATTTTGACTGCACTTACTCCTGTACTTTGCCATATCCATTAACGATCCAATCACAAAAATGCTTTTAAATGGCTAATGTAAATGAGGCTATAATCTGTTAACACACACACACACACACACACACTGTATTTGGCTTGAATCTGCATATCCAGCCGATTCTGTTGAACACTGCGTGGGTGTGTATGTGTGCATGTCCTTTTTTTTTGCAGGGACAAGGCATTCTTTATTGCACCCCTCTGGGCTTTGGGGCTCAGAGAAGGAGCCAGGTGCAAGCTTTGGTGCAGGCACACAAATAGCTTCAGTCACATGCACAGATGCACAAACTGGGAACACACACACACACACACACACACAGAGTCACAGGCACACAGAAGGACAAGCACAGACAAACACACCTGATCTGATTTCTGCAGCTCAGCAAGTGTGAACGCTGTCTACTAACGAGTCTGTATCGATCAAACCAACAATGCGTGTAGTTATGAAAATGTTTCTAATCATTGCTGTAATTATTGGGGGGGGGGGGGGTGCCGACTGAGCAGGATCTCAAGGCAAGCTGTACACAATGAAAACAAACACACAAAAATGTCAAAACCATGGTGTCTAGTAGTTCAGCAGCTCCTGAGTTCTCTTCTGATTGACAACAACAGTGACTGAGTTGTTACTCAGGGTTTCCCAGTCCCTCCAGGATTTCGCAGGATGTTTTTATGATTGCTGCGGCCCAAAAAGTCTGAATTCGTAGGAGGTTTTTTTAAAAGTTGCGATGTTTTGAGAGGTTTTTTTGCACTAAAAGTTGTGGGAATAATTACAGATTTTAAAGGAGATGGTTTTTTTTCCAGTTTAGTGCAGTGATATTCTATATAATAATATAAGAAAAGCACAGGATTGTCAAAAATTTCCTATTACAGTGATTTGTAAATTAAGCAGAAACTTCTGCTATACAGAAAAACTCTTGTGCAACAGTAAATACAAACATTAACACAATATCCATTACAACAGCTACTGTAAATT
Source organism: Pholidichthys leucotaenia (assembly GCA_020510985.1). Lineage (NCBI taxonomy): Eukaryota > Metazoa > Chordata > Actinopteri > Cichliformes > Pholidichthyidae > Pholidichthys > Pholidichthys leucotaenia. The sequence goes on along the minus strand of CM035843.1, from coordinate 110,903,138 downwards.
GCATTGAATGCATGTTAAAGAGAACAGATTTGGAAATTATTGTCAGCACCTTCATTTGAAAACTCCCTACGGTCCCCAACCACTCGGTACCGAGCAGAGAGGAAAAAATAAATAATTGATTCTGTTGCTCTGTACTGAATATTGGAGTCTGTGCTTTTCTGTGCCTAACTCCTACCTGTCTGTCTGCTGCATGTCTTGACACACATCTTTCTATTGTTTTGTTTTGTTTTTTTTTTTTTGGGGGGGGGGGGCGTTTGTCCATGTCCACACTGAAGAATCACAGCTTTAAAGCTCATTGACAAGCTGTAGTAATGATTTTACCTCTAAAGATGAATTTTACCTCTAAATGATCAAACACTGGCTGTAGTATTAGATTTTCCTGTTTTGTTTGTGGTTTTATGGCGTCTGTCCTCACACGCACTCCTGCGACGGGGTGCTTTTGGGGCAGGCGGACGTTTTTCCAACACAAGCCCAGCACTTCATACACGCGGTCAGGATGGAGACATGGTGAGACGTCCACCGGCAGGCTGGGAGAGACGGATGAAGGGATGGTGTTGAAACCTCGTGGGTGAGTGTTTTTTTTTAAATCACACACTGTTTCTGGTGATGTGTTCCCTTAATACTCACTGTAAACACGGAAGTGAACAAGTGCATCGATGCATTTGATTGGTTAGACTGAGCGTTTGCGCGCCAGTCAGAGACAAATTTGATTGGTGAAATTGGCAGAAGTTGATGAGGATCGGCTAAAATTGCAGCAAAGTTGCGGTAATTGGACAAAGTTGCAAGGTCGCACAAAAGTAACACTGACTGACTGATTTCACGTGAACTGACACGATCGCAACATTGCGAAATTTTGGAGGGACTGGTTTCGTCTGGTAGCATTTCCATGTGGCGGGCCGCCACCCTTGGAATTATGCCGCCACGCGTAGCATATATTAATTTAAGGAAAAAAAAAATATGAAAGAATGACACTCTGCAAGCACGCGCACAAACCCGTCATCTGCATGGAAGCGCCCCACCCATCCAGTGCCCATGTGACTGTTTCATTCTGCAGGCAGAGTGTCTCGCTAGCGTTGTTGACCGAGAGAAACATGAGCGTATTAAAATACTTTAAATGCGGAAAAAAGCAGAAGAGGTATGTAAGCGGTGGAGGCATTTATGGTGGTTTTAACCCACTGGTAACGGGAGCAGTAATGAAGAGTCACTTAGCTAACAGGTGTGGTTAGGATTCATTGCTGAGGATCTACTTCACTTAACTAATGTATGTTCATTATTATGTACCTGGCAAGTTAAGATGACCGAAATTCATGAAGTCAATGACTTTAACCCGTCAGCAACCTTCAGACAAACTAAATGTGCCAACATTTGGATTTCAAAATAAGGGAGGTTTTTCCTGCTGTCTGGTTGGTGAGAGTTGTAAAAAATATTATAACAGAAATAACTGCATCTTTGGTCATTTTAGTCAATTTATTTCTTTTAATATAATTTTAATAATTATATTTCTTTGAAGTCACAGTTAAAATTATTGTTCTGCTCTGGCTCTGCAAAATTATGGTCAAAAGTTTAAATTGTATAAGGAAAAAAGTATAAATTTTGCCACATTCTGCCTCAAATTTATTTAAAAAAAAAAAACCTAATTTTATAATAATCTGCCTTTGTCCATCAGACAGGCCTCTTCACTGTCCAGTTTTAAAACTTCTCTTGAAAGCCATTTTTATTCTCAGGCTTTTGACCCAGTTTGAGACATTGATTTTATTTGTTCTTATTGTCTCTATTGCATGACTACAGTTTTGTTTGTGCTGTTTTGTACTTTTTTAGCTGTATTTTATTGTTTTATTGATTTGATTTTTATGTTTTCATATTTTATTTGTTGTTTATGTACAGCACTTTGTGTCAGCTGTTGTTTTTAAAGTGCTTCATAAATAAAGTTGGATTGGATTAAAAAAAGATAAAAATTAGCCATAAAATAAGCCACAAATTTATAATAGTCATAAATGTACAAGAAAAGTCATAATTTTACAAGAGGAAATTACAAATTTGAAGAAAATGGTTTCAAATTTAGATAAATTTACAGAGAAAGGTAGAAAACTATAAGAAAATTGTTATAAATTTTGGAGAAAAACCTCAAACCTTCAAGACTGAAGTCATTACTCAAGTTTTTAAGTGGGTGTCCTTTGTACCTTAACTCAACTAGAAATTTTTGGTTGTCTACTTTTAATTATTAATTTCAAAGCACTGCTTTTACATGAGTAGAATTTCTGGCTACTGTATCCACCTCTGATCATATAATTTAAGTATGCATGAGTAAATTACTATTATGAATGTTTTTTTCCCTTCCCTTTCTTACCCTTTGTCAATGGAGAAAAAGAAACACTAGAATAAAAATACAAAAAATACCCATTTTTTTTAATTTATGTAAATCATGAAAAAAAAATCCTGCAGGACAAAACGTGACACTTGGTATTTTCTAACCTGTTTGTATACCAGCATAGACAGAGAGAGAACCTGAATAAGCGACTTTTGCATTACAAGTGTGCATGTGTGGACTATGTGAGTTCAAAGTTCCCGACTACCAAACATTCCGGGAGCCGCCTTGCTTTTGTATAGAGACAGTACTGCCACACCTGATCAAATGCCGCTTAAAGTATGCTTTAAGCTTTAAATTTCCATTATGCCAGATGCACACTGTGCCATAGTGAAGTGTGGGAACGGCACGTATCATCTAGAGTGGTGGAAAAAGAAAACTTGCAGCATACATGCATGTAACTTCGGGACCAGCATGTGTACATGTCCGCCGCCATTCACGTTATATACATTCCCCACGGAGCTGAAGGATCCGGACGGACGTAATTGTTGGATTAAAGCAGTAAGTCTATATTATAACATAATTAAATAGTGTTGTGTATTGTTCAAGTTCTAGCCTAAATGACACGGGTCTAGACCCTGAAGTAGTAGGTACGGACAGGCAGGCCTGGATCTAGGATATAGTTCTTTGTATATTGGTAATGAAGCTTGAGCTACACACATATGTAATTAAGGCCATTAATAAGTAGGCTGGTATAAAATAAAATTGCAAATCATTGAAAACGTGTGGTACTTAAACTATAGTAGTATCGACCTATAGATCTAAGTAAGCAGGCTATGCCTTGTAGTGAAATTTACTCAAAATGACAAAACCAAGGTTGAGCTGTCAAACCACTCGCTTACCTTCTTTGTAGTCGTTTCGGAGTCTCGCAAGTAAGGGTGTTTGGTCCTTTAACAACAAAAAATCTGCTATATCAGCATATATACAGGGGGGCCATTTTGGCCAATTTCTGCAACGTGGCCGCAAATGCAAGTGCAACTAGTTCATCCTTGCGTTTGCGGGTACAACCGGGAAGACCCCTACGCATACAATATGCTCACAGATCAGGAACTTTCCATAAATTAAATGTATCGATAGAGCATGTTTGGTAGCCACGTTCCCATGATGCTTTGCGCGAGCCGAGATGCGAAAGTCGCTTATTAGACAGGGCTCAGAGAGGGAAAGATGAGACAGAAGAGAGGAGCCAAGGAGAGGAAAGTGTTCACGTAGAGGGTCCAGGAGAGGTGAGAGCAGAGGGAGGAGAGAAGGATGACACCAGTAAAAAGTCCAAACACATGACGTCTGGGTGGGACCCCAACTGGCCCAATATTCCAACATTCAAGCCTCGGTTGTACAATACTTCAAATGTGCAAAATAATAAAACAAATGGTGTAAAATTAACACATTCCGGTTACAATCGTGCCATGTGTTTTCTGCCTCCCCTCCCCCGGAAAAATATGTTGCCACCGCGCCAAGCTCTTTAAGCCAGAGGAAACACTGGTTACTCCTTGTACTATTCTATTACATCCCATTTATTTTACTGCATTATGGACTTTTGTGACATAATACAGTCTCCCAAGTCAAACAGTCCAACATCCAAATGCACAGGAGTCCTCCTGTCGCATAGAAAAAAAGGACAGAAGATGCCTGAAACACCTGCTCTTTTTTTAAGTTTTATTTTGTTTATTGACACCTGCTCTTTTTTTAAGTTTTATTTTGTTTATTGAAGCCATTTTACAAAATACAGTTACCCACACACAAAAAAAAAGAAAAGGGGAAGTGCAAAGAAATCAAACATGGAGACAAGAGGTTATACCCAAAGAGATACAGTATAAGGCAAGACCAAATGAGATGATATCTTTAAGTTGTAATCAATGTTATATCCACATACACTAAATAAGGTTGCCAGATGTTTAAGAAGGTATCATATCTTTTTCTAAGATTATATGTAATTTTTTCTAAAGGGATACAACCCACAATTTCAGAAAACCATCTATCAATAAGGAGAGGGGAGTTATATTTCCATGTTGCTACTAGACATTTCCTAGGTACATTGATCTCATTCATCTTCTTCCGCTTAATCCTTTTCGGATCACGGGGGGGCTGGAGCCTATCCCAGCATCTTTGGGTGAGAGGCAGGGTACACCCTGGACAGATCACCAGTCCATCGCAGAGCCAACACAGAGAGACAGACAGCCATTCACTCTCACAGTCATACCTAAGGGCAATTTAGAATCCCCAGTTTGATGCCAATTAACCAATTTCAATAATTTTATAACCACCTTATTTGCCGTTTATTTCCGTAAAGTCATCATCTCATTACTTAACAGACCTGATACAGATCTGGCCAATGGTTATTCACCTACTCCTCAGAGAGAAGAGAAAGTTGCCTAATGAGCCTTTGAGTTCACATAGCTACAGTGTAGCTAGATTAGCTAGCAGGCTGGCTGTGGTTTTTAGAGCCAGGGTTTCCTCTGGTAACATTTCTCGGTGGCGGGCCGCCGCACCAGAAATTTTATCACCTCGCCAAGGAAATATGAATTTATTAAGAAAAATATATAAAGCAATGACTTTTGGCAAGCATGCACACAAACAACACGCATGGCCGTCATCCGCGCAGAGTTCAGAAGCGCCCCGCTCACGCGAGTTTTCCAGTCAGCCAGCGTCTCGCTAAGCACGACTGTCTGACAGAGACATGAGTTTGTTAAAGTACTTTAAATGTGGAAAAAATCATAAGAGGTATGTAACCACTGGCGTTTATCATGGTTTTAACCCGCTGGAAACGGGAGCAATAATGGAAGAGTCGCTTAGCTAAGAGATGTGGTTAGAATTCATATGCAGTCGGCTTCATAAGAAGGGAAAGGCGGGGGACTGATGAATTGTTGAGGATATATTTTACCAGCCACTACAATATCAAGTTATGTTCTGTAGGAATTGCAGGAATGAAGAGACTGGCAATTTCTTTCTTTTCTCGCATGAGCAGGCGTGCCGTTCTTATTCTCCAGCGGCAGTGACAAAAGGCAACGGCTAAAAACGCTAGCTCTATTTTCACTCTAAACTGAGGTCCTTCAGCGGCTGCCTAGAGGGGTGCCTGGTGAGAAAGCCTGAGAGCACAACTATAACTGTCTAAGCAGATCATTTACATGAACACATATTGTGGTGAATTATGTCTTTAGAGTCTGCTAGTTTCCTATTATGTACCTTGCAAGTTAAGATGACCGAAATTCACGAAGTCAATGACTTTAATCCGTCAGCAGCCTTCAGACAAACTAAACGTGCCAACACCTGATTTCAAAATAAAGGAGGTTTTTCCTGCTGTCTGGGTGGTGAGGAGATGTCTTTAAAAAAAAAAAAAAAAAAAAAAAAACCTATAAATATAAAGAAATATAACAGAAATAATGGCATCCTTGGTCATTTAAGTTTAATTTATTTCATTAAATATAATTTTATTAATATTTTTTCTTTGTAATCAGAGTTAAATTATTGTTCTGTTCTGACTGCAAAATTATGGTCAAAAATGTAAATTGTTATAAGGAAAAAGTAAAAAAAAATTACCACAGTCTGTTTCAAATTTATCTAAAAAAAACAAAACAGTAATTTTATTTTAAAAACAGACAAAAATTAGTCATAAAATAATCCACAAATTTATAATAAAGTTTTAAATGTACAAGAAAAGTCAATTTTACAAGAGGAAATTACAAATTTGAGGAACATGGTTTCAACTTTAAAAAGATTTACAGAGAAAAGTAGAAAACTATAAGAAAATTGTTAGAAATTTTGGAGAAAAACCTCAAACCTTCAAGACTGACGTCATTACTCAAGTTTTTAAGTGGGTGCTCTTTGTACCCATAACTCAAGTAGAAATTTTTGGTTGTCTACTTTTAATTATTAATTTCAAAGCACTGCTTTTACATGAGTAGAATTTCTCGTTACTATACCTACCTGATCATATAATTTAAATATGCATGAGTACATTACTATTATGTTTCTTTCCCTTCCCTACTCTCTCAATGGAAAAAAATAATCACCAGAATAAAAATACAAAAAATACATATATTTTTGTCATTTATGTAAACCATGACAAAAAAAAATCCTACAGAACAAAACATGACACTTGATATTTTCTAACCTGTTTGTATACCACCATAGACAGAGAGAGAACCTGAATTAGACAGAGCTCAGAGAGGGCAAGATGAGACAGAAGAGAGGAGCCAAGGAGAGGAAAGTGTTCAGGCAGAGGAAGGAGAGAAGGATAACACCACTGAAAAGTCTAAACACAGGATGTCTGGGTGGGACCCCAACTGGCCCAATATTCAAGCCTCAGTTGTACAATACTTCAAATGGTAAGTTCCATATGCAACGTTACTGTGTAAAATTTTAAAAAGAAATAAATAGTATAAAATTAACATATTCTGGTATGTTTACTGCCCCCCACTTCCCAGGAAAAATATGTTGCCACCGCGCCAAGGTCTTTAAGCCAGAAGAAACACTGTTAGAGCTCTTCTCTGTAAATTCTAGTTTCCCTACTAGACATCTGTGGTCTCAGCTCATTAACAGGGCTGTCTACGCTTATGTCACCATTCATGTGAACTTAGCCTTAGCGGCAGACCAAGGTATAAACAAACCCCGTTCTTAATCTATTTGAATGGAAATGTTAGCTACATTTAAACAAGGAATATGCCGAAATGGTGCATGACTGGCTCATGTAGCCATTACCATCGTATGAAAGATGATAATGGCAATCAGAAATACAAGTTTTTGCGATTCCAATCGGCCTTAAGAAATTGTCGAGGAGGATGCTGTGGGCTAATGCCTGCCAAAGGAGAATCACATTTTGTAATGAGATGTGGAGGCTGAGGGATGATATGACCAATGTCAATGTCTGTTCAGACCACTTTATAGCAGGTATGTCTGATTACCAAAACTGTAGACTCTTATTTAGGATTAAATGTCATTTGCCTACACGTAAAATTAATGCGAACACGTCAAAAACACCCGCATTCGCATCCAAGGGAGTTGATAGCTAGGAATAGAATAGAAAAGAATAGAAAAGTGTCAGCTTAGTAGGAATATTCACTCCAATTTGAGCAAATAATCAGCCTCAGAGTAAAGGTATCAACACTTCAATTAAACTAGTTTAAAAATGAGACTGCCACTCACCTGCAGACATATAGACCAAAGCTCTGTAGAGCTGAAACAAAGTGTTGGGATCAACGAAGACTACAAGTGTAAACAAACTGCAGTCTCCCATCTTTGTGGAGGCAAGTAATATGTTCCCAGCTGTGAGCTCCAGTGGATGGGGATTTCCACAGCAGGTACAATTTATTTTCTATTATTAGCGGGTTCTGCCAATGCACAGCAAAGCTGGAGCATCTATCCGGTAGTTACAAATATCAATAAATGTTGTTTCTGGCCACTCTGCTGGACTGTTCTTTCACATACTGACTGATAAACAGTAGGAACACTTCAAGATCACAAATCTTCTTAAGTTTTTGATCATATCTGATCTGATCTGATCTTGCAGTGAAAGTAGGGCGGTCGCAGTAGAGGAATTTCCCCTGGGGTGATGGTGGAAAGCTCAATACCGCAGTATGCGGTATTATTGCAAATGTTTTTAGGACTCTGTGGATTCGTAATTTAAACAGGGTTTACAACTTGTGTGGCAAATGAGGGACGCTGTGAGAGTCTTGTTGCAGCTCGCTCAATTTTATGCGCGTGTGTTACAACCGTGCGGAGCGCAGCTCTTTATACAGGCATGAACTGCTGATTCTATTTTTAAAAAAAGATAATTTTCATAAAGCAGTGACGGTAACTAAGGGGTGTGTGGACTGGAGACTGCAGCGACATTCAGCTCATAAGCAGGACAGCCTCCGTACAGGACCCTGCGTGGCTCTTGTCTCCGTGACTTTTGCCGCTGTCCGAAAAATCTCGTTCAAACAAGCTGCTCTCGGAGCTCATACACGGAGCATACACAGTCAGGATCATACACACTCCGCTCAGAAGGAAATAACACGCTTTGTGCCCTTTCAGTGCTCACTGTTACGGCTGTATTTAACAAGGTGTCCAAACGCTTTCACCACTAACTGCCTGCTGGAGTCCGTCTGGCCAGAGTGCCCGAAACGGCGGCAGCACCGTGTGCTGTGGAAGCTTCTAGAGTAGCGGGTACAAACATGCTGTTGGTAATAAAAAATACACCTCATTTAGCAATTTATTTAATAATCAATAAGGGCACATAAGTGAACAACAAGATATAGCCACACACACAAAAAAAAAGTGAACACTGCGGTTGTTGCAGTTGGTCGTTTTCCTCTGTGGTAGGCGTGTCCATAGCACGGTATTACATAATTGTGGTAATCGCGACAGCCCTAAGTGAAAGCTTGTCATAATATTGATATGACGCATTGTTTTAATGGCAAACTGCCAGTTTTTAGTACCTTTACGTTCTTCCTGCGGGAGCGCACCCACCAAGTACCCAGATGTGTAGACAGCCCTAATAATCCACAATCGATAATATATCATGCTCCATTCTGGCCTTTTTTTTTTCTCAAACATGACGAGTACCTGAACAGTTAGCATGGCTAGCTTAGCAATGTGAATCAGCACAACCAGGATTTTAATGTAAATTTTGGTCACCATAATAAAACAGCTTATTCATTATTCCACAGTGGATTATATATCTCATGCCATTCTGGGTTAAGCTGGATTTATGCACCCACATCACGTCGACACTATTACCGATGTCCGTCGCAGAAGCAGTGATCGGCAATTTTTTCTTGTGTGTAGGGTGAAGTGCTTTGTTCCGTTACTAAAATGGGTTTCAACCGATGTGTGTAGTGACTTGTGTTCCCATGTGTTTTTGTTTATGAAATAGCGACGGACAAGAGCAGATTGTGATGGAGTTGGAGCTAAATGTGAAGAAAAAGCAACTTTTAATATGATTGCTGTATGGTGAAAAAGAGAAGTTGGAGAAAACGGTGTGTGCGACCACCACTGCTGCCATTATTTGACAATCTGTATAATTACTGGGGTTATGACGAGCCACAAAATGCTCTGTATGTGCTTCCTCAATATGCTTTTGAATTTGGACCACTGTTTTAACCAACTTGCCTTGGAAGTTGTGCCGCCGTAAACAGGCAGAGCGAAGCAGCGGCAAGAACCAGGAAATGTGAAGGAGAAGACAAAGCGGACAAATCACAGCTCTTACGGCCTGTGTTGCCAATGTGCACCTCTCCTTCTCTCGAGAGGTGCACATCGGGCGACACAATAGGAATGCACGTCGACGCTGCATCAACGCCATCACAGCTGCGTTGGGTCGACGCATGTGCAAAACTTGCGCTTTATTCTTTCATATATTGGCCATAAAAGCCGGGTAGATTTGGCTGCTAACAATAGTTAGCCTGAGTTACCACAAACAGGATTTCTGACCGACTTCGAGGTCGACCTACTGGGTTCAAACTGCGAGAGGAGTCAACTATCCATGCTGTTGGTTGCCCATCTAAACACCCATTTATTTCATTCATAGAGGTTATTTTAATTTATTTAAATGTAGATTATCATACGCTGGACTGGACGTCTCCTCGATTAGCTATAATTAGCTGAGGTTAGGAGACTTTACTCATTTATGGTTGCTTCTGTTCTTATTACACCCCAAGGATGGGTCACATGCTATTGCCCACTCAAACCACACACCACTGTCTTCAGCGGTGCTTTATTAGAGATTTTAAAGTGCATTCACACAGCCACTGTTTGGTCCAGACCAAAGGAACTCTTGTCTGCTTCCGTGAATCGTTTGGTTCGTTTGGTGCGGTCTGAACGCACATTCAAATTCTGGTGCGCACCGAACAAGCGAACTCTGGTCCGCCTGAAAACAGCAGATCTCGGTTCACCGCTTCGCTTGCAGTGTAAATCAAAACGGCCTATCCAGTAGGCCAAAGGGCGAAAGTGCCCCTCGGCGTTTGTGTAACCATAGCAACACGTAGTCTGAGAAGAGGAAGTGGAGTTTACCTTAGTACATTTTGGGTAGAAAATAGCAAACAATAAAGACAACCATGTAAATCTGAGAAATCCTTTTACCAGAGAAATCTGAGGAGAAAAGTAAAAAAATGTCTAGTTTGTGGCAGGCAAACAACCCAGCTGAAGGGAACGGATTTCTGTTTTCAGTCCTGGCCAATCGATGAGCCGGATTTTTCTTCTTTGCCAAGACTTTTTCTTCCTGGTCAGTGGTGGTTTCAGCTACAGTGCCCCAAACAAGCAGTTGCTGTAACTGCGTGATGTTGTACAGGCAGTTTGGTCCGCTGCAGTGTGAATGCAAACCAAACCAAATTCTCGGCATTCCCCGCCCAGTCGAACCGAGACTCCCAGACTATCCTGGTGTGAATGCAGCCTTAAACTCTAACATCCAGCCATTCTTTGTTAAGCTGTTACTTAGTCTGATAACCAATAGATGATCTGAGGGGGGCTGAGGAGGGATGCTATCCCCCCTTGTTAGCAAAATGACCCCAAATCACCCCCGTTAACCTGTCATCTCCCCATCCCCATCCCATTCATAGGTGTAAAACATGGAGGAATGCAGGGACATTTCTCTTTAACATGGAAAAAAGGGTGAATTGTCCCCTCAATTTCATCATAACCCTTTTTTAATTAATCATGTTACATACAGTAACTGAATAAAATGATTTTGAAGCACCAATTCTAACCAGAAATGCAAAACTGTTATAAATTTTAAACTTTTTTCTTGATTTGCAACTTTTTTCATGTAAATCTGCGACTTTTTTCTCAAAAATGTGCAATTTTTTTCTCATATAGCTGCAACTTTTTTTCTGAGCTGGGGCTCATTAGCATATACAGTAAGATACACCACCAAACAGCATATTCTGAGGATCGTTCCTTCCCTATCTGCATAATAAACATACTACAACAAATGAAGTTGTTTTGACCGAAGCATGTCATAGACATTTCATTACTGCCTCTGGAAGCTGTGTCAGCATGTGGAAAAAGTACATAACAGCCTGAAATGCAATGAAAATAATTACCTGTGTTGTTGGGTAATTTACACTCATTATGTTTTCACTCAATAAACGAGCCATGAGGCAGAAATTCCCCTTTGTCTCAGCGTTATAACAAGTAGCTATAATGCACACCACTTTCCCCTATATTGATTAATTTACTTGCCTTCTCATCATTTATGTAAAATATACATGCACAGAAGAAATTGACAGCTGTTCCCTGCATAGCTGGAGTTTCATCATCAAAGTGCTCCCTCCTCCATCTGCCACCAGAAGCAGCTTTTGACACCTGTTTTGTGCTGTAAATCATTCGGGCAGATTTATTCTGAAATCTACCCAAGCAGGTCACAAGTTAAAATGTGGTGAAAATAGACCATCTCCAAACTGATGTGCTTGTTTATAATAAAGTTTAGCTATATTAAATATTGTTTACTTTTTAAAAATAGGCTTGTCTTTTCACATTTGATTTAAAAATGCTGCCCATTTTCCTTGTAAAGCTGTGAATTTATCTTTCTTGTATTCTTAAAATCAACTTATACACACATGCACGCACACAGCTCTAGTAACTATCACACCCTGAGCCAACAACCCATGTTTTAATGCCATCGTACAGCTCCTGCAGAGCTGCTTGTTTGCTGCTGATGCATCACTTCCAGTGCAGTACAAAACCATAACATGCCGATAAAGGAGAATTTGCGCTGATCAGTTGCTTTGTGACAACACAGGCAACTGTACACATTAATGCAAAAATTCTGTAGTAGTTCAGCTTTGCTCCCTGACGTAGACTGCAGCAGCTGTTGTTACAATAAAGTGAAGCATGAATCATGACAGCACAGCAACAGCCGGCACAGAATTTATGTTTTCAAGAAAATCTGCAAAAAGGTTGTTTGTTGACGAGGCTTTTGAGGCTCAGATGAGTGTTTGGGGATATTAAATTGGATTTCAGGTCCACAATACTCACCCAAGTGTATAAAAGCCATAGATTTTATATACTCACTGCCAAAGAAAACGCAACACAATTTTTGTATACAAATTTTTGGGTCCGTCCTATCTGAGCTTGAATAGTGTTTCTATGATTCAAAATACTGTACATCTAGAACTCATTTTCAGTGGTTGTACTCACTGTCACGACTCAGTCTTTGAGCATTGGCTCTATAGTCTTTTTGAGCTCGTTGTTTGTTTTGGGTACTCAAAAGTCAAAAATGGGTGATTTTAAGGAGTGGTCATCTTCCCTATATAAAGATGAATAAAAATGCATAGCACAATGTTGTGAAATCTCCACGATGCCACAACGTGACTGTGTGCGACTGTGCAGGACAATACTTGTCCACATGCCGCCCGAGTCACCAAGGAATACCTGCAGCAACAGAACTCTGATGTCCTTCCTTTGTCTTCTTATTCTCCAGATTTACCCCCCACTGAACACTTGGTGGATCAACGTGGGCGACATGTTTCAGCCAGAGTACCGGCGCCGCAGAACAGACAGCAACTGGTCGTGGCATTGCTGGAGTAGTGCCTAAATAACCTCCAGGACAACATTAGATGGCTTGTGAGGTCCATGCAGAGACATATTACTGCCTGCATTAATGTCAATGGAAGCCATAGTCCATATTAAACTTTGTTTTTTTTCTTTGTATTTTCTCCTAATTACACTAAGAATTGCACAAATATGGTGCTACAGGTGCGCTTTTCAAGTTGGTTTACAAAGACATCGTAACCACTGTCATCCAAAAAGAGACAAGGACAAGTCTAGACTATAGTCTTTCACTCACTAAAATTGAAGCACAAGCTCATACAGTCGTGAAAAAATTAGGACACCCTGTATAAGCCTGTGTTTTGTTTTGGGTTATTTTGTTTACATATTTGGACATATGGATATTTAATATTAATGTTAAAAATACTGGGAGATTCATGTAATACAACCAAACAATTAAAAATGAATTAAAGACTTTTTCAAATTTTCTGTAAAATGTCATTCTAGGACTTCCGGTTATGGCTGCCACGTAGGACGGACGTGTCTCGCTCTGCTCTGCTCCTGGAGAAAAAAATCGGCAAATAACTCTCTCATTTGGGACAGAACGTATCCCAGCATTTGGGCGAGGATATGTCGGCGAAGCCTAAGGCTGGAAAACCAGGAAAAGGAAAAAGCGAGCCGCCGAAACAGTCCAAATTAACGGACTTTCAGGTCTGTGACGCAGCAAACAAAACTCCATATATGGCGGAGGAAGCTGGCGGCGGTGCGATGTTTGCGGGGAATGGCGCAGATGCGCTGATGGCTGCCATGAGTTCAATGAGAGCGGACTTTTCCTCTAGATTTGATGGGATTATGACAGCGTTGGAAGGAATAAGAAAGGAATTGGGTGACTGTGTAGAACGAACGGCGCAGATGGAGCTCCGTCTCGCTAGTGCTGAAGATGACGTCACCCGTCTTCAATTAAAGGTGCGCACTTTGGAAAAAAAAAATAAATCTCTGGAAGATAATATTTTGGATTTGGAATCTCGGTCGAGACAGAATAATTTGAGGCTGGTGGGTCTTCCAGAGGAATCAGAAGGTCGGGACGTATGTTCCTTTCTGGAAAAGTGGATTCCGGAGGTGCTGGGCAGCGAGGAGTTGCAATCAGCAGTGGTTCTGGAAAAAGCACATCGTATTGGCCCACGGAGAGATAAGGGACCGCCGAGGACCTTAATTATGAAGTTTCTTAGCAACAGAGACAGGATGAAGATCTTCAACGCTGCACGTGCTAAAGGAGAGATTAAACACCAGGACCAGCAGGTGCGGTTCTACCCAGATTTGGCCACAGGAATCCAGCAATTGAGGAAGCAGTTTGATCCCGTACGTAAGGAGCTGCGCAACCTTGGGATTCGTCATGGTGTAATCTATCCTGCGAGACTGCTGACCACGTATGAGGGCAGAACCCACATCTTCAAGACCCCAGAGGAGGCGCAGGAGTTCATCAAGAAGATCAAAGAAGAAGAAGAGACTGGTGGGAGCTAAGCATGAACAAAATATAAGGTAGAATAATTAAGCATTTGCACAGGCATCTGACTGACTTGAAGTAAATAGTAAGTTTACAAAATATAGATTGTATTATATATTAAAAAAACAAAACAAAAACAAAACAAACAAAAAAAAAAACTATGATGTACAAAGTTGTTAAAAATTTTGGAGTTAAGTTGGAAAACTACAGAGGAGAGTTAATGTTACGTCATTAAAAGCAGTAGAGTTGGGGTGATTGGGAGGATGAAGAAGGAGTGGCTTAGGCTGTTCCCCGTGGGTGTGGAACGGTCGATGGCTATATCGGGAGACAGAATTTTTCTTTTGATTTTGGGGGGTTTGCCACAAGTGTGGGAAGGGGAAATTTGTTTGTGTGTAGTTTGTAGGATGAATGTTCAACCACTCATGTTTTTGCTTCTCTGTATGAGCATGTTTACACTGCAAGGTAATCCCAAACTCTCTATTGATCATGGACCAAAGTGTTAATCTTAATTTAACTTCATGGAATTGCAGAGGTCTACAAAATTTAAAAAAACTTAAACAAGTTATGAATAAAATAAAGGACATGGGTTCAAGAATTGTGTTTTTACAAGAAACTCATCTGATAGAGGAGGATGTTAAAAGAATTAGGAGTAGATGGCAGGGAAGTGTATTCACCTCTTCATTTTCATCCCGAGCCAGGGGAGTTATGACTCTCATACATAAATCAGTTCCTTTTCAGGTGAAAAATGTAATTGGAGACAAATTTGGAAGATATGTAATCATTCAAGGTTCTTTGCTATTAGAAAATATAAATCTTGTGAACTTATATGGTCCCAATATAGATGATCAGAAGTTCTTTGCTAATTTATTTCTCATCTTATCATCACTTACAGGGCAACATATAATAGCAGGGGATTTTAATTGTACATTGAATCCAGGTGTGGATAGATCAACAGGACTGGATTGTACGCACATTGGATGTAGGATGACTATTAATCATTTTATGAAAGAATTGAGATTGTTAGATATATGGAGAGAAATGAAACCACAAGTTAAAGCCTATTCTTGTTATTCCAGTACCTACAAGACATTCTCACGTATTGATTATTTTTTGATTTCCACAGAATTAAGGTCCAAGATTCAAAACTGCTTTTATGATAACATCGTGATTTCTGATCATGCACCCTGTTGTCTAATATATGTAGATAAAAAATTGACAAAGGAATCAGGTAGATGGCAATTTCAGCATAAATGGCTTCAGGATGAGGAATTTGTCAAGTATATAGAAAAACAGATAGACGAGTTCTTTGACATCAATACTACACAAACATCAGCATGTGTAAAGTGGGAGGCTTTCAAAGCTTTTATTAGGGGACATATTATTAGTTATACAGGATCAAAATCTAAGAAGACTCGAGAGGAGAGAGCTAAATTGGAACATAAAATAAAAAGTCTTCAGGAAAAAGTGTATGCAGGAAGTGACCCAAGGTTGGAGAATGAATTACTGATTTTGAGAGCTGAATACGACAAAAAATCAGCGAATAGAGCTGCCTCGAGTCTTCTAAGATTGAAACAATCTTTTTATGAACAAGGTGAAAAATCAGGAAAATTATTAGCATGGCAGATTAAACAATTGGAAATTAAAACACCAATTACCAGTATTATAAGTAAGGGACAGGTAGTTATAGATCCTTTAGAAATTAATAGAGCCTTTAGAGATTACTATGAAAAATTATATGATACCAAAAATGAACCTGATTTAACAAAACTAAATGGGTTTTTGAAGGAACTATCTATACCGTGTATTCCAAATGAAAACAGGGAGATATTGGAGTCTAAAATTAGTCAAGAAGAAGTTGGGCTAGCCATTGATAATATGAAATCAGGAAAAAGTGCAGGACCAGATGGTCTTCCAGTTGACCTTTATAAAAAATTTAAGAATAAATTAATAAAACCTTTTTTGGAAATGGTTTTAGAAGCATTTCAAAATAATAATTTACCATCATACATAAATAATGCCTTAATTATACTGTTGCCAAAACCAGGTAAGCCCTCTAATAAATGTGAAAATATGAGACCAATAAAGCCTATTAAACGCCGACCTTAAGATAATCTGTAAAATTTTAGCAAGACGAATACAAGAAATTTTACCAAATATTATTAATCGAGATCAGAATGGCTTTATAAAGGGTAGACAAGGCTTCCATAATGTAAGAAGACTATTTAATATTATTTATTTTAATAAAGAAGCACCGGATACAGCTCTCCTATCATTGGACGCCGAAAAGGCCTTTGATAGAGTTGAATGGCCCTTTCTTTTTGAAGTCCTACAAAGGTTTGGACTTGGAAATAATTTCATAAAATGGGTTCAAATAATATACAATAATGCTACAGCAGAAATCCTAACAAATAACAATATTTCAAAACCAATAAAAATCAATAGAGGATGTCGACAAGGCTGTCCACTTTCACCTTTACTGTTTACTATGGCAATTGAACCTTTAGCGATAGCGATACGTTTACATTCACAAATATATGGAATTAAAGTTGGACCAACAGAACATAAAATCTCCCTGTACGCCGATGATATAATTTTGTTTATGTCGAATCTAAAAAAATCAATTCCAACCTTGTTGAATTTAATAAAGAATTTTGGGGAAATATCAGGATATAAAATAAATAAAACTAAATCTTCAATATTAATGCTAAATGAGACCCAGAGAAATTACCCAGCCCCTGAGGTAAATCAATTCAGTGTTGTAAATCAGTTTAAATATTTAGGAATCCAAATTATGCCTAAGCTAGAATCAGTCGCCAGTGTCAACTATGAAGCCTTAATGTCAGATATCAGTGAGTTAACTCAGAGATGGATGTCACTACCAATGTCGATGATCGGGAGAATCAATATACTTAAAAGTAATATTTTACCTAAAATACTTTATTTATTTCAATACATTCCCTTATCACCACCTTTAGATCTATTCTCAAGAATAAAAAAAAAGTTAGTGGAATTTATATGGAACAACAGGAGGGCTAGATTACGTTTGTCTTTATTATATTTACCATTTGATCGTGGAGGTCTGAAATGTCCAAATTTTATGTTGTACTATTGGTCGGCACAACTGAGGTCTATGACATATTATTTTTCATCAAATGATCTCCCTCACTGGACTGAAATGGAATCATACAATTTACCTTTACCTCTTCCCATATTCATATACTCAGATTCGGCAAAAAAATTACAAAAACAAGTTAAAAATCCATTTGTAAAGCATATGATCAAAATATGGTGTGAAGCTAAAAACTATTTAAAAGAACCACAGTTATTGTCACAATTTAGTCCAATATGGGGTAATCAATATTTTAAACCAGGGAGAGCGGACGCTGTATTTAAAGTATGGAATTTAAAAGGGATACAAAAGATTCAGGATTTATATTTGCCATGTGCAGACAACATAATGTCTTTTGAAGAGCTGAGGATCAAATTTAATCTCAATAGAACACATTTTTTTAAATATCTTCAACTTAGAAACTTTATTCGATCAAATCAAAATAAAGCTCTCACTCGACCTATTTATTCATCCTTGGAAAAAATGATGATGAAAGATAGTAAAAGAAAGGGTATTATTTCAGAGTTTTATAACTCATTGACACTATCTTCAAGTGAAAATTCACTGAAAAGATTAAACTACTGGAAAGAAGATCTGCAAATTGAAATTTCAGAGGAACAATGGGAATTGGCTTGTACAGAAGCTCAAACCAAATCAATAAATGCACGCCTTAAATTGATACATTTCAAATGGTTAATGCGGATGTATGTTACACCGGAGGAGTTAAATAGATATAACAAAAATATACCAGATACATGCACAAAATGCATGGAAAGTAAAGGAACCCTATTTCATTGTTTATGGGAATGTAGATTAATAAGAATGTTTTGGGAGGAGGTGAGGGTAACAATTGAAAAAATAATCTCAAAACAAATCATATTGAATCCTAAACTGTTTTTGTTGGGTCTGTACCCAGAAAAGCATAATTTCAATAAAAGTGAAAGAACATTCATAGACCTCAGTTTGCTTAATGCCAAAAAATGTATTGCACTATTATGGAAAAAAGACTCATAGACCAGATGTGACTCAGTGGTTAAGACAGATGTTAACAAACCTTCCATTAGAAAGAATAACATATATACTGAAATCAAAGGAAATTGTGTTTGAGAATATATGGAGACCTTTTATTGATTATGTAAAAAATTTAAACATAACTCTTGAAGAAGAAGGTGAATGATGTGTGTGGACCTTGTAAATTCCAAACTGGTGAACATAATATGTATACTAATATATTGGATTGTCTAGACTAAACAGAGGAGCATTGTTGAAGACTTGATTTTGTTGGTGGTCGTTGGTGTTTTTAGGGTATTTTTTTTTTTGTAGTACTTTAGTGTTAGTGTTTGATTGTTTGTATCATGTTTGTTAAAAAAAAAAAAAAGGTTCAATAAAGATATTGTGGAAAAAAAAATGTCATTCTAAACAAATAGTGAGAAATAAATTAGGACACCCCCCCCCCCATCTTTTTTAGGACACCCCCACATCCATTCCCACTTAAAATGGCTAAAATAAATGTCAAAAAAATGCAAATAAAACAAAAACAAGGTTAGACAGATATGTGAACATTTCTTAATAAAGAACTGAATATTTAATAGGGTGTCCTAATTTTTTCACGACTGTATTACTTGTCTCATAAATTAATTCAACTAGCTCTGAAAAGCATCAACATCATCAGCTTTAATTCTTGAATGATGCGGCACATAGCACTTAGTTGAAATGACCTATGTCAGCACACTTCAGACTGTCCACACTCAGAACTGACCGAGATGGTTTTGCTAGAATAATCAATATCAAAGTTTAAACTTGAATTTTGAAGAACACGGCGAAAAAAAACCCCAAAAACATAATTGAACATCTATTGGTGGGAAAATCTGGAGGTGGCTATGTCATTCTTTCTTTAATCTGCCTGAGGTAATTATGTAATGATTCCTCACAATCCTACTGATTAAAGTCGCAGAGGGTCCTAAAAATATCAGTAACAAAAAATGCAGAGTATTGATTTTAAAACATATAAATAACAACCTTAAAAATATGAATGACCAGCCTAGTGATCAATCACAGTTGATAATCAACCTATCCTTACAACACTGTGCAATGCATTCTGGTCACGGTCCTGCGTGCCTCGAGGGATTCAGCGTCATTCGATTTACATAAAGTCGGGGTCATGTCTAGTTTATGCAAATGAGGCGCAGCTGTCATTAGGTGCTTGCTTAAGGGAACGCCTAGTAAATGCTTAACCCAGCAAGTGCAAACACATTCAGCAACTAAACATTTAATTTACCCAGAAACATACTGTGTTGTTTAACTTTCTGCAGAAGAGCAGCCATGTTGGATACTTGCAACAAGCCGCTCGTTGGGTAGATGCATCAACCAATGAAGTGCTGCCGGTGTGTTTTACAGCTGAAGACACTATTTGTTAAATTATTTGTTGTCACTTTGCCTGGTTACGCCCGATACACGCCTGTGGCATATCCGATATTAGAAAGCTGCACAATCCCATTCTGAACACACCCAATCGGATTTTATGGATTTTATGTGATTCTTTTCCCCAAAATGTTCATACCTGCACAGAAGGGACTGCATCTCTGTCCAGAATGAAAACAGACTGATTTACCCACAGTGCAAATATATTCCTATCTGACAGTAAGTGCTGTTTTGTTTCCGTAAAGTCACAATTTTGAGCTTTTTCATATCTTTCTCAAATCAAAAAGGAAGACAGACAACAGCAACAACAACAATAACAACAAAGGAATCTAATGAAGCTGGTGAGACACATTTCTGTTGCTGCTCTGCTCTGGCTCCATGTTTAAACAGTGAGCTGTGTGTAAGTAGGCCAAGAAAACAGCTCGACTCTGGGGAGCGACACAGAGACAGAAGGAAAGACAGAAAGAGAGGATGATCGATTCTAAATCTCTATTGATCGCAGCTAAAATTAAAGGAGTGTCTGCCCTTTTGGTAAACTGATGAAATCCACACACATCCATGGAAAAGTTGATACTGCAAGCATCTACTATTTAGATTTCCAGTAATCACCATTTCATATTTAAATAACAAAAGGCAGATTTGCTGATGGATCAGTTCTTTTGCAGATGATACAATATTATTCCAAAGGCATGAAGTAAGACAATAAAAGAATTTTTAAGAAATAAAGAAATCAAAACCAAGAGTTCAGGGACAAGTAGTCGAAGTGAGGTGGGGGGCAACGCTGCATAGTTGCTGTAATTAGATCTAGTGGTAGTAAAGGAGTTACATTCTGGGCATCGGTGCAACTTTCCATAATGTAACATGCTATCAGCCCATTTTTAGACCCACATGGTGGACCGACCGTCATCGAAATGGATACGTCTTACGACACCGGCAAACCACAACATCAGGGCTTTTCCATGGTCATGCACAGACAGATGGGAAAATGCTTCAAAGATCCAGTAGAAGTACAACTTCACTTATGCACAAGTCAGTCCAGTAAAGACTATGTGTTCACTTATGAGTGTTGGGAGTAACGCGTTACAAAGTAACAAAGTAATGCATTACTGTAACGCCACTACTTTTGCAGTAACGTGCTGTGTAACGAAATTATCATTTAAAAATTCAGTAATGCGTTACAGTTACTGAAATTTGATTAGATGTGTTACTTGCTTTATTAATACAAGTGCATGCCCGTAGAAAGCAAGTATTCCTGTCTGAAACGGGTAGCCCAACCAGGCTTTACAGGCCCAAATGTAGGCTGTGTTTCAAAGTGGAATACAAAGGTGTAGCCTATATGTAGGCAATCACACATGTTAGACTTTGACAAATATGAAAGGGAATGAACTGAGATTTATTTGACTGTGTGAATATTAATTACAGAATAACTGAAAATGAATGGGACATCCAATATTAGCCACTGTTTAAGAACCACTTGTTTATTTTTTTGTCAGATCCCTTATTTGTGTGATCTTTTATGACTTATATTTATAAATGTTGTATGTTGCACTTTGGGGAATGAGAGTTGTTCAGTCACCATTATAATTTAGTTTATATGTGTAGTTTATAGTCCATCGTCAATAAAGTCATGCAGTACTATAACAGGACACATTTACAAATATTTGAGACCCATTGTAGTGCATCCTTTTATATTTTAGCAATATTAAAAGTACAAAACACCGAACATTATTTATTTTTATTTTTTTTGTATTTGTATCTTGTATACTTTATTGATCATCAGAGGGAAATTCAGGGCATCCACAGTACAGCGCCGATCCCTTCACCAGTGTCACACCCACACACAGAGAGCAGAATGACCCATTTGGTTACAAGTTTTGCATCAGTGTTGCCCATTTGTCTATAAATATTTAAATAAAAATGATTTATTTCGTTATTTGGACATTTTTGTGTCTTGCTGTCATTTAGTCAAAGCATGTGTCTGCATGTAATATGCAGTTGATCTGGTCATTCCGCTCCACAATGAAGCAGCATTCAGGACTTCCGTGCACCACTTACCGGGCA
Source organism: Pholidichthys leucotaenia (assembly GCA_020510985.1). NCBI lineage: Eukaryota > Metazoa > Chordata > Actinopteri > Cichliformes > Pholidichthyidae > Pholidichthys > Pholidichthys leucotaenia. Next base: position 110,881,220 of record CM035843.1, on the reverse strand, counting down.
GGCTGAGCATGCTCCCCCCCCCCCCCCAAATGTTTGTGGAGCACAGTGGGACACCGGTGTTGGCCGGTTAATGGGAGTCTCGGCTGCTGCATTACCCGTGTGCCAGTGATGTCATTGCAGCACCACGGGTCCCCGGCAGCGGGTCCTCGGCAGCAACACCCCGCGGTGAATATATCCATTACACCTACGCAATTTTATGGTATATATTTTGACTGAGCGGCTCCATACTTGTGGATGTGCGGGTAGCCCCCCCCCTCCCCGTTCTCTATGGCGAATATATTCATTAGACCAACGCAACTTTATGGTATATAGTGGCTCCATACTCATGCATGCACACCCTCGTAACCTCAGCAGCAAAGCACTTCTAAAATCTTTGCTTGCAAAGCGTTGTGGTGACTGACAGGTCGTGATGCTGTGCTATCCAATCAGCATGGTCGTGATGCCGCATATTCTCCAATGAGCATGGAGTCAAGCCAAAATCCCGCCCACACTTCTTGAAGCCAGGGTACGAAGACATACAGCAGTCACACAGCGGTGGCTAAACTTTTATTGATAAAAATTACATATTTTGACTGAGTGACTCCATATTCGGAGATGCACACCCTTGTAGCTTCAGCAAAGCACGTTTAAAATCTTAGGTCAGTGTGACGAATGGTTTGAGAGATATCTGAGGAACACACACGCACACAGACAGACAGACAGACAGACAGACACACACACACGCACAAACAGACAGAGAGAGCTTGAATTTATAGATAGATGGATAGGTATTTTAGCGCAAATAGACGATCATACAACTTGCAGTTGCGAGACACCATCCTCGTCAGCTGCCAACTGGGGATGAATACACAGTTTCGGTGGCAATTGGTGGGACTGCCATCCCCAGCGCCACCACGGGCCTCAAGCCAGTAGAGGTTGTCATGCCAAAGGCAAAGGCAAACAAATATATAAGCAAATAAATATAAACTGACCCTACCGTAACTGACGCAGCTGTCACACATTCTCCTCCGCGAGTTTGTTTCCTGTCCTGCCCCAGTTCACATCACAACCTGGTGAAGAAATGCCGTGCCGGTGGTGACTTCTCATATCGAGCCCTGATCACCTGTTGTCCGAGCGGTGAGTAGCCCTTACCAGCGCCTACCTCTGTGGTTAAACGTGAGTATTTTTGAGCAAGAAGCTCGCATTTAATGTCCGCATTAAATGCATTTAAAGTTTTCTCCCGCACAGAGAAAAAGTGACTGATTTGCTGCAGTAAAGAACATCTTTGTTGTAAACAGTGAACTTTCATTTATCTGTGCTTTCTATTTTATTTTATCTCATTCATTTACATGCTGTTGTGATATGCAACTATTTCATGTAAGTAAATCCTCTAAATATTTATTTTTAATGGGCTGGTCCAGGGGTGTCAAACATATGGCTCGTGGGCCAAAAACGGCCCACCAGGGGGTCCAAAATTTTCTCTGTGAATTCACAGCTTTATTTCTAGTAAATTTAGGACTTTCTACTGATTACAATAGTTTGGGTAAATCTGAGACATTTTTTCTCTATAAGATGAAACTTTTTCTCACCAGTTTTCTTTTTCTTCTTTTTTCTGATGAGAACAAGGGGCCCTTGATCTTGCTGTGTGTGCAAGATGATTTAAGTATGCATTTAAAAGTAACGTAAAGTTAAAGTAAAGTTACTTTTCCAAGTAACTAGTTACTTTAATCATGCAGTAGCTCAAAAGTAACTCAGTTACTTTTGAAAAGGAGTAACTAGTAACTGGAACTAATTACTATTTTTTATTAACTTACCCAACACTGCTTATGATCACTTTCAAATATCAGGTAACATGAAAAATCTGTCATGAGAAAAAAGCTGAGAAATTTTACTCTTGACATACAGTATGTCAGATTAAAGAAGCAAGTTCAAAAGTTTTTGTGCCTCAAGTCAACACAAAGCATTTGGTGACTTTTTAGCAAAGTCCGAGGACATCCCAAACGCACGATGACTACACATCCGCTTACTGTTCTTTTCATCATGACATTCATCCATTGGCCCTCTGAGCCGGGGAATCAGCAAGAAAACACGCCGACATGATGGAGACAAAGACAGAGGGAGAGATATTAAAGACAGAAGAGACAAGGATTTGGAAAAGATGTGAAAGACACAAAAAAAAACACAACAAGTAAATATTCTTTTTATGGTGCATGTTCAATCCATCCATCCATCTTCTACTGCTTTTCCAGAGGTTCGGCTCGCAGAGGCAGCAGTTCAAGCAGAGAAGCCCAGACTTTCCTCTCCCCAGCCACCTGCTCCAGCTCTTCAGAGACGATACCAAGGTGTTCCCAGACCAGCCAGGAGACAGTCTCTCCAGCGAGTCCTGGGTCTGCCCCAGGGTCTCCTCCCAGTGGGACGTGCCTGAAACACCTCAAGTGGGAGGCATCCAGGAGGCATCCTGATCAGATGCCCAAACCACCTCAACTGGCTCCTTTTAATGTGGAGGAGTAGCGGTTCTACTCTGAGCCTCTCCTGGATAACTGAGCTCCTCACCCTATCTCTAAGGGTGAGTCTAGCAATCCTACAGAGAAAGCTCATTTTAGCTGCTTGTATCTGCAGTCTCATTCTTTCGGTCATTACCCGTGTGCATGTTAAAGTCCATCAATTTTTCCTTTTTTTTCATACCTTCATCATATTAATGTTAAACCAGGCTTCCAACTTGCTAACATCATGTTTTCCGATATAAACAAGGAAATAACAGTGCAAATCAGGAAATATAATTTGGGGCTCATCCTTCATCGTCCATCCTCCCTCCCTCCCACGACCCATCTCAGTCTGCATACAGGTCAAACAGATCCATAGAAGATGCCATCGCTGCTGCTCTCCATCCAGCCCTCACCCACCTGGACTCAAAGAACTCCTATGTGCGAATGCTGTTCTTGGACTTCAGTTCAGCATTCAACACAATCATCCCTCAGCACCTAATACAAAAACTCAGACACTTGGGACTCAAAACCTCTCTCTGTAACTGGGTGCTGGACTTTCTCACAGGGAGGCCACAGAATGTGTGGGTTGGCAGCAACACATCCAAGACTATCCCACTGAGCACAGGATCCCCACAAGGGTGCGTGCTCAGCCCGCTGCTCTTCACCCTGCTGAACCATGACTGTGTACCAACCTACAACACCAACCACATCATCAAGTTTACAGTAGTGGGTCTCATCACCAACAATGAGGAGGCCAACTACAGAAATGAGGTGAGCCAACTGGTCCAGTGGTGTAAAGACAATGATCTCTTCGTGAACATGGGAAAAACCAAGGAGATTGTGGTTGACTTCAAGAAGGGATACACACAGCATGTCCCTCTGATCATCAATGGTGCAGTTGTGGAGAGGGTGAGCAGCACCAAGTTCCTGGGGGTGCACATCTCCGAGGACCTCTTCTGGTTCAACAACACCACATCACTGGCCAAGGAGGCTCAAACTCACCTCCATTTCCTCCGCAAACTGAGGAGAGCACAAGTCCCACCCCCCATCATGTGCTCATTCTACTGGGGCACCATTGAGAACATCCTCACCAGCTGCACCACAGTGTGGTATGGGAGCTGCACCGCAGTGAAAGCAGCCAGAAAGATCATCCGTGCCCCTCTACCCCTTCTCTCTGACATCTACCTCACCTGCAGAGCCATCAACATTACAGGCAACACCTCCCATCCCTCACACTCCCTCTTCAGCCCCCTGCCCTTGAGAAAAAGACATCGGAGCCTCCAGGCCTGCTCCACAAGACTGCTAAACAAGAACAGCTTTGTTCATCAGGCCATGAGGACCCTGAACTCTGCACCCCCCTCCCCCGACCATAACACACTCACCCGCACAATAACTACCTCAGCTGTTGGCACAGAAAGACTGGCACACCAACAGTAATACATTTGCTGCTGTATGTCTCTGCACTTTACTGCAACCATTTGCACAAATGCCATATCTGCTGCTGTCATTGCAACACTGATCATGTGCAGTCCTATCTGTCACTGTCTGCACCTACACTACCACATTGAACTTGCAACTATGAGTATTACTGCTCTACTTTTCTGTATATAGGATTGCTGGGTTTCATCGTCTATCGTTTATCTTTATTTGCACGATGGGAGGTCTGGGTCTATCTTTTGTCAACATTTGCACTACGGGTAGCATTACTGTACATAGACTGCTGTTGTTTTTCCAGCCTTATTCCTTTTTCTTTTTTTATATTGTGCACACCACTGAAGAGAGAGAAACGCTATTTCAATTCTCCTGTATGTCTTGTATGTATAGTAGTATTGACAAATAAAATCTATGAAATCTTTAAATTTTGAATCTTTGAATATGCTGTGCTAACCACAGTCTGTCCATAACGAACACCATGTTCAAGCATAAGGGTGTCCATATGTGCACCTGGCACCAGGACACCCTAGGTTGCAGGTCGATGATCGATTTTGTTATCGTATCATCAGACCTGCGACCGTATGTCTTGGACACCCGAGTAAAGAGAGGTGCAGAGCTGTCAACTGATCACCACCTGGTGGTGAGTTGGATCCGATGGCAGGGCAGGAAGCCATTCAGACCTGGTAGACCTAAACGTATAGTGAGGGTGTGCTGGGAGCGTCTGGCTGAGGCCCCTGTCCGGGAGGTCTTCAACTCCCACCTCCGGAAGAACTTCAACCACATTCCGAGGGAGTCTGGAGACATGGAGTCTGAATGGGCCATGTTCTCCACCTCTGTTGTTGAAGCGGCAGTCCAGAGCTGCGGCCGCAAGGTGGTCGGTGCATCTCGTGGTGGCAACCCCTGAACCAAGTGGTGGACACCAGTGGTGAGGGGGGCCATTAAGCTGAAGAAGGAGTCCTATCAAGCTTGGTTGGCTTGTGGGACTCCCGAAGCAGCTGAGGTGTACCGGCAGGCCAAGCGGAGTGCAGCTCGGGTGGTTGCTGAAGCAAAAACCCGGGTATGGGAGGAGTTCGGTGAGGCCATGGAACAAGACTTTCGGTCGGCCTCAAGGAGATTCTGGCAAACTGTCCGGCGGCTCAGGAGGGGAAAGCAGCTCCCCGTCCACATTGTGTATGGTGCGGATGGGACACTGTTGACTTCGACTGGGGATATTGTCGGGCGGTGGAAGGAATACTTTGAGGATCTCCTCAATCCCACTGATACGCCTTCCACAGAGGAAGCAGGGTTTGGGGACAAGGGGGATGACTCGCCTATCACAGGGGCTGAGGTCGCCAAGGTGGTTAAAAATCTCCTTGGTGGCCGGGCCCCAGGGGTGGACGAGATTCGCCCTGAGTACCTCAAGGCCCTGGATGTTGTTGGGTTGTCATGGTTGACACGCCTCTGCAACATTGCGTGGAGGTCGGGGGCAGTGCCTTTGGCATGGCAAACTGGGGTGGTGGTTCCTCTCTTCAAAAAAGGGGACCGGAGGGTGTGCTCCAACTTTAGAGGGATCACACTCCTCAGCCTCCCTGGGAAGGTCTATGCCAAGGTACTGGAGAGGAGAGTCCGGCCGTTGGTCGAACCTCGGATTCAGGAGGAGCAATGTGGTTTTCGTCCTGGCCGTGGCACATCGGACCAGCTCTTTACCCTCTCGAGAATTCTTGAGGGTTCGTGGGAGTTTGCCCAACCAGTTTACATGTGTTTTGTGGACTTGGAGAAGGCATTTGACTGCGTCCCTCGTGGATTTTTGTGGGGGGTGCTTCGGCAGTATGGGGTATTGGGCTTGTTGTTACGAGCTATTCAGTCTCTGTACGACCGTTGTGAGAGTTTGGTTCGTATTGCCAACACTCGGTCGGAGTCATTCCCAGTGAGAGTTGGACTCCGCCAGGGCTGCCCTTTGTCAACGATCCTGTTCATAATTTTTATGGACAGGATTTCTAGGCACAGCCAGGGAATGGAGGGTGTCATGCTTGGTGACCACAGGATCTCATCTCTGTTGTTTGCAGATGATGTTGTCCTGTTGGCTTCATCCAGCAATGACCTACAGCTATTGCTGGGACGGTTTGCCGCTGAGTGTGAAGCGACTGGGATGAGAATCAGCACCTCCAAGTCCGAGTCCATGGTCCTCAGCCGGAAAAAGGTGGATTGTCCTCTCCGGGTTGGGGACAGGCTCCTGCCCCAAGTGGAGGAGTTTAAGTATCTTGGGGTTTTGTTCACGAGTGAGGGGAAAATGGAGCGAGAGATCGACAGACGGATTGGAGCAGCATCTGCAGTGATGCGGACGTTGTACCGGTCTGTTGTGGTGAAGAGGGAGCTTAGTTCTAAGGCAAAGTTGTCGATTTACCAGTCAATCTACGTTCCTACTCTCACCTATGGTCACGAGCTTTGGGTAATGACCGAAAGAACGAGATCGCGGATACAAGCGGCTGAAATGAGCTTTCTCCGTAGGATTGCTGGACTCACCCTCAGAGATAGGGTGAGGAGCTCAGTCATCCGGGAGAGGCTCAGAGTAGAACCGCTGCTTCTCCACATTGAAAGGAGTCAGTTGAGGTGGTATGGGCATCTGATTAGGATGCCTCCTGGACGCCTCCCACTTGAGGTGTTTCAGGCACGTCCCACTGGGAGGAGACCCTGGGGCAGACCCAGGACTCGGTGGAGAGACTATGTCTCCCAGCTGGTCTGGGAACGCCTTGGTATCCCCTCTGAAGAGCTGGAGCAGGTGGCTGGGGAGAGGGAAGTCTGGGCTTCTCTGCTTGAACTGCTGCCTCCGCGACCCGGACCTCCGGAAAAGCGGTAGAAGATGGATGGATGGATGGATGGATCTTTGAATATACTGTACAGTAGGGCTGGGCAATTTGACCTTAAATCAGCATCACGGTTATTTGAAACTGTCATATGCGTGTGTTTTTACACAACGCATGGAGGAATTGGAGATGAAAACCCAACGCAAGAGAGTGTTGTGTGTGAATTTATTTGGCACAAAAGTGATAACAAAAAAGTCAAACAGGGCTCCAATGAGCGAACAGAGCAGGACACAAAATACACGTTTGTCTGTACTCTTCGGTTCATTGGGCATGGAGGAGGATAGATGAGCCCCACGAGCTCCCAGGCAGGACCGGGCAGTGGAGGACAAGGGCAAATAATGATTAGGAAAAGCCCCCGGCGGAACGGTGGGCAGAGTACTTACAATAGGAGACTCGACAGAGTGGTCCAACTCTGGAGTGGGCATGACATCCAATGAACCGGTGAGTAACAGGAGAACAGACAGGGTATAAATAATGCCAATCATAACGAGCAAAGTGCCTGCCGGTGTGAGTGAGTGAAACAGGTGTGTGCTGAATGACACATGTACAGTATGTGTGCGTGCATGCGTGTGTGTGCTGAATGATGCATGTATGTGTGCGTGCGTGCATGTGTGTATGTGTGCGTGCGTGCATGTGTGTGCGTGCGTGCGTGCTGAATGATACATGTATGTGTGAGTGTGTGCATGTGTGTGGGAGTGTAAGTGAGTAAGTTAGCAAAGTGAAAACACAAATGACAAACAGCTGTACACTGACAGGAGGAGGAGGCATGGCTGTCAATTGTCAGAGAGCGGGGTAGCCGCAGAGGTGCTCAGAGCGCTGCCTGACAACAAATAAGGAACACGGACTAGTAACAACAGACAAAAAATAATAAAAGAACAGCAGCTGCTTCGTGAGGCAGGGTTTGGAAAAATCCAAAACCCCGCTGATGACAGAAGCTTTCAACTTTGTTTGAGGGTTTTTTTTTTTTTTTTCTCACTCCTTTCATTTTCTTTATAGTTTGCTGAAAAGGCTCTTAATTAAGCATGAGAATGTGGCATCAGTAAATATACAGTACATCCGGAAAGTATTCACAGCACTTCACTTTTTCCACATTTTGTTATGCTACAGCCTTATTCCAAAAGGGATTAAATTAATTTTTTTCCTCAAAATTCTACACACAATACCCCATAATGACAACGTGAAAAAAGTTTTTTTTTAGATTTTTGCAAATTTATTAAGAATAAAAAACTAAGAAATCACATGTACATAAGTATTCACAGCCTTTGCCATGAAGCTCAAAATTGAGCTCAGGTGCATCCTGTTTCCACTGATCATCCTTGAGATGTTTCTACAGCTGAACTGGAGTCCACCTGTGGTAAATTCAGTTGATTGGACATGATTTGGAAAGGCACACACCTGTCTATATAAGGTCCCACAGTTGACAGTGCATGTCAGAGCACAAACCAAGCACAAAGTCAAAGGAATCGTCTGTAGACCTCCAAGACAGGATTGTCTCAAGGCACAAATCTGGGGAAGGGTACAGAAAAATTTCTGCTGCTTTGAAGGTCCCAATGAGCACAGTAGCCTCCATCATCCATAAATGGAAGAAGTTTGGAACCACCAGGACTCTTACTAGAGCTGGCCAGCTGTCTAAACTGAGCGATCGGGGGAGAAGAGCCTTAGTCAGGGAGGTGATCAAGAACCCGATGGTCACTCTGTCAGCGCTCCAGGGTTTCTCTGTGAAGAGAGGAGAACTTTCCAGAAGGATAACCATCTCTGAAGAAATCCACCAATCAGGCCTGTATGGTAGAGTGGCCAGATGGAAGCCACTCCTTAGTAAAAGGCACATGGCAACCCGCTTGGAGTTTGCCAAAAGGCACCTGAAGGACTCTCAGACCATGAGAAACAAAATTCTCTGGTCTGATGAGACGAAGATTAAAGTCTTTGGCGTGAATGCCAGGTGTCATGTTTGGAGGAAACCAGGTACTGCTCATAACCACGCTAATGTTGGTAGCAGTATCATGCTGTGGGGATGTTTTTCAGTGGCAGCAACTGGGAGACTAGTCAGGATAGAGGGAAAGATGAATGCAGCAATGTACAGAGACATCCTGGATGAAAACCTACTCCAGCGCACTCTTGACCGCAGACTGGGGCGGCGGTTCATCTTTCAGCAGGACAACGACCCCAAGCACACAGCCAAGATGTCAAAGGAGTGGCTTCAGGAAAACTCTGTGAATGTCCTTGAGTGACCCAGCCAGAGCCCAGACTTAAATCTAATTGAACATCTCTGGAGAGATCTAAAAATGGCTGTGCAACGATGCTTCCCATCCAACCTGATGGAGCTTGAGAGGTGCTGCAAAGAGGAATGGGTGAATCTGCCCAAAGATAGGTGTGCCAAGCTTGTGGCATCATATTCAAAAAGACTTGAGGCTGTAATTGCTGCCAAAGGTGCATCAACAAAGTATTGAGCAAAGGCTGTGTATACTTATGTACATATGCTTTCTTAGTTTTTTTTATTTTTACTAAATTTGCAAAAATTTCAGAAAAACTTTCACATTGCCATTATGGGGTATTGTGTGTAGAATTTTGAAGAAAAAAAATGAATTTAATCCCTTTTGGAATAAGGCTGTAACATAACAAAATGTGGAAAAAGTGAAGCGCTGTGAATACTTTCCGGATGCACTGTACTACACTATTTAAAAAGTCCTGTCTCTTACCAAACTATCATATCAGAAAAAGTGTCCAAGTCTAAACCTTTGGAAGGAGGCTAGATGAATCGGCCGAGCAAGCTGAAGGAATTAGCTCCCTGTCGGACCCTATCATCCGTTACTGAGATATGGCGCCGACTCCGCCTACACACGCTGTCCAACCTCATCCACAGAAGACACAGCCGAGCGACCGCTGGAAGCTCATTATTCTCCCTCAGAGGCTCATTAGTGTTGATTTTGACTGACTGGGGGTTGTGGAGATATGAATCAGAATAGTACACTATTAAACAAATCCTGTTACAGAGGCCTGCTCCGAGGGAGTCAGGATGAAGCTTAATAAATTGATGGAACAATGTTTTGCAGAAAGATAATGCTCCTCGATGGACGCTAATTAAATTCAGCAGAAAAGAGGAAGTAAATAGAGAAGTGAGTGAAAAATTCGTTGGATTTGGAGCCTCAGTCTAGTTTGGTGCAACAAGAACAAGCTGGAACATTACTAGAGTGCAGACTTTATTAAAGAACTATTAAAACTGATGTTCAGCTACAATAATTCATTTATTTAATATTATTGTTTTGTTTATTTACTGTGTATTAACTCAGGGGCTCAGTCAAATTACAACGTGAAGATCTCTCTGGATCTGAATAAGTATTATCCAGGGTGGTGCGGTGGCGCAGTGGTTAGCACTGCACCAGCACAGCAACTCACCCTTGGCCATGGGATCCCTGGTTCAATCCCAGCCCCTGACCAACAGTGATCTGTGTGGAGTTTGCATGTTCCCCCCGTATCTGCGTGGGTTTACTCCGGGATTTCTCCAGTTTCCTCCCACAGGCCAAAAACATGCAGGTTAGGTTAATTGGAGACTCTAAAGTGGCCCTAGGTGTGAATGTGTGTGTGAATGGTTAAGGGATAGCGCCGTACCGTGGCTGCTTCATCCATCCAGGTGGATGCCCTCAATTTCCCCTCTGGGGATCAATAAAGTACACAAAATCAAAAAATCAAATAAAAAAAAAATCAAAAATCTAGATAGTCATGCATTACACTGGTATTCAGTTCTCAAATTTGGTATTCGGATATCCACTTTTAATAAAAGTAAATTACAAATTTACTTTTACCTAAATCACAAAAAAAAATCCCCTGCAAAGTTAGCAATTTACTAAAAATGTACCAAAAACAGTTACAATTTACATACAATAAGCTTGCACATATATAAGAAAAAAAAAACAATTCAAATTTGCATGAAAAAAAAAACAATTTTATGAGGAAAGAAGTTTTAAATTTACAAAAAAACCCTGTAAATAACAGAAAATATTCAAAAAAATGCATATTCATAAGAAATGTTAATTTATGAGAAACCAAGACCTAAAATTTACAAGGAAAGTTGCAAATCGCAAAAAAATTGCAGACTTGCATGAAAAAGATCCTTTCAAAAAACTGACACTAATACAGTCCACTAAAGGTGTGTTCAGACCAAACGGTAATTTTTCGTGCTGCATAATTACATGTTAAGTTAATGTAAAGGTGCAATTAGATAGGATTTTGTGTCCCAGCGAGTTGCAGAGTGGCAGGGTTGCCGTCATAACTTCTACAGCTGCTTTCTACTGTACCTGCTGTGGAAATCCTAAAACTGCATCATTTTAGGGCTCCCAGCTGGGAAAATGTCACCGCTTCCTCCAGAAACTGAGCCTGAATGATTGCTGTTTACAGTGCTAGCCTGCTAGCCCTCGTTAGCACATCTGTAGCAGGAGTACGTGGGTGGATGAACTCCTGACTCCATTTCAGATGTAGAGCTCCCAGTCCGTCTGTCTGCAGTTTCATTTTCAAACTAGTTTACTCTCCAGTGTTGATACTTCTACTCCGGTGACGGTGGAACCTCAAGGCTGATTAGCTATTGCTACCAACTCCCTAATGCGTGAATTTCCACGTATTTGCATGCTTACGCTGAGGTAACATGTAATTCTGCCACATGAAAAATTCGCTTCACATTTGGTCTGAAAGCACTAAGAGGGAGAAGAAAGACTGCACATGTATTTATTCTGGATTGAGTATTTGGAGCCCCAAAACTGGTATTTGAGACAGCCTTAATATCGAGGGACATTGCTAGAAAAATGTAAGTAATGGCGTCCCATGCAAAATGATGATTTAAAGTCAAGAGTGCTACACAGGTTATGCTAACTAGAGTATCTATTTTCATTCACCAGCTGGCTCGCTGCCCTCTCCAGCTCCCCCAGTGACCCAAGACTCCCACAAACTCTTATCTCCTTCCTTGCTTAACAAAAACCTCCACCCACCATCTCAACATCAGACGGAGACTGTGACTGTTTACGTGCTGCTTATAAACAGGAGCAAGAGTTCATTGAAGGGACACAGAACTACTGACTCAATGCTTATTCAGCATTTTAACACAGCTTTAGTCAGCATTGGAGAAGGGACTACCCACTGTGTCTGTCTTGAAAAGAAGAAAAAAAATAATATGACAGAAATCGACACAGAATTTATATCTCATGGTTCCTGAAAATTAAACCGGGACACTCCCTTCCATTGAAAGGACTCTATGCAGGCAGGCACCAGGAGCTTAAGCTATTAATTTCTTTAGCATAGTTTGGGGATTTTAATCCTCCCATGTCCCAACGTGGGCTCCCAGACTAATTTGTGAAAAACACTTCCTTCAAAATGAAAATGATGTGAGTGAAAATTAGCCATGAAACATGAGGCAAAAAGCCAACTATGAACAGCACTGTGAAGCAAGGCCGGCTAATCCACAAGGGCCTGAAGCTGCTTAGTATAAACCTGGAAATACAAATTCTGAGCTTAATCAGAGAGCACCATGCCAATTTGAGGTGTAAGCTTATCAAGTGGCTCACTGTGTTTTAACCTCTATAGGCGTTGTGGGGGAATGCTACCAACCAAGACTTTACTTAGAGATTGGCAGTGTCTTCTTCTTTTTCTTCTTAGGGGTCACCACAACAGATCATCTGCCTCCATCTCACCCTATCCCTTGCATCCTCTCCTGTCACACCAACCCTCTCATGTCCAACTTCACTACATCCATTAATCTTCTCTGTGGTTTTCCTCTTTTCCTCCTACCTGGCAGTTTAACCGCCAGCATCCTTTGTCCAGTATTGTCCACTATCCCTCCTCTGCACATGTCCAAACCCTATCAGCCTTGCCTCTGTTACTTTGTGTCCAAACTGCTCAACCTGAGCTGTCCCTCTAATATATTCATTTCTAATGTTGTCCCTCCTAGTCACTTCCAATGAGAATCTTAGCATCTTCAACTCTGCTTTGGATGGCTGACCCCAGGTATTTAAACTCATCTCCCTTCTCCTTGGACACGGCACCATTCCAAACAAGAAGGGGCTCAGAGCCGATCCCTCATACAATCCCACCCCCACCTTGAATCCATCTTTCACCCCTACAGCACACGTCACTACTGTCTCACTGTTCTCATACACATCCTTCACCACCCTCACATACTTCTCTGCCACAGTTCCTCTCTTGGTAGTGCAGTCAGATAAAATGACACTTAATACCCTTAGTGGCAGAGGGATATTCATCTTCTTTGAAATTAAAACACAGAAAGATAAAGCCCTTCAGCACTACTGATAAATGCTTTTGCATTTGTGTATTTCAATTGTTTATGCCATATAAATGCAACATAAAAGTTACTTTACTTATTTAAAAAAACTCATAAGCGATTATAAATACAATTTCCATTTTCTGTTAAACTGGAAATGTTTCCATCGAACAAATGATTAAAAGACAGAGGCCATGCCTGAAAAAAAAAAAAAATCACAACCATCTGCACGGAGTATCAGACAGGAGCCGCCACATATCACATGGATTCGGCCAGGACAGTCAGCTGCGCAGCGGCTCCATCTGAGGGGGAAACAGAGCACGAGTAGATGTGCAGCATGTGCGTGCGATCAGCCATGTCAGACACGGCTCGTTTTGATGACACGCGTGTGCTGTGGTGATCAGCTGTGTGTCCTTGTTTGTGCTGTGTGAAAGACGCCGGTGGCTTACTTTTCCCCCACTGCTCCTACAGAGCTCTATTCACACTCACAAACCCACACGCTGGGGTGGAGAGAGAAGATAATAAAACACCAGACTGGCTGCAAAAAAAATTGAGTTATTAGTGTGATATTCTGACATGAAATCCAATGCAACATATTTTATTTATAACTATTTTACTTTTGTGCTGGCATGACTGCACATATGAGTGCATGTTGATTTGCATAACACAGAACAATAGGAGGCTAAACTGGCTCTTTCATAACATATTTACAGTATATCATTAAGCATGACAAACGTGAGTCCATCCAGTTAAAATATACAGCTCACAATGTATGGCTTGTAGTTTACAAGCTTAGTTAAGCTTTATTCATGCTGCATTTTCCCTCTAGTCCGCTTTGGTCCGCATGCGCTCTGGACGAGCCCGGCATGCACGCGGTGCTGTTCATGCTCATTTTTTTCATCTACCCAAGCCAAGCGGTTGACGCATGCACACAACCATCATTTGTAGTTTCACTCCCGCCCGATAGGCAGCACCAATGCGCTGATGTGCCAGGATTTTCACCAACGAAGACCTTTTCCACGAAGATGCTGCTGAAGTATTTATGTATGATTCGTGTATGTTTATTCTCGTCTTCCGCTTCCTCGTTGTCTTCGTCTACTTTGTCTTGGTATGCTGTGCCGATACTGCCACCTCGTGAATGGGACATTCAGTCTGGCGCATGCGCTTTTCAACACGTTCGGGTCGTGGTCAGGTGGCGCGGCCACAAAATTTGGGCTGCACGCGGTCGCCCGTGGTCGAGCACTGCAGACACTAGCAGAGTGGAGACGATGACGTAAATTTTGTCACACAACGTTTCCGGTTACATGTACGCAGACAGCAGAGGTGCGGCATGAATCCAGCTTTAGGCCTGCAGGGCCAAGGAAACGTAGTGTACGAGGAGGGGCAGCAACTAACAGTTGTTGTTTTTTTTTTAAATGATTATTCTGCTGATTAGTCACCTAATCATTTGAATTTTGGGGGATTCTATCCTCAGGAATTTGTGATTTTTTAATACCCCTGATAAGTTTGTGACTTTTTGTGTATGTTTAAAAACGGACATTTTGATAAATTTAAGAGTTTTTTTTCCTTTGAAAATTTGAGACCTCTTTCTTATATATTTGCTACTTTTTTTCTCCAAAACTGGTATTTTATTCCTCAGATTTTTTTGCTTGCAAGTTTGTAACATTTTTCTCTCGCAATATTTTTATAAGAAATCCGTAGTGTTTGCAACTGTTTTCTTGTAAATTTGTGACTTTTTTCCTGTAAGTTCGTAACTTTTTTCCCTCAGAATTTGACATTTTCATTGTAAATTTACAATTTTCTTAAGAAATTTGTGTTTTTCCTTCAGAACTGTCATCCCCTGATAAGTTTGTGATTTTTTTTATGTAAGTTTGTGATGTTTTTCTTCTTTTTATTTCTCAAACATTTGCAACCTGTTTTATAGGAAATATGTGGGGATTATTTTTAACCTTAAGTTTACAACTTTTTTCTTAAAAGTTTGCAATTTTTTTTGAGAAATTTGCAACTTTTTCTTGCAAATTTGCCACAGTTGTCTCAAGACTTGGGTGGGTTTTTTTCTCAGAAATTTGTGATTTTTTTGTTTCCCTGGTAAGGTTGTAATTGTTTTTTTTAATGTAAGCTTGTAATTGCTTTTGTTAAGAAATGTGTGATGTTTTTCTCGTAAATTTGCAACTTTTTCCCTCCAAAATCTGTGATTTTATTTCTTCTAGTAAGTATTTTTTTTAAGTTTGTAACATTTTTCCTCAAACTTGTTGTGATGACCAGGTGAGCCCGCTCCCCCTCACTTTCTGTGGGAGGTTCTCCATCAAGCTCCTGGCTCCATCAGCACACCTGCATGAGTGGACGCACCTGCTGCCTCTTCTCTGCCAGCACTTAAAAGGACCTGTTTGTGAACGCTTCAGTGCTGACTCGTTGAGTATAGCTGCCTCAAAATAGGGCAAGATTTCAATGATTTTAGGAATTCAGGTAACTTTACTTTTCCTCCTCTCCCCAGGTTGCTGCCATCTCAGTGGTGCGTCTCCAGGGTTGCAGCGCATTCACCTGCTCCATCGTCATCTTCGCTCCAGACTGCCTTCTCCACCCAGTCAGACTCACTCCCAGCTCCACTCCACGCCCACTTCCTGCCAGCTCTGCCCTGCTGGTTCCTCCTCCCTTTCGCTGGGTTCCTCTGCTGGGCTCTCTGCTACCATACAGTAAGATCTACCCTTGTTAATCCATTATTCCATCCTCCCTCATTCCTAATCCGCTCTCGTCTCCTTCTCTTTCAGGCTGTGTGCTCCCTCAGGCGTGCATCACTTTCTCTACACCCAAGTGTTCATTTTCAATAAAATTGTGTTTAACGTTGTCACTCTGTGTTGTGTGCCCTCTCTGGTGTTAGCAGCCTGCACGTGAGCTTTCCTTCTAGCAGTCATGACACTTGTGACCTTTTTATAAGAACAGAGTCATGCTCCAGGCAGCAGCCTTGGGTCGTGGCGTAGGCGGTTGCCGCAACCAGCATGCCGGCGCCAGAATCACGGCGAAACCACTGGGAGATGGGCCGGACAGAGGTGAGGTATATTGTGGACTGTGGACTAGTGAACCAGGTGGTAAAAGGGATGGTTAAAAGAGTGACTAAGACCTATTTTCCATCAGGTGCTTCAGGGAGCCCTTTGGGTCCTTCGCTCCCTGACAGCTCGGGCACGCCCCCTCCTCCTGTCAGTGTCATCAGCTGTGTATCATTATTGGTGTTCACACACATACACACACACATCTCATTCACTTCTACTCACATGCTCAGACACTCACTCATGCACAGATTTTCAATTTGTCTAGCCCACGCTCATTCACACCGGCGGTCTCTTCCCTCGTTAGTATTGTGATTACTTAAATGCTGTGAGAATAGGAAGAGACTGCCGGAGCATTGCGCTTCATACACGGCAGCATGTACCTCTGTTTGTGCAAGTTACCATTACCTACGTTAACTTTCAGCCTGACGTCTTAGTCGTGTCTAACGCTTCAAGATTGTGTACTCCCTTGGAGTTAATGGCTGTTTCTGCCTTATCCTCATCCACCAGACTGCACGGACAGCCCCGGATTGCTCCAGCACCATAAGTCTATGTTTGCTTTTCTCCCCGTGCCAACAGCAGCTCTGCAGCACTAGGCATTTCCTTTCTCGGGCTGTAGAGCATCCAGGTGGCATCCCTGTATGTCTGGTGGCCTTAAGATCAATCATCTCACTCTCTGCTCATTGAGTGACTGTTTTGCTGGACTTATTATTTAGGGTTTGTTTAATAAAGTGCACAAATCTTATCTCTGCTCGTGGGTTTTCATTCTGCCCTCTGTGCGCTGCGTAATGGCGCACGAGGGATCATAACAAAATGCTCCGGCCAGTGTAAAGCCCAGCAGAGAGGTTGTGCACAAGTGTTCTTTTCTTTTTTTTTCCTCCTTGGTGCTTTTTTCCCCTTGCCTTTACCATGGACTGGTTCAGGCAAGTTCTACTTTGTTCTCTTGCAATGTCTCCTGAGGTGATTAGTCAGATTCCTGTGGAGGAGCTCCAGAATTTGCTACCCACTGGAGCTCCCCAAACTGCTGCTGTCAAGGCTCCTCATTTTCTGCCCTCTGTCTCCTTTAATTCTCCGCCGGCCCCGGGAGAGAATCGTCGGACGCAGGAGGAGTCGGAGGTCTCGGAGGTGCCAACCACACGGCGTGAGGGTAATCCTAGGTCTAATTGACGGAAGAAGCCCGTCACCTCATCGTCGGCTCAGTCCCAGACGTCAAGCCCGACTGCTGCTGCGGCGAAGCCCCCCTTTGTGCCAGCTATCGTGCCAGCTGGCGCCCCTTCTGCTTCAGCCACAGCCTCCGTTGTTGGGTCATCCTCCCCAGCCACCAGAGGGATTGTGAGTGCCTCTCCGGACCCGCTGACTCCCATATCGTATGGGACAGCTCCTCCGTCAACCCCCGAGGAGCCTAGAAGAACCATGGGCACGAAAAGGGATGACGACACACCGTCGGCAGCAGCCAACATCCAGAACCAGGAGGCCAGGCAAGTGAGTTCTCATTCTACTTTAGTCATTAATGACAAACCTTGTCTGTCCCCCGGGAGAGAGCCTCAGGCTAGGCAGTCGCCTGAGCGCTCTCCCCCTGCTGCCCCTATTATGAACTTTTCTATTTCCTCTGTGTCTCCATCCCCTGCTTCCGAGTCTCCACCAGCCCTGGAGCTCGATCGTCGGGGGAGGAGGGAACGCGTGGCGCTGGAGGACTGCGCCCCGCAGAGTCTCTACGACCAGAGGGAGAGCGCTGTGGCTGACCTAAAGCCTGTGCCGACAAAGGAGCGTCCCCTAGCATCAGTCTCCTCGGACCCAGCGCCATCCAGGTCTCCACTTCCAGATTTCATGCCAGGAGAGTTACCTGCATCAAGGGCCTCACTGGAGGAGACCACAACTGCCGAGACCATCATGCCTGCTGTGGGGGCTGCCGCAGCAGAGTCATCGCCCGGACCAGACCTCCAGCCAAATGGACCCCAAACATCATCGTCGGCATCGTTGGAGTCCTGGACGGCGGTGGAGCTCAAGGACAAGCAAGTAATCTCTCCTGTAGTTCACCTGTCAATTGTTGAGAGATCTTGCCTGGCTCCTGGGGAGGAGAGTCGGGTGCAGCCCCCACCTGCATCTGGACTCCCCTTGCTGGGCTCTGCTGCTACCGGCGACCCTAACCGTCTCTCCTCTCCCGTCTCCTTCAAGCTCCCTCCTAGGGTCGCCGGAGAGGAGTCGCCGCAACCTGGGTTGCCCATAGATGACGATGTGGGCCCAGCTGCCCCGGAAGAGGTCGACGAGGATCTGAGGTCCGCACCGGGGCTCGTAGAGAACCCTTCTTCCCTCGCTGGGGAGGCCACCGCGGGAGCAATGAGTTCCCCAATGGGGACCACCGCTGGTGCAACGGTGCTCCAGCCGGAGCCCATTGTGGGTGCAGCAGAGCTTCAGCCGGAGTCCACCGCCGGTGCAGCAGAGCTCCAGCCGGAGTCCACCGCCAGTGCAGCCATATCCCAGACCGGGACAATCACCGGTGCAGCCGTGTCCCAGACCAGGACCATCGCAGGTGCTACGGTCCCCCTGCTCCAAGCCTCAGAGGGCGGGGGGCTCCTATCCCTCGGTTTGGCCACCTACCTCTAAGGCCCCCGGTGGGTAGGCAACCTCTTTGCCTGCCACTCCGGTCCTGGTGGCTCAACCACGCTGGTCGGCCACCCAAAAGACTTGGCTCTCGGGTCGGGTGGCCCATCGGTCCTGGCAGGCCGCCCAATGCTGTTCAACAGGCCGCTTGCTGGGCTTGGGACTCAGGCAGGCCACTCGATCAGTCACCCCTCACCATGCCTGGGGCCTGAGACTCTGGTCGGCCCCCTGAAATTTGGACTTCTGGGGAGAGGGGTTACTGCCTTAAGTTGGGGTAGTTAGGAGGGTTTATGCACTATATTTGTATATTATTTTTGGGTAGAATGTACTAGTTGCTTCCCTCCTAACCCGTTTTCCCTCCACCTCACACCCTGGGTGGTGGTTGTCCATTGTAGGGGGGGGGGGGTTTGTGCGTTTTTTTGTGCTTGACTGCTGGTGGCACTTGGGTGTCTAGCATCCACCCCTTGGGGGGGGGGGGGGGGGCTCTGTCATGAATTTGGGTTTGTTAATTCCAAACCCACTTCTGACACCGTGGCTATTTTGGCCCGTTCTCTATTTATTTTCCATCAGGTGCTTCAGGGAGCCCTTTGGGTCCTTTGCTCCCTGACAGCTCAGGCATGCCCCCTCCTCCTGTCAGTGTCATCAGCTGTGTCTCATTATTGGTGTTCACACACACACACACACACACACACACACACACACACACACACACACACACACACATCTCATTCACTTCTATTCATATGCTCACTCACTCATGCACACGTTTTCAATTTGTCTAGCCCACGCTCATTCATACTGGCGGTCTCTTCCCTCGTTAGTATTGTGATTATTTAAACGCTGTGAGAGTAGGAAGAGACCGCCAGAACATTGTGCTTCATACACGGCAGCATGTACCTCTGTGTGTGCAAGTTACCATTACCTACGTTAACTTTCAGCCTGACGTCTTAGTCGTGTCTAACGCTTCAAGATTGTGTACTCCCTTGGTGTTAGCAGCTGTTTCTGCCTTATCCTCATCCACCGGACTGCACGGACAGCCCCGGATCGCTCCAGCACTGTAAGTCTATGTTTACTTTTCTCCCCGTGCCGACAGCAGCTCTGCAGCACTAGGCATTCCCTTCCTCGGCTGTAGAGCATCCAGGTGGCATCCCTGTATGTCTGGTGACCTTAGGCTCAATCATCTCACTCTCTGCTCATTGCATGGCTGTTTTGCTGGACTTATTATTTGGGGTTTGTCAATAAAGTGCACAAATCTATCTCTGCTCGTGGGTTTTCATTTTGCCCTCTGTGCGCTACGTAATGGTGCACGAGGGATCATAACAAATACAAGAAATAGACTCTGCACACCAGTATGTTGATGATATTTAAATGTATCTGACCCAGTAGTAAAAGTATTAAAGGACTACCCACCAGAATGTAATGTAAATATAAAAAAAAAAATAGAGCCAGGAAAAGACGGGGAGGGAGGGTCTTGCCTCTGCAGTGCGTATATATAGACGCATCTGACTGAGCAAAACAGCTAGGCCCAGTTCCAAACCAAACCTTGGCTCTCTTGATGATTCGGCCCTTTGATAGATGGTGCATAGGGCGCTGCAGTGTTTAGTGTGCTCGGAGAGTTGGCAGATAAACAAAATCCATTGAACATACAAGCGGAAGGAAGGAAAGGATGAAAAAAAAGGAGGGAGGACATCTTCAAAGAATATTGAAAGGTGCCAAGCTTTTTAGATGAGGGCCAAGGAAACTGAACACTATTCTATATACAAATCTCCATCTCATATTTCTGCTCTGTCATTTAAAGCTGAAGTCTGGACCGTGTTCACTTCTGAAATTTCCCAAGTTAGGGTCAGCTTCACTTCAATCACCCACCGAACAGAAAACGGTGGTTTTGCATATAAAGCTTCCCTAATGAGATTTTATTTCAGTACAACCGAAAGACTTATTTTTTGCCATGAGGAATACGGCTGAGGCCAGTGATGCAAACGACACCCTCTCTTTTCAGACACAAGAGTAGGGTGATCACTGGAAGGCTCCACACTGGTATTTTTATCACCTCTTCAAAAGGCCTGCAAGCATAATGAAGGTTTTTATTTCTTTTTTTGAGGGGCAGGGTGGGCTGCTGTCTTTGGTAAATATAGGGCCCTACAATGGTAAAGGAGCGAGGTCTGAAGAAGGTTTCACATTCACAGTGGGCTGTAATAAAAGAGCGGCTCCTTTTTCAAAAGTGCAAGGAAGGGTGAGGCGCACTTAATTAAGACCGAGATGTTTTAACCGCCTGTGAAAACACATGGCCGAAAAAAGCAAAGACGGGTGGTGGCCGGGTGGAGATAATGGTGAAATTTTAGACCATGGGTTGGTTAGACAGTGAAGTCTCAGTCGCGTGAGATACGTGTCTTTCTGTGTTGCACGTTTCTTAGATCTATCCTGCACGTTCAATTCATATTCAGCAGATAAGCTTCCCTTGAAATACACGTAAACAACTAATTTGATAATGGAATAATTGCCTGTGTAACCTTTTCCATCCGTATCTAACTTTCTAAAAAAGAAAAAACAAAACACCAATTCCTGAGAAAAAGTTCCAGATTTACAAGTAAAAAGCTGCAAATTTTTGAGAAAAACATCAAAAACTTACATGAAAAAAGTCAACAAATTATTATTATTATTATTATTATTATTATTATTATTATTATAAGGGATTTTTTTTAAAAAAAAAAATCACAAATTTTTGAAAAAACAGACAAGAAAAAGTAGCAAATTTCCATGAAAAAAAAACTGAAAATTTATTTCATTTAACCAAACACCAGTCTTATGAAAAAGGCTTTATTTGAATTGCCATTGAAGAAACATTATAGCGATCCCTGGCTGAAGATCAGCAACCTGCTGAGTGTAACATCTGAACAGACAAAAAAGGTTACCCAGTCCAAATCTGAGTTCTGCAGGATCATAAACATTTAGCCTGCCCCCACAATGACTAATGTCATCAACTGGGAAATCAACTATAGTGTACTATATTAAAAAAATGCAAATTTTGAGAAAAACCTCACAAACTTTCATGAAAAAAGTCACAAAATTATTATTATTTTTTTAAAAAAATCACAATTTAAAAAAAGTAGTAAATTTTAAAGAAAAAAGCTGAATATAAGAAAAAATGTGCAAATTTTGAAGAAAAACATCACAAACCCACAAGAAAAAAGTCACAAAATTATTATGATTATTAAGGCCAATTAAAAAAAATCACAGATTTTGGAGAAAAAATAAGAAATAGCAAATTTCTATGAAAAAAGTTGAAAATTTACAAGTCAAAAGCTGCAAATTTTTGAGAAAGACTTCACAAACTTACATGGAAAAAGTCACAAAATTATTATTAGGGCATTTTAAAAAAATCATAAATTAAAAAAAAGTCAAGAAAAGTAGCAAATTTCTATGAAAAAGCTGAACATTTACAAGTAAAGAGCTGCAATTTTTTTGAGAAAAACATCACAAACAGATGAAAAAGTCAACAAAGTAGCAAATTTCAATTAAAAAAAAGTTGTAAATTTACCCCCCCAAAAAAGGTGCACGTTGACAAGGAAAAAAAAATGCAAAAAACACATTCCACCTCATTCCTGGGGGTGTCGCTGTAGGAACAATTATGGGTGGAGCTTCTGGTTTTGGCTGACGTAGTGTTAAATCAGTCAGTAAGAGCGGAGGAGCAGGGGCATTTAAAATAGCGTCTTTAAAAGTTTTTCAAATTCATTTTAATGTACAGTCCACATACTGTACATGTTTTGCACTCAAGTGGCAGCTAATTTCAGCACTTGTAGTTTTTGTATTTTTAAATGTTTTTGCGTAGTTCTGGTACTTGCTGCTGCTCATGGTGTGAGGCTCCTCACAGATAAGTTCAGCTAAATCTGTGGCTTCAACAGCAATGAGTAGATCATGCACTGAACACTAAAGGATCGTTCGTGTGATCGGTGGTAGAGATCCAGAAGAAGAAAAAGAAGAAGAAGAAGAAGAGTGATATAAAGTGAAGTATGTGGCGGTAATGCACCTGTAAGCTGGTTGCCAACCGCCAATCAAATCTAAAAGAAGAAGAAGTGATCGGTGGTACAGACACAGCAGCACCAGGTATGTTTTCACTTGTATGAATGTCACAGATCTGACGTTAAAACACCCAAGCACGACTTCCGGGAAGATGGCGGAGAGACATAACGCTTAAACAGAGAGCTCTCCCTAGCCGGATTAAAAATCATCGGTAAATGGCCAACTCGACATAAGCGGATCAATAAACTAAGGGATGAAAACACGAAGGAGCCGGGCACAAGGACAAAAGCAGGGTAAAATTAAAGAATTCCTCTTCAACAACGCAGGAGAAACCGCTGAACACGAGGCCCAAAAAAACGAGGTGACTGCAGCAGAGAAAATGGAGGACGCAAAACTCGATACCATGAACACTGGCATTGCCAGTTTGGGTAAAGAGTTGAGAGACTTCAAGCAGCAGCTACAGCAGGATTTAGCGGCTCTTAAGGAGGAGCTGAAAAAAGAGATTAAGGAGGAAATTATGGGCCTCCGAAGAGAAATGGAGCGCAAGCTAGCAGAAAACATGGAGGAGCTGCGCTCTCAGCGGGCGTGTATGACAGAAGCACAGACCCGAATATCGGAGCTGGAAGATTGGAAGAGCGAGGCAAGCGAACAGCTACAGACCCTGACGGCACAAACGCAGAGGATGCAGGAGAAAATAACCGACTTGGAGAGCAGGTCCAGACGGGGCAATATACGCATCTTGGGATCCCGGAGGGCATTGAAGGCAACTCGATGACGAAATTCATGGATCAGTTCTTAAAAAAAGAGCTGGAGCTGCCCGATGAAGCGGATCTGCAGATTCAACGGGCGCACAGAGCCTCGGCACAGAACCCGAAGCCAAACTCTCCACCCAGGTCAGTTGTGGTAAACTTTCTGAAATACGACATAAAGGAAAGAATCCTGACACAAGCGTGGGAAAAAAAAGATACGAATCGGCGACAAACGGATATTCTTTGATCATGACTACCCGACAGAAATTGTGCAGCAGCGGAAGAAGTATGCCAACATTAAAAAAACGCTGAAAGAGAAAAAAATTAGATTCCAAACGCCGCTAACGAAGATGAGGATTCATTGGGAGGACGGCGTAAAAACCTACAACACGGCCAGAGAGGCAGCGCGGGACATGATGGAGCGGGGCCTTGTGGTGAACGTGCCGGAGGAAGCGGCTGGAGCAGCGGCGGCCCTGAACGCATCACAACAGCCGGAGTGGAGGCGAGTGAACGGCAGAAGAAGGGGGAGAGACGTGGAGCAGCGGGCCCAGGAAAAACTACAAGGCTTTCAACTGAAAGCCTAGATCATAACAAAGATTAAGAAAGGCACAGAAGAAATGAAGGCCAAGAAGACAAGGTAAAAGAGAAACAGACGGCTAGGAGAGGTTTAAGTGATATTTGTTGGACATTTCTAGACTAATGACTATTACTTGGATAGTAACTAGAGGTCTAGGGAGGGCCCTTCACTCTGTGAGGACAATCCCTCCACCCACCAACAGGGACCAGTGGGCAGAAGAAAGGCCCAAAGTACGGAGGTCGAGATTTTTTTAATGTGTTTTTATATAAATATGTGTTATTTTTGTTGTTAAAGGGGCTAGGAGCACAAGTTAAAAAAATGGAAAAACATGAATATGGGTAAAAATCTTAAGATAATGACACTAAACGTGAATGGTCTGAACTCACCTGTTAAAAGGGAAAGAATAATAAGAAAATTCAAGAAGGAAAAAGCCGAAATTATATTTATGCAAGAGACACATTTGAGCAAGACAGAACATGTGAAACTAAAGAGATTTGGCTATAAGAACTCCTACTACAGTTCATTTAAGGGAGGAGCTAAAAGGGGGGTTATGATACTAATTTCAAACAAAATACAATTTGAATGTGAACAGGAAACCCAGGATAAAGAAGGCAGGTATGTAATAATAAAGGGAAGAATAGATGGTATGCAGATCACATTAGTGAACATCTATGCCCCACCAGAAAGAGAAAAGGGTTTTTTTCAACATCTGTTTGATCTCATAGCAACACACAGTGAAGGAGTCCTAATTTGTGGAGGAGACTTAAATGCTGTCATGGATCATGGATCATGAAGTTGATACAACAAGTGTTAAGAAGACAAAAAAAACATGTAACAAAGTTCATAAGAACCTCACTGGCAGAAATGGGTATGGTAGACATATGGAGGGACCTGCACCCACTCGAAAAAGACTATACACATTATTCAGCAGTCCATAAAGTACACTCTAGAATAGATTACTTCCTTATGAATGAAGGTGACAGACACAGGGTGAGAAATTGTTGGATTGGAGGGGCAGAAATATCAGATCATAATCCTATATACATGGAAATATATTTAAACAATAGAAAATGACAAACAACATGGAAACTTAATGTAGGACTGTTAAATGATGATAAAATGAAAGAAAGAATAAAAGTAAACATAAACGAGTATATCCAAGAGAATGACAATGAAGAAGTGGACCCAACAATACTATGGGATGCACTAAAAGCCGTGTTAAGAGGTAAATTAATTGTTGAAACAGGAAAAACAAATAAGACTAAACTGGAAGCATATGAACAAAGATGTGAGAGACTGAGGGAATTAGAACATAAACATCAAAGCACAAATGACCCAAAAATATATCAAGAAATTAAAGAAGAAAAAATAAAGATAAAAGAAACACAAATGGATGAAATTGAAAGGAAAAATAGATATCTAAAGCAAAAATATTATGAAACGGGACCAAAAGCCACAAAACTGCTGGCAAAACGGTTAAGAAAACAACAAACAATGAATAATGTATATAAGATTAAGGACCCCACCACAAATAAAACCACAGTTAACCCAGAAAACATCGAAGAAATATTCCATAATTTCTACCAACAACTATACTCGCAACCTGAAGAAACAAATACTAAAGATATTAAAAAATTTCTATGCACATTGGACTTGCCATCAATAGGAAATCAACAAAATGACAGCAGCAGAAATAACAACACAAGAGATTAGAGATGTGATTAAGTCACTTAAAAACGGTAAATCACCAGGTAGTGATGGATACCCATCTGAGTTTTATAAACTGTTTATAGAAGAACTCACGCCACAGCTCCTAAAGTCATTTAATTGGACGTTGAACAACAACAAAATACCTCCATCATGGAACGAAGCTATTATTTCAGTTATTTTAAAGCCAGGGAAAGATAGAGAACAATGCGGAAACTATAGACCAATCTCTTTATTAAATGTGGATTATAAAATATATACAACAATTATATGTAAACGAATAAAGACATTCTTGACGGAATTGATAGAGGATGATCAAACTGGTTTCATAGAGGGATGCCAAACACATGACAATATCAGGAGAACAATACATATAATTAATCAAATACATAAAGAAAAGAAAAGCGCAGTAATAATGAGTTTAGACGCAGAAAAAGCATTTGACAGGGTTAACTGGAAATTCCTATATAGTGTGCTGGAATGCTTTGGATTTAACGAAAAATCAGTACAATGCATAAGGACGCTGCATCAAGAACCTGTGGCAAGAATCAAGATAAACGGTAGCTTAACAGACAAAGTAAATATACAAAGATCAACTAGGCAGGGATGCTGCTTATCGCCCACCTTGTTTGCTCTGTTCATAGAGCCACTGGCTCAAGCGATACGACAAAATAAGAAATTAAAAGGTGTAACAATAAAGGGGGCGGAACACAAGATTGGGCTATTTGCAGACGATATTATAGTTTACCTTGAACAACCAGATGAATCAATAATGGAAATGATGAACTTGATAGAAAATTTTGGAAAATTATCAGGATACAAGATAAACATAACAAAAACACAAATACTGACATTCCACTATAACCCTCTAAACCAGATAACTGATAAGATCAAACTAAACTGGAAACAAAAAGAAATAAAATACCTTGGAGTGAACATACCTAAAGATCTAAGCAAAATCTATAAAGCAAACTATGATAGGTTGGAACAAGAAATAAAAAAAGATATTGATAGATGGTCAATCTTAAATATGGATCTGAATTCAAAAATTGAGACAGTCAAAAACAGCATACAACCTAGATTACTTTACCTCTTCCAGGCTCTACCAACAGAGATTCCAGATGCCCAGTTCTCAAAGTGGGACAGGATGATATCGAGATTTGTTTGGGGAGGTAAAAAGCCAAGAGTGAAATATAAAACTCTCCAGTTACCAAAAGAGAAAGGAGGCATGGGCCTACCGAGTCTAAAGGAATATTACTACTCAGCACAAATAAGATATATCATATGTTGGTGCGACGAGGGATATGAGGCAAAATGGAAAGAAATGGAAAAGGAAATTGAGGGACTCCCAGTACAAAGCATAATAGGAGATAAAGATGCATATAAGCAAATCAAACAAATAGACCCAATCACTAAATTTACTTTAGAACTGTGGTATAAAATAGTACAAAAGTATAATATAAAGGAAGACATAAAACTATTGAAATGGGTAGCATTTGACAATCAGTTTGAACCGGCAAAACAAGATAGGGGATACAAAAATCTGGTGAACAAGGGAATCACAGCATGGGGCAATATCGGAAAAAAAGATCTCGGGAGCTTTGTAAACATCAGGAGAAAATTTAAACTAGAAAAATCGGCATTCTTCAGATATCTGCAGATGAGAGACTATTATATGAAGAAGATTAGGCATAACCTCCAAACAGATGTGAGCGAGATTATACAATTCATTTTAAGCTCATATACAGGAAATAAAATAAGAATTATTTCAAAGCTATATCAGAAACTTATGGCAAACAATCATTCAAGTAACTATATAAAGGAGAAATGGGAGAAAGAGCTCAATTTAAACATAACAGAAGAAAGCTGGCAGGAAATATGGAAAACACAACACACATCAACAAATTCAAGGACATGGAGGGAATTTGGATGGAAAAACCTGATTCGCTTTTTCATTACACCACAGATTCAAGGAAAATATACAAATACCCAATCTTTATGCTGGAGGGGATGTGGGGCTCAAAATGCAGACCACTCGCATATGTTTTGGAAATGCTACAAAATCTCATCATTCTGGAAATCTATACATATGACAATACAGAGGATATTAGGATATAATATACCAATGAACTGTAACCTTATGTACTTATGTGATCTTAAAAGAGACAATGTTATACAGGCTGAGGACAGATATCTAGTTAAAATCTTGTTGATTGCATGTAAAAAAACAATCACAAAAAAATGGCGATCAGAAGTTCTTCCTGACCAAGAGCAATGGACTGACATTGTTGAGGACATACGTATGATGGAAAAACTAACATATCGACAAAGAATGCAAGAAGGACTATGGGAAAAAAAAATGGCGGAAATGGACACACTACAAAGCGCAACAACGAGACAGAAATTGAAAGAATAACCAAAGACGCTGGAAAAACCAGAAGAATTAAGAGATGGAAACTAAAAACTTGATGCTCCAACATTTGTCCCCCCCCCCTTTTTTTTTTTTCCTTTCTTACCCTAGCCCCTTTGTTTTTAAATGTAGACTGTGATCTGAATGCAATATATATGATGAAAAATGAATAAAAATCTAAGTTACAAAAAAAAAAACCACCCAAGCACGGTGTTGTGGTTCTTTGTGGCTCTGACTAGACTCTACGTCTGCTCTGAGGTAAATTTGATTATGTCCAACATATTTTAACAAAATGCAGCCAACTTTATTGCTGTGGAGACATTGATATCAGAGCTTTTATTTGTTTACAGCATTAGCATATTAGCAGCGGCGCTAGCAAACAGAGCAACTGCCAGGCCACTTTTAAAGGTCATCTTCCTATCCCTAGATAGTCGTGGTGACAACCATACGTTCTAAACTAGTACCGGAAGTTGCTACCATAATTCACGCAAGGCATCATGGGGCCTAGGAATAAGGTGGATAGTCTTAAAAAAAAGTTGCAAATTTAAGAAAATTATTTAAAGACGCACTCCACTGGATATAAATCCCCTATAAAAACAACTGTACACCGTCTAAAATGGTATCTCATGCCCTTTTTTCTACAAAGAAAAACTTTTATTGTCTTACAGTTTCATGTCAAAATCTTTTCACTTTCCCCCCTCCCTCAAACGCCAGGATCGGTGATTACTAGGCCCAACCACATACTACAAAGCTAATAGTGGCTAGCACTACATTATTAGAATAAATACTGTGATAAAAAGACTTACTGGTTGAAGGACATGCCCAGTTGTATGCATGGTGGCCCAGGATAATGACTGAAACTGCATCAGTTCTTAAAGGCAGTCTAATGGTAAAAACCATCTGAATTTGGGTCAGGTTTTCAAAGCAGTTTGTTAAAAAATGCTAATTAGCCTGGAGGCAGTGTTGCCAGATTTCATGACAGAAACAAGCAACCAGCTGTATGTAACAAGCCCAAAAAAGCCCAACAAGCAACCTACCACACTGAATAAAAGAGAGGATGCTTGATAACATACTGTATATGGATATATAGATTTATTTTTGTTTGCAGTGAATTGACTGTAAAACACAGCCAGCATTGAATAACAGAACTTTGTAAACTCTAATTAAAGGAAAATACATATGGATTCTGCATAAACAACAGCAAATTTATAGTAAACACAGTCAACATAAAAAACTTTGAATAAATTAAATTTTTAAACTCTGATCAAAAGAAAAGACATGAGCATTCTGCATAAGTAACAGCACTAAACACCATTACAGTTTAGTGATGTGGGATGATGGGAGTTGTTGTCCGCTAGTCGTTTAAACAAAAACTAAATATTACTCTGTTATTATATGACAGCCGACAACTTTAATGATGTGGAAAATTATCTTTCAAACTGACAAACATCATATGTGTAACTTGTCGCAAAATTTGATTGGAATCAATAGATGATTTTGCTCTTGCCAATCATTTCAATGGAGAATTTTTTTTTGATTTAAGGTCCCATATGCACCAATCTGTATAAAAAAAAACCTGGATAGCTCATGCACCATTAGCGAGTACAGAGCCGAGTGGAGCTGGGTGGGGGACTGATCTCTATAGAAAAACTGGATGGATCATTGGCCGCCAGAAGTGAAGCCCCTGGCAGCCCACTTTCACCTGAGTTCCATGAGTTCCCCAAAAATTAACAGATTTTGAACTTGGTATGGAGACACAGCATATAATCTTGCGCAACCGGTGAACTATAGAAATCGAGTTGACATTAGTTTAGCAGCTGTCGATTTGGATGTACTAGTGTTTTGGAAGTACTAATATGGCGGCCAGGTGGCTTCACTTCTGGCGGCCAATGATCCGCCTAGTTTCTCTATAAAGATCAGTGGAGCGGGCGCGGTAACCAGGAAACAGGGGTGTGAATGGGTCCTGTAAAAAAACTAATTGCTCCTGTTTTGTGAGGAGCTGGGAGAGCTGTCATGAAAGCGAGCCCAAATAAGCAACTACACGTTTAAAAACAAGCCCAAAAACTCACAACCCGTGACTGACGAGATTTGCAAGTGACTAGAAAAAAACAAGTCAAAAGTCACTTATAATAAGCGGACTTAGCAACTATGCCTGGAGGATAACGTTAGTTAGGCCAGAGTCCTGATTGGCTCAATACTACCCACGTGCCAGCACCAGGAATAGTTACTAACTAACTAACTAACTTGCACTTATATAGCGCTTTTCTAGTCACAAAGACCACTCAAAGCGCTTTCATTAATACTAACCCTCTATTCTAAGGGCCTATAGGAAACAGATATCTAGGGACAATTTAGAACAGCCAATTAACCTAACATGCATGTTTTTGGCATGTGGGAGGAAACCGGAGAAATCCCGGAGTAAACCCACGCAACACGGGGAGAACATG
The DNA here is from genome assembly GCA_020510985.1 of Pholidichthys leucotaenia. Taxonomy (NCBI): domain Eukaryota; kingdom Metazoa; phylum Chordata; class Actinopteri; order Cichliformes; family Pholidichthyidae; genus Pholidichthys; species Pholidichthys leucotaenia. Next base: position 110,850,661 of record CM035843.1, on the reverse strand, counting down.
CAAACTCCACACAGATCACTGTTGGTCGGGGACTGGGATCGAACCCACGATCCCACGATCCCCACAATCCCCCGGCCAAGGGTAAACTGTGCTGCCGCAGTGCTAACCACTGCGCCACTGTGCAGCCCATTACATGGAGTTACATGGCAGTTACATCACCCAAAACGCCATCTCAACTTGCAGTTTTTGCAGGGGGCGGGGCTTAAGTGAAACTTTAAAGCAAAAAAACAGAGATATGAGATATTTGAGCATTTTGCTCTTGATATGTCTTCTGAGTCATAAAAAACATGTTACAGACATATTAACAAGAAAAAAATTAAATTTTTGGCAGACTGTCACTTTAAAATTTGCGAGAAAAAAAAATCACTTTTGGAAAAAAAAAAAAAAAAAACGCTGCAAACAGAAGAAAACAGTCACAAATTTACAAGAAAAAAATAATCACAAATTTCCAGATTTGAGGAAAAACATCACAAACTTACAGAAGAAAAGCCACACTATATATATATATATATATATATATATATATACACAGTATATATATATATATATATATATATAAATTTCTGAGGAAAAGAACACCACAGATGTCCAAATGATTAGTCAACTATTAAAAAAACAATCAGCACATTAATCAATAAAAAAATAATCATTAGTTGCAGCTCTAAGAGTCAGTATTGTATTCAAACATCTATTTTTGTCTTTCACAGTATAACAGCTGCAGATAACAAAATTAGAAAACATCATTTTTATCATTTATCCTTTTTTTCCCCTCTATCATGATCACCCAGTTAAAAGGTTGCTAAGACGGCACCAAACAAACCTGTGTGGTAATGAGCCATGCTGGGCGGGTTCCAGCTCTGAGCACGCCAACACAAAGAGGGTTTTCTGAACGACAGTCCCCGTGACACCCATTACCAAAGGTCGACAGAGAGATGCCAGAGGTCAGCGTAATAATGGCATGTAATTTCTCTCTTCAAAGTGCCCCCCGCATACCAACTTGTCAACAAAGATGGATTTAAATTAAGAAGGTTGTTCCAATGGCAAACCCTAATTTACCTGGAAGCTTACATGCTCCTTTGAGTTTAATTTTCTGAAAGTTGACAAGCAACACCACGAGCTCTACAGCTGTGTCAGTCTGGTTCACAATGGTCACTTTCTGCTCTGTCTGCTCAATCGTTTCACATTAAAATATTAATGCTTTGCCAGGCCTCAGTGCAGTGAAAGCCTCTGATGGAATTAAAAACAAATAACTGAGCAGGGGAAAAGCCACATGGCTGAAAGCGTCAAGGGTCCGAATTCCTGCGAAAACTGTTGCAATTAAGTGCCAGCAGCTTGGTGCACACAGAGCTGAGGGATTATGTGATATAAAAAATGAGTGAGTCAAACCCTAAAGTCAACAGTGAGTTTACAAGTGCTGGCTTAGTCCTGGATGAGCAGTGCTGCTGAGGAAGCGAGGCTGATTTGGATCTTATTAGTTGCTAGCATTACAACACTGATGGGCGTAGATTGATGTGGCAGTAAAACCAGCCTACTGACACCTATAAACATTTGGCTGGTGAAAAGCACTCATAGAGCGCATACCTCCGCCAAGGCTCCTTCCGTTTGTCATGGATCACCTCCAAAATGTAATGGGTTTGTGTGTAGGCCTTTAGCCACTTGTGGTGAAAATGGCATCAAAGTCTGTCCGTCAGTTTTGGAGTATTGTTGCTAACACACTGAGAGAAGATAAGAGCCTTGGCTGAGGTATGCATTCTCAGATCATCACCAAAATATAATGGGTTCCTCTCTAGCCCAAGAGCCACCTCTGGTGAAAATTCCATCCAAATCAATCCAGTAGTTTTTGTGTAATCCTGCTGCACAAATACAAACAAAGCCCTTGGTGGAGGTATGCACTCTCAGATCATCACCAAAATCTAATCATCTGTTCCCCGTGCCATTACACACCTTTCCTGAAAATTTCATCAAAATCCGTTCATAACTTTTTGAGTTATGTTGGTAACAGACAGACAGACAAACCCCAGTAAAAACATTACCTCCTTGGCGGAGGTAAAATTACTGGCATATACAGTATATACGGTGGTGTGAAAAAGTGTTTGCCCCCTTCCTGATTTCTTATTTTTTTGTATGTTTGTCACACTTAAATGTTTTAGATCATCAAACAAATTTAAATGTTAGACAAAGATAACACAAGTAAACACAAAATGCAGTTTTTAAATGAAGGTGTTTATTATTAAGGGTAAAAAAAAAAAAAATCCAAACCTACATGGCCCTGTGTGAAAAAGTGATAACCCCCTAAACCTAATAACTGGTTGGGCCACCCTTAGCAGCAACAACTGCAATCAAGTGTTTGCGATAACTGGCAATGAGTCTTTTACAGTGCTGTGGAGGAATTTTGTCCCACTCATCTTTGCAGAATTGTTGTAATCCAGCCACACTGGAGAGTTTTTGAGCATGAACCGCCTTTTTAAGGTCATGCCACAGCATCTCAATCAGATTCAGATCAGGACTTTGACTAGGCCACTCCAAAGTCTTCATTTTGTTTTTCTTAAGCCATTCAGAGGTGGACTTGCTGGTGTGTTTTGGATCATTGTCCTGCTGCAGAACCCAAGTGCGCTTCAGCTTGAGGTCACCAACAGATGGCTGGATATTCTCCTTCAGGATTTTTTGGCAGACAGCAGAATTCATGGTTCCATTTACCACAGCAAGTCTTTCAGATCCTGAAGGAGCAAAACAGCCCCAGACCATCACAGTACCACCACATTTTACTGTTGGTATGATGTTCCTTTTCTGAAATGTTGTGTTACTTTTACGCCAGATGTAATGGGACCCACACCTTCCAAAAAGTTCAACTTTTGTCTCGTCAGTCCAGAGAGTATTTTCCCAAAAGTCTTAATTAAATTAAATTAATTAAATCACCCTTATTGTCATTCAACTGTACAACCAATCATGTACAGTAGAATGAAATTGTGTTTTACCTATCTACTGTGTTAATCACACACACACCCCAAGTGCAGAATCAGAGGGCCGCTGCCATGCAAGGCGCCGCCACAAATTTTCCTCCTCCATTCCATTACTACTGAGCACCAAGCTGGACGGCAGCAAGTTCCACTTTTATATGGTCTTCGGCATGACCCGGCCGGGATTTGAACCCCTGCCTCCCGGGTGTGGGGTGGATGCTCTACCAACTGAGCCACCACTCCGGTGGTGAAAACATCTTGGGGGTCATCAAGATGTTTTCTGGCAAAACTGAGACGAGCCTTTATGTTCTTTTTGCTCAGCAGTGGTTTTCGTCTTGGAACTCTGCCATGCAGGCCGTTTTTGCCCAGTCTCTTTCTTTTTTTTTTTGTAACTTAAGATTTTTATTCATTTTTCATTATATATATTGCATTCAGATCACAGTCTACATTTAAAAAAAAAAACAAAGGGGCTAGAGTAAAAAAGAAAAAGAGAAAAAAAAAAAAAAAAGGGGGGGGGGGACAAATGTTGGAGCATCAAGTTTTTAGTTTCCATCTCTTAATTCTTCTGGTTTTTCCAGCGTCTTTGGTTATTCTTTCAATATCTGTCTCGTTGTTGCACTTTGTAGTGTGTCCATTTCCGCCATTTTTTTCCCCATAGTCCTTCTTGCATTCTTTGTCGATATGTTAGTTTTTCCATCATACGTATGTCCTCAATAATGTCAGTCCATTGCTCTTGGTCAGGAAGAACTTCTGATCGCCATTTTTTTGTGATTGTTTTTTTACATGCAATCAACAAGATTTTAACTAGATATCTGTCCTCAGCCTGTATAACATTGTCTCTTTTAAGATCACATAGGTACATCAAGTTACAGTTCATTGGTATATTATATCCTAATATCCTCTGTATTGTCACATGTATAGATTTCCAGAATGATGAGATTTTGCAGCATTTCCAAAACATATGCGAGTGGTCTGCATTTTGAGCCCCACATCCCCTCCAGCATATAGATTGGGTATTTGTATACTTTCCTTGAATCTGTGGTGTAATGAAAAAGCGAATCAGCTTTTTCCATCCAAATTCCCTCCATGTTCTTGAATTTGTTGACGTGTGTTGTGTTTTCCATATTTCCTGCCAGCTTTCTTCTGTTATGTTTAAATTGAGCTCTTTCTCCCATTTCTCCTTTATATAGTTACTTGAATGATTGTTTGCCATAAGTTTCTGATATAGCTTTGAAATAATTCTTGTTTTATTTCCTGTATATGAGCTTAAAATGAATTGTATAATCTCGCTCACATCTGTTTGGAGGTTATGCCTAATCTTCTTCATATAATAGTCTCTCATCTGCAGATATCTGAAGAATTCCGATCTTTCTAGTTTAAATTTTCTCCTGATGTTTACAAAGCTCCCGAGATCTTTTTTTCCGATATTGCCCCATGCTGTGATTCCCTTGTTCACCAGATTTTTGTATCCCCTATCTTGTTTTGCCGGTTCAAACTGACTGTCAAATGCTACCCATTTCAATAGTTTTATGTCTTCCTTTATATTATACTTTTGTACTATTTTATACCACAGTTCTAAAGTAAATTTAGTGATTGGGTCTATTTGTTTGATTTGCTTATATGCATCTTTATCTCCTATTATGCTTTGTACTGGGAGTCCCTCAATTTCCTTTTCCATTTCTTTCCATTTTGCCTCATATCCCTCGTCGCACCAACATATGATATATCTTATTTGTGCTGAGTAGTAATATTCCTTTAGACTCGGTAGGCCCATGCCTCCTTTCTCTTTTGGTAACTGGAGAGTTTTATATTTCACTCTTGGTTTTTTACCTCCCCAAACAAATCTCGATATCATCCTGTCCCACTTTGAGAATTGGGCATCTGGAATCTCTGTTGGTATAGCCTGGAAGAGGTAAAGTAATCTAGGTTGTATGCTGATTTTGACTGTCTCAATTTTTGAATTCAGATCCATATTTAAGATTGACCATCTATCAATATCTTTTTTTATTTCTTGTTCCAACCTATCATAGTTTGTTTTATAGATTTTGCTTAGATCTTTAGATATGTTCACTCCAAGGTATTTTATTTCTTTTTGTTTCCAGTTTAGTTTGATCTTATCAGTTATCTGGTTTAGAGGGTTATAGTGGAATGTCAGTATTTGTGTTTTTGTTATGTTTATCTTGTATCCTGATAATTTTCCAAAATTTTCTATCAAGTTCATCATTTCCATTATTGATTCATCTGGTTGTTCAAGGTAAACTATAATATCATCTGCAAATAGCCCAATCTTGTGTTCCGCCCCCTTTATTGTTACACCTTTTAATTTCTTATTTTGTCGTATCGCTTGAGCCAGTGGCTCTATGAACAGAGCAAACAAGGTGGGCGATAAGCAGCATCCCTGCCTAGTTGATCTTTGTATATTTACTTTGTCTGTTAAGCTACCGTTTATCTTGATTCTTGCCACAGGTTCTTGATACAGCGTCCTTATGCATTGTACTGATTTTTCGTTAAATCCAAAGCGTTCCAGCACACTATATAGGAATTTCCAGTTAACCCTGTCAAATGCTTTTTCTGCGTCTAAACTCATTATTACTGCGCTTTTCTTTTCTTTATGTATTTGATTAATTATATGTATTGTTCTCCTGATATTGTCATGTGTTTGGCGTCCCTCTATGAAACCAGTTTGATCATCTTCTATCAATTCCGTCAAGAATGTCTTTATTCGTTTACATATAATTGTTGTATATATTTTATAATCCACATTTAATAAAGAGATTGGCCTATAGTTTCCGCATTGTTCTCTATCTTTCCCTGACTTTAAAATGACTGAAATAATGGCTTCGTTCCATGATGGAGGTATTTTGTTGTTGTTCAACGTCCAATTAAATGACTTTAGAAGCTGTGGCGTGAGTTCTTCTATAAACGGTTTATAAAACTCAGAAGGGTATCCATCACTACCTGGTGATTTACCGTTTTTAAGTGACTTAATCACATCTCTAATCTCTTGTGTTGTTATTTCTGCTGTTAGCTTTTCATTTTGTTGATTTCCTATTGATGGCAAGTCCAATGTGCATAGAAATTTTTTAATATCTTTAGTATTTGTTTCTTCAGGTTGCGAGTATAGTTCTTGGTAGAAATTATGGAATATTTCTTCGATGTTTTCTGGGTTAACTGTGGTTTTATTTGTGGTGGGGTCTTTAATCTTATATACATTATTCATTGTTTGTTGTTTTCTTAACCGTTTTGCCAGCAGTTTTGTGGCTTTTGGTCCCGTTTCATAATATTTTTGCTTTAGATATCTATTTTTCCTTTCAATTTCATCCATTTGTGTTTCTTTTATCTTTATTTTTTCTTCTTTAATTTCTTGATATATTTTTGGGTCATTTGTGCTTTGATGTTTATGTTCTAATTCCCTCAGTCTCTCACATCTTTGTTCATATGCTTCCAGTTTAGTCTTATTTGCTTTTCCTGTTTCAACAATTAATTTACCTCTTAACACGGCTTTTAGTGCATCCCATAGTATTGTTGGGTCCACTTCTTCATTGTCATTCTCTTGGATATATTCATTTATGTTTACTTTTATTCTTTCTTTCATTTTATCATCATTTAACAGTCCTACATTAAGTTTCCATGTTGTTTGTCGTTTTCTATTGTTTAAATTTATTTCCATGTATATAGGATTATGATCTGATATTTCTGCCCCTCCAATCCAACAATTTCTCACCCTGTGTCTGTCATCTTCATTCATAAGGAAGTAATCTATTCTAGAGTGTACTTTATGGACTGCTGAATAATGTGTATAGTCTTTTTCGAGTGGGTGCAGGTCCCTCCAAATGTCTACCATACCCATTTCTGCCAGTGAGGTTCTTATGAATTTTGTTACATGTTTTTTTGTCTTCTTAACACTTGTTGTATCAATTTCATGATCCATGACAGCATTTAAGTCTCCTCCACAAATTAGGACTCCTTCACTGTGTGTTGCTATGAGATCAAACAGATGTTGAAAAAAACCCTTGTCACTTTCTGGTGGGGCATAGATGTTCACTAATGTGATCTGCATTCCATCTATGCTACCCTTTATTATTATATACCTGCCTTCTTTATCCTGGATTTCCTGTTCACATTCAAATTGTATTTTATTTGAGATTAGTATCATAACCCCCCTTTTAGTTCCTCCCTTAAATGAACTGTAGTAGGAGTTCTTATAGCCAAATCTCTTTAGTTTCACATGTTCTGTCTTGCTCAAATGTGTCTCTTGCATAAATATAATTTCGGCTTTTTCTTTCTTGAATTTTCTTATTATTCTTTCCCTTTTAACAGGTGAGTTCAGACCATTCACGTTTAGTGTTATTATCTTAAGATTTTTACCCATAATCATGTTTTTCCATTTTTTTTAACTTGTGCTCCTAGCCCCTTTAACAACAAAAATAACACATATTTATATAAAAACACATTAAAAAATCTCGACCTCCGTACTTTGGGCCTTTCTTCTGCCCACTGGTCCCTGTTGGTGGGTGGAGGGATTGTCCTCACCGAGTGTAGGGCCCTCCCTAGACCTGTATTTACTATCCAAGAAATAGTCATTAGTCTAGAAATGTCCAACAAATATCACTTAAACCTCTCCTAGCCGTCTGTTTCTCTTTTACCTTGTCTTCTTGGCCTTCATTTCTTCTGTGTCTTTCTTAATCTTTGTTATAATCTAGGCTTTCAGTTGAAAGCCTTGTAGTCTTTCCTGGGCCCGCTGCGCCACGTCTTCCCCCGTCTTTTGCCGTTCACTCGCCTCCACTCCGGCTGTCGTGGTGCGTTCAGGGCCTCCGCTGCTCCTACCGTTTCCTCCGGCACGTACACCTCAAGACCCCGCTCCATCATGTCCTGCGCTGCCTCTCTGGCTGTGTTGTAGGTTCTTACGCCGTTCTCCCAATGAATCCTCATCTTCGTTAGCGGCGTTTGGAATCTAATTTTTTTTTCTTTCAGCGTTTTTTTAATGTTGGCATATTTCTTCCGCTGCTGCACAATTTCTGCCGGGTAGTCATGATCAAAGAATATCTGCTTGTCGCCGATTCGTATCTTTTTTTTCCATGCTCGTGTCAGGATTCTTTCCTTTACATCATATTTCAGAAAGTTTACCACAACTGACCTGGGTGTAGAGCGTGGGTTCGGGTTCTGTGCCGAGGCTCTGTGCGCTCGTTGAATCTGCAGATCCGCTTCGCTGGGCAGTTCCAGCTCTTTTTTTAAGAACTGATCCATGAATTTCATCATCGAGTTGCCTTCAATGCCCTCCGGGATCCCGAAGATGCGTATATTGCCCCGTCTGGACCTGCTCTCCAAGTCGGTTACTTTCTCCTGCATCCTCTGCATTTGTGCCGTCAGGGTCTGCAGCTGTTCGCTTGCCTCGCTATTCCAATCTTCCAGCTCTGATATTCGGGCCTGCGCTTCTGTCATACACGCCCGCTGGGAGCGCAGCTCCTCCATGTTTTCTGCTAGCTTGCGCTCCATTTCTCTTCGGAGGCCCATAATTTCCTCCTTAATCTCTTTTTTCAGCTCCTCCTTAAGAGCCGCTAAATCCTGTTGTAGCTGCCGTTTGAAGTCTCTCAACTCTTTACCCAAACTGGCGATGCCAGTGTTCATGGTATCGAGTTTTGTGTCCTCCATTTTCTCTGCTGCAGTCACCTCGTTTTTTTGGGCCCCGTGTTCAGCGGTTTCTCCTGCGTTGTTGAAGAGGAATTCTTTAATTTTACTCTGCTTTTGTCCTTGTGCCCGGCTCCTTCGTGTTTTCATCCCTTAGTTTATTGATCCGCTTATGTCGAGTTGGCCATTTACCGATGATTTTTAATCCGGCTAGGGAGAGCTCTCTGTTTAAGCGTTATGTCTCTCCGCCATCTTCCCGGAAGTCCCCGCCCAGTCTCTTTCTTATGGTGGAGTCATGAACACTGACCTTTACTGAGGCAAGTGAGACCTGCAGTTCTTTGGATGTTGTTGTGGGGTCTTTTGTGACCTCTTGGATGAGTTGTTGCTGCGCTCTTAGGGTAATTTTGGTCAGTCGGCCACTCCTGGGAAGGTTCACCACTGTTCTGTGTTTTCGCCATTTGTGGATAATGGCTCTCACTGTGGGCAGCGCGGTGGCGGAGTGGTTAGCACCGCGGCAGCACAGCAACTCACCCTTGGCCGGGGGATCCTGGGTTCGATCCCAGCCCCTGACCAACAGTGATCTGTGTGGAGTTTGCATGTTCTCCCCGTGTCTGCTTGGGTTTACTCCGGGATTTCTCCGGTTTCCTCCCACATGCCAAAAACATGCAAGTTAGGTAAACTGGCATCAAACTGGGGATTCTAAATTGTCCTTAGGTATGACTGTGAGAGTGAATGGTTGTCTGTCTCTCTGTGTTGGCCCTGCGATGGAGTGGCGATCTGTCCAGGGTGTACCCTGCCTCTCGCCCAAAGATACTGGGATAGGCTCCAGCCCCCCCCATGACCCGAAAAGGATTAAGCGGAAGAAGATGGATGGATGGGTTCTCACTGTGGTTCGCTGGAGTCCCGAAGCTTTAGAAATGGCTTTATAACCTTTGCCAGACTGACAGATCTCAATTACTTTGTTTCTCATTTGTTCCTGAATTTCTCTGGATGGCAGCATGATGTCTAGCATTTGAGAATCTTTTGGTCTAATTCACTTAGTCAGGCAGGTCCTATTTAAGTGATTTCTTGATTGAGAACAGGTGTGGCAGTAATCAGGCCTGGGTGTGGCTAGAGAAATTGAACTCAGCTTTCCAAAGATGTGATAAACCACAGTTAATTTATATTTTAACAGCGGGGACAATCACTTTTTCACACAGGGCCACGTAGGTTTGGATTTTTTTTTACCCTTAATAATAAACACCTTCATTTAAAAACTACATTTTGTGTTTACTTGCGTTATCTTTGTCTAATATTTAAATTTGTTTGATGATCTGAAACATTTATGTGTGAAAAACATACAAAAAAATGAGAAATCAGGAAGTGGGCAAACGCTTTTTTCACACCACTGTACATGATAGCTATACCTCAGGATTGGGAAAATCAAGTAATATATTAGCTTTTTGCAGTTTGTTGGTTGAAGGGGTCTTTGTCACAATTTTAAAGTCTGCCCCCTGCAGCAAGTCAAAACATTTTAAGCTCAATATGCAAGAGAGAATGCACACATTCACATATGATGTTTCACAAAGTGTAAATCTGTGAATGCAGCTACAGGGAGACTTAGGAGTTTATTACGACAATTGCAAGCGCATATTTGCACTGTACTTTGCACCTTCTGCTAGCGGTTTTGGTGATTTCAGGTGGCGGATTGCCTATTTTTATGTTTGGAGTCCTAGTTGCCAAAATAACATGACGTTGCACGCACTTTTGCACTCATAAGAATGGTTCCCAAAAAAGGGGTGCGGCTGAGTGCAAAGTCTGCACATTGCTAGTTTACAGCTTAATGGCATTGCGCTTTTGACCACCAAAATCCACGTCTAAAGTTAGTGGCACATTATCAATCGCTACCTAGGGACTGTGCTTTAAAAAAAACGTGTGAGTGTAAGTCATTCTTGGACAAAAGGTGCGCACACAAGGACACACTCGCTGCTACTTCATCCCACCCTGCTTCACCTTAAAAGGCTTAGGTGGTACAGTGCTCCTCCCATAAATAATGTTCCTTCATATTTTTACTACACACACACGAGTACATCTGTTTTCTCAGAGGGAAAATGATCGGCCCTCCCAAGTAAACACGCCACTATAACCGCAATCTGCCATAGCTCCTGTTTGCCTGTCAATTAAAGGGTGAGGTGACGAGCCGCTGTGATTGGTTTAGTGCATGTTATGGCCAAAACACACCTCTAAACAAAATCTGGTCTTTTTTCACCATTCTAAGAGCAAAATGAACTTGGCCACACCAATAAATAATGCCCTCATTACTGTATGATTAATGATAAGCCCTGTAGAACAAAACACCAATGTGAAGATCAATCAGAACTACCAAATTATCTTTAAGCCATTGCTATCTTTGACACAAACCCGCTCCTTGCTTAAATACTAGCAATTGCTCTTGGGCTGACAATACCAACTTGGAATATTTTACCGTATCACCCAAGCCGACATACATCAACTTTAATGTCAGATATTCCAAAACACTGTAATATTGTTCCAAGTCATACTGTGCAGCTTTTATTGTGACCACTTCTAGGGGGGTGGTTGTACTAATAATAGTGTGAAGCCTGCCTATTTGGAATGGGGTCCACCCAAATACTTCCTTCTGTCAACATCAACATGCTGCAACAGAATATTATACAGATACAGTAGACTAGTGTGTAATGTTTGGCAACGTGGCCACTGCATGGCAGAAGTAAGCCCAAAAAAAGAAAAAGAGAAAAGCTGATTTTTAAGTCAATTGTAGTTTCATATTTGTCCAACATTTATATTTTATCAACTGGCAAACTACGAAGACTAGTAACAAGAATGTATGCATGTAAGCTGTGATGCACCACACAGCAGAAACAGCTCTTCTTCCCTCTCAACATACTGACCCACAATTCAGCTCTGCTGCTGCTGCTGCACACTATAAATAGACAGAGATTTAACCTACAGTGAGGGAGGGAGGGAGAGAATGAAAGGGCAATGCAGGGAGATAAAGAGGAAAGTGGGAACATAAAAACATGAACAGGGAGATCTTGTTCGTGCATAAGTGACAATAACACAGGGCGAGGGGATCTCCAGTAGACCGGCGTATAATCAGCGACCACAGAAGTCTAATCAGTTTGTCCTCTTCCAGACACTGTGCTTACAGGGAAGCATTCTGTGGCCTTTGTGCTTCATTAGACAGGTGACTACAAACAGACTGTGGGGGTACATACTGTGGTTTGAAAAAGAAACTCTCTGCATCTGCACTGATATGAAAGAACAAAACATCCACTTCAGAATTAATGGTGCATAACTGAAAAGACTTAACAAAGCTGTCTATTGCCAATTAAATATTCCCATTAATCACCAAAGTGAATATTTTTTTCTGTTTTCAGTCTCACCATATTTACCTTTATAAAGATAAGTGCATGTTAGTATGCTTAATTATGTCATATGTAGCTATGGGTTAAGATTTTTTCGAAGAAGCTCTCAAGTCTCTGTTTATTTTTCTGGTACTACTGGTCAATCAGGAAGATGCCCTTCCTGACGCAACCCTCCCCATTTACCCGGGCTTGGGACCAGCACAAGGAGTACACTAGTTGTGTGCTTCCCCCTGTGGCTGGATAACCAGCTTTCCTTTCCTTTCATCATTCTACTGACGCTGAGCACAAAGCTGGAAGAAGGAAACCACCATTTTTATGGTTGTTGGTATGACCCGGCTGGGGCCTGAACTCACAGCCTCCCACATGTGCGGCAGATGCCCTACCACTTGGCAACCACTCCTGTCCACCGGTGATGCTTTACTTCATTCATTTTTTTAAGCCAAATTTACATTAGTTGGTTGAGGCTTGCTACATGAGCTAGGAGCTAGCCAGCTAAGTTTGGCAATAGTGACGTAAAAGGGAGCGGGGAGTCAAACACATTTAAACAGGCATGAACTGAAACCAGCTATTCTGAGTAAGGCTGCAAATGATGATTCACAATGATGCCACAATAACTAAATATGTAAAGGCAAATCTGATCAAAATACGTCAAAAACATTTCACTAAGACCTGTGGGAGCTGTCAAAATGTGGGAAAAGTACAGTGAATGGAACCTTTAGAGCTGCTTTACATTGCTGCGATGTGAAAATGCAGTCAGGTTTTTCCACATGTCAGCTATTCCCAAATGAATCTGAAATTCAATCTGAGCAAGTGTTTATAAAGTGGAGAAATAAGTGGGTTTTTGTGGGTTTTTACTTAATATGTTGAAGGTAAATAATGTTGGCCTGTGAAACTATTCTTTAAATGAATGAAAAATAAAGATTACACTTATTGTGAAAATTCCCAGATATATTGTGATTTCATTTTTAGGCCATATCAGCCTCCCATACCCCCCCCCCAAAAAAAAAAAAAAAAAAAAAAATCGGTGCTACTTGTGGAAAGAAAAATCAAACAAGATTTTAGTATCTTGTGCAAACACACCCTGAGAGGAGCACAAACTGTTAAGTCGCCTATTCTGCTCCGGTTGATAATCCCCACAGCCTGGCTTCTCTCTTCTGACAACAAGAACCCTCTGCCGCTCCGACACTGGAAAGCCTCCTATGATTTATTTAGCAAGTAAGGGGAGAGTTGGGATTACAAGAGAACTGTGAGAGCCTGAACCATCTGCCCGACAGAGCGACAGCCAATTCTCCTCAAGTCTTCGGCTCTACGCTCAGGTGAGCTTGATGCGGGCTTGCACCATCATCAACATCATCCACCACACATCTGCCTGTGGTTCAGTTTTGACCTCAGGTAAAATGTCGCCCACTTGTTCTCTGCACTCCCGTGTTCACCAAATGGTGTCACAGCAGGGCGTCGTTGCTCGCAGCGAGACAACCGTCATGTCCAACAATAGACGCGCTGCCCGCCGAGAGGGCTCTGCATCCAGACAGTGAACCCAGGACAGGCCGACTCACTATGACTGCAAACACTGGATGGCAAATGGGGAAAAAAAAAATCTTGCTCTGGAACAACAGAAAAGACTTCAAGCAAAGAAGAACATGGACAAGTATATCTAAAACCAAAGAAATGCACTGAACTTAGCTCTATCAACACAATACAGTCAATTCTATCATCATGACTCTCATGAACCTTTATTAGCAAAAAATTACAGGCATTTGTGGGAAACATGAGAAGGACCTTTCTTTGCGTTTAAAATTGTGACTTCCCTGCACTGAAGGCACTTTCAGCAACTTTAGAGAACCCTTGGTTTAATGACACCTTTGGTCACTAAGTGATCTGCAGACTACAATTTCTATTTATACAGCCTCAGCTATTTCTGATCTACAGTCCTTTACAGAAATGGATGGAGAGAATGGGTTGGTGTACACTTAGTGGCCACAGGAGTCATTAAAAATAAAGGCTTTATGGAGTTTTTAAAAAGTGGTGGTTTTGCATATGAATGCCTCATCCCTTGTTTGGGTGTCTCCTGTTGTAGTTTGAGTCTCTCGATATAGCCTCCAGCTTGTGCCCAAACCAGTTTTTTTTTTCTAGTTGCCAAGAAGGGAACAATAATTCAGAATATATAAATATTTAAGGCAAAAGGACTCAGATACTAGGACTAAACCAAAAGGATACAACACTTCATTCCAAATTTATGATCTCAGTACCACTCACACAGTAGTATCTGCAGCAGACAGACCAACGTCTGACCTTCAAAAGTGCTGTCACTTTGTGCTCTTCAACAGAATATTTTCCCAGCTCAGCACGATTGGGACAAATATTGTTATTAACAGAAAAAAAATGCCAATACTCACTCCTTCACACTGCCTGAGTTGTGTGCCCACACAGTTCAGGGTTTCCTCTGGTAACATTTCTCCGTGGCGGCCCGCCTCACCAGAAATTGTACCGCCACGCCAAGCCAATATAATTTTATTAATAAAAATATATGAAGCAATGACTTTCCGCAAGCGCGCACATGAACAACGCGCGTGGCCATCATCCGTGCGGAGTTTAGAAGCGCCCCCCTCACATGAGTTTTCCAGTCAGTCAGCAGGCAGTGTCTCGCTAAGCGTGACTGTCCGACAGAAACATGAGTTTATTAAAGTACTTTAAACACGGAAAAAAATCATAAGAGGTATGTAAGCACTGCCGTTTATCATGGTTTTAACCCGCTGGAAACGGGAGCAATAATGGAGGAGTCGCTTAGCTAAGAGATGTGGTTAGAATTCAAATGCAGCAGGCTTCATATGAAGGGAAAGGCGAGGGGAACTGATGAATTTCTGAGGATATATTTCACCAGCCACTACAATATTAAGTTATGAGACTGGCAATTTCTCTCTTTTCTCGCAAGAGCAGGCGTGCCGTTTTTATTCTCCTGCAGCAGTGACAAAGCAACAGCTAAAAACGCTAGCGCTAAACTGAGGTCCTTCAGCGGCTGCCTAGAGGTGCCTGATGAGAAAGGCTGAACGCACATAACGGCCGTTGCTAAATGACCGGGAGCCGGTCATTTATGTCTGCACTAAGTGGCCAGGAGCCACTTAGTGAATGAAAAACCCACGTGCAGGAGTGGTTTTGTGCGTTGTATTGAACAAAACCCCAAAACGTGTTAATGGGAATGAATCAAGTGTGGATGTGGATGTGTGTGAAACACCAGAGCTGCTGAATGCCCGAGCTGTCAGGGAGCGAAGGACCCAAAGGGCTCCCCGACGTGCCTGATGGAAAATAAATAAATATGTGCATTTTTTTTAACCAAACAGCCAAATTTGGAGGTATTTACTTGTATTATTAGCGTATTTGTAATTTGTGTATTTTCTACTATTGAATAAAAAAAAAAGAATCAAATTGTAGGCGCTTCCCGGTCAGATATTGTGATACTAGGAGACCGGCTCCCAGCCGTGTAGTCACTTCGCAACTATAACTGCCTAAACAGATCATTCTATGCACACATATTCTGGTGAATTATGTCTTTAGAGTCCGCTACAGTTCCCTATTATGTACCTGGCAGGTTAAGATGACCGAAATTCACGAAGTCATTGACTTTAATCTGTCAGCAACCTTCAGACAAACTAAACGTGTCAACATTTGAGTTCAAAATAAGGGAGGTTTTTCCTGCTGTCTGGGTGGTGAGGAGATTTCTAAATAAAAAAAAAAACAAAACTATAAATATAGAGAAATATTATAACAGAAATAACGGCATCCTTGGTCATTTAAGTTAATTTATTTCATTAAATACAATTTTATTAATATTTTTTCTTTGTAATCAAAGTTAAATTATTGTTCTGTTCTGACTGCAAAATTATGCTCAAAAATGTAAATTGTTAAAAGAAAAAGTAAAAAAAATTACCAGTGTTTCAAATTTATCTAAAAAAAAAAAAAACTAACTAATTTTATTTTAAAAAAGACAAAAATTAGTCATAAAATAATCCACAAATTTATAATAAAGTTTCAAATGTACAAGAAAGGTCAATTTTACAAGAGGAAATTACAAATTTGAGAAACATGGTTTCAACTTTAAAAAGATTTACAGAGAAAAGTAGAAAACTATAAGAAAATTGTTATAAATTTTGGAGAAAAACCTCAAACCTTCAAGACTGAAGTCATTACTCAAGTTTTTAAGTGGGTGCTCTTTGTACCCTTAACTCAACTAGAAATTTTTGGTTGCCAACTTTTAATTATTAATTTCAAAGTACTGCTTTTACATGAGTAGAATTTCTGGTTACTATACCCACCTGATCATATAATTTAAATATGCATGAGTACATTACTATTATGAATGTTTCTTTCCCTTCCCTACTCTCTCAATGGAAAAAAAGAAACACTAGAATAAAAATACAAAAAATACACATATTTTTGTCATTTTTGTAAACCATGACAAAAAAATCCTGCAGGACAAAACATGACACTTGATATTTTCTAACCTGTTTGTATACCATCATAGACAGAGAGGGAACCTGAATTAGACAGAGCTCAGAGAGGGCAAGATGAGACAGAAGAGAGGAGTTAAGGAGAGGGACGTGTTCAGGCAGAGGAAGGAGAGAAGGATAATGCCACGAAAAGTCTAAACACAGGATGTCTGGGTGGGACCCCAACTGGCCCAGTATTCAAGCCTCAGTTGTACAATACTTCAAATGGTAAGTTCCATATGCAACGTTAGGGTGTAAAATTTTAAAAAGAAATAAATAGTATAAAATTAACATATTCCGGTATGTTTACCCCACCCCTGGGAAAAATATGTTACCATCGCGCCAAGGTCTTTAAGCCAGAGGAAACACTGCAGTTTAAACCAGAGGTTGCACTAGACTTTCTTATTATCTGTCATTTTGACAGACAGGGTGATTAAGATTTTTGCCATGATCTATTATTACCTGTTGTTTTCATTTTCATAAATATATGTATAATAGCTTTTATTGTGTACATTTTCCATTTTAAACAGCATGCAAATAATTCGTCTATTCACTTAGTAAGGGCCGTTCACACAGATGGACCATTGGGTGACCATGAGAGATCAAAAATTGGCCCGATCCTGATTTCAAGCCCAGAAAAAGTGGTTTCTCTTTAAATCTCTGGGAGATCATTGTGTGATTTTCATGGTGATCTATACTGTAGTTATCTTTGAAAGATTCTTGAGAGATCATTGAGACCCCACACGAGAACGGGGAGGGATCATTGAGAGTTTCTTGGGAGACCAAAGATCTTCCAGTGATCTCCACAGTCGTCACAGTTTCCTCAAAGTTTTGACTGAGTCCTAAACAATCTTTCAACCATCCCCACAGGGAAGATAAGACAAGACAAGATAAACCTTTATTAGTCCCACAACGGAGAAATTTGTAGGACTGCAGCAGCAAACAGATAGCAACACTCAGAGCAATAATAAATAATAAAATATGGCAAAAACAGCATATGCACACTGCAAAAAGTGAAAAATAAATTTAATATTGTTTTACAGTACTAGTATGTATACAGGACTAGTGAGCAGATAAATTATTCTGCAGTATATGTAGATATGAAAGCCAAATGGGTAAAATCCCCAAGAACATGTAAATATTTGAGAAAATTTGTGGAGTGAGAAGGGAGCCACTATAGTGTGAGTGAAGGCCAGCAGGAGATGCGAGTGGGGACTAATCGCCTTTAGAACACCATGAGCCAAGGCTTCCTTTGTTTGATTGCTCACCCCAACTGTCAATCAGAATGCGAGTTGGTTCCGGCTGGATTACCATGAACCAACTGGAACCAGTAAGAGTGTGCCCTCAGCTAGCTTTAATTGACTAAATGCGATGTTGGTCAGTTCCTCGGTGGCATCCAAGAGAAATCCTGCCAACACACTCAACTCACAGATGACACCTCAATTTTTTATGTACACTGATGTCCTTCAGCCACGGCCAACAGGGGTGAGATCACACCTGCAGCTAAAGCGCTACGACATGCACTTTAACAGCCAATCAATGCTCATACATAATATAGGTCACTCTATTACAGCATACGAACTAAAATAAGACAAAACAACATAGCATCACTTTGGTATTAGCGCCCTCACAGAAAGTATTTCCTGTCTCGGGCCTGCAGAGCTCATCAGCTGTAGCCAAAAATAACCAGCCATCCCAGCATACCTCACGAGTTACCATAGGATCAGGGGGAGGAGCACGGACATCAAGGGTTTGTTTTAATCACATGGTAGAGGAGGAAGGAGGAGGAGAAGGGGCGATGGTGGTTAGAAAGGACAAGAGACAGACGGAGAAAGAGGGTGGCGAGGGTGATTATAGAGTGATTTCACTGCAGAGCAATGCCAAGATGAGAGATTTACAGCGTGCTCATGTGTGGCATACTTGCTGTTCATCCTGATCTTTTTACTTCATCCTTTATATAGCTGACACTTCTTTTTGCTTGAAATTTGATGCGTCCTCTTTCATTTCCGTATATTCCCGCTACAGTTTTGCCTTAGCCGTCCCTATTCACATACATTATCAGAAAGATGCAACCATGTATATTAAAAAAAACTAATAGATAATCAGTGTTTGTGTGTGTGCTTATTTGGCTTTTATGACTCTGTGAAGTGTGAAAGCACCCTGAACCCTGTGCAGCGCCCCGTCAGAAGTAGGCCAAGGTAAATGTGGGACAGAGTGCAGGCAGCAAAAGTCCTTGACACCCATCAGTGCATACCATCAACAGCACTTCAGGGGAAGACGAGAACATGACAGCGCAGAGAGGGAGAGAAGAGGACTGTAAACACCAAAAGAAATGAGTGTCAGGATGTGCAGAATGCCACAGCATAGAAAAATTAATGACTCCATGTTTTAATTGTGAAGGTTTACTGTGGTGTGATGGATTATCCATTCTTCATCAAAAATCTAAGGTGAATAGATAGATATATAGATAGATAGATGTACTTTATTTTACCAGAGTGGTGGCTCAGTTGGTAGAGCATCCGCCCCACACCCGGGAGGCAGGGGTTCAAATCCCGGCCGGGTCATGCCGAAGACCATATAAAAGTGGAACTTCCTGCCGTCCAGCTTGGTGCTCAGCAATAATGGAATGGAGGAGGGAAATTTGAGGCGGCGCCTTGCATGGCAGCAGCCCTCTGATTCTGCACTTGGGGTGTGTGTGAGATTAACACAGTAGATAGGTAAAACACAATTTCATTCTACTGTACATGATTGGTTGTACAGTTGAATGACAATAAGGATGATTTAATTTTAATTTATTGATCCCAAACTGAGAAATTACAGTGTAACAGCAGCATGACAGTAGACAATCAAACAACAGAAACACACACATGACAGACAAAGGGATTACCCATTGAACGTAAAAACTAACACGGCTATAAAAACCTATATACATCACAGCTTAATATATGATGACCCATATAAACACATGAATCATCCCATTGTACAAAGAAGGACTATCAGGAGCAGAGTGAAATGTGAGGTACCAGTTAGTCTGTAAGGTGCAGTGTGGCAGCATTGTTATGACCAGAATACAACATCATAGTGAGTTATTGTACAGTGAAATTGCACGTGGCAGGAAAGATTTCCTGTACCTGGCTGTTCAACAGTGAAGCTGTAGTAGTCTACTGGAGAAAGTGCTTCGCTGTCTGTCTGGTGTGTGGTGGAGGGGGTGATCAGGATTGTCCATGATGGATCGCAGTTTATTTAGTGTCCTCCTCTCCACCACTGTCTCAAAGGTCTCCGGTCTGAGACCAATTACAGAGCCAGCCCTCTTGATAATCTTGTCAAGTCTGTTGAGGCCCTTTTCCACTAGCCCCGCTTGGCCCAACACGTTACGGCTCGGCCCGCGTTTGTAGCCTTTTCCATTAGCCCCAGCACCGGTTAGCAGGCGCTATTTTCATGCCTGATCGAGGGCAGGGTACAACCGTGCTGAGTCGAGCTGAGATGTGACGTCAACAGACTGCGAGCCACTGATTGGTCAGTGCGTAACGTCACAAAAGCGTCCGTCTTCAGTGGAATTTACACAATCGCCATTTGCAATATTTCACGGACTAACTCGGTCACGGAGTAAATACGATATTAATACAGACAGCGTTGTAGGTTTTGCGGAAATCTACACCATGGTCCAACAAAGAGGTCCGGGGTTTTCTCTGCTTGGTGGGAGATCCACAGTGAGAGGAGCGACCCGCCCCGTTACAGATGCAGCCCAGCATAGACCCGGACTACGGACAAGCTGAAGATGAACGTGAGAGAACCATTGATGGTGAGTGATTTGTAATATTGTGCATCTGTTCGCTTATTTATCCTGTTGGTGGTAAGCTCACTTTTTTTGAGCCATACAGCGCCGTCCTGTGCTGGCTAACGAGTGTTAGCTGGTAGCTAGCTAGTAGCCAACTGCCGATTCGCGCTTGTTTTGTCCTAAGTATTCGCTTGTGAGAGCAAAACGATGAAATATGTTAATCCTGGTTAAAGTCCTGGTTTGTGTACGTATTGCACTTTGGTGCTGCACATTAAACTGTGTGCAATTTAATGCTAGAATGTGTTTCCACATGCCAGGGTTTAGCCTCCCTCAGTGTTTATATTGTGGATGCAGGTCAAGTGGAGCCCAGGAGCCGAAATCTCAACATATTAAAAGTGCTTTTCAAACCAGTGATTTATAAAGTCATTCATATAATTTTCTAAAGCGTCAGAATAGACCCACACACCTATTCTGTGGATTTTCCATAAAAGGTGTTGGAACAGTGTTGTTGTGCTGTTCCACCATAAATCCCTGGATTGATAATGTACTTGTACACTTAAGAGTAGATCCTGGAGTGCTTGTCAGGGAAACAAAGCATTTTTGTCACATCCCACCACTGACTTTCACAAGTGTATTTCCGTAATACAGGTACATCTCCAAAAATTAGAATGTCATGAAAAAATTCAATATTTTTTGTCACTCATTTCAGAAAGAGAAATCCATATATTATATAGATTCATTACACAGACAGTGATATATTTCAAGCGTTTATTTATTTTAATTTGGATGATTATGGCTTACAGCCCCTGAAAACCCCAAATTCAATTTGGCAAAAAATTAGAATATTACATAAAATTAGCTTTAAAAAATAGTTTTTAAATATAAATGTTGGCCGCTGAGGTGTTGGTTAACATGGGCTGTAGCCATAATCATCAATATTAAAATAAACACTTGCAATATATCACTGTCCCTGTAATGAATCTATATATGGGTTTCACTTTCTGAAATGAGTGACAAAAATATTGAACTTTTTCATGATATTCTAATTTTTGAGATGTGCCTGTATATGTGTTGAACTTGCTTTAACTAACCACCATCCATTTCTGTCGCTCGTCTAGGCAAGAGGAAAGGAGCCGCCCCACAACGGACCTCGCCACTGTGGAACGTACTGAAATCCTTTGCTTTTATAGGTAAACTGTCAAAACCAAAGTAGTGTGGGATAACCCCCACAACAGACTGGGACAAGCACAGCGCTCGACTAGAGCAATTAACATAACAGTGAAATGTGTGTATTAATGTCAACAGGCAGCCCAGCTTCGTCTAGCTTTTTCCTGCTCAGTACTGTGATGTTAATGTGCCATTCATGCATTGTGTTCATGCTTCCTGCCCTTACTGTGTCTATAGACTGATAACAATATGTAGATGTGCCTTGTAACCTCTTTTGTCCTGCAGCTCCGGAGCAGAGGCAAATTCCGGCCAGTAATCTCCTTATTGTTATGTGTGTCTCTGAAATGCAAATGCCCATACCTACTGCTGTGAATGCTTTTCATGTATTGTCTGTAGTTGGGTATATAAGCTGCATTGCTCTGTAACTCATTCTCTCACTCTGCTACTGCACGCATTGCCTATCTGCTTGAGAGCATCCGGGCTCGCTCTGGCGCGCGTGCATCATGCCGGGGTGAGCTCCGTGATGGCGGTATGATTTAATAAACCTACTTAAAACCCTCAGTTCGCTGCCTATTTTATCATCCGCCTCATTGGTGACCCCGTGAAAGGACACGCCTGATGACCAACGAACACAGCACCCGGCGGTGATTCTCCGACAACAAGCGAACGCAGCAGCCTGACGCAAATGGACTGCCCTCCCTTCGGCTACAGGGAGACCTCGACGCAGAGCCACTACCAGGCGAACTCTCCGGAGATCATCCACGACTGGGAATGCTGCAGAAAGCGTCACGGTGCGACCCTCGCCTGAGATCGGGACATCCACGCTGGACCAGCCGAGGGACACAGAACGTCTTCTCCCTCTCGCCGCTCCTCCTCCCTCTCAGCGCTCCTACGCATCTACGCGAGCCCGAGGGACAAAGATCGTCTAATTCCTCTCACCGCTCCAATGCATCTGCACGAGCCCGAGGGACAAAGATTGTCTATTTCCTCGCACCGCTCCAACGCACCACGAGCGAACGACGCTACTGCAACACACCGAACAAGGATGATTATCGGCGCCGACTACGCTGATCTCCAGCAAGCTCCCTGACCCTGACTCTCCTCTTCAGCGGGCCTACCCACATACGGAACCCCTGCACACGCACCGGGGGGTTACGAGGACGGCGCACCACGCACGGGACAATAACGGCTCCACAGACCGCCATCGTCCTTCGCTGCTGCACACAGAACCTCCAGGGCTGTTCGTACACCTGAGGCACGCACGCAGCTCGCTCACAGGATTTTCTAATGGTCTTAGCCACAGCGCACAACGGGAATTCAGCAGTCTGCGGTTCCCGAGGGCTTTAGGGTTGCGCCCACACCTAAAGTCAACACGCCAAGTCCCTCTGCTTTTGTTTTTTTTTTTTTTCCCCTACAGCCGCTACGCAGCCTCGCCGCTCCTGTTTTTCTTCATGGCCGCTATTAATCCTCACAGGACTTAATCGCGAGAGGAGTCAGTGACTAATTTTTTTTTTCCTCTTACAGCCGCTGTGGATCTCTGCACGTTCAACGGGATAGCCCCTCAACATCGCGGATCCACAAGCAATTTTTGTGAGGCCCAGACAATTTCGCCGTCCTGGGCCGGCACTTGCTACCCCCACCTCCCCTCTCCACCTCCGCCTGCACAGAGCTTTCCCTGCTCGCTGCCAAAGCCGGACTATCGAGGCCTCAGCCACCTGCTGAGCCCTCTAGGGGGAAGTAGTGTGGGATAACCCCCACAACAGACTGGGACAAGCACAGCGCTCGACTAGAGCAATTAAACATAACAGTGAAATGTGTGTATTAATGTCAACAGGCAGCCCAGCTTCGTCTAGCTTTTTCCTGCTCAGTACTGTGATGTTAATGTGCCATTCATGCATTGTGTTCATGCTTCCTGCCCTTACTGTGTCTATAGACTGATAACAATATGTAGATGTGCCTTGTAACCTCTTTTGTCCTGCAGCTCCGGAGCAGAGGCGAATTCCGGCCAGTAATCTCCTTATTGTTATGTGTGTCTCTCAAATGCAAATGCCCATACCTACTGCTGTGAATGCCTTTCATGTATTGTCTGTAGTTGGGTATATAAGCTGCATTGCTCTGTAACTCATTCTCTCACTCTGCTACTGCACGCATTGCCTATCTGCTTGAGAGCATCCGGGCTCGCTCTGGCGCGCGTGCATCGCGCCGGGGTGAGCTCCGTGATGGCGGTATGATTTAATAAACCTACTTAAAACCCTCAGTTTGCTGCCTATTTTATCATTCGCCTCAGTAGCACAATTTCCACTTAATATAAAAGGGACTGAACTGAGATTTATTTGATTGTGTGAATATTAATTACAGGATAATTGAAAATGACTGGCACATCAACTGTAAAATAAACCGCTTGTTAATGTATTTATTTTTTTGTCAGATCACTTGTGTGATCCTTTGTGAGTTATGTTCATAACTGTATCTTTTGGGGAATGTGAGTTGTTCAGTCATCAATATAATTTATTTTATATGTGTAGTTTATAGTCTATCATCAAACTCATGCAGTAACAGGACACATTACAAATAGTCAAGACCCACTGTAGTGCATCCTTTTATATTTTAGCAATACAAGTACAAAACACCGCCCACGCTTGAAGCCAGTGCAAGAAGAGACACTTTTACAGACAAGACAAACTTTTATTGATAAAAACTCCATATTTTGACTGAGCGACTCCATACTCGGTGATGCACACCTTCAGTTAAAGTACTAGATTCCATTCGAGTGAATGTGTAGTTCATGTATCCATTTCTGCATATGATAGACACAGGGGGATGTGTTGTAATTACATGTGTGGAATGACCTCACGTCTCAGAAGAGGACAATGAGTCTCCACCACCTGCAGAGAACAACGAGGAGATGGAGGAGCGGCGGTGCAGACCTGAAAAGACTTCCTGACCCCCGGGGGTCAGGCGAAGGAACGGGAGGACATCGGAAGGATATGACAAGGACGTGTGAAGTCGGCTTTTGTGGTGTAATGCATAATGATGTGGCTTTTGTTGTGTGATGCATAAGTATGGGGGTCTGACTGCGATCAGCCTCTTTCTGCTTCTGCCTTGGATGAGACATGTTGGGGATGTGAAGCAGACATTAAATCTGATTTATAAAATCACTCTGCTTCTTCATTTCACGTTCCCCACAAATGTATTAATTCATTCTGATTGCTGAGGCCACAGTAAAAACAGATGATGATTTTAAATGTAACCCAGCCCTTGTAAAATCTACTCTACTGAAGCGCAGCTACATGAAAATTATGGTTAAATACAACAACGAAGTACTTTATTGTCACATTCAAATTGTAATCGCTCCTGTTTTGTTTTTCTTTTGAATTCTTGGATGGAATATGGGTGGGCAATATAAGCTGCGGCTTCAGCCATCACCCATTTCAGATAACCTATGATGAACTGTATAATCAGAGGAGTTATTGTTTAATTTGACCTTGTTAGATATTTTTCCCCTTTGTTATATTATTCTATTTTCTTTTAAAATAGAATAATATTTCTTTATTTCTTCTTTACTTTTAATCTATCCTAAATAAAGATTCATTCATTCATTCACATTCCACCACTGGCTTTTAGCAACAAGTGTATTTCCCAAATATGTTTTAAACTTGCTTTAATTAACCACCACCCATTTCTGTCTTTTGTCTAGGCAAGAGGGAAACGATCCACCCAGACCGGACCTTGCTTCACTATTTACAGAGATGCAGGCTGAAGATCTGCTGAACCAGGACCAGTACGAGGGGCCGATCCAGTTGCTTCTCAGTGAGGCAGCGTGGCTGGCGTGTGTGACCCATTCCAATTTCTTTTTTTTTTTTTACAGTTTGAATTTTGCACATTCTGAATAATCTGGAATTTGCTGCCGATTGTAATAAACAATTTAGTGACTTATGTGTTTGCATCATGATTTTCTATTTTGTCTGTTAAGACACCGGTGGGAAAAGAGTCAACAGTACAAAGCATTTATCGGTGACATTGAAAATAATGGCTCATTTTTAAGAAAAAAGTAACCAAAACAATTATTTTATTAACTGAAGACTGTATTGTTGCATGTGCCACTGCAGAAGACCCTGCATACTTTAGTGACAGTACCAGTATATGGAGGAATTCTGGGTCATATTAGTATCTGCTCTTCATCATAATGGGTTTGGGCAGGGGTGTCCAATCATGTGACATGGAGGGCCAAGACCCTGCAGGCTTTACCTCCAAACAGTGTCTTCAACAGCAGATTCCACTAAACTTCTTCCACTGACTGCTGATCAGTGAGAACACCTGCTGAAGAGACTGGGTAGAAGAGAACCTGCAGGGTCTTGGCCCCCCATGACACATGATTGGAAACCCCCGGGTTATGGTTTAATGGGATTTAACATTTTAACACAAACTGCTTTATGGTTCATAATTCTGTTGACAGACTTACACCAAACCAAAAGTGATTTCTCAAACTGCTGGACTGTTCTTAGACAGCTTTTCCAATCTGTTAGTATTTAATTTGTGCCACATGGTGGTAACCTTCACATATAAAAAAAGAGACATCTGCAGAAACTTCAGAGGTTTATTGTCAGTGCAATTCCCAGTGCAATATTACATGAATGCATGTATAGTACATTGTTGATGCAGGGAATATATATTTCTACAGTACATGTATCTAGTAAATCAAGTATTTTCCATGTAACCTTGTGACTGCATTATTTTAACTGCTTTTAATCCTAGATCAAGTTTGTTTTGGCCTAAAATGCATCATAATTGTCAAATATATCTTATTATACCTAACTCAGTACTGTTACTTTTTGAATATATATTTTGTGGCTAATATAGTTATTAACCTGGCGATCAAGTTGTGTCAGCTGATCATTTTTTGCTATGACGCCACCTCAGACTCAGTGCTGCTGGAGCAGCTACATCCATGATGTCTCAACAGTCTCTCCATGATTTTCACGCAGATCAGAGCAATTTGTTGCACAGGAAATAAACGTTTCTACAAACATTCTTAAGCTCTATAACCACTGATCGTTTGTGAAGCTGGGGTGACATCAGTGACAGGTTGTGTTGAACGCCCAGATCGACCGTTTGAAGCGGTAATTTTCCCACAATAGAGCCATCTGAAACACACACACAGCATACATATTTTAGTACCTAACAGCGATAACTTGCAGACGTTACAGTGTAGTACGACGTACTTATAGCAAACTAGCATTAGCAACCATTAGCTTACCGTCATATATGACCTAGTTTGTATCCTCACGTCTTCGGCTCTGCCAGAAGCTGCAGTACTATTCCAGAGTGTTTCGTCTCGCTGCCTGTACCCTTGTCTGGCGGTCCTTTTTGGCATTTACGGTGAAAAAAGCCACAGACCGAGGAGTCGCCTTGTACAGCCACCATGTGTTATGTTTTGCTTGGGTCGCGTGTTTTACATCACGGGAGTGTGGCGCCGCCTTGCTGTAAAAAAAATCCCGCCCACCCCAGCTTAACCCTGCTTTACCCGGCTGCAATGGAAAGACAACTGAGGCCGAACCGAGCAGTAGCAAATCGAGGCAAGGCGAGGCGAGCTGGGCTAGTGGAAAAGGGGCTTTGGTGTCTCTGGCCCGGATACTGCTACCCCAACAGACAGCAGCAAAGAAGATGGCGCTGGCGACAACGGTCTGGTAGAAAAGCTCCAGCATCCTGCTGCACACGTTGAAGGATCTCAGCTTCCTCAGGAAGTAGAGTCTGCTCATCCCCTTCTTGTGCACAGCATCGGTGTTGGATCTCCAGTCCAACCCGCTGCTGATCCTGACACCCAGATATCTGTAGTCCTCAACCACTCCCACATTCTCCCCCCTAATCTGCAGTGGCTGAGAAGGCGTTTTCCTCTTCCTGAAGTCAATCACCATCTCTCTGGTCTTGCTGACATTCAACCTCAGGTGATTCTGCTCCGTCCACTCCACAAATCTGTCTACCAGTTTCCTGTACTCCCCCTCCTCTCCTCCTCTTATACACCCCACAACAGCTGAGTCATCAGAGAATTTCTGCAGGTGACATGACTCTGTGTTGTACTGAAAGTCAGTGGTGTATAAGGTAAAGAGAAAAGGAGAGAGCACAGTCCCCTGTGGAGCTCCCGTATCACAAGCCACCACTCCAGACAAGACACTGCCCAGCCGGACAAACTGTGGTCTGCCTGTCAGGTAGTCAGTAATCCAGGAGATCACAGAGCTGTCAACCCCTATCACCCACAGCTTCTCACCCAGCAGCAGTGGCTGGATGGTGTTAAAGGCACTGGAGAAATCAAAAAAAGTGATTCTCACAGTATCTCCTTCACCATCCAGGTGCAGATGTGTTCGTTGCAGCAGGTAGATGACAGCATCTTCAACTCCTAAATAGGGCTGATAGGCAAAGTGCAGAGGGTCCAGCTACGTCTTCACCTGCGGCCTCAGGTGGGGAATACCTAAAATAACATCTATTCCACGCATTTTATAATCATACAGGTGGGCACTTTTCACTGTCTTGACAATTCACACTTCTATGTCAAAGTCAAAGGCCCAGAAACACCTCAGAAAGTCCATACAGTGGTGTGAAAAAGGGTTTGCCCCTTCCTGATTTCTCCTTTTTTTGTATGTTTGTCACACTTAAATGTTTCAGATGATCAAGCAAATTTAAATATTAGACAAAGATAACACAAGTAAACACAAAATGCAGTTTTTAATTGAAGGTGTTTATTGTTAAGGGTAAAAAAAAATCCAAACCTGCGTGGCCCTGTGTGAAAAAGTGATTGCCCCCCGTTAAAATATAAATTAACTGTGGTTTATCACATCGTTAGAAAGCTGAGTTCAATTTTCTAGCCATTTCTAAAGCTTTGGGACTCCAGCGAACCATAGTGAGAGCTACTATCCACAAATGGCGAAAACATGGAACAGTGGTGAACCTTCCCAGGAGTGGCCAGCTGACCAAAATTACCCCAAGAGCACAGCGACGACTCATCCAAGAGGTCACAAAAGACCCCACAACAACATCCAAAGAATTGCAGGCCTCACTTGCCTCAGTTAAGGTCAGTGTTCATGACTCCACCATAAGAAAGACTGGGAAAAAAACGGCCTGCATGGGAGAGTCCAAGATGAAAACCACTGCTGAGCAAAAATATAAAGGCTCATCTCAGTTTGACCAGAAAACATCTTGATGATCCCCAAGACGTTTGGGAAAATACTCTGTGGACTGACGAGACAAAAATTGAACTTTTTGGAAGGTGTGTGTCCCATTACATTGGGCGTAAAAGTAACACAGTACATCGTACCAACAGTAAAATATGGTGGTGGTAGTGTGATGGTCTGGGGATGTTTTGCTGCTTCAGGACCTGGAAGACTTGTTGTGGTAAAGGGAACCATGAATTCTGCTGTCTACCAAAAAATTTTGAAGGCGACTGTCCGGCCATCTGTTCGTGACCTCGAGCTGAAGCGCACTTGGGTTCTGCAGCAGGACAATGATCCAAAACAAACCAGCAAGTCCACATCTGAATGGCTTAAGAAAAACAAACTGAAGACTTTGGAGTGGCCTAGTCAAAGTCCTGACCTGAATCTGATTGAAATGCTGTGGCATGACCTTAAAAAGGCGGCTCATGCTTGAAAACCCTCCAAAGTGGCTGAATTACAACAATTCTGCAAAGATGAGTGGGCCAAAATTCCTCCACAGCGCTGTAAAAGACTCATTGCCAGTTATCGCAAACACTTGATTGCAGTTGTTGTTGCTAAGGGTGGCCCATCCAGTTATTAGGTTTAGGGGGCAATCACTTTTTCACACAGGGCCATGTAGATTTGGATTTTTTTTCCCTTAATCATAAACACCTTCTTTCAAAAACTGCATTTTGTGTTTACTTGTGTTATCTTTGTCTAATATTTAAATTTGTTTGATGATCTGAAACATTTAAGTGTGACATACATACAAAAAAAGGAGAAATCAGGAAGGGGGCAAACACTTTTTCACACCACTGTATATGGACACAAAAACAATTACTGTAGATGAAAATACACTTTAAGATCCAACCAAAGAAACTTTGAAAATAGGCTATGTTGCAGAAAATAGGCAATCCATCAGGACAGACGAAGGGATGGTCAAAGTTATTTCCAAAGGGCACTAACGCACACGCACCATTCATTTGATGGGGTGAATGGTCACATTTCTCATTTTATGCAATGTGGCATCCTATTTCTTTTCCCCATTTTCTTCTTCTCTTGGTCACATTCAAGTATCCTTTACATTGTGCTGTGTAGTACTGTAGCTATCAGTTCAAAGTTATGTATAAAACAAGGAATATAGAGAACATGATAGTTAATAATAAGTACTAAAAAATGCTGACTTATGATAATTATGTAACCAATGCTTAAAATACACAAAAGTGGGAAAAATGGCCAAACGATCAAAAAACATTCCAAACACAAACAAAACATACTAAGACTCACCTACAGAATTATGGGGAGGGGAGGGGGGTGATACGTCTAGACGTATCACACCCACAGTTAGTATGTTCATTGATACCGTACTCCCTCTCATGTAATATTGCGTACGTAAATCTAATACTGCATTGAGTGGCCTGGGCCTAGCATGTTTTTCAGCTGCGGTGAAAAACCTGGTTCGATTACTGTCTGGGATAATCTTTGCTTTATGTCTCCCCTCTGCTCTTCACCTCATTTCTCATCTCTCTCTTAACTGTATCTGTCCAACAGAAACAAAATGCCCCAAAAGCAAATGTAATCTAATATTAATGTGCAGAGAAAATTAATTTGTAGCTTGCAGCTGGGACTAGGACTGTGTGATATGATACATATACTGTATATTGGGTGACACGATACAAATGTCTATCATTAGATAGAAAACTGTATCTTTTATATCAGGATTTAAGACACATGCCCTGCCTCTCCCCCACAGTGCGTCAGGTGTGTGTGTTCTGGTGGTCAGCACAGCAGCTACCGCCAAGCTAATGTTTTGGTCAAAGAGCCGCTACTTCTGTTTGCCAGGCATGTGGGACTTTTCCCTACCGTGCTGCGTCAGAGGATAGTCCTCTAACCTCATTTTAATTGGAGGTAAGTAACGTTAACACCATCTCACCCTCATTATAAAACAGCATATGCTAAATGACAATGTTAGTGTCACTAATAGGAAATATTATAGTGTATTAGACCATCATTTCTTTGGTGTAAATTACTGCCGAGTTTCTTAATTTTGTTGGAAAAACTATTACTAAAGCTGCAAAAGTGCATGACAGCGGCCACATACACACTAAATAAAAAATAAATAAACCGTGTCGGAGGAACAAACTGGCTTTTAATGCAACTTACTTGATTTCTAATAAATTTTTTAATTAGTCAAGTAGTGGTAATGAATAGCACTTAAGTCATCTTAAATATACATTAAAAAACAATTTTATAGCAACACTACAAAATTAAGAGGGAGGAAAAAAGGTGCAAAAAAATGAATGACAGATGAATTTATACAATTGATTTTTTTTCAGTCTGTAATTTAAAATGTAAAAAGAGAGATGGTCCTTTTTATGTGATTATTATATCTAAACTATAGAATTTACAGGAAATGTATGTTGTGATATACATATCATTATCATCAAATAAGATTACTAATATCGTGATATGAAATTTGGGTCATATCGCACAACCCTAGCTGGGTCATGCCTAACACACCCACACAAGAGAAGTAGTGAGTGTCTAACACGGACATGTCCAGGCTTGTTCTTTGAAGCCTGCGGCGTGTCAGTGGGGTTTGGTGGAACAGAAAAGTATTAGTTATGGATCATGTGTTTCTAAGTGGCTCAGACCAACTCTCTCCACGCTTCACCGAACACTGGAAGTCCTTTTGTTAGAAGTTACAGCCACACCTGCTGCTACAAAGGTGATGCGCTGGAAGGAGGAAAACCCTCACTGACCACTTCTGACATGAAGAAGTGTACAATGACAGAAAAAAAAAAAACATTTTAGACAACAATGCTACCTGTTTCACACACTATAAACAGTAACATAAAAAGTCAGATTACAGTTTGAGTAACAGTGTAGAAGTTCAGAAACGGAAACAGTGTAGCAGGGCAGTCAAAAGTGACTTCAGAGTTATAGCACTTCTGTCTTCTGACAGTTCACTTTCTGGTGTGGTAAACCTCCTGTAGGTCACACTATAGGCAATCTGTTAAATTCATAATAAAATGTCCTGAACAAGACTTAAGGCCTTTACATACTCCGCAAGAACAGAGAAATTTGTTCTCTCTCCCAAGGCTGCAAGAGAGAAAAGATGTGATTCTTTTCTTGTAGCCCTGGTTTGGTAGTTC
This sequence comes from Pholidichthys leucotaenia, assembly GCA_020510985.1. Taxonomy (NCBI): domain Eukaryota; kingdom Metazoa; phylum Chordata; class Actinopteri; order Cichliformes; family Pholidichthyidae; genus Pholidichthys; species Pholidichthys leucotaenia. Next base: position 110,818,922 of record CM035843.1, on the reverse strand, counting down.
TTGCAGTTTGTTCCTGACACATCATCTGGGCAGAACTTTCTTCTTGTATGGTGTCTGACAACTATTGTGTGACTGGTCAGAAATTTGAATTTCCCAGGAGTTCTGCGCTCGAGTTTCTTGTGAAGTATGAAATGAACTTTGTCTTGTTCTTGCCGCCTCAAGAAAAAGAACAAATTTCTCTGTTCTTGTGGAGTATGTAAAGGCCTTTAAGCTGCAAAATGTATGGGCTGTGGGTAAAAAAAAAAAAAAAAAAAAAAAAAAAAAAATCTCCCAAAAATGTCTTATTCATCCACAACTTTCTCTGCACCACCATCACCATAGATCTATCTGCCAGACACCCTCCTCATTTCAAGCTGAGTGCCAGTCTGCTAAACACTCTCCAAACCAGTCTCCAAGGCAACCTGGTTGAAGGAGGATGGTTGGGGGGGGGGGGGGGGGGTTACTGCCTGGTAGGAAAACAGTGGCGGGCGGAGAATCACTGCCAGATCTGACCTCACAGTGACCCATGTGCCAGCTGCTTGTCAAAAAAAAAAAAAAAAAGAGTCCAACCATCCGACGATTGCAACAATAACAGAAAAACAGACTGTGCCCGTCGTGATTGCAGATGAGAAGGGTGTGTGGGACACAGGCGGGGAGGAGATAACAGACGGAAAGATAAATGCATGTGGAAAGCGCTGGTACCAGTGGTTCCTCTTTCCCTTACAAATATTTCCATTCAGATACATACAGATTTGTCAGTTTTCACTATAAATTAATAACATTTTCGCAAAAATATGATTGTTCATTTTAAGATCAGATACAGCCTATAACACTGGCTATTGCTCATTTCCCACCTTAAGCATAACATCGCAGCAGCTTCTTCCTCCCTGCATGAGCACATTCTTAATGTATTTGATGCTTCTTTTTTTTTTTTTTTTGGCATCTGCCTGGCAACACAAAACAGCTTCTTTTTTTTAAGAAGTTACAGCACTCCAATCCTCCATTTACATAATCTTATGCATAGTTTTCCCTTGGGTAACCTGAGCGCTCAGGTTAACACCTAAAACAGCCCATGGTAATGTCCACAGTGTAGCACAACAACCATAAATTTACACAAAAAAAAAGCTGCAATAGATGCTCTGTATATGCTGATTATCTCGCTCAACAGTACTGCGTCTCTATGGTGCCACATAAACACAGAGTACTCGAGTCCTGTGCACACTTCACCCTGGAACTGTCTCTCTATATGTGTTTTGAAACGCTTCGGTCCTCCCGGGAGTTTGCACAGTCTGCCTGGCTACAGGAGGAAGTGCCTAGGAGGCTCCGGGCCAATCAGAGCCCTGGGATCCAGTCAGCTGGCCGAGGCTCATCGCCGCGGTCCAATGGCACCGTGGGCTTCGCGGTCACATGACGGCTTTAGACCGGCTCACGGTGTTTTGAAGCACATGAAAGCAAAAGCTAATGAGGCTGTCAGTCGGCCCTGGCCAGCTGCCTCCCTGCGTGCACGACTGAAAGAGGCCGTAGAGCCCTGTGGAACAAAAACGGGATTTGTTAAAACAACCGTGTATGCATGTGGGTCAGTGCACTTGCAGAGGTGTTGGAGGCTGACCTCGCTTCCTCTGAAACCTTCTGTGATACATGTTCATGGGGTGTAAAGTGAATCAGGCTAAAATTATATTATGCAATGCTTGTCAAAGATAAACGCTAAAAATTAATATCCAAGTCTTACAGCTCCAGTTAATATGCAGCAAACATGCAAAACAGGCTGTTTCAGTGTCCATCCACAATATTCTGCAGGAACTACTACCTCCACTACACAAATGCCAAATAAGTTTGTTTTCCAGCCATATCATCTTTCATTGTGGTGCTTCTGCTCTAAGTTAGCATAAGTGGATAACAGGGCTGCACAATATATCAGTGTTTCATCATTATCATGATATTAATAGTATTAAGCAACTCCTCCCAGCCAGGCTCCAGGGTAGGAGCCTGGTAACCCCATACCAGGCGGGGTATACAGTAGAGGATCTTTGTTGTAACTTTTTAATGGGGATCTACTGGGCCGCTCTTGGTTTGGCCCTTCACCCAGGACCAATTTCCCCTGGGAGACCCTACCAGGGGCACACAGACCCCTCCACCACGATAAGGTAGCCATCAACAGAGGGGACAATAACATTGTTTATTTGCATATTTGTTTAGATTTTACAAGTCGTATAATTCTCGCAATAATTAACAACATCATTGCATATCGCAAATTTACCTAATATTGTGCAGTCGCAGTGGGTAGTAGAAATAAAACCTGACTATTCGACATGGCATCCACTGTTCAATACATGCTTATGAGCTACAGTATTTCAAGTTTTGCATATATAGCTAGTTTGTAATATAGTTCTTTTCAAAATGTCTCCATTTCTGTATCCCTCTAAACCAATGCAGCCACATCTCGGGATAAGTTCATGCTTTCCTTAAGCTGGCGAGCATGTGTCCATGTACATGCTTGAGTTTGGGTCAGCCACACCTATCGCTCGACCAAGCGTTCAACCATCATCTATAGGTTCACAATGGGAGGTTCAATCCCGCCGCATGTGCAGTCTGTGTGGTCACAAAATTTTGGTCAGCATGCAGTTAGCCATGGAGGGAGCCAGCAGATCCAATACGTTAAGCCAAGTCTCCCTGCCAGTGCCATCTGAATGGTTAAATGTCAGAGGGGCAGCCAATCAGCAGCAAAATGCTCCCATGCTATCAGTGTTATACAGCTTTATGTTAAAAAAACAAAAAACTCTGCTTCAGCTCCAGATGCAGTACTAGTTTGTAAAGAGAAACGCAAGTTGTAGTAAACATTTTGATTCTAAATGCCAACATCCTAGCAACATGACATCATGACTCATTTTGATCTTAAGATGTCCCTCCAATTTTCCAAATGATGTCCAGTAAATTAAAGCTAAGCTAAAGCTAGCACTAGCTGACTAGCTGTAATAGAAGATAAAACGGCATTAACGTCTAAATTAATATTTGTAATCGCACAATGTATTTGTCTGTAATCACTCTTGTTTTGTTTTTCTTTTGAATTCTTGGATGGAATATGGGTGGGCAATATAAGCTGCGGCTTCAGCCATCACCCATTTCGGATAACTTATGTTGAACTGTATAATCAGAGGAGTCATTGTTTAATTTGACCTTCTTGGATTTTTCCCCTTTGTTATATTATTCTGTTTCTTTTTAATCTTTACTTTTAATCTATCCGAAATAAAGATTCATTCATTCATTCAATATTTACTTTAACAAGTTGCTGTAACACATAACCTGTTGGTCTAATAGAGAGATCTATGCACTATATACTAAGCTTTAAACTACAGTCATAACTCAGAAGTCTGTTGTAGTAGCTAAAGTTATGCTAATGGATAATGGAGATGCTGTTGCCAAAACCTCAAAACACTTACTGAGAAACCAAACCAACTCCACATCGACTCCAGTCTTCAGTGGGCAATAAAAGTGTTGGAACAAAAGAGCATAAGGTGAATAAAACCTTCAAGCATATTAGCGATATAACATCTGAAGAGGACAGTGGGGGAATGGAACTGCTGCATCCTTAGTCAATAACCTAACATTTTTAATCACAGTTTTGAACTCCACCCCAAAGTTTTTCCTCAACAGTCTGCCTTCCAAGACTTCTCTTAAGCTTGTAACTCAGGACAAACAGGCTTTGCCCCCCACCCATCCTTCCAGATGGCCACCCATATAGTAACCCCCACTCAATAGTACACACACATTCACACAGCGTCCACCGTGTCCACCCGTTTAAACCACAGAAGCTCAGACGGGCCAACAACTGTCATTAAGAGCCTCAACCAGACGCTGAGAGTTAGCCGGCGCGTGGTTCAAGCAGGAGGGGGTATAATAAGCCAAAACGGGAGGGGGGCACGGAGCTGAGCCGCCCTTTTTTTCCCCAGTTTGCCCACTTCTTATCCTGTTGGAAGTATTTCAGCTTGCAACCAAAGCTGAGCCCAGATGCATCTTGAGGAAATTTAACAAGATCTCATGACCATCTGTAAAGTGAAGCTCATTATTTATCTTCCACACAAAGTATTCCCACAACTCCTTAAAGGTCTCACTGACAAAAACATGGTGTGTTTGTGGGTTTTAACCATCTAAAATGCTTTTTTGGGTCATATGATTACAGTTATTTTTTTCACTTGGAGATAATTGTATTTTAACATTTCAGCGGAATGGGCAGAAACCAGCTTTGCTCTTCTGACTTCTTTTTTCACTACGTCACTAACGAATGATCCAGTCTTCAGTTACGACCCATCACCATGCTATTGACTGTGATGATTCAGTTTCTCAGCCCCAGGTGTTAGCTTCAGAGCTAACAGTGCTGCTATGGAGTCTACCCCAAACCAAAAGCTCAGATCCTATAGCTTCATGTCACATAGTGAATGTGCTTGCCTGCTTGGATTAATTTATTTTCTTCAAGTTTCTTGTGGAAAAACCACAACAGTTCTGCTGGTTGTATTTAAACAGTATAAAGCCATCCTTTACATCAGTGAATAAAGGTGTTTCTATATTCTGCATAAAAGTGTTGGATAACCAGTTCTGAAAAAAACATTACAAAACCTCTCTATACAAAACACAAAATAAATCCCACAGCCTATTCTAATTCCATCAAGGTGGTGGCCATTTTGGCTCTTAAACAGAGGCCTTCAGTGGGTATATCAGGCAGGAGCAGGTCACAGATAACAGAATGAAGGGGCCATTGTAGAAGAAGCCAGAGAGCCCTGTGGAAAATCAATAAAGGTGGAGTGCTGGGAAGGAGGGGGAGAGGGAGGGAATGAGAGGCATGAAAACCATTAGAAACACTGGACCCGCATGACAGATCCTCCGACCTTGGAGATAAGGCTGTGTGTGTGTGTGTGTGTGTGTGTGTGTGTGTGTGTGTGTGTGTGTGTGTGTGTGTGTGTGTGTGTGTGTGTGTGTGTGTGTGTGTGTGTACATGACTCATAAAGATTTGGTCTAAAATTTTAAATCTACAATTTGGTGTTTTCTCAGCAATCTTTCAATGATCTCTCAGTGATCGTTAAATGAATGCCAAATTTTTCCACCCCAAAGGTAGAGATGCCTAAGAGATCAGTGAGGGATCACCAAGCATTTGATGAAAGACCAATACAGTTCATTGAAAGATTGCCGAGAGACCACTGGGAGATCAATTCAATTCAATTTTATTTATATAGCGCCATTTCACAACAACAGTCATCTCATAGCACTTTCAACTCTAGGGGAAACCCCCACAATTACAGAAAGACCCCAGCAAACAGGCGATCCCCTGTGAGTGCTTGGTGACAGTGGAGAGGAAAAACTCCCTTTTAACAGGAAGAAACCTCCAGCAGAACCAGGCTCAAGGAGGGGCAATCATCTGCTGCAACTGGCTGGGGGGTGAGGGGCTAGAGAAGATGAAAAGAACAGACATGTAGAGAGCAAACAGCACGACGAGGACTCAATCTATGGGAGAGAAAAAACAGATGTTAATGACCAGCAAAAATATTTCATTGAAAGTGAAGAAAGGAGTGAAGCCCAGTGCATTATTGGAGGTCCCCCGGCTGTCTAAACCTATTGGCAGCATAACTAAGGGAGGGTTCAGAAGCACATGATCCCTCCCTAATTGTAGGCTATATCAAAAAGGAAGGTTTTAACCCTATTCTTAAAAACAGAGATCGAGTCTGACTCCCGAATCCAGATTGGCAGCTGGTTCCACAGGAGAGGAGCTTGATAACTGAAGGCTCTGCCTCCCACTGTACTTTTGGAGATTCTAGGTATTACAAGTAATCCAGCATCTTGGGAGCGCAGTGCTCTGTTAGGATAATAGAGTAGTATCAGATCTTTTAAATAAAAAGGGGCCTGATTATTTAGAGCTTTGAAAGTGAGAAGAAGGATTTTAAACTTAATTCTAAACGCTATGGGAAGCCAATGAAGGGAGGCCAGAACCGGAGAGATATGATCACTCTCTCTAGTACCTGTTAAAACTCTTGCTGCAGCATTTTGGATCAGCTGAAGACTTTTTAAAGATATTTTAGGACAACCTGATAATAAAGAGTTACAATAATCTAATCTAGAGCTAACAAATGTGTGGATCAGTTTCTCAGCATCACTCTGAGACAAGATGCTCCTAATCTTGGCAATATTACGCAAATGATAGAAGGCAGTCTTAGAAAAAAATTTAATATGTGAACTGAAAAACAGATCTTGATCAAAAATAACTCCAAGGTTCCTCACAGAACTATTCAGATAAAGAGTAACTGCATCCAAACTAAGAGTTTGATTTGGAAAGGTATTTCTAAGGTTTTTTGGACCAACTAGAATGACTTCAGTTTTATCTGAATTTAATAGCAGGAAATTACAAGTCATCCAAGCTTTGATTTCCTTAAGACAGGCCTCTAACTTGGCTAATTGATTACTATCGTCTGGCTTCACTGACAGGTATAACTGTGTGTCATCTGCATAACAATGAAATGTATACAGTGCATTCTAATAATGTTGCCTAACGGAAGCATATATAAACTAAAAAGAATAGGGCCTAGCACAGATCTCTGTGGAACTCCATGACTGAGCTTTGAGTTGGAAGAAAACTCATTATTGACATGAACAAACTGGAACCTATCAGATAAATAAGATCTAAACCACTGCAACGAAGTTCCATTAAGTCCAACATAGTATTCTAATCTATCAAGTAGAATATTATGATCAATAGTATCAAAAGCTGCACTGAGGTCTAAAAGAACAAGTACAGAAACAAGTCCATTATCAGATGCGAAAAGAAGGTCATTAGTGACCTTCACTAAGGCTGTTTCAGTACTATGATGGATTCGAAACCCACACTGAAACTCTTCAAATAAACCATTTCCCTGCAAGTGGTCAAATAGTTGCTTAGCAACAACTCTTAAGATTTTGGAAATGAAAGGCAGATTAGAGATTGGTCTATAGTTAGCTAAAACTCCTGGATCCAGCGTTGGCTTTTTGAGTAAGGGTTTACTTACAGCAGTTTTAAAAGCCTGCAGTACATGGCCTAATGTTAATGAAGAATTGATTATTTGAAGAATAGAGCTACCAATAAATGGGAAGACTTCTTTAAATAACCTGGTAGGAATAGGGTCTAAAAGACAAGTTGAAGGCTTGGATGAGGAAATTATTTTATCAAACTCTAAAAGGTCAGTTAGAGTAAACTCATCCAAACAGATATCAATTGAAGGAGTTGTAGTAGTTACTGTATTTAAGTTAACGGTGGGGAGAATCTTACTGATTTTATCTCTGATAGATGAAATTTTATTATTGAAAAAGTTCATAAAGTTCTGACCAGTAAGCTCTAAGGGAATGCTAGGATTGACAGAGTCCTGACTCTGTCAGCCTGGCTACAGTACTGAAAAGAAACCTGGGATTATTCTTGTTCTCTTCTATTCGTCGCCGGCCTCCGTCGGTCTATGATGACCATGGAAGAGAATCCTAAACGTCTACTCTGCTGGAACAGCACCGCCTGTGGCTGAACAGGCCGATGCGTGAATGGCAGTCCCTGTCACACAGGCCGCACTTGTGGGTGGTCTCCGTGCTGCTGGGTCTGTGGCGGTTCTTCCTGCGGGTCCTTTTTTCATCTGCTGCAGCAGTCAGTCTCTCTTCACCCGCCTTGAGCTGTCTGGTCAGGGTGCCTCTCCATTTGGAGCGGTCCGTTGCAAGGTCCTCCCAGCGCTCTGTGTTGATCTCCAGGGCCTTCATGTCTCTCTTGCAGACGTCTCTAAAGCGCAGCTGTGGGCGGCCAACGTCTCTCCTGACAGTTGCCAGTTCTCCGTAGAGGACGTCTTTGGGGATTCTGCCATCCTCCATATGGTGAACGTGGCCTAGCCAGCGGAGCCTGCACTGCCTGAGTAGAGTGAACATGGAGGGAAGGCCGGCGCAGGACAGAACTTTTGTGTAGGGCACTTTGTCCTGCCAGGATATGTCCAGGATGTGGCGAATGCAGCGCAAGTAGAAGGAGTTCAGTCTCTTTTCCTGCCGGGCGTATGTTGTCCACGTCTCACTCCCATAGAGCAGTGTGCTGATGACGCAGGCGTTGTACACTGCCATCTTCATCTTGACAGAGAGTTTGGGATTCTCCCACACTCGTGTGGTGAGGCGAGCGAGTGTGAAGGCTGATTTTCCAATCCTCTTGTTGATCTCTGTATCAAGGGAGAGGTTGTTGCTGATCGTGGACCCCAGGTACGTGAACTGATTCACCACCTCCAGCTCGTAGTTGTCGATGGTGATGGTTGGTGGTCCTTACGTGCCTTGCGCCAAGACGTTAGTCTTCTTCAGGCTGATGGTAAGCCCGAAGTCCTTGCATGCCTGGGAGAAGTGGTCCATCAGGGTCTGAAGCTCCTGCTGTGTGTGGGTTGCGACTGCAGCGTCGTCTGCAAACAGCATGTCTCTGATTAGAGCCTTGCGTACTTTGGTTCTGGCTTTCAGGCGGGCGAGGTTGAAAAGCCTGCCGTCAGATCTTGTGTGCAGGTAGATTCCCTCTGTTGCTGTGCTGAAGGCATGCCTCAGGAGCATAGCAAAGAAAATCCCAAAGAGGGTTGGCGCAAGTACACAGCCCTGTTTCACTCCGCTGCGTATGCTGAATGGCTCTGAGATGTTGCCATCGTGCTGCACTATCCCCTGCATGTTGGTGTGAAACGATTCAATGAGGCTTTGCAACTTTGGTGGGCATCCTATCTTTGGCAGGATCTTGAAAAGGCCCTCTCTGCTTACCAGATCGAACGCTTTGGTGAGGTCGATGAAGGCGACGTACAGGGGCATGTTCTGTTCTCTGCATTTCTCCTGGAGTTGGCGGATGGAGAATATCATGTCTACCGTCGATCGCTCAGTGCGGAAGCCACACTGAGACTCGGGGTAGACACGTTCGGCAAGCTTCTGAAGACGAACGAGAACAACTCGTGCGTAGACTTTGCCAACAACGCTGAGGAGGGAGATGCCCCTATAGTTGTTGCAGTCGCTTCTCTTCCCTTTGTTTTTGTAGAGGGTGATGATCTTGGCGTCCCTCATGTCCTGTGGTACGGCACCTTCCTTCCAACACTGGCAGAGGACGTCATGCAATGGCAGCAGTAGGGCGGTCTTGCAGTGCTTGATCAGGTCGGGGGGTATGCCGTCGTTGCCGGGTGCCTTGCCAGTGGCCAAGCTATCAATGACCTTGCTGAGTTCGTCGATGGTTGGCTCGGCGTCAAGTTCGTCCATGGATGGCAGGGAGTCGATGGCATCAAGGGCTGACGGTGTCACGGTGTTCTGTCTGGAGTAGAGGTCGGAGTAGTGTTCCACCCATCTCTCCATCTGCTTGTTCTTTTCTGTGATCATCTCCCCAGTGGAGGATTTGAGGGGGGCCGTCTTGCTCTGAGCCGGACCAAGTGCTTTCTTGATGCCATCGTACATACCACGGATGTTCCCTGTTATGGCAGCGGTTTGAATGTCTTGGCTGAGCTGAGTCCAGTACTCGTTGGCACAGCGCCGAGCAGTCTGCTGAACTATGCTTCTCGCAGCCCTGAGAATCTGGAGATTCTTCTCGTTTGGGTACTTCTTGTACTCAGCAAGTGCTGAGCGCTTGGCTTCAATGACGGGGGTCATCTCGGTCAACTTGGCATCAAACCAGTCCTGTGACTTCGAGGTCTTCCTCCCAAAGGTAGCCAAGGCTGTGCGGTGGATGGTGTTTCGCAACTCTTCCCACTTCTGCTTTGCAGATTCTCCTTCTTGTGGTACACCAAGTTCCTTCTCAAAGGTGGAAGAATTGATTATTTGAAGAATAGAGCTACCAATAAATGGGAAGACTTCTTTAAATAACCTGGTAGGAATAGGGTCTAAAAGACAAGTTGAAGGCTTGGATGAGGAAATTATTTTGTCAAACTCTAAAAGATCAGTTAGAGTAAACTCATCCAAACAGATATCAATTGAAGGAGTTGTAGTAGTTACTGTATTTAAGTTAACGGTGGGGACAATCTTACTGATTTTATCTCTGATAGATGAAATTTTATTATTGAAAAAGTTCAAAAAGTTCTGACCAGTAAGCTCTAAGGGAATGCTAGGACTGACAGAGTCCTGACTCTGTCAGCCTGGCTACAGTACTGAAAAGAAACCTGGGATTATTCTTGTTCTCTTCTATTAATGCAGAATAATAACTTGTTCTAGCTTTTCTAAGAGATTTTTTTTTATAAATTAAAAAAATGATTTCTCCAAGCTAAATAGATTTCATCTAATTTAGTGGAGCGCCATTTTCTTTCTAACTGAGGAGTCTTCTGTTTTAAGCTACGAGTTTCTGTTTATCTTTTGTTCATATGAAAGACAAAAAATAAAATAGAAAGATGTCTTTACCTTCTTTACATGTTTAAACTGCAACCTTCGGCTGCAGTGCAGTTGAAACATGTAAAGAAGGTAAAGACATCTTTCTGTTTTATTTTTTGTCTTTCATATGAACAAAAGATAAATAATTAAAAGAAGACAAAATGAACCTATTTGACGTATTATGAGTTTCTGTGTTGAACCAAGGAGTCAGAAATCTCTGATTAGACTTTTTCTTTTTTAAAGGGGCCACCATGTCTAGAGTCTGATGCAGAGAAGCTGTAACACTATCTACCATGCTATCAATTACAGAATGAGCAAGCTCTCCATAGCTTATTTCCGTTGTGTTGACACATGGCATAGAGAAAACAATCTGCATAAATTTGTTAACATCATCATCTGAGAGGCACCTACTGTAGAAATATTTTTCTTTATTAGCCAAATAGTCAGAAATAGTAAAATCAAAGGTTAACAGACAATGGTCTGACAGTACAGGGTTATGAGGAGACACTACCAGATTTTCTGTTTCTATGCCATATTTCAGATCAATGAGATCACTGAGTGCTCCTTGAGATTTCATTGAGAATTTGTTTAGAGAGCACTTTCCTTTGGTGATCGTCAACTCTGGTGACCGTGAAGATCACTGGAAGATCATTAAGAGATCTTGGTGATTGCTGAGAGATCACTGAAAGATCGTTGAGAGATCTGGCCATTTTTTCATCTTTCATTGATCTCTCAACCATCTCCACCTCTGTGTAAAGGTGGTATAAGGAGATTGTGATGTTGATGCTGAAATTCCTAATTTTTATTCAGCTGATGATGCCATCTGGAAAAGGAAGAATGGAACAAAATGTATATATAGATGTGCAGTTCTTATGAATTGCTAAAATTTTACAAAAATTATGTTTTCTTGAAAAAAAAAGTCAAACTGCCAACCCTCTGGTTACTGGAGGACCTGCTCTACCCCCTGAGCTACTGCCACCCATTTAGTGAACAACGCTGGCGCTGGCTAGAAACCTAAACTGAAAACTTGCTGCGGGGAAACTGTTAAAAAAAGAACCATTTTACTGCACATATAGCAGCTCTTCCTCTTTTTCTTCTATTCATCTAAACTGACACAAGACATTCAAAAGTAGATGACAATTATTCATTTGTATAAACTGCAGTTTGAGGCAACACTGGAACTACACATCCATTAATGGAAGGTTGATCAATAGCAGCAACAACATCAACATGATGTCATTAAAGTAACTAAACATCCTGATACATTACTGCTGTCTGTTTCATTAACCTTGGATGCTCCTGTTGCTTTGCTTTGCTGAAACCGAAGTTTTCCTGCTGCCTCTCCATCTGGATTTTTAGCTCTGGTCAGCTAGATGATGATTTTTTGTTGTTTTGGGGTTTTTTGTTTGTTTTTTTAAGGTTGTGGGTCATTGGTAGTTATGAATGTATGGAAATATTAAGCAGGCAGAAACAAAAGCAGGCGAGCACACTGCAAGACTTCAGGAGTGTCTCTTCCTGGCAGGAGATTTTAATCAGTCCAATAAACTACAAATCACCGTAGCTGTAAGAAGTATAAAGCCATATTTAATGATACTGAAAAACTGAGCTGGAATCAAAACTAGAAGTGACACTTCTAATTCATTTAAATGAAAGAGCAATAATATCAGACAAAAAATAAATGGTGACTGTACTTTAAACAGACAGTGGTGTCAGGTTATGGAAAAAAGTAGGAAACGAGTAGGATTAATCACTAAGACAAATAAAACCTGAAGTAGACAAAGGGAGGGCAGAAGAGGAACCAAAAGAGAGAAAATATAAATAAGTAGAAAAGACATCCAACTGCATCCACAATACTAAACTGGTCCTACCATAAATATCAAAAGCTGGCTGAAAGATGACAGAGCAAACTTGTTACATCTTGTTATGCAAATAAACACGTTAAAGATCTCATTCCCTAAGACATGGGGTATTATTTGTGGATTTTAACCACTGAAAATGTTTTTGGGTTTTTTTGGACTTACAGTATGTTTAAAGTAAAAATACTTAAAAAATTTCCCCAAGTCGCCAAACTATAATCCGGAGCCCAGAGTGTTAACTTCAGAGACAGCAGCACTAGTGCCGAGTTAGCTTAGCAAGTATGGATTTAGTCATCTCACTAGACATCCCTGTTCCCAACTGGTACTGGCTTATTTTGCTATATTTTCGCCAGGATAGTCGGTATCTTGGCTAGTCACTCGGAGTTGGTCTGTTTGACAGAATTAAAGTTCCGCTAAACAGGGAAAGGCTGACAGGTCAGGCCACCTAGTGCTAGCTAAACTGTCGGACCATGGCTGGTTTTGATCGCTGTTTTCTATAAATTCTATCCACCCTCACCAGACATAACTGTCTATCAACACTTGAGCATATAAAATATAAATAAATGGCATTCTTTATAGCTTATTTTACTATTGTTCATTATACTGTACTCTGATCATGATCAAATGCAGCTAGCTCTCATTAGCAGTTTCACATGTACTCATTCACACTGGTTTTCTATCCTTATTGTTCTATAGAGACCGGTCATATCCTATCGACCACTGAAACCACACACCCTTGTTGACCAGGGATGCTTTATTCCATTCATTCTTTCAGATGATTTTATGTTAGCTCAGGCTGTGTTAGTTACCGCAGCTAAGAGCTAGCCAGCAAACACTAGCAATATGGCATTAACAACTGACCTTGTAATTAACAAAAGAAGGAGGACTGGGTCAACTGGGGCTCATGAGTATTTAAAGAGACATGCACTGAGATCAGTCATTCTAAGGAAAGCTGCAAAAGATGGGTTAAAATGATTCTGCAAGGATTAAATCCCAAGGTATTTTGACCAAAGCATGCCACTGGCATATTTCGTAAAACCTGTGGAAACTGCATCAACATGAGGAAAAAGTGCAACAAATATCTCTGTTAGGTGAAATCTTTTTTTTTTTTTTAAATGTAAACTTGTTATGGCAGTGTAATTACAGAACATAATACAGACCAATTTCTAAGCATGACAGTTTTCAATATTCTGTCCTACACACTCCAAAACTCTGACACAGTGCAGTCATTTACAACAGAAGCTTTGTTTCATTTCACAGACAAAATGTACCATCTAAACTTGACATGACAGCAAGTTTTTTATTCTCACAATGCCATCTGTCTGCTGTGCTTCCATCCATCCATCCCTCCCTCCACCCAACAGCACAGCAACACTGGAGCTGAGCAGATTATATAACAACCTTTACAGCAGTCAGCCGACACAACACCAAAACAATAAAGAGGTGATTTGGTAATTAAGAGGGATTTTATACAGATGTACCAGTGGGAAAAAAGCAGCTGATGCTTCTGTAAGAACTTCCATCTACATTCAACTTAATGATAAAGTCAATATTAACCAAAAAGGTTACATATGCACAGTAATAAATTTGCAAATATTAGAAAAAGGCTCAAATTAATGTCACATGACAAATTTTTGAGGGGAAAAAAAAAACATTAAAATTGGCAAGAAATGCTTCAAAATTGGGGAAAAGACTTTACATTCAAAAGTCAAAAAAGTTGAATATTTATAATGAAAAAAACTAATTTATGAGAAAAGGTCTCAAACGTATACAGAAAGCTGGAATTTCATGAAAAAAAAATGTAAATGTACATTAAACAGTTTATATAGGGTCACATTTCTGAAAAAAATGATGCAGATACAGTTTACCATACAATATTTGAAACCCCAAAGCTGGTATTTGGAACAGCCTTAAAATGACACAGACATAGCAAAGTGAAAGCCATGCTTTCACCACAAATTTCTGAGAAGAAACATAAATACTTATTGTCAACAAGCTGGTGTTAAAATGTCAGCAAAGCCATTGTCAACTGAAAAAAAAATTTAAAATGAACAAAAATTCCATATTAGAGTCTAAATGCTGTGATTTAATTTACTTAGCTCATGAGAGTGCATCTCAAAGTATCTTTTAAACAGAAGTGCTGAAGAGCAACAAATTATCTTTAATGACTCTTCTTCCTCCTGACCAACACTGACCTTAATTTTGTCTTATCCCCCCAGTTTGTGCCACCTCATGCTGAAGGAGCACAGTCATGCTGCACTCCGTCTCACAGAGACACGCGTCCATGTGCTGAGGAGGAGAAGGAATGCTCAGTGACCCCATGGCCTTCCTCTGTTGCCATTTTTTCTACATACTTCATCCTCTTCATCCTCGTGAACCCAGCTCTCAGTTTAAAGAGATTTACTGCTACTATCTTGACCTTTAGGCAAGGTTCACAATACCAGCCTGAAGTGACTCGTATGTTTTTTTACACTACCATGACAAAGATCTGATTTTTTTTAGGGCTGTCAAGACCTTCAGATCTGAGCTTTCATACAGTATGTGCAACTAAATCTTAGTTTTATCTTGTATTTTATGCATCTTAGCTCCAGTGTTTCCTCAGTGGAGACCTTCATTCCGGATGCTGCTTGGCCCATCTGCAGGGGTGTTGGGCTTGTGAGTCGCTCTATCTTGGGTGGGTGGGGGCTTTATGCCACTGCCTACAGCTGTGGTGTAGGCCTCGGCCTGTCCTGGTTGGGGTGGCCTCTGTGGCACGCTCTGTGGTTATGGGCTGTGAGATCTCCCAGCGTGGGGAGCTCCACAGGATTGCTGCTCCTTCACATGGTGCCTCGGTGCCGAGCAATGTCTCTTTTATTTTATATGTGTGTAAGAGAAGTAGGGGGTGGTGTGTGTGTGTGTGTGTGTGTGTTTATGGGAGGGTTGGAAGGGTGGGGATGTATCATGTAAATATATGTAACTAAATGTGTCTACTGTTTTTATCTATGTAAAGCAATTTGTACAGCAGCTAATGTTTGAAAAGTGCTATACCAATAAAGTTTGATTGACTGATTGTCCAGGCTGTACCCTGCCTCTCGCCCAAAGATGCTGGCTCTCGCCACCCCCGCGACCCGAAAAGGATTAAGTGGAAGAAGATGGCTGGATGGATGGATGATTGATTGATTAAATCAGATATATATCTGGATATATAGAGTGATGATGATGATGATATAGAATGATGAAGTAGGTGGCGGTAATGCACCTGTAAGCTGGTTGCCAACCGCCAATCAAATCTAAAAGAAGAAGCTATATATCTGACACATGGTCACATGACTTCACTGAGAACAGTCAACTTTTTACCTGTGCACATGTGTAGGGCAATGCTGTTGGCACTTAGCTTTGTTGTTATTATCCCGGCTAAGAGTTGCTGCAGCTCATCACACCCATGATGTAGCAAAATTCCAAGCATATCTTTATTAAAAATGCATCCATTTTCTTCGTGAGAAAAAAAAAAAAAAGAGAGTAAGTGGTTGCACAAATATGACGTCTTCTTGTTGT
This sequence comes from Pholidichthys leucotaenia, assembly GCA_020510985.1. NCBI lineage: Eukaryota > Metazoa > Chordata > Actinopteri > Cichliformes > Pholidichthyidae > Pholidichthys > Pholidichthys leucotaenia. The sequence goes on along the minus strand of CM035843.1, from coordinate 110,803,209 downwards.
TCTTGATGTGAATGTGCGCTGTTTCTGAAGACAGATGGTTCATATTTCTAGTTTTAAAAAAAAAGGCAAAATGTGACATATCATAACAGAAAAATCTAATTTGACCAAAATTTCCATAATCTGACTTGTAAAATGAACTTGGCCTTAATATTTTCATGTTTGGAGCCTAACCCTTGTATTCCATTAAACGCTCTGCAGTTTTACATTTTTGTCACGTTCAGGTCTTCAGAGCCGGGCCTGAGTAGCTGGGTGGGCTGAGGGAGGAAGAAGAAAGAAACAAAGAGCCCTCCTGTCCTAAAAACTCACATTCAGTGGTGTGTTTTAGCAGCTGAGCAGGCTTGAGACTGTTCCTGAGATGTGCCATGTTGGGCCTCTTTCCACCAAACCGGTTCCAGTGCTTAACTGGAGCCAGAGGTGTGATCTTTGTCGCAGCCTCTCCTGTCTCTTTTCTCACACCCTGGTGTCCGCTGACTTAGCAAGTCTTTTACAATGAAAAGTCTAAAGAATGACAGTGGTGTTCCACCGTAAGCAGATCAGCAAAGAGAAAAATGAAGTTTTACCAAGATGATGATAATGTGGTTATTTAAACAAGGTGTTAATACTGATTTTTCTTATACAGCATGGGAATATATATTTAATGTAACAACAATTTTACATTAGCAATTGCCTAGGAGGAGTAATAATTGTTATAAAATCATATAAGTGCTGAGATCGCCTAACATTTGGCCTTGACCTTGATCACAACCTTAAGGCGTCCTCCATCATAATGAAGTGCTTCGAGCAGCTGGTCATGCAGAACATCACATCCACCCTCCCTCCCACGACCCATCTCAGTTTGCATACAGGTCAAACAGATCCACAGAAGATGCCATCTCTGCTCCTCTCCATCCAGCCCTCACCCATCTGGACTCAAAGAACTCCTATGTGCAAATGCTGTTCTTGGGACTTCAGTTCAGCATTCAACACAATCATCCCCCAGCACCTAATGCAAAAACTCAGACACTTGGGACTCAAAACCTCTCTCTGTAACTGGGTGCTGGACTTTCTCACAGGGAGGCCACAGAACATGTGGGTCAGCAGCAACACCTCCACGACCGTCACACTGAGCACAGGGGCCCCACAAGGGTGCATGCTCAACCCGCTGCTGATCCATGACTGCATGCCAGCCTACAGCACCAACCACATCATCAAGTTTGTGGACAACATGACAGTAGTGGGCCTCATCACCAACAATGAAGAGGCCAACTACAGAAATGAGGTGAGCCAACTGGTCCAGTGGTGTAAAGACAATAATCCCTTCCTGAACGTGGGAAAAACCAAGGAGATTGTGGTCGACTTCAGGAGGGCATACACACAGGTTCCCCCTCTGATCATCGATGAAGCAGCTGTGGAGAGGGTGAGCAGCACCAAGTTTCTGGGGGTGCACATCTCTGAGGACCTCTCCTGGTCCAACAACACCACATCACTGGCCAAGAAGGCTCAAACTCCCCTCTATTTCCTCTGCAAACTGAGGAGAGCATGAGTCACACCCCCCATCATGTACTCATTCTACCGGGGCCCCATTGAGAGCATCCTCACCAGCTGCATCACGGTGTGGTACGGAAGCTGCACCACCTCCTGCCAGAAGACACTACAACGTACAGTGAAAGCAACTAGCAAGATCATCGGTGCCCCTCTGCCCCCACTCTCGGACATCTATCACATCCGCCTCACCCACGCAGCCATCAACATTGCAGGTGACACCTCACACTCCCGCTTCAGCCCCTGCCTCGGGAAAAGGCACCGGAGCCTCCTGGCCCGCTCCACAAGACTGCTAAACAACTTTGTTCACCAGGCCATCGGGACCATGAACTCTTCCCACTCTCCCCAACCCCACCCCTGAACTGTAACACACTCACCCACACAATAACTACCTCAGCTATTTGCACATAAAGACTTGGCACACCAATAATAATTACATCTGCTGCTGTATGTCTCTGCACTTTACTGCAACCATTTGCACAAATGCCATACCTGCTGATGTCTGTTATTGCAATATTGACCACGTGCAGTCCAATCTGTCACTGTCTGCACCTACACTACCGCATTGAACTTGCAGTTACGGGTATTACAGCTCTACTTTTTCTGTAGATAGGATTGCTGGGTTTTATCTTTTATGTTTACTTGCACAGCAGATAGCATTACTGTGCATAAACTGCTGTTGTTTTTTATCCTTATTCCTTCTTGCCTTATATATTGCGCACACCACTAAGAGAGAAAGAAACAGCATTTGAATTCTCCTGTATGTTCTGTATGTATAGAAGTATAGACAAAAAATTTTTTGCATTGAACAAGCAATTATTACAGTGGCTACCATCATATTACATTTTTGTGATCATGTGACTAATGAACTATTTACTTCAAATTATGACATTTTGCAGATTGAGGAGCAAAACTGTCTGAAATTAGGCTGTTGCTTAAGTGAACAAACTGTTTACACAAGAATAAAATCTCAATATCAGAAGATCAGAAGTTCATGAGCTTAATTTGAAGGTCCTGTTCTCATGGTAAATGTGTAAAAATAAAATAACTACAAAAACTAAAATTTATTTTAATTTAATTGGTTTCAAATACACAGGAATACATGAGTACACTGCTGATGTATAAAAGTTTCCACTGAGAATCACCAGCAGAAGCAGCAGCAGCAGAGTCGCTGCATCAGTCCATCCAGTGAGCATCAGAGAACATGACCCAGATACTGACTGAGGCTCCGGGTCTTATTTTTAGTTTAGCTATAGCTAACAGGCGGAGGTGGTCACCACTAACAGACTCATTACATCATTGTCACCTTTGTGTTCAATTTAAAAAAAAAAAAAAGAAAAGAAAAGAAAAGGAAAACAACCAGAGCATTAATGCCAAGCTTCTACCTGGAAATAAAAAATGATTTGCAGTCGTGGTCTGTTGAAGCACTATGTTCATCAACATTGGAAAATATTCTTAACTGAAGCACAACTTCTCCATCATAAATTGCGGGTTCCTGTTGCTGGCATCGATGGCATAACTTCCACTTCTTCTGTTAAATGATAACAGGCATTTTGACAGCAAAGAAAGGTTCCCAGTGTAGGTATGGTGTGTCTCACTGCTGTTGGTGGTTGTTGTTGTGGCCATGCTTCACTTCCTGTGCTGTTATAAAGGTCACGGCAAACACAACTAACATTCCAGTTAGAATAGCCGGAAGGCCGGTGAGCCAGCTTTGCATGACCCTATTCCTTCTGACAGCTTTGTAGTTCCTCCACTTCACAGAAAAAAAACTATAAATAGCTCTACACAGGAGTGGAATAAGTTAGAGAACAACTGAAAATTTAAAACAGGCACAATATGATTTTCAGGGTGTTTTTTTTTTCCCACAATATCTTTATTGAACCTTTTTTTTTTTTTTTTTTTTTTTTAACAAACATGATACAAACAATCAAACACTAACGCTAAAGTACTACAAAAAAAAAAAAATGCACTAAAAACACCAACAACCACCAACAAAATCAAGTCTTCAACAATGCTCCTCTGTTTAGTCTAGACAATCCAATACATAAGTATACATATTATGTTCACCAGTTTGGAATTTACAAGGTCCACACACATCATTCACCTTCTTCTTCAAGAGTTATGTTTAAATTTTTTACATAATCAATAAAAGGTCTCCATATATTCTCAAACACAATTTCCTTTGATTTCAGTATATATGTTATTCTTTCTAATGGAAGGTTTGTTAACATCTGTCTTAACCACTGAGTCACATCTGGTCTATGAGTCTTTTTCCATAATAGTGCAATACATTTTTTGGCATTAAGCAAACTGAGGTCTATGAATGTTCTTTCACTTTTATTAAAATTATGCTTTTCTGGGTACAGACCCAACAAAAACAGTTTAGGATTCAGTATGATTTGTTTTGAGATTATTTTTTCAATTGTTACCCTCACCTCTTCCCAAAACATTCTTATTAATCTACATTCCCATAAACAATGAAATAGGGTTCCTTTACTTTCCATGCATTTTGTGCATGTATCTGGTATATTTTTGTTATATCTATTTAACTCCTCTGGTGTAACATACATCCGCATTAACCATTTGAAATGTATCAATTTAAGGCGTGCATTTATTGATTTGGTTTGAGCTTCTGTACAAGCCAATTCCCATTGTTCCTCTGAAATTTCAATTTGCAGATCTTCTTTCCAGTAGTTTAATCTTTTCAGTGAATTTTCACTTGAAGATAGTGTCAATGAGTTATAAAACTCTGAAATAATACCCTTTCTTTTACTATCTTTCATCATCATTTTTTCCAAGGATGAATAAATAGGTCGAGTGAGAGCTTTATTTTGATTTGATCGAATAAAGTTTCTAAGTTGAAGATATTTAAAAAAATGTGTTCTATTGAGATTAAATTTGATCCTCAGCTCTTCAAAAGACATTATGTTATCTGCACATGGCAAATATAAATCCTGAATCTTTTGTATCCCTTTTAAATTCCATACTTTAAATACAGCGTCCGCTCTCCCTGGTTTAAAATATTGATTACCCCATATTGGACTAAATTGTGACAATAACTGTGGTTCTTTTAAATAGTTTTTAGCTTCACACCATATTTTGATCATATGCTTTACAAATGGATTTTTAACTTGTTTTTGTAATTTTTTTGCCGAATCTGAGTATATGAATATGGGAAGAGGTAAAGGTAAATTGTATGATTCCATTTCAGTCCAGTGAGGGAGATCATTTGATGAAAAATAATATGTCATAGACCTCAGTTGTGCCGACCAATAATACAACATAAAATTTGGACATTTCAGACCTCCACGATCAAATGGTAAATATAATAAAGACAGACGTAATCTAGCCCTCCTGTTGTTCCATATAAATTCCACTAACTTTTTTTTTATTCTTGAGAATAGATCTAAAGGTGGTGATAAGGGAATGTATTGAAATAAATAAAGTATTTTAGGTAAAATATTACTTTTAAGTATATTGATTCTCCCGATCATCGACATTGGTAGTGACATCCATCTCTGAGTTAACTCATTGATATCTGACATTAAGGCTTCATAGTTGACGCTGGCGACTGATTCTAGCTTAGGCATAATTTGGATTCCTAAATATTTAAACTGATTTACAACATTGAATTGATTTGCCTCAGGGGCTGGGTAATTTCTCTGGGTCTCATTTAGCATTAATATTGAAGATTTAGTTTTATTTATTTTATATCCTGATATTTCCCCAAAATTCTTTATTAAATTCAACAAGGTTGGAATTGATTTTTTTAGATTCGACATAAACAAAATTATATCATCGGCGTACAGGGAGATTTTATGTTCTGTTGGTCCAACTTTAATTCCATATATTTGTGAATGTAAACGTATCGCTATCGCTAAAGGTTCAATTGCCATAGTAAACAGTAAAGGTGAAAGTGGACAGCCTTGTCGACATCCTCTATTGATTTTTATTGGTTTTGAAATACTGTTATTTGTTAGGATTTCTGCTGTAGCATTATTGTATATTATTTGAACCCATTTTATGAAATTATTTCCAAGTCCAAACCTTTGTAGGACTTCAAAAAGAAAGGGCCATTCAACTCTATCAAAGGCCTTTTCGGCGTCCAATGATAGGAGAGCTGTATCCGGTGCTTCTTTATTAAAATAAATAATATTAAATAGTCTTCTTACATTATGGAAGCCTTGTCTACCCTTTATAAAGCCATTCTGATCTCGATTAATAATATTTGGTAAAATTTCTTGTATTCGTCTTGCTAAAATTTTACAGATTATCTTAAGGTCGGCGTTTAATAGGCTTATTGGTCTCATATTTTCACATTTATTAGAGGGCTTACCTGGTTTTGGCAGCAGTATAATTAAGGCATTATTTATGTATGATGGTAAATTATTATTTTGAAATGCTTCTAAAACCATTTCCAAAAAAGGTTTTATTAATTTATTCTTAAATTTTTTATAAAGGTCAACTGGAAGACCATCTGGTCCTGCACTTTTTCCTGATTTCATATTATCAATGGCTAGCCCAACTTCTTCTTGACTAATTTTAGACTCCAATATCTCCCTGTTTTCATTTGGTATACACGGTATAGATAGTTCGTTCAAAAACCCATTTAGTTTTGTTAAATCAGGTTCATTTTTGGTATCATATAATTTTTCATAGTAATCTCTAAAGGCTCTATTAATTTCTAAAGGATCTATAACTACCTGTCCATTACTTATAATACTGGTAATTGGTGTTTTAATTTCCAATTGTTTAATCTGCCATGCTAATAATTTTCCTGATTTTTCACCTTGTTCATAAAAAGATTGTTTCAATCTTAGAAGACTCGAGGCAGCTCTATTCGCTGATTTTTTGTCGTATTCAGCTCTCAAAATCAGTAATTCATTCTCCAACCTTGGGTCACTTCCTGCATACACTTTTTCCTGAAGACTTTTTATTTTATGTTCCAATTTAGCTCTCTCCTCTCGAGTCTTCTTAGATTTTGATCCTGTATAACTAATAATATGTCCCCTAATAAAAGCTTTGAAAGCCTCCCACTTTACACATGCTGATGTTTGTGTAGTATTGATGTCAAAGAACTCGTCTATCTGTTTTTCTATATACTTGACAAATTCCTCATCCTGAAGCCATTTATGCTGAAATTGCCATCTACCTGATTCCTTTGTCAATTTTTTATCTACATATATTAGACAACAGGGTGCATGATCAGAGATCACGATGTTATCATAAAAGCAGTTTTGAATCTTGGACCTTAATTCTGTGGAAATCAAAAAATAATCAATACGTGAGAATGTCTTGTAGGTACTGGAATAACAAGAATAGGCTTTAACTTGTGGTTTCATTTCTCTCCATATATCTAACAATCTCAATTCTTTCATAAAATGATTAATAGTCATCCTACATCCAATGTGCGTACAATCCAGTCCTGTTGATCTATCCACACCTGGATTCAATGTACAATTAAAATCCCCTGCTATTATATGTTGCCCTGTAAGTGATGATAAGATGAGAAATAAATTAGCAAAGAACTTCTGATCATCTATATTGGGACCATATAAGTTCACAAGATTTATATTTTCTAATAGCAAAGAACCTTGAATGATTACATATCTTCCAAATTTGTCTCCAATTACATTTTTCACTTGAAAAGGAACTGATTTATGTATGAGAGTCATAACTCCCCTGGCTCGGGATGAAAATGAAGAGGTGAATACACTTCCCTGCCATCTACTCCTAATTCTTTTAACATCCTCCTCTATCAGATGAGTTTCTTGTAAAAACACAATTCTTGAACCCATGTCCTTTATTTTATTCATAACTTGTTTAAGTTTTTTTAAATTTTGTAGACCTCTGCAACTCCATGAAGTTAAATTAAGATTAACACTTTGGTCCATGATCAATAGAGAGTTTGGGATTACCTTGCAGTGTAAACATGCTCATACAGAGAAGCAAAAACATGAGTGGTTGAACATTCATCCTACAAACTACACACAAACAAATTTCCCCTTCCCACACTTGTGGCAAACCCCCCAAAATCAAAAGAAAAATTCTGTCTCCCGATATAGCCATCGACCGTTCCACACCCACGGGGAACAGCCTAAGCCACTCCTTCTTCATCCTCCCAATCACCCTAACTCTACTGCTTTTAATGACGTAACATTAACTCTCCTCTGTAGTTTTCCAACTTAACTCCAAAATTTTTAACAACTTTGTACATCATAGTTTTTTTTTTGTTTGTTTGTTTTGTTTTTGTTTTTTTAATATATAATACAATCTATATTTTGTAAACTTACTATTTACTTCAAGTCAGTCAGATGCCTGTGCAAATGCTTAATTATTCTACCTTATATTTTGTTCATGCTTAGCTCCCACCAGTCTCTTCTTCTTCTTTGATCTTCTTGATGAACTCCTGCGCCTCCTCTGGGGTCTTGAAGATGTGGGTTCTGCCCTCATACGTGGTCAGCAGTCTCGCAGGATAGATTACACCATGACGAATCCCAAGGTTGCGCAGCTCCTTACGTACGGGATCAAACTGCTTCCTCAATTGCTGGATTCCTGTGGCCAAATCTGGGTAGAACCGCACCTGCTGGTCCTGGTGTTTAATCTCTCCTTTTTTAGCTCGTGCAGCGTTGAAGATCTTCATCCTGTCTCTGTTGCTAAGAAACTTCATAATTAAGGTCCTCGGCGGTCCCTTATCTCTCCGTGGGCCAATACGATGTGCTTTTTCCAGAACCACTGCTGATTGCAACTCCTTGCTGCCCAGCACCTCCGGAATCCACTTTTCCAGAAAGGAACATACGTCCCGACCTTCTGATTCCTCTGGAAGACCCACCAGCCTCAAATTATTCTGTCTCGACCGAGATTCCAAATCCAAAATATTATCTTCCAGAGATTTATTTTTTTTTTCCAAAGTGCGCACCTTTAATTGAAGACGGGTGACGTCATCTTCAGCACTAGCGAGACGGAGCTCCATCTGCGCCGTTCGTTCTACACAGTCACCCAATTCCTTTCTTATTCCTTCCAACGCTGTCATAATCCCATCAAATCTAGAGGAAAAGTCCGCTCTCATTGAACTCATGGCAGCCATCAGCGCATCTGCGCCATTCCCCGCAGATATCGCAGCGTTGCCAGCCTCCTCCGCCATATATGGAGTTTTGTTTACTGCGTCACAGACCTGAAAGTCCGTTAATTTGGACTGTTTCGGCGGCTCGCTTTTTCCTTTTCCTGGTTTTCCAGCCTTAGGCTTCGCCGACATATCTTCGCCCAAATGCTGGGATACGTTCTGTCCCAAATGAGAGAGTTATTTGCCGATTTTTTTTTTTCCAGGAGCAGAGCAGAGCGAGACACGTCCGTCCTACGTGGCAGCCATAACCGGAAGTCCGATTTTCAGGGTGTTTTTGGCATATTTTTGAGTTCAGTGAGTTCATGCACATTTATTCATGTTTGGATGGATTCAATAAAATATATTCATCACATAAAAAAAGAACTCTTGTAATTTTTGGAGAATGCCAGTGCTCAATCTGGGGTTAATAATTAATTTTACGGTCTCCCAAGTGATTTATCAAAATTGGATTTAACATGTAAACATGCTTTTTATTTCATGATTTTTTGACTCAAAACCAGAGCCCTGGTTTTGCAGATATTAAAAACATAATCAGATTGTCATGACGCCGAGCACAGTGTATGCACTGTGCTCATCCTGTCAGTATTCCTGATTATTTTCTGTATTTTCTCGCATCGGTGTTATTTATTGACTTCATGTTTGGGTTTTGAGTTCCTGTTTTATCCTTGGGTGGTTTATCTCACTGTTAACTTATTCTCCTCTTTATAGTGCTCTCCGTCTCTCTCTGGGCTTCAGCTGACAGTTGCATTTCCGGGGTTTTACTCCATTTGTGGGTGGTGCACCTGTCACGCTGTCAGCCCTAGCTCCTCTCCACTCACTTGACTCACAGCTAAATGATTATGCAATCATCCTGACTGCTCTATTTAAGCTTGGGTTTTCTGTTCTAGTATTGTTGGGTCATTAACTCTTCTCAGTTCCTGAGATGATGTTCCTGTCAATCCTGTCACTCCTCAAACGCAAGTCCAGCCCCCGTCCTGGGAGTTCGTAGTATTTTCTGTTTCCTTAATCGTATGTCCAGCTAGGCTGGGATTTCGTAGCAGTTTCCTTTGTTCTGCATTTTTGTGCTTCTTTTTTCTGTTCGAATAAATTTGCAAAACCTCACTGCCTGCGTTTGGCGTTCCTTTTTGCTGCGCTTGGCGGTTCATGACAGAATGACCCAACCAATTTGAACGCCAGCAGCAGTGAGGTTTTGCCATTTTTCTCTAATTCCCTCCCACATTTTTGTCTTTTCTGGGGTTTTTGTTATGTCTGCCACCCTGGATTTTTCAACTCTTGGACTGAGCGAGGAGGAGTGTGCAGCGGCGACGCTCATCGCCAGTTTTGCCTCGGGGGCTGGAGCCTCCCGCTCTCCTGAGGAGGCTTGGGGGTTTGTGGACAGCACGATGCGGGTGATCGAGATATATCCCAGTCTCTGGAGCTACCCGGGCCTCACTGTTTTCCTCACCTCTGTGGTCGATGCCCAACGCAAACTCAGCGGGCGGGCAAGGGACTCCCCTTCGGTGCCACCGGAGATCAAGAAGAAACACACCCAGGGGCGAAAGGCTCGCTCGTCCCATCCGGAACCCACATCTTCACTCATCCACCAGACGGCCCCCGGAGGTCCCGGATGGACACCATCTGGCCCCGACACAGCAGCCCCACCTCCTCAACCCAAACATTGGCCCACACCATCGACCGAGGAGCTGGAGGAGCACAGGCAGGTCAAATTAGCGGAACCAGAGCTGCTGCTGGAATATAAGCCATGGCTTCTCCCGGATGTTGCCCAGGAGCAGGAGGAGGTTCCACCTCGCCATGAGCCGATGTCTCCGCCTCCTTGCCAGAGGACCTCCGCCGTGCTTATGAGGAGATCATCCGGATCAGCAACAGCAGTTACCATCAAGCCCCGGGAACATAGGCAAGTGCTTTTTCATTCTCCATCACATAAAAATGAATCATCTTGCCTAGTTACAGCGGCCCATTGAGTCCTCACCATCAGCTGCTGTTATCACTGCCTCACCTGCTACCCCTGCGTCACCTCCAATTTCCCCTGGGTGTTCGCCAGTTCCGGAACGGAGCTGCCGGACAATGGAGGAGCCTGCGGCCCTGGAGGACCTGATTCCAGCCCCGCAGCCACGATCTAGATGGTGGGGCTGGATGGTGGGGGAGCGCTACCTGTGTGTCCCCGGCTTCAGCTGCGTGGGAGTTGGCACCAGCAGTGAAGCGGCCTCCAGCTGCCAGGCTGGATGAGCCATCTGCGTTGGCTGTTTCGCCGGGAGGTCCTGGGGTTGCACTTACCATCACGCCTGCTGCTGAGGTCACTGCAGCAGGTTTGCCGGAGTCCTGGATGGTGGTGGAGTTTGAACAAGTGCTCTGTTCTGTTTCTTCTTTCGCAGATTCAGAGAATTCTTGTCTGGCTCAGGGTGGGGAGGATCAGTTGCAGACGTCCACTGTTCCTGAGTCTTCCTCGCCGGGCTCCACTGCTGCCGATGATTCCGCGCCGGCGTTTTCTTTGTGTTTCTCTACTAAGGTGACCATGCTGAGAGAGAGCACCCAGATGGAGGAACTCAAGACCCCCCAGCCTGGATCGCCGGAGTCCTAGAGGGTGATGGAGTCCGAGACAAGGCAAGTGGTCTGTTCCGTTTTAACATCATTAGATCTAGAGATTTCTTGCCCTGCTCATGGTGGGGAGAGCCAGTCGCAGCTGATAAACTGCTTCTGTGCTCCTCTCATCGGGCTCCACCGCTGCCGGTGGAAGTAACCCGGTACTTGTGTCTTCTTCTTTGCTCGAGTCCCCGTCTTGGTCCTCGGCTGATCTCCATCCACCTCCGCCCATGGTTGGTGTGGGTTCCTCTCCTCCACCCGAGGCCGTCGTGGGTTCTTCTCCTCCGCCCGAGGTCACCGTGGGTGCTGCCTTGCTCCAGCCCAGAGCCACGGCGGGTGCTGCCATGTCCCAGCCCAGGGTCACCGAGGGTGCTACAGGCCAGTCCGAAAGTGTCATGATTCCCTTTCCTCTACCTGACGTCAATGTGGTCTCCTCTCCTCTGCCTGACGTCGTCGTGGTTCCCCCTCCGATTGAGGTCTTCGCGGGTGCAGTCACGTCCCATTATGGGGCCTCCGTGGGTGCAGTCACGTCCCATTACGGGGCCTCCGTGGGTGCAGCCACGTCCCATTACGGGGCCTCCGTGGGTGCAGCCACGTCCCATTACGGGGCCTCCGTGGGTGCAGCCACGTCCCATTACGGGGCCTCCGTGGGTGCAGCCACGTCCCAGTCCGGGGCCGTCGTGGGTGCAGCCACGTCCCAGTCCGGGGACATCGTAGGTACAGCCACGTCCCAGTCCGGGGACATCATGGGTGCAGCTTTGTCCCAGTCCGGGGACATCATGGGTGCAGCTTTGTCCCAGTCCGGGGCCATCGAGGGTGCAGCTTCATCCCAGTCCAGGGCCTTCGTGGGTTTTACACCTCGGTCTGAGATCACTGTGGGTGCTATGGCGCCTGTGATCACCGCAGGTCCTAAGCAGTCATCGTCAGGTGTCAGGTCTTCCCAGCTCCTGACTCTCCCATGCCAAGCTGCCATCTCTGCGGTCTTGGAGCAACGATCATTCCAACTACTGCCTCCAGGAGGGGGCAGGCTGTGTTCCATGGCCCAGGTACCTTGGGATGCTGGGAGACCACCTGATGGGCGGTGCCATTTGGTTGAGTAGCTTTTGGACTCTGGTAGGCCACCTGACGGGTTGTTCTCTTTGCTGGGGTGGTTTCAGTACACCAGGAGGCCACCCGATGGACTGTGTCATCTGCCTGGGTGGTCTAGAACCTCGGGCAGGCCACCGGATCTATTCCAGCACGTTGTCTGGTGGGCTATGGACTCTTGCAGGCCACCCGAACTGCCTCCCTGGTTACTCTCACCCTAGTACTTTGCTACCTTTATTCTGTTTGGTGTTGTGGGGCAGGAGCATTTCCTTTTTCTTTGTTGATTCGGTCACTCCAAGCCTGGTTTCCCCCACCACCTACCCGGAGTTGTTTATTTGTTTTATTTCGGTTGGGGGGGGTGCCTCTTTTGTGCTTTCTTGTCCTTTTTCTTTGGTGTCATGATAGAATGTCTGGATTCACCCCTTGGGGAGGGGGGGGTGGACTTGTCGTGACGCCGAGCACAGTGTACGCACTGTGCTCATCCTGTCAGTTTATTAATGGTTACTTTCTGCATTTTCTTGCATCGGTGTTGTTTTTTGACTTCATGTTCGGGTTTTGAGTTCCTGTTTTATCCTTGGGTGGTTTAGCTCATTGTTAACTTATTTTCCTGTTTAGAGTGCTCTCTGTCTCTCTCTGGGCTGCAGCTGACAGTTGCACTCCCGGGGTTTTACTCCGTTTCTGGGCGGTACACCTGTCACACTGTCAGCCCTGGCACCTCTCCACTCACTTGATTCACAGCTGACTGATTACACAATCATCCTGACTGCTCTATTTAAGCCTGGGTTTTCTGTTCTTGTATTGTTGGGTCATTAACTCTTCTCAGTTCCTGAGATGATGTTCCTGTCAATCCTGTCACTCCTCAAACGTAAGTCCAGCCCCCGTGCTGGGAGTTTGTTGTATTTTCTGTTACCTTAATCGTATGTCCAGCTAGGCTGGGATTTTGTAGCTGTTTCCTTTGTTCTGTATTTTTGTGCTTCTTTTCTCTGAATAAATTTGCAAAACCTCACTGCCTGTGTTTGGCGTTCCTTTTTGCCGCGCTTGGCGGTTATGACACAGATATAAAATTAAAGGGAATAATGATAACAAAATTACTGTTTGCTCTTCATGTAAACTCTGAAGGATCCTATCACAAAACGGAGGACAGAACTATAGTGGATTTAATCGCACAGTTTATCCATTTTATAGGCGTTAAATTTCAGTGGTCGCATGACTTGATTTAATTTACAATTCACCTATACAGTGGTGTGAAAAAGTGTTTTTCTTTCTTTATTTTTTATTCAATATGGACATAACAAATTACATTAGTACAATCACAAGGAGAGACCAGATGTTTTGCATAGGTGTATATAGCACAAGTGCTAATTCTCAACACCAGTCCATAGGTGGCTTATATAGGTCATAAATTAGCCTATACATACAAAATTTATAAGCTAATTAAAATTACAAATACATTACAAATTATAAACAGAGCAAGAGATCCATGATCACAACAAACAACAATTCAGACTAGACATGCACACATTGCTGGTGGGATTTTAGCCAGTCTTTAACGCCTCTGTTGAAGAGGTTGGCATTTGTCTCCAATTTTAAATGAGTTGGCAGAGAGTTCCATAAGTTTGCCCCTTTTATGGAGAAAGCAGACTGACCAAATGAAGTTCTAGACATGGTGACAATGCAGTCACCGTTGATGGAAGCTCGTGTGCTTGTTCTGCTAGAGCTCGAGTGTCTAGCCACCAAACCAGAAAAAGGAGGTGAGACAAGATTGTATAGACATTTAAAAACCAGTCTGATATTACAGAAGATAATAAAATTTTCAAAAGTAAAAAGATTGTGCTTGACTAAAATACCACAGTGATGCCACCGCATTGGTTTGCGGTCCAAGATTTTTATAGCCTGTTTATATATTGCAGTTATCAGTTTTAGTGTAATTTGAGATGTTTGTGACCAAGATGTGATACAGTATGACAGATGTGAAAGAATCATCGCGTGCATATATGTATGAGCAGTTCTGAATGACAAATCCCTTCTAATGAGATGGAAGCAATTTAAATTGGGTTTGACCTTCTTACAAATGTAATGCACCTGCTTGTTGAATCGCAGGTTCCTGTCTAGAATGATCCCTAAATACTTGAACTCATTCACTTCAGTAAGCACCTCATTTCCAATTTTAACATCAAAAACATCATTCATGGGCCTGTTTCTAATAGAGATACACATAGCAACAGTTTTTTTGACATTCAAGGTTAAATGCGACAACACAAGCCATTTAGAGATGTTCTGTAAAACCTGGGTCAGGTGCTCAGCTGCCATGCTAGCCGTTTTGGCAGACAGATAGATTACGGTGTCATCAGCATACATTTGGCAGTTGGCACCTGAGCAACTATCGGGCAAGTCGATGTATATTGTGAACAACAATGGCCCTAGCATAGATCCTTGTGGTACTCCCATGTTATTGGTGAGCAGCCCAGATTTCTCCCCATTAACCTTGACACATTGTTCTCTCCCCTCCAGGTATGACCTAAACCACTGTATTGCCTCAGTTGAAATTCAATTCAATTCAATTCAATTCAATTCAATTCAATTCAACTTTATTTATATAGCGCCATTTCACAACAACAGTCATCTCATAGCACTATCAACTGTAGGGAGGACCCCCACAGTTGCAAAAAGACCCCAGCAATCAGGCGATCCCCTGTGAGCAAGCACTTGGCGACGGTGGAGAGGAAAAACTCCCTTTTAACAGGAAGAAACCTCCAGCAGAACCAGGCTCAGGGAGGGGCAGTCATCTGCTGCGACTGGCTGGGGGGTGAGGGGATAGAGAAGAAGAAAAGAACAGACATGTAGAGAGCAAACAGCACGATGGGGACTCAATCTATGGGAGAGAACAAACAAATGTTAATGACCAGCAAAAAAAAAAAAATATAAAAAAAAAATATTTCATAGAGAGTGAGGAAAGGAGTGAGGCCCAGTGCATTACTGGAGGTCCCCCGGCTGACTAAACCTATTAGCAGCATAACTAAGGGAGGGTTCAGAAAACACATGATCCCTCCCTAATTGTAGGCTATATCAAAAAGGTAGGTTTTAGCCCTATTCTTAAAAACAGAGATCGAGTCTGACTCCCGAATCCAGATTGGCAGCTGATTCCACAGGAGAGGAGCTTGATAACTGAAGGCTCTGCCTCCCATTGTACTTTTGGAGATTCTAGGTATTACAAGTAAACCTGCATTTTGGGAGCGTAGTGCTCTGTTAGGATGATACGGTAGTATCAGATCTTTTAAATAAAAAGGAGCCTGATTGTTTAGAGCTTTGTAAGTAAGAAGAAGGATTTTAAACTTAATTCTAAACTCTATGGGAAGCCAATGAAGGGAGGCCAGAACCGGAGAGATATGATCTCTCTTTCTAGTACCTGTTAAAACTCTTGCTGCAGCATTTTGGATCAGCTGAAGACTTTTTAAAGATGTTTTAGGACAACCTGATAATAAAGAATTACAATAATCTAATCTCGAGCTAACAAAAGCGTGGATCAGCTTCTCAGCATCACTCTGAGACAAGATGCTCCTAATCTTGGCAATATTACGCAAATGATAGAAGGCAGTCTTAGAAACAAATTTAATATGTGAATTGAAGGACAAATCCTGATCAAAAATAACTCCAAGGTTCCTCACAGAGCTATTAAGAGAAAGAGTAACTGCATCCAAACTGAAAGTTTGATTTGGAAAGGAATTTCTAAGGTTTTTTGGACCAACAAGAATGACTTCAGTCTTATCTGAATTTAATAGCAGGAAATTACAAGTCATCCAAACTTTGATTTCCTTAAGACAGGCTTCTAACTTGGCTAATTGATTAGTATCATCTGGCTTCATTGACAGGTATAATTGTGTGTCATCTGCATAACAGTGAAAATGTATACAGTGCTTTCTAATAATGTTGCCTAACGGAAGCATATATAAACTAAAAAGAGTAGGGCCAAGCACAGATCCCTGTGGAACTCCATGACTAAGCTTTGAGCTGAGAGAAAACTCATCATTTACATGAACAAACTGGAACCTATCAGATAAATAAGATCTAAACCACTGCAACGAAGTTCCATTAAGTCCAACATAGTGTTCTAATCTATCAAGTAGAATATTATGATCAATAGTATCAAAAGCTGCACTAAGATCTAAAAGGACAAGTACAGAAACTAGTCCATTATCAGATGCAATGAGGAGGTCGTTAGTGACCTTCGCCAAGGCTGTTTCAGCGCTATGATGGACTCTAAACCCAGATTGAAACTCCTCAAATAAACCATTTCCCTGCAGGTGGTCAAATAATTGCATAGCAACAACTCTTTCTAAGATTTTTGAAATGAAAGGGAGATTAGAGATTGGTCTATAGTTAGCTAAAGCTCCTGGATCTAGCGTTGGCTTTTTGAGTAAGGGTTTAATTACAGCCGTTTTAAAAGCCTGCGGTACATGGCCTAAAGTTAATGAAGAATTGATTATATGAAGAATAAAGCTACCAATAAGTGGGAAGACTTCTTTAAATAACCTGGTAGGAATAGGGTCTAAAAGACAAGTTGAAGGTTTGGATGAGGAAACTATTTTGTCTAACTCACAAAGGTCGATTGGAGTAAACTCATCAAGACAGACATCAATAGAAGGAGTTGTAGTAGTTACAGTATTTAAGTTAACTGTGGGAAGAATCTGATTGATTTTATCTCTGATGGATGAAATTTTATTATTGAAAAAGTTCATAAAGTCCTGACTAGTAAGCTCTAAGGGGATGCTAGGATTGACAGAGTCCTGACTCTTTGTCAACCTGGCTACAGTACTGAAAAGAAACCTGGGATTATTCTTGTTCTCTTCTATTAATGCAGAGTAATAACTCGTTCTAGCTTTTCTAAGAGATTTTTTATAAATTAAAAGATGATTTCTCCAAGCTAAATAGATTTCATCTAAATTAGTAGAGCGCCATTTTCTTTCTAATTGACGAGTCTTCTGTTTTAAGCTACGAGTTTCTGTGTTGAACCAAGGAGTTAAAAATCTCTGATTAGACTTTTTCTTTTTTAAGGGGGCCACCAAGTCTAGAGCCTGATGTAGAGAAGCTGAAACACTATCCACCATGTTATCAATTACAGAAGGAGCAAGCTGTCTATAGCTTATTTCCGTTGTGTTGACACATGGCATAGAGGAAACAATCTGCATAAATTTGGAAACAGCATCATCTGAGAGGCATCTACTGTGATAATATTTTTCTTTAGGAGCCAAATAGTCAGAAATAGTAAAATCAAAGGTTAACAGACAATGGTCTGACAGTACAGGGTTATGAGGAGACACTACCAGATTTTCTATTTCTATGCCATATGTCAGAACAAGGTCCAATGTATGGTGGAGGTAATGAGTAGAATTTCCTACTTTCTGAGAAAACCCAATCGAGTCTAATATTGAATTAAAAGCCACATTAAGGCAGTCACTATCTACATCCACATGTATATTAAAGTCCCCTACTATAATTATTCTATCAGATTTCAGCACTAAATCAGCTAAGAAATCAGGAAATTCGGATAAAAATTCTGAATAGGTTGATGGGGGACGATAAACTATGGCAAATAAAATTGGGTTTAACCTGGAATTGCTAAAGTGCCCAACACTGAGGACCAGGCCCTCAAAGGAATTATAACATGTTTTTTGCTTTACATTAACTAGTAATTTGGAATGGTAAATTGTTGCTACTCCTCCTCCACGACCAGAACTTCTGGGATTTTGACAGTTTAAATAACCAGAGGGAGTTGATTCATTTAAACCAACATAATCCTCTTGTCCTAACCAAGTCTCTGTAAGGGAAATTAAATCAATCTGATGATCAATTAACAGATCATGGACTAACAGAGACTTGGAAGTTAGAGACCTAATATTTAATAAACCACATTTAATTTTTAAATTATGAGGAGGAACAGAGGCCAAATCATTCAATTTAGAGGCTTTATGTTTAATTTGAGTTTTACCAATATTTTGCTTTATCACTTTGGGATGCTTATACATTATATTTTTATTTACTTTGGAGGGAGCAGACAACGATTCTCTGATGGGGAAGACAGGGGCTAAGCTGAGGGGTGGCGGATGAAGAGGAGCTGCAGAGAGGTGTGTAAGACTGCGACTCTGCTTCCTGGTCCCAACTCTGAGTAGTCACGGTTTTGGAAATTTGGATAAAAAAGATGCCAGATTGTTAGATAAATGAGAAGCACCATCCAAAGTGGGATGAATGCTGTCTCGTCTCATAAGACCAGGTTTTCCCCAAAAAGAGCTCCAATTGTCAATGTAGCCCACGTCATTTTTAGGACACCACACAGACAGCCAGCGGTTCAAGGATGACGAGCGACTAAACATGTCATCACTGGTCAGATTGGGGAGGGGCCCAGAGAATACTACAGTGGCAGACATCGTTTTGGCAAAGTCACACACCGATTCTACATTAAGTTTCGTGACTTCCGACTGCCGGAGACGGATGTCATTAATGCCGGCGTGAATAACAATTGTGGAATATTTACAGTTACTTTTAGCCAGCATTTTCAAATTTGACTCGATGTCGCCTGCTCTGGCCCCAGGAATGCATGTGACTATGGCCGCTGGAGTCTCTAGGTTCACGTTTCTGACTACAGAGTCGCCAATGATCAGAGTTTTTTCCTCAGCGGGTGTGTCGCTGAGCGGGGAAAAACGATTAGAAACGTGAACAGGTTGGTGGTGAACCGGGGCTTTGCGACTAGGCTTCCTTCTCACCGTCACCCACCCAGTCTCCTCGCTGCAGAGGAGAGCCGGGGAACCGGTGACAGGGGGACCTAAGCTAGCTAGCTCCGCTGCAGCTAATGGGCGTCCGTCGAGATTAACTGGCGCAGACGGTGTTTCAATGCAGCGGAGCCGGGATTCCAAATCAGACAACCTCGCCTCGAGCGCCTCAAAAAGACAACATTTATTACATTTACCGTTATCACTAAAAGAGGCAGAGGTGTAGCTAAACATCTGACAGAGAGAGCACACCAGAGGAGGAGAGGAAAGAGAGCTAGTAGCCATAGCTAGTGGCTCGAGAGCTGGAGAGCAAACCACACAGGCAGACAGCAAAACAGGAAGTGACGATACGTTACCACAAGGAAGTGACGAAGTGACGAAATCTTGAGGTCTTTTAACTTCGACAATAGGACAGTGTGGTTTACCGTGTCAAAGGCCTTTTTTAGATCCAGAAACACGGTCCCCACAACATGCCCCTTAACCAATAAAGCCTTGACCTTCTCAATAAAATAACAGTTAGCTGTTTCTGTGGAATACTTAGGTCTAAACCCAAATTGCTGTGAATAAAGTAATTGGTTGGACTCTAAATGTTCTATCAACTGAGCAGCAACGATCTTCTCCAAAATTTTTGAAACTACGGGCAATATAGCAATCAGCCTGTAGTTGCTTGATAGGTCCTTGTCTCCTGACTTATAGACCAGGGTAATTACTGTTGTCTTTCAATTCTCTAGAAAGGTATTTGCTTTTATTGACAAGTTAACTAAGTGAGTAATAGGCTCCAACAGACTATTCTGGTGTTTCTTAATTAAGGCAGCATTTAAGTTATCAACATCCTTTGCCATAGAGTTATTCATTTTCCCATTTCCCATATTCTTTAACTGTATCACTGGATACCTCTTTAATGCGAAAACTGTTGTGAACATTAACATGTTCCTTAGAGGATAACTCAGGTGGTCTAAAATAACTTGCCAGTTTATGAACGGATTCTGTGAAAAAAACAGTTAAAGACATTGGCCATGGACTCATTACTATCGATGTGGTTATCATCTACCTTGAGACTACTTATTTTTGAATGCTTTTGTTTTCTCGAATTTGTTAATCTATTAATGTGTTGCCAGAGTTTAGAACTGCTCCCATTGCCCCCTTCCTGATTTCTCATTTTTTGTATACAGTATTTGTCACACTTAAATGTTTCAGATCATCAAACAAATTTAAATATTAGACAAAGATAACACAAGTAAACACAAAATGCAGTTTTTAAATGAGGGTGTTTATTATTAAGGGGAAAAAAATCCAAACCTACATGGCCCTGTGTCAAAAAGTGATTGCCCCCTAAACCTAATAACTGGATGGGCCACCCTTAGCAGCAACAACTGCAATCAAGCGCTCACGATAACTGGCAATAAGTCTTTTACAGCGCTGTGGAGGAATTTTGGCAAACTCATCTTTGCAGAATTGTTGTAATTCAGCCACATTGGAGAGTTTTTGAGCATGAACTGCCTTTTTATGCCACAGCATCTCAATGAGATTCAGGTCAGGACTTTGACTATGCCACTCCAAAGTCTTCATTTTGTTTTTCTTAAGCTATTCAGAGGTGGACTTGCTAGTGTGTTTTGGATCATTGTCCTGCTGCAGAACCCAAATGCGCTTTAGCTTGAGGTCATGAACAGATGGCCGGACATTCTCCTTCAGAATTTTTTGGTAGAGAGCAGAATTCATGGTTCCATTTACCACAGCAAGTCTTCCAGGTCCTGAAGCAGCAAAACAGCCCCAGACCATCACACTACCACCACCATATTTTACTGCTGGTATGATATTCCTTTTCTGAAATGCTGTGTTACTTTTACGCCCAATGTAATGGGACACACACTATCCAAAAAGTTCAACTTTTGTCTCATCAGTTCACAGAGTATTTTCCCAAAAGTCTTGAAGATCATCAAGATGTTTTCCGGCAAAACTGAGACAAGCCTTTATGTTCCTTTTGCTCAGCAGTGTTTTTTGTCTTCCAACTCTCCCATGCAGGCCGTTTTTTTCCCAGTCTTTCTTATGGTGGAGTCATGAACACTGACCTTAACTGACGCAAGTGAGGCCTGCAATTCTTTGGATGTCGTTGTGAGGTCTTTTGTGACCTCTTGGATGAGTCATCACTGCACTCTTGGGGTAATTTTGGTCAGCCGGCTGCTCCTGGGAAGGTTCACTACTGTTCCATGTTTTCGCCATTTGTGGATAATGGCTCTCACTGTGGTTCACTGGAGTCCCAAAGCTTTAGAAATGGCTTTATAACCTTTTCCAGACTGACAGATCTCAATTACTTTGTTTCTCATTTGTTCTTGAATTTCTTAGGATCGCAGCATGATGTCTAGCTTTTGAGGATCTTTTGGTCTGCTTCACTTTGTCAGGCAGGTCCTATTTACGTGATTTCTTGATTGAGAACAGGTATGGCAGTAATCAGGCCTGGGTGTGGCTAGAGAAATTGAACTCAGCTTTCCAAAGATGTGGGGGGGGGGGGGGGGTCACTTTTTCACACAGGTCCATGTAGGTTTGGATTTTTTTTTACCCTTAATAATAAACACCTTCATTTAAAAAAAAATGCATTTTGTGTTTACTTGTGTTATCTTTGTCTAATATTTAAATTTGTTTGATGATTTGAAACATATAAGTGTGACAAACATACAAAAAAATGAGAAATCAGGAAGGAGGCAACACCTTTTCACACCACTGTAAATCAAGTATCTCATGGAGTGGCGAATGCTGAGGAACATTCACAAATGTTCCAGTTGCTGGGGTTTCATCAAGGTTTGTAAAAGGTTTCACATCAGTTCGCAAAAAGTTTTTAAGGTTCCAAACAGTTTTTCTTGTCCCAACAAAAATTTGAATATGTTTACCAATTTTTTGTAAATGTATTTTTCCACAAAGAGTTGCAAACATTTGCAAAATAGTTATAAATGGTTGTGATATGCGTCGCTAAAGTTGTTTTTGGTTCGTAAAGTAGGGAAAACTAGCAACTAGGGGTGGGTGATATGGCCTAAAAATGATATCACAATATTTCTGTGAATTTTCACGATAACGATATTCTTCACGATATCAGGGAATAGTTTTTTCTTTTAAATTTATAAAGGACAGTTTCACAGGCCAGCGTTAATTATGTTCAACGTATTCAGTAAAAACAAAACAATAACTCTTATTTCTCCAGTTTATAAAGAGCAGTTTAGAATGCATTTAAAACTTTTTAAAATTCTGTATCAAATATTACCAGAAAATATTATAAACCACCACATCTTAAGCACACTGAGGGGTGAACTGGGACAAAAATTCAGGGCGGGAATTTGACTTCATCCTAGGCCACCCTGTTGCTGGAAACCAGAAACCACCACAGTTTTAGTAAGTTAATATTTTAAAATAAGAGGTACCAAACTAGTTATAAATGTAATTATAACCTTCAGGTGGGACGAAAATGATAAATTTGGATTGTAATAGTCAACTGATCTACTGATTATTAAAACAACAGACTGACTAATTTTAATTTAAATCTGGTGCTGTGTCTGATTTCTTCACCTTTTCAGAGTAAAAACACAAGGTAAGAGGCTTTAGTTAAAAAATTACAATTCTGTACATTTTTTTTTTAAATGTACCTTTATGAAAAGATGTTTAATGAGAAAAAACCAATTTAGGAGAGAATGGGAACAAGCAGATGAGAGTAAAGTTGGTAGTGCAGACTACATACTGTATAGCCTGTAGTTTTGAAAATTTTGCAGATTTTTCTTAAAACATCTGAATAGTCCTGAAAACGGTGTAAAACAGCCAGATATCATTATGAATGGGCTACTGCTATGCTGCTCACAAAAGAGAAACGGATTCATCACATCAAGAAAAATCAACACCGCAATAGTATGCCAGGATGCTTGATGAGTAACGCTCTGCATCAGTGCAGAAACCCACATCAAGATGCATCTTAGAACTGAGAAGCTTCCACATCTCTAGCATTATAAAGACAAAATAAGCAAATAATTAAAAGGATGTTCTTCTACCACTGGTCCACATTCAATATGTAATTCAAGGCTTAGACATGCATCTAAAGGTTCTGTTGTTTACTCAGTGAAATGCTGTAGCGTGTTTCCTCTGAGGGGCTAGTTCTGCTCCAGTGATGACAGACTGCTGATGGAGAGCCACGCCCAACTTCACTTTGTCAGTGGAGGAGAAAAGAAGCATCTTTGCTTTGAAGCAGTCACAAAGAACAGATAAAGAAGAAGAGAAACTACTTTGAAAGGCAGAATTTTTTTTTTTTTTATCTGTTCTGCAGATACAGAAATGTTTGTATAAGTTTTGGTTCTCCTTTCCTGGTTCAGAGGCTGTAATTAAAAACACGTACCTGTATATATATCTGGCTTCACGTTTTGCAGAAATAATTAGCTTTACAAATATCTATCTGGAGATACTAAATGTGGCCTCCTGGCAGCAAATGTAAAGGTGTTATTTTGCACCTACTTCTTTCCCCTTACTTTGTATTTTTGTATTTTGTATACTTTATTAATCCCAGAGGAAAATTACAGGGCATCCACCTGGATGTTAGCAATATGGTGACTGGATAGCAGTGTATTTACAGGCAAATCATCATTTTCCATTTGCAGACAGAATCTTATCTGCTCAATATATTCAGTCTTTCCCAGAGTGCTGCCAACAATATTCCATCTCAGTGCACATCATGCAGATTTTGTTTGAATGGCATTACTGTATGTCTGACACTGGAGTTTCCCTGGTAAACAACTGGAAGCCTCCAGAAGAAATCCTCACATACCTCTGAAATGGCAGGTTAGAGAGCTATGATTATAATACAGCAAAGCAGAGTCGCCACCTTTGATATGATGAGGGTTCACCTAATTTAGAGTGAACACCATTAAAACCAGCTATTTTACACTGAGTCAGCTGGAAAGCCAGGTCTGACCATTGTGGGCAGAGACACTAGACCTGTGGGACAGCTGGGATGCTTCTGTGGATCAGAACACACTTCAGAGCATCAGTTGTAGACCAGGACAGATTGTCTTGCTTGATGAGGTTGTCTCGCTTAGCCTGCATTGGTATTTAGGTGGGTGGTATCTGCTGAAGTGACATCCACATAAATGCCTGGACCCAAGATCTTCCAGCACAACACTGCTTTAACCAGATGACAATTACAGCCTGCTGGATGTCTTAATACAATGGCTAATTGTATGGTATTGCTAGTATATTGAGTAGTTCAGTGTTTCCTCTGGCTTAAAGACCTTGGCGCGGTGGCAACATATTTTTCCAGGGGTGAAGGGGGGCCTTGAATGTTGGAATATTGGGCCAGTTGGGGTCCCTCGCAGATGTCCTGCATTTGTACTTTTTAGTGGTGTCATCCGTCTCTCCTCCCCCTGCTCTCATCTCTCCTGGACCCTCTGCCTGAACACTTTCCTCTCCTTGGCTCCTCTCTTCTGTCTCATCTTGCCCTCTCTGAGCGCTGTCTAATTCAGGTTCTTTCTCTGTCTAAGGTGGTATATAAACAGGTTAGAAAATATCAAGTGTCACGCTTTGTCCTGCGGGATTTTTTTGTCATGATTAACATGAATGACAAAAATATGTGTATTTTTTGTATTTTTATTCTAGTGTTTCTTTTTTCCATTGAGAGAGTAGGGAAGGGAAAAAAAGCATTCATAATAGTAATTTACTCATGCATACTTAACTTATATGATCAGAGGTGGGTATAGTAGCCAGACATTCTACTCATGTAAAAGCAGTGGTTTGAAATTAATAATTAAAAGCAGACAACCAAAAGTTTCTAGTTGAGTTAAGGATACAAAGAGCACCCACTTAAAAACTTGAGTAATGACTTCAGTCTTGAGAGTTTGAGTTTTTTCTCAAATGTATAACAATTTTCTTATAGTTTTCTATTTTTCTCTGTAAATTTATCTAAATTTGAAACAATTTTCCTTCCATCCATCCATCCATCCATCTTCTACCGCTTTTCTGGAGGTCCGGGTCACAGAGGCAGCAGTTCAAGCAGAGAAGCCCAGACTTCCCTCTCCCCAGCCACCTGCTCCAGCTCTTCAGAGAGGATACCAAAGCGTTCCCAGACCAACTGGGAGACATAGTCTCTCCACTGAGTCCTGGGTCTGCCCCGGGGTCTCCTCCCAGTGGGACGTACCCGAAACACCTCAAGTGGGAGGCGTCCAGGAGGCATCCTAATCAGATGCCCATACCACCTCATCTGACTCCTTTCAATTCAGTGTACCCCACCCGGTATGGGGTTACCGGGGCCCCACCCTGGAGCCAGGCCTGGGGGATGGGCTCGATGGCTAGCGTCTGGTGGCCGGGTTTCCACTCATGGGACCCGGTCGGGCTCAGCCCAAAGGAGTTACTGTATATGGGTCCGCCCTCCAGTGGGCTCACCACCTGCAGGAGGGATCATGGGGGTCCGGTGCTGTGTGGATTAGGTGGCGGTCAAAGGCGGAGACCTTGGCGGACTGATCCCAAGCTTTCTAAACTGGCTTTTGGTACGTGGAACAATTTTCCTCAAATTTGTAATTTCGTCTTGTAAAATTGACTTTTCTTGTACATTTGTTATAAATTTGTGGATTATTTTATGGCTAAGTTGGTCTATTTTTTAAAATAAAATTACTGTTTTTTTTTAATAAATTTGAAACAGACTGTGGTATTTTTTTTAATTCTTTCCTTATAACAATTTACATTTTTGACCATAATTTTGCAGAGCCAGAACAGAACAATAATTTAACTCTGATTTCAAAGAAAAAAATTAATAAAACTGTATTTCATGAAATAAATTAACTTAAAGGACCAAAGATGCAGTTATTTCTGTTATAATATGTCTACATATCTATAGGTTGTTGTTGGGTTTTTTTTTGAAATCTCCTGACCACCCAGACAGCAGGAAAAACTTCCCTTATTTTGAAATCCAAATGTTGCCACGCTTAGTTTGTCTGAAGGCTGCTGACGGACTAAAGTCAATGACTTCATGAATTTCGGTCATCTTAACTTTCCAGGTACATAATAGTGAACATAAATTAGTTAATATTAACTAAGGTAAAGGTTAAAACCAGCTCCTTTTCATTCTTGTCTGATATAAGAAACACAAAAAACTAATAATTAAAAAGAAGACAAAATGAGCCAACTCAAGCTCTTAAGCACACCTGTTAGCTCAGCGACCAACCATAAAACCATGATTAATGCCTCCAGTGCTTACATAACCCTTCTGATTTTTTTTTCCGCATTTAAAGTACTTTTAATAAGCTCATGTTTCTCTCGGACAGTGATGCTAGTAGCGACACTGCCTGGCGACTGGAACATGCGGGCGGGGCGCTTCTGAACGTGGATGGCGGTCACGTGCATTGTTCGTGTGCGCACTTGCAGATCGTCTTTCCTTCATAAATTTTTCTGAAATTTATATTTCTTGTTGGAATGGCGGAAATTTTTCAGGTGTGGCGGGCCGCCACCAGGAAATGTTACCAGAGGAAACCCTGGTAGTTATGAAAATGCATTGCCTAAGAGCTGATAAAGACGCTTGCAAAGAGATGCCGCTGTGCAACCTGAAAAAATGAAATGTGATTATTATTAAAAGTGCAGATGGTGGTTCAAGTAGACAGAAATTATATAGTTAAAGTTACATTACCTTATGACACTCAATGCTGAAGTACAACTAAAAGTTGCCATCAAAGAAAGTACTTGAGTAAGAGAAACCAATTTGTCAAGTTTTTCCTATTAATGCTGTGATTTTTCTTTAAAATTGTCGGGGGGGATAAATTCAGGACTTCCGGTCTGGACGCCATGGCGACTGCAGCTTAACACTGAAGTTCTCAGACCCAATCTAGGATAACACCTTGAAAATCAAACTTAACGGATTTTTGGAGGAGTGAAAATCAAAAGACAAAATCATCATGTCTAAAGGAAAACAGAAGAAACTGAAATTCTCCAGGCCAGGACACGTATCGGCCGGAGAATCCGAACTGGAAGATCTCCGTTCAGAAGACGAGGAACTGGTGATAGCTAACAAAAGGGTTAGCCTGAAATCACTATTTGAGGAGCTACGACGATTTCGCCGAGATGTTACGGCCGAATTTCGGGAATTCAGAGAAGAATTGAAAAGGACAAACAGCAGAGTGGACCAGGCCGAGAACAGAATCTTGGAAACAGAGGATCGAATAAAAGTGCTCGAAGATTCTGTGCTAGACCTACGCAAAAGACAAGCAGCTATAGAGGCTAAGCTAACCGACCAAGAAGGAAAACAAAGAAGAGACAACATAAGAATTCATGGTCTGATAGAAGGAACCGAAAATGGTTTTAACTCAATGGCAGAATGCGTGGAATCCTTACTAAGAGAGAAATTGGATATTCCACAAACCACCGACTTGAAGATAGAAAAGGCACATCGTTCATTAGCCGCTAGGCCGGCGGCGGAAGCGCCCCCACGTTCGGTGTTGGTAAGATTTTCCAATTTCAAAATAAAACAAGAGGTTGTAAGACTGGCCTGGCAGAAAAAAGGATTTATGCACCAGGAGAGAAAAGTCTACGTGGAACACGATTACGCCCCGGAGGTCCTTAAAAAGCGCAGGGAATACAATGACGCGAAAAAGGTGTTAAGAGAGAAGAAATTGCGCTTTCAGACACCATTTCCTGCGAAGTTAAGGGTCTTCTACGGCGATGAAACGTGTCTCTATAATTCGGCGGAAGAAGCAACAGCTGACATGACGAAAAGAGGCCTCCCGGTAACGGTATTTAAACCCCCAGCAGACCCGAGTGAGAAGATCAAAGCGCAAACATGGACAACACAAAGACCTTCAAAATCCACGGACCAGCAGCGGGAAACCCAGCACCAGAGCGTCGCGGATAAACTATCCGTTTTCAGGTTGGAATAGCGACCTTTTTTTTTTTTTTTTTTTTTTCTCTTGAATCAATCCGCACATCCAACCCCCCTCATACAAGGTAACAAACATTAAAGGAGATGCATATTCAGCATGTGGTAAAACATTTCATGGAACAATCATATTATTTGAAACAAATAAGTCTTTGTAATAAAAAAAAAAAAAACTTGTTAAAATGGAAATGTGACAATAATCCACATGTTCTCCTCATACTAACAAATACTGTTTTTGCGTGAATGTTTGATGTGATGGGGGTGGGAGGGTGCACACAATTTCACAGGGTTTAGGCATAAAAGGAAAAAAAAAAAAAAAAAAAAATCATTACAAGTTTGGATTGGGTTCTGAAACTCACGTTAAAAGCATGGGACTACTTTCAGTGGTAAGAGAGGGCCCTCAACACGTAACAGAGTTTGAGGAATTTCCCTCAGAGCCTTCACTCCATCAAGGCTCTTACAGGGTCTTTAAAAAGACCTCAGCTCAGGAAGTTCTTATGACAGCTTTTTGTTTTAAA
Organism: Pholidichthys leucotaenia; assembly: GCA_020510985.1. Taxonomy (NCBI): domain Eukaryota; kingdom Metazoa; phylum Chordata; class Actinopteri; order Cichliformes; family Pholidichthyidae; genus Pholidichthys; species Pholidichthys leucotaenia. Next base: position 110,774,733 of record CM035843.1, on the reverse strand, counting down.
GTTTTTTACACTATGTTCTTAATGTTTTTCTTGTTTTTAATGTTCTTTCAGTTTCTGAGTAGCATAAAAGAGGGCCACCACACAGTTATACTAAACAAAACAACACAATGGAGAAACAGGGTGTAACCAAAATAATTTCATATAATGTAAAAGGAATCCTGAATCCAGTTAAAAGATCCAAGATTCTAGGCAAAATGAAAAAAGACAAAGCAGGAATAATACTTTTACAAGAAACCCACCTAACAGACGTGGAACACAATAAACTCAGTAGACAAGGGTTTAAAATGATCTCTTCATCTTCATATAAATCAGGGAGGAGGAGGGGAGTAGCGACATTGATATCAACCAAAATTACATTTGAAAAAAAAATCAGAACACAAAGATAAAGAAGGGAGATACAGTTTGGTAACTGGGCGGCTAGAGGGAGAAGATATCACCCTGCTGAATGTGTATGCTCCCCCAGGGGCTAACTGGAAATTTTATAAAAATGTATTCGACCTAATGATAACTAAAGCTCAAGGTTTAGTGATATGTGGTGGGGACTTCAATCTTAGACTGAATCCATACTGGGATGCTTCTGGTAATTCCCCACATCAAAATAACACCCAAAACAGGAAGACTCAGATGCTACTAAAAGAATTGGGAATCTGTGACGTGTGGAGGGAACTCAACCCCAGTGTAAAAGACTATACATTTTACTCAACTCCACATTCATCTTACTCAAGGATTGACTATTTTTTTATGTTTAATAGAGACATTGGAAGAGTAAAAACATGTAAAATAGGACTGATGGATCTCTCCGACCACAGTCCGATCTACATGGACTTAAATATCCAAAAATACACAAATAATACATTTTCTTGGAGGTTAAATTCAAATGTCCTGAAAGGACCATTGAAAGATGAATTGGAATCAGATATTCTCAGATATTTGGAAGATAACGATAATGGAGAAGTATCCCCTTTAATACTGTGGGATGCATGTAAAGCTGTAATAAGAGGAAAGATTATTGCAAAACTGGCAACCCAAAAGAAACTAAGACAAGAAAAACTATCCACATTAGAGTCAGAACTTAGGAACCTAGAAAAAGAACACAAAGGCAACACTCATTCTACTGACTCGCTCAAGATTAAGGAAATTAAAAACCAAATAAATGAGATCTACACAATAGAAATCCAGAAGAAACTTACATTTCTGAAACAAAAATACTATGAAGCAGGCAGTAAATCGGCAAAATTGCTAGCCTATAAATTGAGGAAACATCAAACAGAAAGAGCAATCTACAAAATCAGAGACCCAGTATCAAAGGAAATAAAATTCAGAATTCAGGATATTCTTAAAAACTTCGAGAATTACTATAAGAACTTATACTCCCACAAAAAACATAAAAACGCATCCGAGGCATTCCTAAACACATTAAACCTTCCCCAACTTACGGAGTCACAAAATAAAACACTACTGTCAGAAATACATCCTAAAGAATTGGAAAAAGCAATTATGAAACTTAAAGCTAACAAATCCCCAGGAGCTGATGGCTATACAGCAGAGTGGTACAAAACCTTTAAACAGCAACTATCTCCTCTCCTCCTGAAAACATTTAATTATGTCCTCCACACAGGGGAAATCCCCCCTCCTGGAGAGAAGGGGTCATTGCAGTTATACCTAAACCTGAAAAGGATAAACTAGAGTGCTCCAACTACAGACCAATCAGTGTACTAAATCAGGACTATAAGCTTTTTACCATTATCCTTGCCAAAAGGTTAGAAAATATACTGACAGACCTAATTCATTTAGACCAAACAGGTTTTATAAGACAAAGACAGACACAAGACAACATTCGACGCACTTTACACATAATTCATCATATAAAAAAATATAACTTAAATGCAGTCATATTGGGATTAGATGCTGAAAAAGCATTCGATTCGGTTGACTGGTCTTTTCTATATAGAATCTTATCCAGTTTCAATTTTCATAACAACTTCATTAGAACTATACAGGCATTATATAAAAAACCAACAGCTAAAATAAGGATTAACGGTAATTTATCATCATCTTTTGAACTGGAAAGAGGATGTCGTCAGGGCTGCCCCCTGTCTCCACTGCTCTTTGCAATCTTCATAGAACCTCTGAGCCAATGGATAAGACAAAACCAAAAAATTCAAGGTATTACACTTGGTCAGAAGGAACATAAAATAGCACTCTTTGCTGATGACATTTTAATATACCTAGGGCAGCCGGACACTTCTTTACCAGAACTAACCTCAGTTTTTTCAGAGTATGGAGATTTATCGGGATACAAATTAAATATGCATAAAACCCAAGTTTTAACATTCAACTATGACCCAAATCATTATTCACTAAGCAAACTCAAAACTAACTGGGAGTCGGAATCTATGAAATATCTGGGGGTCAATATCCCGAAACAACTCAACAAAATTATATCACTAAACTATGATCCACTGGTGACAAAAATAAAATCTGACCTAGCAAGATGGAATATGATACCATTCTTGGGTACTGCACAAAGAATTGAAGCAGTCAAAATGAATATACTTCCACGTCTTCTATACCTTTTCCAAACAATACCGGTAGAACCTCCCAAAAAAACATGGCAGGAGCTGGACAGAAGGATCTCAAGATTCATATGGCAGGGCAAGAGACCTAGAATCAGATATAGAACCCTACAGCTAAACAAAGACAAAGGTGGGCTCGCGCTGCCAAATATCAGGGACTACTTTAAAGCCGCACAAATTAAAACTTTAGTAGAGATATGTAACCCAGTCTACACTGCACAATGGAAGGAGATCGAATGCCAAATAACAAGTGACATCCCCCTACAGGCGATAATAGGGAACAATGTCTTACCTAAGCTTTTGAATAACACTAACCCGTGGATAGAGACCCCGCTAAAAATTTGGTTTAAGATAGTCAGAGAGAATCAAACTAAAGAGCCCTATCGACTTCTGCAATGGATCGCCTATGATCAGGACTTTACTCCTAATAAAACAGACACCAGATTTAAAAAGTGGAAGGAGAAAGGGCTGATAAAATATTACGATTTTTTTAAAGGGCAAATCTTAAGAAGTTTTGAAGATTTGAAAAAACAAGGCCTAATAAATCAAGACCTTTACAGGTTCTTCCAGCTTAGACACCACATAAACAATATACTTAAAAAGGAGGTTTTGGAAAGGGCCCAGTCAGGTGTTCTGAAGGTCTTCTTAATGGCATATAAAGGGATCCCAGGGATCAGATACATTTCTAAAATATACCAAGGTCTTCAAGACTTAAAAGGAGACAACACATCTTATATAAAAGAGAGATGGGAAAAAGAGGGGAATTTCACTTTACAACTGGAAATATGGGAAAAGCTAAATAAACAGCAATGGAAAAGTACCTCATCCCTGCAGTGGAGAGAATTTGGATGGAAAAACTTGGCAAGATTTTTCAGAACACCTGCACAAAACAAATTTACCCATAAGGGATTGAACTGTTGGCGCTTGTGTGGTGAAAAGACTGCAAATCATTTTCATGTGTTTTGGTCATGCCCAGTTATCCACCAATATTGGACCAAGGTACAGACAATATTGGGGAAAATATTCAAAATTACAGTTCCCTTTTCCTTTGTAACTTTGTATTTGGGTTTACTACCGGACTCACTGGAAAGACGAGGAGAAAAATACTTATTCAATGTTTTAATATTGGCAAGCAAAAAAGCTCTAACTAAAAAATGGATGTTGAAGGACTGTCCTACACCTGAAGATTGGACTAACGTGATCCAAGACATTTACTCGATGGAAAAGTTGACATTCGCACTGAGACAGGACATGGATGTGTTCATGAACTTTTGGCAACCCTGGACCGCATATGTGTCTTCCATTAGATCTAATCTTTGACAAATACCATTTCAATAATGGTTCCGCTCTTTGTTCCAATGCTACTCAGATGCTCTTTTATCTTTATTTACTTACTTTTTCTTTTTGTTTGTTTTTTACTGGTTTGTTTGTTTTTTTTTTGTTATTTGTTTCTTGTTTTTTTTTCTCTTTAATTTCACTTTTTCTTTCACTTTAAAAAAAAAAAAAAAGGGGTGTTGTAAGAATTAATCTTCCAATGTTGTCAGATATCAGAAAATAAGGGAACATGTGATGAAAATGTAAACACTGCATTGCTGTAACGACCTGTATACCCTTTACAAAAACTTGAATAAAAAAAAAAAAAAAAAAATTGTCGGGGGGGGTTTCCTCATTAATTTGACATTTTTCATTTAAAGTTACAACTGTAAATTTGTAATTTTTTTCTCATAAATGTATCACTTTCTCTAACAAATTTTCTTCATTCGTTTCTTATAAATTTGTGACATTTCTTGTAAATTAGCATTTTTTATTTGTAAATATTACGCAACATTTTCTTCAAAATTTGTGCTATTTAATGCTAATTAGTCACATGTATCCACATGTACATGTACGAAACAAATTATATGAAGAAAGAGTAATATATAAATTATGTCAGGAGCCACAACAGAGAAAGAACTTGACTCAGTTCAAGTTGATGAAATCAAAAGTAACTCAAAGAGTATACAAAATGTGTCTTTAAAAAGATACTCATGAAAGTACAATTTAGTGAAAAAGTTACTCGAGTACATGTTCTTGAAATACAAACCCCAATTCCAATGAAGTTGGGACATTGTGTAAAATGTAAATTTAAAACAATATACAATGATTTAAAAATTCCATTACAAAGACAAAATATTTAATGTCCAAACTGATAAACTTTGTTTTGTTGTAAATATTCCCTCATTTTGAATTTGATGCCCGCAAACATGTTCCAGAACAGCTGGGACAGGGGCATGTTTACAACTGTGTGACATCACCTTTCCTTTTAACAACACTCAACAAGTGTTTAGGAACTGAGGACACTAAATGTTGAAGCTTTGTCTTTCCCCATTCTGGCCTAATGTACAACTTCAGTTGCTCAATAATCTGGGGTCTCTGCTGGCATATTTTGCACAACACATTTTCAGTGGGAGATAGGTCTGAACTGCAGGCAGGCCAGTCTAGTACCCACACCATTTTACTACAAAGCCACGCTGTTGTAACACGTGCAGAATGTGGCTTGGCATTGTCTTGCTGAAATAAGCGGGGACGTCCCTGAAAAAGACATTGCTTGGATGGCAGCATATGTTGCTCCAAAACCTGTATGTACCTTTGCGTTAATGGCGCCTTCACAGAGGTGCAAGTTGCTCATGCCATGGGCACTAACACACCTCCATACCATCACAGATGCTGGCTTTTGAACTTTGCACTGATAACAATCCGGGTAGTCCTTTTCCTCTTTAGCCCGGAGGACATGACGCCCATGATTTCCAAAAACAATTTGAAATGTGGACTTGTCAGACCACAGCACACTTTTCCACGTGGTATCAGTCCATCTCTAGATGAGCTCGGGCCCAGAGCAACCAGTGGCATTTCTGGGTGTTGTTGATATATGGCTTTCACTTCACATGGTAGAGTTTTAATTTGCACTTGTAGATGTAGTGACGAACTGTGTTAACTGACAGTGGTTTTCTGAAGTGTTCCTGTGCCCACGTGGTAATGTCCTTTACAGAATGATGTCAGTGTTAATGCAGTGCCACCTGAGGAATCAAAATTCATGGGCATTCAATGTTGGTTTCCGATCTTGCTACTAATGTGCAGAAATTTCTCCAAAGTCTCTGAATCCTTTGATGATATTATGAACTGTAGATGACGAAATACTTAAATTCCTTGCAATTGAACATTAAGAAGCATTCTTATACTGCGGGACTATTTGCCCACACAGATGTTCACAAAGTGGTGAACCTCGCTCCATCCTTGCTTGTAAATGACTAAGCCTTTCGTGGATGCTCCTTTTACACCCAATCATGACAGTCACCTGTTTCTATTTAACCTGTTCACCTATGGAATGTTCCAAAAAGGTGTTTTTCAGCATTCGTCAACCTTTCTAGTCTTTTGTTGTCCCTGTCGAAGCTTTTTTGGGAATGTGTTGCAAGCATCAAAATGAGTGAATATTTGAAAAAACAAAGTTTAGCAGTATCAACATTAAAACTCTTGCCTTTGTAGTGTATTCAATTGAATATAGGCTGAAAAGGATTTTAAATCATTGTATTCTGTATGTATTTGCATTTTACACATTCCAAATTCAATGGAACTGAGGTTTATACTACACACCACTGCATAAATGTCAGAAGGAAATCCTGTATTTTTTTTTTTAAAAAAGAGATATATTTCACTATTGTAAAATGCTGAATCCAGTAATTTAAAGGGCTATTTTGCAGTCTAATAGCGCCTTCCGTCTAAACCCTATCAAGGCAGGATTTACTGTGAACATCATGCCATTTTCCAAAACCACAGAAATATATTATGTGGAGACATGACAGCTCTACAGGAACAGGGCTGTGGTTTTCTAATCTGGCCATCTCAGCACAACCACTGGCTTCTCCTCATTGCACTGATGACTTCCGCCGTTTCACTACTTCTTCACAAACATCCACTCGCTCTGCACCAAAACACACCACAATAACAACCAAAAGACGTTAAGTGCTGCTAAAAAGTGGAAGCTAGATAAATTAGTTGTCCAGAAACTATTATTTGAGCTGTGGTTTCGAGAAGGGAGGCTCAGCGAGTCTTAAAACTCTGGAGTCAGAAATGGGTTAAACCATTTCCTCAGAGAGAGGGGGGGATTCCCGGCCCCACATGCTGAATGTGGTCTTACCCTGGAGTTTTTTGTTTTTTTTTTCCTGATTAGATTTTTCCTTTGCCTCCCACTGTTGAATAAAAACAGAAACCCAGTGACCTCTTTAATCTTGGCTGTTGAAAAGTTGCACATTTATGTTTTATTTTCTTGACTTGTGATGTCTAGCTTTAAATTCTGCACTCTAACAAATACAAGCAACCCTATTTTGATATCAGGAATGTGGACACTAATAAGCATCCAGGTCTTGCAGTTTTGAAGCAACTGAACAAAAACACTTCTGTTAATTCAAGGCTTCTCTCTCTCTCTCTCTCTTTACTTTTCTTTCCCAACAGCTGTTGTCGGTGCACACAGCTGCAGCCCTCCTCAGTCAGTCCCACTCTGCAGCTATTCGCTAGGCCTGAGAGCCTGGCCAATCACCAAGTGTGGTAGATCAAGTGCACATGGACAGACCCAAACACACATACATACATTTTTTTGGGGGGGTGTCAGATGTTTGTGAGCCAGACAGAGCAGACAAGGAGGGGTGGTGGGGGGTCATCTTCACTCAAAGCCGCATGGCACACATGATCATGATTCACTGAATCCTGAGGAACTAAACTCAAAATGTCAAGGTTAATTTGCGCTCCAGTGTATCTGAGCCTTTCCGCAATACACTTGCAATGAAACGTTTACAGCCACTGTCATCATCCCCTGAGACACAAACACGACCCACACAACGGCAACCCTCGACGCCAATCAAGATGGAATTCGGTACTGTTTTGCCCTCTGGCGCAAAGAATTACAGCCGAACACGCCCAGAATGTTTAATTATAAGTAGATGTTAGCATACACAGTGTGCAGGCATTCACAGGGGGTCGCCCCAGGGGCGCCCCTCAACATCCTCCGCTATAAAATTTGAATCAAAGTGACACTCGTCTCGGTGGTGAAATCATTCAGCTTGTGCAATCCTTGGAGTCAAAGATACAGTAGACCTGAACACTGTTCCGTGGACTGCAGTGCCGCTCGTGGGACACGTAAAACACGGGAGAGCCCATCCACCCCAAAACTTGAGAAACAACACATTCCTGCTCGGCCTCTGGCATAGCCATTAGGCTGAGTAACTTCAATCATCGAGACTTAATGACTCTGATGTGCACATGAAGGACGTTGAGCCAATAAAGACTCAAAATTAACATCTTACAGCCTGATTGTGTAGCAGCAGTTCAAGAGAGCGATACCCCCAGCTGGGACACCTAAAAACAGCCCCAGTGGATCTTCATCATAAAATGTATAATTTATCAAGAACACCACAAGGGGTTGCGGTATTTACTAACAGAAAAGAGACTATGTGAGCATTTCATCAGCTCCTCTAACTACTGTAGGGGTAAGGGTGGAGGATCATTGCATCATAATATTGCGATACATTGTGGTGTTGATATTGTATTGATTCAGAGGCACTGAAGAATTATTACTAAATACAAACTTACCTATTTATGAACCAGAGTAATAAAAAACAACTGACTTTTCAGTCTAATAGATGGTGTTAAATGCTCACTGTCTGGTTAGGGTAGCACAGTAAAAGGAGTGACTCCTGAGATGTAGCCAAGAAAGGGTTTCCTCTGGTAACATTTCCATGTGGTGGGCTGCCACCCCTGAAATTATGCCGCCACGCCAAGGAAATATAAATTTAAGAAAAAATTATGAAGGAATGATGCTCCGCAAGCACGCACATGAACAACACACGTGACCGTCATCCACATGGAGTTCGGAAGTGCCCCGCCCATGTGCTCCAGTCGGTAGAGTGTCTCACTAGTGTCGCTGTCTGAGAGAAGCATGAGCTTATTAAAGTACTTTAAACGCGGAAAAAAAGCAGAAGAGGTATAGTATGTAAGCAGTGGAGGCATTTAACCTGGTTTTAACCTGCTGGTAATGGCAACAATGATGAAGGGTTTGTGGGAGGCGACATTCCACGTCCCAAAAGCCAGTTTAGGAAGCCTGGGATTGGACCACCAAGGTCTCTGCCTTCAACCGCCACCTGATCCACATAGCACTGGACCCCCATGGTCCCTCCTGCAGGAGGTAAGCCCACTGGAGGGCGGACCCATGTAACTACTTCGGGCTGAGCCCAGCCGGGTCCCATGGGCAGAAACCCGGCCACCAGGCGCTAGCCATCGAGCCCCTCCGCCAGGCCTGGTGGGGCCCCGGTCACCCCATACCGGGTGGGGTACACTGAATCCTTGTTCTAACATTCATCATGAGAGTCTGTTGGATCGTTCTTAGTCTGGCCCTTCACCCAGAACCAGTTTATCTTGGGTGACCCTACCAGAGGCAAATTTCCCCAGACAACATAGCTCCTGGGATCACTAGGACACACAAACCCCCCACCACGATAAGGTGACGATCCATGAGGGGCACTGCTATTACATGAGTAGAATTTCTGTTTACTATACCCACCTCTGATCATATAATTTAAGTATGCATAAGTAAATTACTATTCTGAATTTTTTCCCCTTTTCTTTCCTACTCTCTCAATGGAAAAAAGAAACACTAAAATAAAAATACAAAAAATACACATATTTTTGTCATTTATGTAAACCATGACAAAAAATCCAGCAGGACAAAATGTGACACTTGGTGTTTTTTAACCTGTTTGTATACCACTATAGACAGAGAGAGAACCTGAATTAGACAGAGCTCAGAGAGGGAGAGATAAGACAGACAAGATGAGCCAAGGAGAGGAAAGTGTTTGGGCATAGGGTCCAGGAGAGGTGAGAACAGAGGAAGGAGAGAAAGATGACACCAGTAAAAAGTCCAAACATAGGACAACTGGTTGGAACCCCAACTGGCCCAACATTCCAAGATTCAAGCCTTGGTTGTACAATACTTCAAATGGTTAAGTTCCATTTGCAAAGTTACTGTGCAAGAGTTGGACAAGACAAAGATCGGGATGGGAAATTACAATATATATCGCAATACTCAGTGCATCATTAGACTGTGATAATATTGCAGTCGTGGGCCAAGTATCGTTATAATATCGTATTGTTTGGCCACTGGCGGCTCTTGGGTTGTAGATAAAACCAGTATATTCTGGAGGTGATTCATGAGCGCAAATCTCCACCAAGGCCCTATCTCGCAATGTATGGGCAGACGGATGAACTGAGGGAGGGGTGGAGCCCTGGCGGTCTGGCTCTCTGAGTGCCCTCTAGTTACCTCCGCCAAAGGAGGAGGTAATGATTTTGCTGCCGTTGGTTTGTTGGTTTGTCTGTCTGTTAGCAACATTACTCAAAATGTTATGAACAGATTTTTGATGAAATTTTCAGGAAAGGTGTGTAATGGCACGGGGAACAGTTGATTATATTTTGGTGATGATCTGAGAGCGCATACCTCCACCAAGGGCTTTGTTTGTATTTGTGCAGTAGGATGACACAAAAACTATCGGATGGATTTGGATGAAATTTTCACCAGAGGTGGTTTTTGGGCTAGAGAGTAACCAATTACATTTTGGGGATGATCTGAGAATGCATACCTTCGCCAAGACTCTTATCTTCTCACAGAGTGTTAGCAACAATACTCCAACACTACTGGATGGATTTGGATGAAATTTTCACCAGAGGGGGCTCTTGGCCTACACACAAACTTATTTCATTTTGGAGGTGATCCATGAGTGCATACCTCCACCAAGGCTTAATCTTCTAGCAGTGGTTTAGCAGGATTACGCAAAAACTACTGGATAGATTTTGATGAAATTTTCACCAAAGATGGTCCTTGGGCTGCAAAAGAACCCATTAGAGTTTGGAGCTGATTTATGAGTGCATACCTCTACCAAGGCCCTATCTTGCAATGTATGGTGGGATGGAGGCAGGGAGGTACGGACAGATAGATGGACAAAAAGAGGGAAGTGAACCATTTATAAACCTTTCATCAGGGTAGTTTTATTGTAAAGTGGTACAGGTTCTTTTAGTGGCAATAAGTCTTAAAGATAGATTTTTTTTCTTTGTAGTTCCCACTCCTTTGTAGTTCCTGCTTCAGCAGTGACTTGCCTCAGGCTGTGTATTGTCATTGTTAAGTAAATTTATTGTACACTAGAGTAGAGAAATCCAAACAAGTTCAGAACTTAACTACATTAACAGATAATTTAATGTCATTTCAGTAACTGTTTTCACACTCTGCAGGGGAAAAAAAGATCTAGAAAACTTCCAATCACCCACAACTACAGCAATCAAAATGCAAATTTATACTGCCACCAAACATACTGTGTAAATATGGTGCCACAGTGTTTGCGTTTTATTGAAATCCACTTGGATTTCTTCCAAAAAGGGTTTGGATGTAGCTAACATCACTGATGTAGTGCAACACAGAGGACAAGCAGAAGTAGGATGCTTTCCAACTGCACACAAACAAGCATCACAGCTTTGACTAACGGCACACTAATATCTATGGCACAAATAATGGCAGGTCATCTGACCTAGTGGTTCCAAATGGAAAAGATTTGGTAAATATTGAGGGGTACTGTAAGTATTACTGCAGGAGTCGTCATGTTTTACTTTACCTATATTTACACAAATCTTTGACACACCTGAACATCACAGCACGCTTTAGACTACTACTGAAGGCTACATGTGTTTGAGAAGGGAGTGGGAGAGTTGTGGACACTGCTGGGTGACACTTCATGGCCCAAACCATTGTGAGGCAAATGAGAGGGGTGGACCCATCATGTTTTTGCATCTATGCTTAGCAAAGGTGTTCCAAATACATTTTATTCAGTTATGCAACATAATTTACATTTACACCTATGCATAAAGCACTAGCTGTGAATATTTTCTCAGTAAAGCCTTCCACACAATCCTCTGTCTTCCCATTTCCACAGAACTACAGCAGGGTGATGCCTGCTCCATTGCTCATCACTGATGTTGAGCTGAGGTGGGAGTCGGGGCTGCAGACGCACTAGGTCTCAGTCCAAACGCCTGTTCTGCTAAGTGTGATGGGATGAACAGGCCTATACCCCCCCCCCCCCCAACACACACACTCTAATGCAGCACAGAGCCGCTCCAGCAGAAAAGGCCTGTTGGGCAATGGTGTGCACAATGCGCAATGAAACACCGCCCACCCAATGGCGCACAAGTCGGTCAGCGTGGAAATAACGCTTGTCATGCACGGATTGGGTTGGCCCTGATGATCGGTGCGGTCCAAGGCGTGCACGGTGCAAAAGGAATATTTTGCATGGGTGTGGATGGGGGACGGAGAAGAAGGAGGGAGGCCTAGGGATGATGCTTCCATCTTTAAAATGTGAAAAAAATTACACGTATATATATATATGTATGTATATATATGAATTGATGGGCGGATGGGAAGCAGCAGGAGGCCTATCAGGGAGATAATCCAGTCCAGACCAAGTAAAGGAGGGGTGGGGGGTGGGGGTGGCGTTAGAATAAACCTGAGACCGTGAGAGAGGAAAAAATACATAAATGCATGTTTGTGCTCCAGTTTCCGCCGCTGGTTTGTTCTCGGATGCGGTTTAAACACACCACACACATACACACTGGCACAGATGGAGGCTCAGACCAACCTTGTAGACTTGTCCATAGGTGCCATTTCCAACCACTTCCACCAGCTCGAAAATCCCGGCTGGATCCTGTCATTTAAAAAGAAAAAAAAAAACATATATGAGAGGATTTATTTATGTATGTGAATTGCCTCTTCTAACCGGCTGCGCCTGGTCCTCCTCCCCATGCCAGCGGATACAGACAAAGAAAAGCCAGCGCAGGGTTGTATCAACGGCTCACTTAACTGTTTGCATTTTTTTTATTATTAAAGATGATAATAATGATTAAAAAAAAACAGTATGAAAACAATTAGACGCGCTCACCCTCAGGGATGCTAGGTCTATATCCACCAGACTTTTGGCCGGAGAGTCGTTCGCCATTTTCGTAAAAACGGTGATAAATTAGCGGAAAAACGGCGTGTTTGGGGGCTCCTTCACGCGGACGGCTCGTGTCTCATCCTCGGGTAGTTTAATATTTAGTCCCTCTGCTGATATTATCCGTTCAAAGCGCGTTTTCCCCTCTTTGTAGTCCCAGATAGAAGCGCCTCTGCTGCTACATAACGACCTACTGCCTGAGAGCTCTCTCTCTCTCTCTCTGCTGTTTTCCTAGGTCTCTCTGCCAGTATTCTCCGCCCTCTCTCACCGTGCAGTCTGTCCTGAGGTCTCTTTCCCTCTCCCTGTCTTCTTTCTCCGCCCCTTATCTCCATCCCTGTCTCACACAGGGACTGTCCAAAAATTTGGGGGACCACATCAAATGTACCCCCAGGGTCCAAGGGAAAAAAAACAAACTAGCTAACAAAAGAGACAACCAAAATGATAGAGCGATAGGGTGCTAATGATAGTGTGAGGCACTGCATGCTGCCAAGCAAGGCAGGCAAATGTTTGGGGCCCCAGACCAGAAAGGGGGGGCCCCATGAGGATTGACCACTTTGAATCACTACAGCAGTGGCAATGTGAGGAGTTTGTAATGACAGTGGTAGGCCAGCACAGAACTCCCTAAAGGGGCCCCACTCCCATCTGTCATTGTCACAAGTAAGGGTGAGTGTCTTAGAAAACAGTATATACACAGTGCAAGAGCACTGCAGTTAAATAGTATTTACGATAGATAGATAGAAAGATAGATAGATAGATAGATATCCACTGGATCCATCGTTTCTCCTCTTCCTATTTTGTGTTGAGTTGTCTGTACTCCAAATTAGCATAAAGTTGATATTTTTTTAACTGTATGCAAATGAGGTCCGCCACCCGGCATGTATCTGCTGCAGCGATGTCATCCAAAACATTCAAACCAACAGTTTTTGATGTCAGATAACGGTGGATTAATTAACTGCACCTACTATTTCTCACCTCAGATGTTGTTAGAAACACTTCACTGGTTTGTTGTAAAGATAGCTGACAAAGGTTTGCTCACAAGCCGCCATCCGAGATCCATAGAGGACCAATGAGAGCTCTGGGACAGAGCTCTTTGACTATTGGTTTTGCACTGTGACAGTAATTTCTGTCACTCCACCTGGTTGCGCCTCATTCCCGCACTCAATGCATTCCCTGATGTGATTCCTCCCAACAAAAACCAGACCAGTGGACAAGTACCATCATTAGGAAGAGAAAAATAATTTTTTTCATCATGACTGAATTGTGCCATGAATTACACATGTTTGGTAATTTTAAAGGTAATTTTCCACATAAAGAAAGTTGTAGTATTTCATCTAACTTAAAATATAAGGTTGTGATAAGCTGTAGATTGAAAAACTAGAAACCCAAAGTTGAGTAGTTCATTTTTAAAGAGAGCCAATAAGTAGGAACCAGCTGACAATTAATTTTAAGTGGGCAGCATTTAAAATCTATAAAGCATGTATTTCATGGAGCAGCGAAGGGCGGCAAAGAGTGGTGAAGAGCAGCGAATGCTGAAGAAAATTGCAGTTTTGTCAGGGTTTTTAAAAGGTTGCACAACAGATCGCCAACTGGTTTTATGGCTGTAAAAAAGTTTTGAACATGTTCATTCACCTCAGGGATGCTAGGTCTATATCCACCAGATATTTGGCTGGAGAACATGTTCAAAATTTTTTGTGACAAGGAAAGCTGTTGGTGACCACAAAAACTGTTGGCAAACTGATGTTGTGGAGATGAAATAACCAGACCGAACTTTCCGAGCAGACGAACTTTATTTCACTCTCACATCTTCCAGAATCAGAACATTAAACATCTGTAGCAGGGACTCTCTCTTTTATATCCCAAAACTCACACCTCCCTGCTCCCTGAGGTCCTGCATTCACCATTCACGCCCCCGACACAATTCCCCTTACCCCCCAGCCCATTGATCTCCATGCTCTCTCAGTCTGAGAGGAAAACTACTGAACTCTACAGCATGGGTCCCCCACACCGCCCCCCCAGAGTCTCTCTCAGACTGGGTGTTAACTCTCCCATCCTCGCGGCTTCAGTCTCCACCCATAGCTGCTGTAAAGGGGGATCTTCGGCTCCGCGACGCTGCTGTGCTAGTGGGGGGTTCCTGGGGGGGTGTCCGTCTGTGGGGGGACAATGGGGGGAGAGAAACATTCAGCATGCTTGTGTGACTGCTGTGATGAATCATTTACCTGGGGAGCTCTCAGTGGGGGTCATCCTCGCCGAGGAGCTTGAGCCAACTCCAGCTGCTCGTCTGCCACAACAAAGGCGGGCTTAAGCCTGTCTATACAGATTCTCTCCCAGCGACCCCCCCACGTCTAACACAAAATGTTTGTCCCCGGTTTCCAGCACTCTCAATGGGCCATCGTAGGGTGGGCGCAATGGGATCCGGTGGGCATCATGCCTGACAAACATGAACGCCGCGTCCTTCAAGGTTTTTGGCACAAACACGTGGGGAAAACAGTGGTGGGCCGGGCCAGGTAGCGTCTGTGCGTCTGCGCTATGCTGTGAATGCAGGGACGGATGAGTGTTCGGTGTAGGGTTATCCGGTAAAAACTCCCCAGGTAGCCGCAGGGGCTGCGTAAAAAACAGCTCTTCTGGGGAAGCTGCTAAATCCTCCTTCGGTGCGGAACACAACCCTAATAGAACCCACGGCAACCAGTCCACCCAATTTGCATCCGTAAGCGAAGCCCTGAGCGCTGCTTTTAGTGACCTATGGAAACGCTCGCATAACCCATTGGCCTGCGGGTTGTACGCGGTCGTGCGATGAATTGAGACGCCCAGGCTCCGGGCCATCGTGGACCAGAGGTCGGAAACAGACTGCGGGCCCTGATCGGACGTGATGTCCGAAGGGGTGCCAAAACATGCCACCCATGTTGTTAAAAAGGCGCGTGCCATGTCTGCGGACGCGGTGGAAGCTAGTGGGACTGCTTCGGGCCATTGCGTGGTGCAGTCCACCACTGTAAGGAGATGCGTGAACCCCTGCGATGGCGGGAGGGGGCCGACGAGGTCCATGTGAACATGGTCGAACCTCTTAGCCGGGATATGGAACGGCTCAAGGGGAGCCTTTGTGTGCCTGTGCACTTTGGCTCGTTGGCACGCTAGACAGGCTGCAGCCCACTCTTTCACCTGTTTGCGCAGGCTCGGCCAGACAAACTTTGCTGCCACCATTTTGACTGACCCGTGTACACCTGGGTGCGCCAGGGAGTGAACCGACTCAAAAATGCGGCATCGCCAAGCACGTGGTACCACCGGGCGCGGGCGGCCCGTGGAGACGTCACAGATTAGGGGGGTTCCCTGTCTTGCATAACTCTGCTCTCCAGCCTTAACCCTGTTGGTCCAGACTGGAGTGCGCAAACATCGGCATCGCCGATCTGCTCTGTGGCCATATAATCTATGTCTAACAGTCAGCCGCCACATTGAGTTTACTGGCCACATGACGAATGTCGGTCTTAAACTCCGAGATCGTGGCCAGCTGTCTCTGCTGCCGGCCCGACCATGGTTCCAAAACCTTGGCCATCGCGTACGTTAGCGGCTTGTGGTCCACGAACACAGTGAAGGTGCGCCCTTCCAGCCAGAACTGGAAGTGGCGTATGGCCAGGTGGAGAGCCAGTAACTCCCTGTCGAACGCGCTGTATTTATGCTCATTGTTGCGGAGAGACCTGCTAAAAAAAGGCGAGCGGCTGCCAAGAACTGGCGACACACTGCTCCACAACGGCCCCTATGGCCACGTCTGATGCGTCTGTAGTGAACACAATCTGAGCCGCCGGGTCTGGGTGCGCCAGCAGTGCAGTGTTCGCCAGAGCTGTTTTAACCTCGGAAAACGCTTGCTCCCGCTCAGGAGTCCAGTCAACTCTGTCCGCCGGCTTCCGTTTCTTAAGCGCAGCGTACAACGGCTGCATGAGCTGGGCTGCGCGGGGGAGGAAACGACTGTAGAAGTTCACCACCCCCAAAAACTCCTGAAGCGCCCTGACCGTCTGAGGCCGGGGAAAATTCGCCACTGCGTGCACCTTGTCCGGCAAGGGTATTGCTCCCTCCTTTGAGATGTGGTGTCCCAAAAAATTGATCCCCATCATGCCGAACTGGCATTTCGCCAGGTTGATTATTAACCCGTGCTCCTCCAACCTCCGGAAAACCGTCCTGAGGTGGGCTACGTGTTCGTCCTCGGACGCGCTGGCCACCAGGATGTCATCCAGATAGACGAACACAAACAGCAGGTCGCGCAACACCGCATCCATCATGCGTTGGAATGTCTGTGCCGTGCCTTTTAACCAGAAAGGCATGCGTAAAAACTCAAACAGACCAAACGGGGTTATTACTGTCATTTTAGGTATGTCCTCCGCGCGCATCGGGACCTGGTGGTAACCGCGGACCAGGTCTACCTTAGAAAAAATACATGCCCAGCCGAGGTGAATGGAAAAATCCTGAATATGGGGGATCGGGTAGCGATCGTGCACTGTGGCGTTGTTTAATCTGCGGAAATCTCCGCAAGGTCGCCACGATCCCTCGGCCTTAGGGATCATATGTAGTGGGGATGCCCATGGGCTGTTTGATCATCTGATGATGCCCAGCCTTTCCAAGTTGGCAAACTCCTCGCGCGCTATGGCCAGTTTAGCTGTGTCCAGGCGCCGAGGTTGTGCAAAAACGGGCAGCCCGGTGGTAGTAATAAAGAGCTCCACCCCATGTTTAGTGATGGCCGCCAAAAACGTCGGGACCATGAGTGCTGGGAACTGGGTGAGCAGTGTGTGGAACTTGCCACCTGGAGCTGTGACGTTGGCTAGCATTGTTGGCCCGGCTCCTTGAGCTGTACAGGGAAGAGAATCAAAAGACATTGCATTAATCAGGCGTCAGTTAGTAACATCGACTAGTAGTCCGTGTGCACACAAAAAATCAGCCCCTAAGATTGGGAATCTGCATGCCGCTATGATGAATGTCCACTGGTACGTACGGCCATGTAGGGATACAGTCAGTGTCCTCTCACCAAAAGTCTTAATGTCGGAGCCATTTGTGGCCATCAGCTTGGGGCCACTAGTTCCCACTGGCCGGTCGGCATAGAATGGCAGGATGAGGCTCTTTTGGGAGCCGGAGTCCAAGAGGAATCGTCTCCTCGAGAGTGAGTCTGTCACGTAGAGCAGCTTGCTTTCTTCACCAGCGGTCGCAGCTGCTATCGACTGCCAGTCCTGGCGTTTCCCGAACGCTTGAATTGGCACAGTGGCACGCAACGGCGTGCGTCCTCTCCAAAACGGCAGTGGTAGGAGCAGAGCATGTCTCTCTGGCTCTTCCTGGCCCCCGCTGCCGCCACCATCGCTGGCTCCTTGCTTCCGCTGGCCATCTCGCTGGGTTCCGATGCCGCTGCGTTCACTGTGGGGGCTCTGGTGGTGAGGATGATCCAGTGTACCTCCTGGGCTAGCGCACGGTAGTCACCCGTGGCCAGCAACGGCGAGTTGGCAAGGACCACTCCGGCCGCCATTGGGAGGTTCCGGAGGAAAAGGTGGGCAAATAGAAAATGCCCATCGTCCGTGCCCATCAACGCCAACATCATCTCCATCAGTTCAACCGCCGACCCGTCTCCCAACTCGGAGCGCGTCAGGAGTCGCTCCGCTCTTTCGCAGTCCAAGAGCGTGTAGTGCCGGGTCAGTGCGGCTTTGAGAGCCCCGTATTTGTTGTGGGCTGGGGGCTGTTGGAGCAGGCTTGCTACTTGCTGAGTCATGCGAGCGTCCAGCGCTGCGACCACATAGTAATACCTGGTGTCATCTGCCGTTATTCCCCGGAGCACGAACTGGGCCTCGGTGTGGAG
This sequence comes from Pholidichthys leucotaenia, assembly GCA_020510985.1. NCBI lineage: Eukaryota > Metazoa > Chordata > Actinopteri > Cichliformes > Pholidichthyidae > Pholidichthys > Pholidichthys leucotaenia. The sequence goes on along the minus strand of CM035843.1, from coordinate 110,756,284 downwards.
GAACCAAGACTTCATGTCGTGCAGCCAAAAGTCTAGTAGTTTGACCGAAACGGCGCACGCATTGCTGGGGTTTCCCATCCGAGTCATCTCCGGGGTGTTCGCCTCACATTCCATTCTGCGTTAAGGGTCACCAGTGTGGAGATGAAATAACCAGACTGAACTTTCCGAGCAGACAAACTTTATTTCACTCTCACATCTTCCAGAATCAGAACATTAAACATCTGTAGCAGGGACTCTCTCTTTTATATCCCAAAACTCACACCTCCCTGCTACCTGAGGTCCTGCATTCACCATTCACTCCCCCAAGACAATTCCCCTTACCCCCCAGCCCTTTGATCTCCATGCTCTCTCAGTCTGAGAGAAAAACTACTGAACTCTACAGCATGGGTCTCCCACAATGTAACCTTTTACAAACCCATTAAAGATTGGCATTAAAGATTGGATGGCAGTGAACTTCCTAAGTTTTAATGAAAAGAAGACAGAAGTGATTGTGTTTGGACCCAGTGGCTCCTGTGAGTCCCCTCCTGTTGACTTGGGTCCCTTGACAGGGTTTGTCCAACCTACTGTCACTAATCTGGGTTTTAAGCTGGATAGTGATTTTAGACTGGATCGTCAAATTGCTGCAGTAGTGAAGTGCAGCTTTTTTCATTTAAGGCAATTGGCAAAGGCTAAACCTATTCTTTCTAAACAGCACTTTGAGACAGTAATCCATGCCTTCATCACATCCCAGCTGGATTACTGTAATGCACTTTATTTTGGAGTCAGCAAGTCTTCCCTTGCATGTTTCCAGTTGGTTCAGAATGCTGCTGCACATCTTTTAACTGGAATACCTAAGAGGGACCAAATTACACCTATTTTAGCTTCCCTCCACTGGTTGCCTGTGCACTTTAGGGCTCATTTTAAAATTCTTTTATTTGTTTTTAAATCATTGAATGGCCTTGCCCTGCCTTACCTCTCTGAGCTTTTTCACTTTTACACTCCTGCTCGGTCTCTCAGGTCAGCTGATCAGTCGCTCCTGGAGATACCAAAATCAAAGAGGAAGCTCAGAGGGGACAGAACTTTTTCTGTTGCTGCTCCTAAACTTTGGAACAGTCTTCCTTTGCCTATTAGACAGGCACCTTCACTGTTCACTTTTAAATCTTATCTTAAAGATTTAAAAGTGATGACAGGGAAGAGAATCAAAAGACATTGCATTAATCAGGCGTCAGTTAGTAACATCGACTAGTAGTCCGTGTGCACACAAAAAATCAGCCCCTAAGATTGGGAAACTGCATGCCGCTATGATGAATGTCCACTGGTACGTACGGCCGTGTAGGGATACAGTCAGTGTCCTCTCACCAAAAGTCTTAATGTCGGAGCCATTTGTGGCCATCAACTTGGGGCCACTAGTTCCCACTGGCCGGTCGGCATAGGATGGCCGCCATCTAAAGATGGCGGCAGCACGCATGGACGCAGCGGCCCCTCTTGGCATCAGCAAGTGTGAGAGTTTTGAGTGTTTTGATCTTCCCAGACGTACATTCTGTAAAACTTACAACCGTGAGACCTTATTAAACATCAAGGTACTGCACGCTGCAAGAATCGTGGCGATCGGTTGTGATTTGGACATTCTACGCCAGCATGGAATTCTGGCGTAGTCCCCGCTGGAAGCTACCCGAGAGAGGAGGAGGCTTAAGCGGAGCGAATGCAAGCAAAAGCGTAGAAAAAGGGCCGGGATCCATGCTAGGCTAAAGGCTAACCTCTCCAGACCAGCGGTACCATTGCTCATTCTCTCTAACGTCTGCTCCCTCGAAAACAAGCTGGACGAGCTGCGTCTGCTGAGAGAAACCCGGAGAGAGTGGAGAGACTTCTGTGTGTTTGTTTTCACCGAGACATGGCTCCATGGCAACATTCCTGACGAGGCCATTCAACTGGAAGATATGGCGATGTTCCGTGCCGACAGGGAAACGGCGAGCTCCAGTAAGAGCCGGCGGGTGGGGGGTGGGCTATGCATCTATGTTAACAAGAACTGGTGTGTCAATGCCACGTTAGTGTCTAAACACTGCTCTCCGTTGGCGGAGTTCCTTATTGTATATTGTCGACCATATTATTTGCCGAGGGAATTCAGCAATGTGTTTGTAGCTGGTGTTTACATAGCGCCGAGAGCTAATGCTAAAGCTAATGCTAAGAAGGCACTCGGGGGAACTGCACAATGTGATTAGTGAAATCCAAACTTCACACCCAGACAGTTTTGTGGTAGTTGCGGGGAATTTTCCTTCTTGCCTTGAGAGAGAGCAGTCGCATTTTTCTTCCCTCCTCCCCTGCCTTCCTGATCTATTCCCAGCTTTTGCAATGTTGCGTTTTTGTCTGTGTCTAGTCGCTCTTCTTCTGCTGAATCTTAATCTAAACGGAAATTATGGATTTGGAAGCGGCTTAAATGTGCTATTGTCAGTATTTTTCAACAAGAATTGGGCCAAGGGGGAGCCCAAGAATTGGAACCTACGAGGAGACTCATGGACATTGGAATTCATGCGTCTATGGAAACATTATTGGTTATGATCTCAGGACTTCTATTTTTGGCTGTGGAGTTCCCTGATGCATCAGAAATTGAAGAAAGTGAGAGAGCTGATCAAAGCGGACCCGGCAAGCTCCTTCATCAAATTCGACCAGTTGGGGAGAGCACGAGTAGCGGCAAACGGTGAACTGAATGACAGTGATTCAGTGAAGGAATACATCTGAAGCCCTGTGCTCTCTATGGAAAAAACAGTTTAAGCCTGCATATATAATGGAAGCACAGAATTACACTGGTGAGGACAAATTCTATTCTCTGAGTGCACTGTGCTGATTTGATTTGATTTGACCTTGTTTGCCCCGTGTTTACATTCCTCCTGACTGAGATAAGCGGAAGGACCAGCTCTTATGTCTACCCAAACATTCAATAATCAGTTGTTTGTCGTCAGCAGATTGGACCCTCAAGGACAATGCCCATGTGCCTTCTGCAAGCAAGAGAGAGAGAGAGATAGACTCTGGACTCTGGACTTGTTTATAAGTCACATGATTATAACATCTATCCACTGCCAGGAGGCGCCCTCTGCTGCTCACTAACAACTGTTACATTTACACTACACAATGCATACAACACTACATGCATACGATATACATACACTGCTCTCCCTCTGCTGCGTGATCTGTCTACTAAATGTCTGCTAAATATGCATTGAGGGTTTTTTTGCCTGCAGTCAAAATTTCGCTTACTCATTAAGCGTCAATTTGATAAAACATGTTTTTTCTCTCGCCTACTGTGTCATATCCTTCTCTTTTCTTTTTTTCCCTTTCTTCTTTATGACTGGCGCCTAGCGGCTGCCCTGGCCTTGGATGCGCTCTGCAGAGCGTGCCCAAATGCCAAGTCACGTTTCGTTACCTTGTATTCATACATGTGTAATGACAATAAAGTTGAATCTCATCTCATCTCATCTCATTTTAACCACACCAGCTTAAAGACTGTGCTCCCCAAGTTTAAACAATGTGTAGACTTTAAGACCAGAGGAGAGAATATGTTGGACTTAGTGTACACAAACACAGATGCATATAAGGCGATACCCCGCCCCCATCTTGGCCTTTCTGATCACATATCCGTGATGCTGCTACCTGCCTACAAACCTTTATTGAAGCACAGCAGGCCAGCAGTGAAACAAATTAGAATTTGGCCAGAGAGTGCAACCTCTGCACTGAAAGAGGCGCAGTGGCGCAGTGGTAAGCACTGCGGCAGCACAGTCTACCCTTGGCCGGGGGATCGTGGGTTCGATCCCAGCCCCCGACCAACACTGATCTGTGTGGAGTTTGCATGTTCTCCCCGTGTATGGGTGGGTTTACCCCGGGATTTCTCCGGTTTCCTCCCACATGCCAAAAACATGCACGTTAGGTTAATTGGAGACTCTAAAGTGGCCCTTGGTGTGAATGTGTGTGTGAATGGTTAAAGGGATGGTGCCGTATTGTGGCTGCTTCATCCATCCAGGTGGTGGATGACCCTTAATTTCTGTAAAGCGTTTTTGAGTGTCTATGATAAAGCGCTATATAAATCTAATGCATTGATTGATTGATTGATTAAAGACTGTTTTCTGCACACAGACTGGGAGGTCTTCAAAATAGCAGCCTCCCAGGAAGACAAGACAGATGTGGAGGAGTATGCTGATACAGTCACCAGCTACATCGCGAAGTGCACAGAGGATGTCACTACAGTGAAGACCATCACTATGCGGGGTAACCATAAGCCCTGGATGACTGCAGAGGTGCGCTCGCTGCTTACAGCCAGAGATGCAACCTTCAAAGCGAAGGACAGGATCGCCCTCCGCTCAGCCAGGTCTGCGCTCTCAAAGGGAATTAAGGCGGCAATGCGCGCCTATGCGGAGAAAATCCAGGGACACCTCTGTGACACTAGGAACACCAAGCAGATGTGGCAGGGAGTTCGGACACTGACGGGCTATAAGTCTAGGCAGGGGGTCGATGATGACGACGCTTCGCTTCCAGACAGGCTTTACGACTTCTTTGCACGTTTTGAAGCATCAAACTCGACAATCAGAGGGAGGGCTGGCCCACCCCCACCATCGGTCGGACCAGTTTTTACCATCAACACAGCGGAAACACGGAGGACCCTAACCAGAGTCAACCCACGCAAAGCTGCAGGTCCGGACAACATTCCGGGTCGTGTGCTCCGAGACTGCGCGAGCGAGTTGGCGGATGTCCTGACTGTCATTTATAACATCTCCCTGAGACAGGCCATCGTTCCCAGATGCTTCAAGACCTCTATCATTGTACCGGTGGCAAAGAAACCAGTTGTGTCCTGTTTGAATGACTATCGTCCTGTTGCACTGACACCAATTGTGATGAAGTGTTTTGAACGGCTTGTCAAACCACACATTACAGCCTGCCTCCCTGCATCACACGACCCGCTCCAGTTTGCATATCGTTCAAACCGCTCCACGGAGGATGCTATAGTCACCACACTACACTCTGTCATCACCCACCTGGACCAGAAAGACACCTACGCCAGACTCCTGTACATTGATTTCAGTTCAGCATTCAACACCATTATTCCCCAGAGACTGATGGAGAAATTACTCCTTCTCGGTCTGAACACCGCCACATGTCTCTGGATCCTGGATTTCCTGACTGAGAGACCTCAGTCTGTCCGGGTTGGAAACAACATCTCCAACTCTGTCACTCTGAGCACCGGATCCCCTCAAGGCTGTGTACTCAGTCCACTGTTGTTTACACTTAACACATGACTGTGTATCCAGACACGAGGGAAACCAGATTATTAAGTTTGCAGACGACACCACGGTGGTGGGACTTATTCAGAGGGATGAGGAATCAATGTACAGGGAAGAAGTGAGAGACCTGGAGGGCTGGTGCAGGGAGAACAATCTGGTGCTCAACGTGGACAAAACGAAGGAGATGATTATCGACTTCCAGCGGTCACAGCCTGAGCACGTCCCCCTCAGCATCGGTGGCCGTTTAGTGGAGAGAGTGGAGAACATCAAGTTCCTCAGAGTGCAGATCTCGCAGGACCTGACCTGGAGCAAGAATTCCTTGGGGATCAGGAAGCAGGCTCAGCAGAGACTGCACAACTCAAACAGGCCTCTCTCCCCATCTGCATCCTCAGGACCTTCTACAGAGGTGTGGTGGAGAGTGTTCTGACGTACTGCATTGCTACATGGTACTCCAGCTGCAGTATGTCAGACAAAAAAGCCCTGCAGAGGATAGTCAAGGGGGCTGAGAGGGCAATTGGAGTCTCCCTCCCCTCTGTCCAAGAACTTTTTCAGAACCATTGTAGGAGCAGGGCACTGAACATTGTCAAGGACCGTTCTCACCCTCTGCATAAACACTTTGAACTTCTTCCATCTGGTAAACGATTCCGGAGCATCAGAGGCAGAACCACCAAACTGATCAAAAGCTTCCTTCTACAAGCTGTCAGGATGCTGAACAGTTGACCCGGAATCTCTCATACACACTACTGCACCTACGGACATTTTGTATATTATTTGTATATTATAGTTAGTTAGTTTTTATTCCCAAGTATGTCTCAGGGATGTGTGAATGGATGGGGGTGGGTGGGGGTGGGGGGGTGAAGCTATGTGGGAGTGTGTCTTAAATCATGCTGCTTCTATTTATATGGATGCCGAGAGAAACGCAATTCCATCTTGCCTGCACTACAGTTGTATGTACAGCAATGTGACAGTAAAGTTTGATTTGATTTGATTTGAAAACTCATTTTTACTCCTTGGCCTTCAACCCAGCATGAGGCATCGATTGTACTTGTTTTACTGCTTTATTATATGATTGTCATTTTTATTTGTTTTGTTTCATACCTTTTTAGTTGCATTTTATTCCTGATGTACAGAACTTTGTATCAGCTGTAGTTGTTTTTAAAGTGCTTTAGAAATAAAGTTTGATTGATTGATTGAAACCCTGACAAAACCTCCAAAACTGCAGCATTTGTTAGCATTCACCGCTCCTTGAGATACAGTGCATCCAGAATTCACAGTGCTTCACTTTTTCCACATTTTGTTATGTTCCAGCCTTATTCCATTATTTATTTATTTATTTATTTAGGATTAAATTCATTTTCCCTCAAAATTCTACACACAATACCCCATAATGACAATGTGAAAAAAGTTTTTTGAGATTTTTGCAAATTTATTAAGAATAAAAAACTAAGAAATCAGATGTACCTAAGTATGCACAGCCTTTGCTCAATACTTTGTTGATGCACCTTTGGCAGCAATTGCATCCTCAAGTCTTTTTGAATATGATGCTACAAGCTTGGCACACCTATCTTTGGGCAGTTTCGTCCATTCCTCTTTGCAGCACCTCTCAAACTCCATCAGGTTGGATGGGAAGCATTGGTGCACAGCCCTTTTCATACCTCTCCAGAGATGTTCAATTGGATTCAAGTCTGGGCTCCCGCTGGGCCACTCAAGGATATTCACAGAGTTGTCCTGAAGCCACTCCTTTGACATCTTGGCTGTGTGCTTTAGGTCGTTGTCCTACTGAAAGATGAACCGTCGCCCCAGTCTGAGGTCAAGAGTGCTCTGGAGCAGGTTTTCATCAACGATGTCTCTGTACATTGCTGCATTCATCTTTCTCTCTACCCTGACAGGTCTCCCAGTTCCTGCCGCTGAAAAACATGCCCACAGCATGATGCTGCCACCACCATGCTTCAAATGTAGGGATGGTATTGGCCTGGTGATGAGTGGTGCCTGGTTTCCTCCAAACATGACACCTGGCATTCATGCCCAAGAGTTCAATCTTTGTCTCATCAGACCAGAGAATTTTGTTTCTCATGGTCTGAGAGTTCTTCAGGTGCCTTTTGGCAAACTCCAGGAAGACTGCTATGTGCCTTTTGAGTGGCTTCCGTCTGGCCACTCTACCATACAGGCCTGACTGGTGGATTGCTGCAGAGATGGTTGCCCTTCTGGAAGGTTCTCCTCTCTCCACAGAGGAACGCTGGAGCTCTGACAGAGCGACCATCAGGTTCTTGATCACCTCCCTGACTAAGGCCCTTCTCCCCCAATCGCTTCTGAACTTCTTCCATTTACGGATGATGGAGGCCACTGTGCTCACTGAAACCTTCAAAACAGCAGAAATTTATTTGTACCCTTCTCCATATTTGTGCCTCGAGACAATCCGTCTCAGAGGTCTACAGACAATTTCTTTGACTTCATGCTTGGTTTGTGCTCTGACATGCACTGTCAACTGTGGGACCTTACTGTATATAGACAGGTGTGTGCCTTTCCAAATCATGTCCAATCAACTGAATTTACCACAGGCGGACTGCAATTAAGCTGTAGAAACATCTCATAGATGATCAGAGGAAACAGGATGCACCTGAGCTCAGTTTTGAGCTTCATGACAAAGGCTGTGAATACTTATGTACATGTGATTTCTTAGTTTTTTATTTTTAATAGATTTGCAAAAATCTAAAAAAAAAAAAAACCCAACCTTTTTTCACATTGTCATTATGGGGTATTGTGTGTAGAATTTTGAGAGATAAAATGAATTTAATCTGTTTTGGAATAAGGCTGCAACATAAAATGTGGAAAAAGTGAAGCGCTGTGAATACTTTCCGGATGCACTGTACATGCTGGGATAATATTTGCTGATGAGTTCTCTACTTAAAATGTGTTGTTTCAGGTCCTATTCAGTACAATGTAATGTTCATGTAGAAAAGTGAAGGATGGTCCCAGGTAAAGCAAAACAGTGTACTTTTTTCAGGTTTTATTTTATTCCTATACATGTATGCAGTTTCATGTGTACATTAATCAATTTGGAAAGTTTTTTTTTTTTGGGGGGGGGGGGGGGACACAGACAGAGTGGGTCTTTAATTCTTAAATTGATCCATTATAGGACCAAACCAAACTAAACCTCTTTGCTACAGTAGCACATGCTGAATTTGACAGTCACATTTAGCTCTACACAACATTAAAAATGTATTCCAGCCATCCATCTTTTACTGCTTATCTGGGGGACAGCAGTCAAATGGACTACAGCAGTCAAATGAACTACAAGAAATAACCCAACATACTGTAATTGTAAAACTACATGGAATTACCCAAGGGAGCAAGTGCTATCAAAATAAACCCAAATGCTGAATGTTAAATCTAAATGTAAATGTTAAATCTAAAAGCTAAATGTTAAATCTAAATGCTAAATGTCAAGTCTAAAAGCTAAATTTAGTTTTTTAAAATTATTTCCCCATTATATTGCCATTGTTTTTGTCTGCACTTGTAAGGGTTCCTGTCTGATCTGCCTGCCTCCCTCTCTCCCCACTGATTGTGCTCCTCTTGTTGTGAATTGCCCTCCAGGCAATGAATAGAGACCAGGTGTCATGGCGGCTGCTGGACCGTCATTAACGTCAGCTGTGCACACACCTGCCACTGGTAATCAGCAGGCTTTAAAAGCCAGTGTCTCTGACTGCTCTGCACGGAGTCGTCTGTCGCCTTCACTACACAGCGCGTCAAGGACACGACCTCAAGCCAGAATTGGAACCAAGTCCTCACGCCAAGCCAAGCCAAGCCACGTAAGCTACAGCATCACTCACCTTGTCAGAGTATTCTCCCCTGTGCACAGGTGGACTTCCCTGGCGGCGGACTCACCTTCCCCGATAACGGGACGTCATCTCCTCCTCCTCGGATCTCCTCATCATCACCTCAGCCACGCGCACCACGCTACACCAGGACACGGAGCCAGCAGGACTCTCGCAGCAGCACCTGCAAGTAAGCAGCACAAGCCTCAGCTTCCCATTCTTACGAACTGTAATAACATCTTGTGCTTGTGTGTTCCAGGGTAGCCAGGTTGCAACAAGAACCACTCAGCTCCAGTGGCCAGATTACTACACACTCACTCACTCATTCACACACCCAACACCCTCCACTGAGTTAATAAATAATTGTCAAACTATCTACTCGTGTCAGCGTCTGTCTCCTGGGTCTTACAATCATGTCAGTACGACTCTGTCAAGATGACCCAGCAGACAGTGCGCTGGCGCGCTGCATTAACACCCTCAGCGCTCGATTAGACTTGATTGCTCACCAGCAGACAGTTATTTTAAATCAGCTAACTCAGGTTAATAGCCGGCTGGATCACCTGGAAGGATGCCAGGCGTTCCCCCGGCCGCTGGGGCTTCATCAGCCCCTGTAGTCTCCCCTGCTAGCTTAACACACTAGCCATCTCTACCTCGCCTCACTCCCGTGCCTACCCCCGACCGTTTTAGTGGAAAACTTGGGGAAGCACAGGGTTTTTTGCTTCAATGCGAAACAGTGTTTCACCGCGTCCCGGGAGATTTTCCCACGGACCACAGCAAGATTGGGTATATCTCTAACCTGCTCGAAGGAAGGGCGTTAGCTTGGGCCTATACTGTTATGGCTAAACCCAACTATCCCCTCTTGACTTACCAGCAGTTCGTGGCAGAATTTTTAGAGGTGTTTGACCATACAGACTGGGGCGCGGTGCTAACTGACTGGCTGCTTTGCCTTCGGCAGGGCAGTAGATCTGCCGCCGATTACGCTGTAGATTTCCGGGTGCTAGCCGCAGAGGTCGGGTGGGGGGAGCCAGCGCTTTGCAGCATCTTCCTTCGTAGCCTTAGTTCGGAGCTCAGGGATGAACTAGCGGCACGGGATAAACCAGACAAGTTAGGTGAATTAATTTCCCTTACTATTAGTTTGAACAGTAGGCTGAGGAGCGAACGGCCAAACGAAGGGCTGCTGGCCGTTCGAGTAAACCACGCCCCCGTTCCGCTAAGTCGCTTCTCCTGGCTCTGCCCCCGTCAGAGGAACTTCCGGAGCAGGAGGATATGGTTATCGGGCAATCGGGGGTTTCCGCGGCTGAGAGACAGCGCCAGAAGGATCTGGATCTGTGTTTTTATTGTGGCAATGGGTCTCACAGGGTAGCTGACTGTCCCAGTCAGTTAAGGGGAGGTCCGTGGATCACTGTAGGGGGATTCACGGACATTAAGCAGAGAAAGCCCCTCACTAGCTGCCGTGTCCCCATTAGGCTAATTTATAAGCACAGAGAACATGCAACACACGCCCTCATTGATTCAGGAGCTGAGCAAAACTTCATCTCCGGAGACCTGGCAACCCAGCTGGGCCTCAGCTGTCAACCACTTCGCCCACCTGTCAATCTTGTCACACTGTCAAAGGCGTCACTGACCTCTGTTACCCACCAGACGGCCCCTGTGTTGGTGATAGTCTCTGGAAACCATTGGGAGGAGATCCGTTTTTTGGTGCTGCCCATCTCCTCTTCGCCTGTGATCCTGGGGTATCCGTGGCTACGTCTCCACAATCCCTCATTTGATTGGCAAGCCGGAAATATCACCGCTCTTTCTGTCTCAGTGCCTGTCTCCAGTCTGCAGTGTGTGCTCCCTCTGTATCTGTGGCTCCGCCTTTGACGCCGCCCCCGGACCTGTCCATGGCACCAGAAGTCTACCACGATCTGGGAGCGTTTTTCAGCAAGTCACGGGCGCTGTCCCTTCCCCCCCACGTCCCTACGATTGTGCGATCAACCTCAGGGCGGGGGCTCCTCTCCCGGCAAGTCGTCTGTACAGCCTGTCTGCCCCGGAGCGCGAGGCCATGGACATTTATATTAAGGAGTCCCTTGGCTCTGGGATTATTCGTCCGTCTTCCTCGGAGGTGGGGGCGGGTTTCTTCTTTGTTGGAAAAAAGGATGGCTCGCTGCGCCCCTGCACCGACTTCCGGGGGCTTAACGAGATCACCATCAAAGACAAGTACACGCTGCCATTGATGAACTTGGCTTTTGACTCTCTCCAGGGGGGATCCTGGTTCACGAAGCTGGACCTGCGTAACGCGTACCACCTGGTGCGCATCAAGGAAGGCGATGAGTGGAAGACGGCGTTCCGGACCCCAAGCGGCCATTTTGAATACCTGGTGATGCCGTTTGGGTTAACCAACGCTCCGGCCGTCTTCCAGCGTCTAATTAACGACGTTCTCCGGGATTTCCTTAACTCCTTCGTGTTTGTCTACCTGGATGACATCCTCATCTTCTCACGCACGCTGAAGGAGCACCAGGTGCATGTGCGATGGGTCCTGCAGCGCCTCCTGGAGAACCAGCTGTTTGTCAAAGCCGAGAAGTGTGAGTTTCACACCGACAAACCTCTTTTCTGGGCTTCATTATTGCCCGCAATCAGGTGCTTCCCAACCCGGCCAAGGTCAAGGTGGTGGTGGATTGGCCCATGCCCACGTCCAGGAAACAGTTGCAGGGTTTCTTGGGTTTTGCCAATTTCTATCGCCGGTTCGTACTGAACTTTGGGATCATCGCCTGGCCCCTGACCGACCTCACGTCCCCCAAGAACCCCTTTCGCTGGAGCGAGGAGGCTGCTGCGGCGTTCGGGAGGTTGAAGGAGGAGTTTGCTTCGGCCCGCGTCCTGATCCAGGTGGATCCGGCCCTGCAGTGTCTAGTGGAGGTGGACGCCTCAGACTCTGGAGTTGGAGCGGTCCTCTCCCAACGCTCTCCGGTGGATGGTAGGATCAGGCCGTGTGCTTTCTTCTCCCACCGCGTGATGCCTGCGGAGAAAAACTACTGCATCGGTGACAGGGAGTTGATGGCCGTGAAGCTCGCCCTGGAAGAATGGAGGCACTGGCTGGAGGGGGCAGCCCAGCCGTTCGTCGTTTGGACTGATCATAAAAACCTTGAGTATCTCCGGACGGCCAAACGGCTGAACGCTTGCCAGGCCCGCTGGTCTCTTTTTTTGGCCGGTTCAATTTTACGATCACCTACCGGCCGGGGAGCAAGAACAGCAAGTCTGACGTCCTCTCGAGGCAATTCGAGGCGAAGACCACCGGGGATCAGGAAGAAACTATCCTGCCGTCATCTTGTGTGGTGGGCGCTCTCTCGTGGGAGATCCAGGACAAGGTCAGGAAAGCGCAGGAGACTGAGCCCGATCCGGGTGGGGGCCCCCCGGACCGTTTGTTCGTCCCCCCTTCTGTCAGGAGTGAGGTCATCCAATGGGGCCACGCGTCTAAGCTGGCGTGTCATCCAGGAATTGCCCGCACCATTGACCTTCTTCAGAGAGCCTTTTGGTGGCCAGGGTTGAGGAAGGATGTTACCAGCTATGTCTGGGCCTGTGCCCAGTGCGCCACCGGGAAATCGTCATCTTCCCCCCCGGCGAGTCTTCTTCACCCTCTACCGGTTCCTTCCTGCCCCTGGTCCCATGTGGCTTTGGACTTCGTGACCGGCCTGCCCCCCTCTGGTCACTTCACTGCAGTTCTGACGATAGTGGACTGTTTCTCCAAGGCAGCGCACTTTGTGCCTCTCCGGGGGTTGCCTTCTGTGCGGGAGACGGCGGATCTTCTAGTGCTGTGGTCTGTCTTCATGGTATCCCGGCGGATATCGTATCGGATCAAGGTCCACAATTTGTGTCCCAAGTTTGGAAGGCGTTCTGCACGGTGTTGGGGGCTACGGCTAGCCTCTCATCTGGGTACCACCCGCAGAGCAACGGCCAGTGTGAAAGGGCCAATCAGGAGCTGGAGGCTGCGCTCCGCTGTGTCATCTCTTCCTGCTCCTCTTCTTGGAGTATGTTCTTACCCTGGATCGAGTACGCACACAACACCACGGTGTCCTCAGCTACTGGGATGTCCCCGTTTAAAGCGTCTCTGGGGTATGATCCACCACTGTTCCCAGAGGAGGAGAAGGAGGTGGCTGTCCCTTCTGTGCAGGCTCACGCTAAGTGTTGTTGGCGGATCTGGACCATCACCCGCAGAGCCCTTCTCAGGACCACGGAACGTAATATCCAGGTGGCCAACCGTCATAGGAGGCCCGCCCCGGACTATAAGGTGGGTCAGAAAGTTTGGTTGTCCACTAAAAATATCAATGTGCCGGCTGAGAAGTGCAAGCTGACAAAGCGCTTCATCGGTCCTTATGTGATTTCACGCGTTATCAACCCTGTGTCTGTGCGCCTAGTTCTTCCCCCTCTATGCGCATCTGTCCTACCTTTCACATCTCTCAGGTCAAGCCCTACATCTCCGATCCTCTGTGCCCGCCCCCCGCGGCTCCTTCCCCCCGAGGATGATCGACGGCCACCCGGCTTGGGGGGTAACTGCCATCTTGGATGTCCGCCGGAGGGGCCGGGGTCTTCAGTATTTGGTGTACTGGGATGGTTTTGGCCCTGAGCATCGCTCCTGGATTCGCCCAGCGTTGATCCTTGACAAGCAACTGATCCGTGATTTCCATCGGGCGCATCCAGGTAGGATAGGGCAGGTGCCTGGAGGCACCTCTAGAGGGGGGAGTACTGTCATGGCGGCCACTGGGCCGTCATTAAAGTTAGCTGTGCACACACCTGCCACTGGTAATCAGTAGGCTTTAAAAGCCAGTGTCTCTGACTGCTCTGCACGGAGTCGTCTGTCGCCTTCGCTACACAGCGCGTCAAGGACACGACCTCAAGCCAGAATTGGAACCAAGTCGTCACGCCAAGCCAAGCCAAGCCACGTAAGCTACAGCATCACTCACCTTGTCAGAGTATTCTCCCCTGTGCACAGGTGGACTTCCCTGGTGGCGGACTCACCTTCCCCGATAACGGGACGTCATCTCCTCCTCCTCGGATCTCCTCCTCATCACCTCAGCCACGCGCACCACGCTACACCAGGACATGGAGCCAGCAGGACTCTCGCAGCAGCACCTGCAAGTAAGCAGCACAAGCCTCAGCTTCCCGTTCTTACGAACTGTAATAACATCTTGTGCTTGTGTGTTCCAGGGTAGCCAGGTCGCCGCAAGAACCGCTCAGCTCCAGTGGCCAGATTACTACACTCTCACTCACTCATTCACACACCCAACACCCTCCACTGAGTTAATAAATAATTGTCAAACTATCTACTCGTGTCAGCGTCTGTCTCCTGGGTCTTACAATCATGTCACCAGGCACTGAACTGTGAATTTGCAAAGTTTAATACATAACATAAAGTCCAAACAGTGCATGAACAAAAGCTTACTGTGGTGATCCGCCCTGCCTGCGTGTTGCCTTATCCTCCACAGCTGCGCGCACACCTGCTCTCCTCATCAGCCTAACTATTTAAGCCGTGCTGCCCTCTGGTCTGCACGGAGTCGTCTAACTCCCTGGTCTAATGAGACCGTTACTCCACTTCGTCGCTCTCCAGAGAATCCTTCTCTACTTCGTCGTTCTCCTGGGAGTTCCAACTCCCCAACACCAAAGTAAGCCTCCTTCATCATTATCACCACTCTACCCTCTGCTCCCCTGTGCACAGGTGGAAATCCGTGGCGGCGGACCAAGCGCTCCCTGCACTTCACCAACTCCTCCCTTCATTCCCTCTGCAACCGGGCCTGAAGACACTGTATACCTGGCCGGAGCCTTCGGGGCCAAGCCTGAGCTGTTCACCAACTCACCAACAGTAAGACTAAACATAACTGAACCATCTCTCCAGAGTGTTGGCACTAATTCCCCCTGTCTCTGCTCTTCCATAGGGTTGCCAGGCTGTACGGTGCTCTGCTTGCCCCGGCTGCTACATTCATACATACAGTGGGGCAAAAAAGTATTTAGTCAGCCACCAATTGTGCAAGTTCTCCCACTTAAAAGATGAGAGAGGTCTCCAATTTTCATCATAAGTATACTTCAACTATGAAAGACAAAATGAGAAAAAAAAAATCCAGAAAATCACATTGAAGGATTTTTAAAGAATTTATTTGCAAATTTTGGTGGAAAATAAGTATTTGGTCACCTACAAATAAGCAAGATTTCTGGCTCTCACAGACCTGTAACTTCTTCTTTAAGAGGCTCCTCTGTCCTCCACTCGTTACCTGTATTAATGGCACCTGTTTTGAACTCATTATCAGTATAAAAGACAACTGTCCACAACCTCAAACAGTCAGACTCCAAACTCCACTATGGCCAAGACCAAAGAGCTGTCAAAGGACACCAGAAAAAAAATTGTAGACCTGCACCAGGCTGGGAATACTGAATCTGCAATAGGTAAGCAGCTTGGTGTGAAAAAATCAACTGTGGGAGCAATTATTAGAAAATGGAAGACATACAAGACCACTGATAATCTCCCTGGATCTGGGGCTCCACGCAAGATCTCACCCCGTGGGGTCAAAATGATCACGAGAACGGTGAGCAAAAATCCCAGAACCACACGGGGGGACCTAGTGAATGACCTGCAGAGAGCTGGGACCAAAGTAACAAAGGCTACCATGAGTAACACACTACGCCGCCAGGGACTCAAATCCTGCAGTGCCAGACGTGTCCCCCTGCTTAAGCCAGTACATGTCCAGGCCCGTCTGAAGTTTGCTAGAGAGCATTTGGATGATCCAGAAGAGGATTGGGAGAATGTCATATGGTCAGATGAAACCAAAATAGAACTTTTTGGTAAAAACTCAACTTGTCGTGTTTGGAAGAGAAAGAACACCATACCTACTGTGAAGCATGGGGGTGGAAACATCATACTTTGGGGCTGTTTTTCTGCAAAGGGACCAGGACGACTGATCCGTGTAAAGGAAAGAATGAATGGGGCCATGTATCGTGAGATTTTGAGTGAAACCCTCCTTCCATCAGCAAGGGCATTGAAGATGAAACGTGGCTGGGTCTTTCAGCATGACAATGATCCCAAACTTTCCGCCCGGGCAACGAAGGAGTGGCTTCGTAAGAAGCATTTCAAGGTCCTGGAGTGGCCTAGCCAGTCTCCAGATCTCAACCCCATAGAAAATCTTTGGAGGGAGTTGAAAGTCCATGTTGCCCAGCGACAGCCCCAAAACATCACTGCTCTAGAGGAGATCTGCCTGGAGGAATGGGTCAAAATACCAGCAACAGTGTGTGAAAACCTTGTGAAGACTTACAGAAAACGTTTGACCTCTGTCATTGCCAACAAAGGGTATATAACAAAGTACTGAGATGAACTTTTGTTATTGACCAAATACTTATTTTTCACCATAATTTGCAAATAAATTCTTTAAAAATCAGACAATGTGATTTTCTGGATTTTTTTTTCTCATTTAGTCTCTCATAGTTGAAGTATACCTATGATGAAAATTGGAGACCTCTCTCATCTTTTAAGTGGGAGAACTTGCACAATTGGTGGCTGACTAAATACTTTTTTACCCCCACTGTACACACACACACACTCATACATACACTACACAATAAAGATAATTGAGTTTATTTCTGAGTCTGTGTCTGCTTTCTGGGTCTCGAATCATGTCACTTACAAATAAGGAGATGCAGAAAGACAGTCAGGATGGACGTGGAACACACGTCTGGATTAGATTAGACCGCGGCGGCGATTAGAGGCACCACTCCCCTTAAATAGGTCAAGAGGAATTAATTGCAAACGAGGACAGGTGTGGGAAACCAGATCGAGTAGAAATCAATACAACATAATGACAGCTGGGTCAAACCGTGAACTGAACTAAAGCAGGAAGTAACCACAGAATCAGGACTAATATAAACAGGGAAATAAATTGAAATACAAGATGATACAAAAATACATAATAACCAACCTAAGATAGAATAACAGGGACCTAAAAACAGAAACAAAAAGACAAACTCAGAAAACCACATACCCCAAACCATAATAAATACAAAATAAACAAAGACACAAAGATACAGAAAATGACTAAACAAGCTTGAAGGCCAAGCACAGCTCCCCATCCGTGCTCAGTATCGTGACAGAGCCTCCCCTTCAAGGGGTGGAACCCAGACACCCAAACGTAACATCAAAAAAGAAAAAGACCCACCCACAAAGAACACCCCCCTCCAACAAGAATAAGAAAAACAACTCACCTGGGGAGGAAGGAGGGGGAACCCAGACTTGGAGGGACCGAAACAATAATAAAAAATGCTCATGACCCACACACTGTACAAATAAAGAGGTGACAGCAAGCAAACAATACTAGGGGAAAAACTACATAGTTCAGGTGGTCTCCCAGAGTCCCAGAACCACCCGATCACCAGGAACAGGTTGGGTGGCCTTCCGGAACTCCAGAGCTCCCTAAACAGGCGGAGTAGCCCATTGGGTGGTCTCCCAGCATCCCTGGACCAACAAACCTTGGGCACGACATGCCCCCACCTGGAGGTGGCAGTTGGAACCCGTGCCTCCCATGGACCGCGGCGTGAATGGAATGAGTCAGTGGTTGCGGGGAGCTGACACACGATGGAGAGGATGACTGACCAACGAAGAACCCAGTTGAAATAATGGCTGGCCAGCGAGGATACCAGGTGAAAAGGACCACTGCCCAGCAGAGAAGGCAGGCGAAGAGGATTACTGACCAAGGTGGCTGACTAGCAAGGAAACTAGGTGAAGGAAACTGATGATCACTGGCGAGCTCAAGTGACAAAGGGGGAACCATGACGACCTTGGATGGAGGTGGGGGACCCACAGCAACCTCTGGCAGAGAGGAAGGACCCACGGAGACCTTTGGTGGAGAAGAAGGACCCACAGAGACCTCAGGAGGAGAGGAACGACCATCAGCGGAACCAGACAAGGACTCGTGCCGAGGAAAAGAAACATACACCGGGTTACTTCCACCGGCAGCAGTGGAGCCTGGCAAGGAGAATTCAGGAACAGCCGGCAGTTGCAACTGGTTCTCCACATGAAGAGCTAAGCAAGATTTCTCTAATACTGATAATGTGAAGACAAAGAAGAGAGCTTGCCTTAGCTCAAGCTCCACCACCATCCAGGACTCCAGTGACTCCAGTTGGGACATCTCAAATCCAGTCATCTGACGCTTCCACCCCAGCCACCTCAGACGGGGAGGAAGAGAAAAACACCGGAACAAAGTTACCAGCAGTGGTGGAGCTCGGTGAGGAGAATTCAGGAGCAGAGGACTTCTGCAGCCGGTTCTCCTCACCATGAGCCAGACAAGATCTCCCAAGATCTGCAGGTGTTAAAACAGAACAGAGTACTTGCCTGGACTCGAACTCCACTGCCACCCAGGACTCCGGTGACTCTGCTGCGGCAACCCCAGCAGCAGGCATGATCATGGGTGCATCTGGTGGAACCCCAGTCATGGCAGCTGACACTGACAAGACCCCAGATGAAGTGACTAACACCGATGGACCTCCAGAAGCTGCAGCTGAAACTGGAGATTGTCTCACTACTGGCGCCGAGTCCTGCGATGCTGAAACCAGGGGACACTCATTTGTCAGCTCAGGCTCCAGGACACAGGAGGCGCTCCTCTCCCATCCAGGACATGGATGTGGGGCTGGAACAGGATCCTCCAGGGCTGCAGGCCCCCTCGTCATCCGGTGGCTTCCTCCCAGGACCGGCGGACTCACAGGAAACCCAGAGGAGGACACGGGAGAAGCAGATGAGGATACATGGGTGGACGCAGCAGCAGGTGGTGAGGGCTCAGCCAAAGTATATGGCTGCTGCTGAGCCCCCCCATGGGGAATAAAGCAAGACATTTCCTCATCAGGTATAACTGAATGAAGAGGTACTTGCCTTAATTCCCATGTTGTGGTGGTTACAGCTGCAGAAGAACCAGGCAAATCCCTCTTGGTGGCTGTTGAAATCGCTTGTTTCGGAGGTGAGGATATCTGCACCAGGGGACGCTCTCTCATAGGCTCAGGTGCAGAGAGGATACAGTGGAGGCTGGAGGCTGGAGCAGTGGCATGCACCTCAGACAGGGATGGAGAAGCACAGCTAGACATAAAGTCCATATTAGCCAACATGGCAGAAAAAGCAGAACACGGAGGCTCAGCAGTGATGGGTGACTGCCACTGTGAACCTCTGTTAAATACCAAGCAAGACCCCTCTCCCATAGGTGTGAGAAGAGAAAAAGGTACTTGCCTGGCCTGCTCTGCCGCTCCAGAAGTCACCCCGGGGAACTCCAATGAAGAAACAGTTGAGGGCGAAGGCACCACTGTTGAAAATGGAGGAGCCGGCCCTGCAGACGTGATGACGGGTGGAGCTGGGAATGAGGTGGCAGGATACTCAGCAGCGGGAGGAGACGCCGTGGAGGAGAGGGAAACAGCAGCAACAGACAAGGAGGAGGGAGCTGATGGAACAGCCGGCAAAGAAAAACTTGGAAGAGAGGAGGAAGTCGCTGCAGTGATTCTCTGATATGGAGAAGGAGGAGCTGCTGGTTGAGAGGCAGAGGAGTTCTTCTGGCGGGATGCAGCTGGGTAGCGGCGAGAGGCTGAAGGCGTCTGTACAAGGGAACATTTTTCCGTTGGCTCAGATGCAGCAGGGAGTGAGCCAATCACCAACCCGCGAAATGACAGCTGGAAGGTGGAGAGAGTTGTCAACAACTCCGCGAACTCGGGGTACTTCCTCAGCCCGGGATGCGCCTCCACAATCCCAGCTGCTGCCTCCACATTCTGTAGGACTTTCTTCAGGCTGTGGGAGGCGAGAGCTTCAGTGACGTAACTCTGGATTAAGTGAGCTGCCCACTGTTCATTGACGCTGGGGCCCCCAACTGCCAACCTCCTTCTACAGGCTGAGACCCGGCATGCTGGGGACATACTGTCTACTCTCCCTCCGGAAAACCACAAAAACAGGTGGGTGGGGGAAAAAAATGCAAACGCACAGCAGCTGGGTCACACACTAGTTGCTGTCTACTGTCATGAATTGCCCTCTGAGCAATGAATGGAGACCCAAGCGCTGAACTGTGTGTTTGCAAAGTTTAATACATAACACAAAGTCCAAACAGTGCATGAACAAAAACTTACAAATAAGGAGATGCAGGATAGACGTGGAACACACGTCTGGATTAGATTAGAACACTGCACCGATTAGAGGCACCACTCCCCTTAAATAGATCAAGAAGAATTAATTACAAACAAGGACAGGTGTGGGAAACCACAGTGAGTAGAAATTAACACAACATAATGACAGCTGGGTCAAACTGCGAACTGAACTAAAGCAGGAAGTAACCACAGAATCAGGATTAATATAAACAGGGAAATAAATTGAAATACAAGATAATACAAAAATACATAATAACCAACCTAAGGTAGAATAACAGGGAACTAAAAACAGAAACAAAAAGACAAACTCAGGTAAACACATACCCCAAACCATAATAAATACAAAATAAAGACACAAAGATACAGAAAATGATGAAACCGGCTTGAAGGTTGAGCACAGCTCCCCATTTGTGCTCAGTATTGTGACACCTCTCTCTGTAGCTGCAAGCACCACCTGTCGCCAATCAGTGGGACTTTATAAATAGGACGCTCACCCATTACTCTGCCTAGCTGCGTCTGATCAACACATCTGTCTGTATCCTGCCCTGTATTGAAAACCTGTTTAACCTTGTGCTTCATGCTGCCGTGATCTGACCCTTGCCTGTCTTTAGACCCTGTGCCTGCCTGTTGTTTGGATTTGTCTGCCTGTTCTGACCTAACTTGCTATCCTCTGACCTGTGATGTCGAAACTGAGGCCTTATGAAACAATGAGCAACTTTGAGACAATTGCTTCATGAGCAATACAGTGTTATGAAACATCTAATAAAAACTGCCATCTGGTTGCTGACTGTCAGAACTGCATCTGAGTGGAAAACCTGAAAAAAAATCAATTTTTTTTTTTGACCATTTGGCCATCCAAAGTCTATTCAAAATTGAATGGCAGTAACAAACAATACAAAGCAAACAAAAAACCTAATTCCCTCTCAAACTTCCTGCGAGCCCTCAAGTCACACGGTGTGACCAACATAATAAGGCCTTGCTTGCTACGGTCATGTGACTGTGGGCGTGCTGAAAAAGCGCTGGATGCACTGCTCATGACACTTCCGCTTTATATTGCTTGAATCAGTGTCGAGTGGGCAGTGTTGAGGGTAACATCACTAGCTCTGACCCCTGCCTGCCTCTGGATTCTGGAAACTGATTAATTGATTTGGATAACCTCGGACTGTGCACATCATCACATTCCCACGCAAGTCAACTTACCACCCGTTCATTATCATTATCACCATCCCCTTTTCCCTAGCACCCAGGCCTGGCCAGCCTTTTCTCCTGCCTGCTTACCTGCACTGAATGACTCCTTCCCTGGCGTCTGGCATCACTGGATCTGCTGCCATTCCCCGCTGCTTCCACCAGAAGAAACCTGTAAGCACACAAACAATATTAATCTTCCAGTCACCATTCCATATACTCGCCGTTGTCTCTTCCCTCTCCCCTGCAGGGTTGCCAGATCCTCATCACTATTACACAATTGCAATATTATTGTCAATAAAGATAATTGTTTCACTCACCTTAAACGGTGTCCTCCATGTCTGCTCCTGGGTCTGGGTATTACATCATGTCAGCACATGACCAGCATGCAGACCCAGCGGGCACAGCCATGCCAACTGTCCTAGCCCGGCTCAGTGTTCTGGAGCAGCGTGTAGACCAAGTTACTTATCAAAACCAAGTTATGCAGAGCCAAATGTTGCAAAAGTCAATTGCCAAGTGGCAACATGCATCTAGCGCCACTTCACACATCAGTTCACAGCGTCCATAGCTCCGTGCATTACCGCCAGCCACTGCTAATCTCAATTCCTCAGCACCCATGGCCATTGGGCAGTCCAAATTGACTCCGGCCAAAAAACAGCGCGGCATGGCGAAGATCTTTGTTTGTACTGGGGCCAACCTAACTGTGGTGTAGTGAATGTGGTGTGTGTGTGTGCTGCCGTACCTGCCCCTGGTGTGACGTCAGGCGGGCACGCCCCTTGTATATAAATAGTTCTGTTGTGGGAAACCACTCAGTAGTTTTCCCTCAGACTGAAGGGCATGGCAGATTAAAGGTGCTGGGGGACAAGGGAAATTGTCACGGGGGGTTGATATGTCAATACAGCACCTCAGGTAGCAGGGGAATGTTAATGTAAAAGAGAGTGCCTGCAACCTGTGTTGTAATGTTTTGGTTTCTGGTGGATGTGAGAGGAAGAGAATAAAGTTTCATCTGCTCTGAATGCTTGGCCTGATTATTCATCTCTCCACACTGGTGACCCTTGACGCACAATGGAACGCGAGGCGAACACCCCGGAATTGATCCGGACGGGAAGTGCCAGCAACGCATGCACCGTTTCAGTCAGACTCCCAGACTTCTGGCTACACAACCCAAAGTCTTGGTTCCTTCACACCGAGGCCCAGTTCGCGCTCCGGGGAATAATGGCAGATGACACCAGATACTACTACGTGGTTGCAGCACTGGATGCACGCACAAACCAGCAGGTGGCTAGCCTGCTCCAACAGCCCACAGCCCGCGACAAATACTGTGCTCTCAAAACCGCGCTGACCCAGCGCTACATGCTCTCGGACTGTGTAGTGGGGCAGATTAAGCCAATTTTTCATAAGAATCTTTCACTTGATGATACAAGCACCAAAATTGGCACAAATGAAGTTCAGGACCTACTTTTTAAGAAAAGTATGCTCTCCAGCTGAAAATCCAAGATGGCCACCATTTTTCAAGATGGTGACCGTGTCAATCTCCGATATTTTCTATTTGCGAAGTGGAAATCCAATATGCATTGTTTCTGAATGATCTGAACATTAAACTGCATGTATTTTAATACATTTATCTCATTTCTATGTTCTGAATTTAAATATGACCAACATATTTCAAAATGGCGGCTGCTAAATGGCTGTAAATTGCAGTTTTCTAGCTGAAAATCTGTCTCTGTAAGCTATGCGGCCAAAACCTAAAAGTCCATGGTTACTTATTTCATTGATGTGATAAAATGTTATTCAATTTAGTTTATTGCTTTTATGAGAGTGATGTCAAAGCACAACCAGGATGTCAAAGCACAACCAATCCTTTCTTTCAGCCTCCAATGTCACAAAAACACGCCATATGCATGAAGTCACAGCAAGCTGCCTCTACATGCTACAAAAGGAGGCATATGAGTATCACTGTGCAGAGGAGAATGACGCCCTGAATTTTGATGAATGGTGTGAGACACGCAGGAAAGAAAGTCCACAGTTTCAATTCTGGGAGCTTGTCCTGTCAATGGAGTTGGTGGTGTTCTCGTTGGTCAGATCTTTCAGAGAGGCTAACTTCAACTTGTACTGTCAAGCACTGTCTGCTTTAATCCCATTCTTCTTTGCTAACAACAATGTGAACTATGCTCGATGGCTCCCCATCCACCTCAAAGACATGGTTTCTTTGGAGCAAAGTCACCCTGGAGTGTTCCACGAATTTCAGCTGGGAAAGTTTGTGGTCCACAAGAGTCACAGGGAATTCTCCGGCATAGCCATTGACCAAGCTCATGAGCAGGCCAATGCTGTCGTGAAAGGTGATGGTGGTGCCATTGGAGTTACTGAGGATCCATCTGCACTGAGGCGATGGATGGTTTCTGGACCAGAAGTTAGCCAGTTAGTTAACCAGTATGAGTTGGCTTCACAGGTTAAAGCTGCAAATGAAGATATCAACCATCATGAGCAGAACAGCCAGTCTCAGAAGTCCTTCACTGACAAGGTCAAGAAGTTTTTTGGTGTGATGAAGGACCTGGGCAATCCTTTCCTGGAGGAATCCAAGGATCTGCTCACACTGGACACAAAGCTCATCGCACATCCCAGTGCTGCAGAGCTTGTTAGGACTCATTTTGAGAAAGGTGAAGTTGCCTTCAAAGACTTTTTCAATGGTCTGGGTGATGAGGCTTCCTTCTACAAGCCAATCAAAAAGAACAAAACTGACTTCTTTTGGCAACAGACAGCTGTAGATTCCAGCGACAAAAAGAAGGAGGTACTTAAAAGTGACTGCAATCTGTTCTCGCAGCTTTTCATATCATGTTAAGCTCGAGAGTGTGATCTACTGGAGTTCTTCAGGCATGAGAATCAGTCCTTTCCTGCAGCACTGAGTGACATGGGGAATCTCCATTCTGGAAAGAAGTCTGACCTTGCTGACCGTCTGGAAGATGCCATTTCTCTCCCTGACACTCAACCAGAATGTGATGCTATCATCATTGATGGTTCTGCTCTTGTTCACTCACTGTCTCCAAAGACATCAAAGACCTTTGAGGAATATGCTGTACGTGATGTAGTACCAAAGATCCAGTTTTACTCGTCAAAGTATGAACGCACAGACATAGTTTTTGATGTATACAAAACATCAAGCCTGAAAGCTGAAACAAGGTCAAAGCGAGGAAAGGGAACTCGGCGTAGAGTGACAGACAAAACCAAACTACCACCCATCTGGTCAAGCTTCCTGAGAGACAGTGACAACAAGACTGAGCTCTTTCACTACCTTGCAGACAAGATTATATCCATGTGTCCCAACAATGTTGTAATTGTGACCAAGGATGATCGGGCATTGTCAAACAAGACCTTCAACTTTGATGGCTTAAGTCCTTGCAACCATGAAGAAGCTGACTCCAGGATATTCACACATGCTCTTCATGCAGCAAAGCAACAGACGAAGTCTGTCTTGATCAAAGCATGTGACACAGATATTCTGGTTATTGCAGTCAGTGTCTTTGCAACTCTTCAGGATGCAGGCTTGTAAATGGTGTGGGTAGAATTTGGTCAGGGTCAGTCCATAAGATGGTTTCCTATTCACGATCTGGTAGATAAGCTTGGTCCATAGAAAGCTAGTGGTATGTGCTTCTTTCATGCTTTCACTGGTTGCGACGTGGTGTCAGCCTTTCGTGGTAGAGGCAAGTCAACTGCATGGCAAACATGGGGGTTTTGTCCTGAAGTGAGCCCAGTCTTCAAGAAGCTCAGTCAATACCCACCTATCATAGAAGATGCTGACCTCAACATCCTTGAGAAATTTGTTGTCACCATGTACGACAAGCACAGCAACACCACCAAGGTCGATGAGGCAAGACTGCACTTGTTTGCTCGGAAGCAGAGATCTTACGATTCTATTCCACCAACCAGTGCATCTCTCACTCAGCATGTTAGACGTTCTGTCTTCCAGGCAGCCTGTATATGGGGCCAGACAACATCGTGCAAAATGCAACCTGAAAACCCTGCCAACTGGGGCTGGCAGAAGAATGGTGAAGTCTGGGCAGTTGTCTGGTCAACCCTGCCACCCATTGCTCAGTCTTGCCAGCAGCTGACAAAATGTTGCTGCACGGGTGAATGTCGTGGACCATGTAAATGCTACCGCCGCACCCTGAAATGTACACAACTGTGTTCCTGCAAATGCAAGGAGTAAAATAGGTGACCAAGAGTCAATTCAAGCTAGCCAGTTCAGTCTATACTACATCTCTGTATTGAGTGGTAGGAAACATACATCACATCATATCAGTATCTTCACTCAGGTAGTGTTTCTTCATTATATTTTCAATATATCATCATAGTAGTTTATAATTATGATATTTGGAAGGCAAAATTGGATTTCTTGTCTCCAAAAACATATATTTTGATATATAGATCATAAAAGTAGCATGATATCGTCAGAATTTAAGCCAAATACTGCTGTAAACCCATATCAGAGGCGGCCATCTTAAAAAAATGGTGGCCATATTTGATTTTCAGCTGGAGAGCATACTTTTCTTAAAAAGTAGGTCCTGAACTTCATTTGTGCCAATTTTGGTGCTTATATCACCAAGTGAAAGATTCTTTCACTAATCTGCCCCACTAGTGAGAGAACGGAGAGGCTCCTGACGCGCTCCGACTTGGGATACCAGTCGGTGGTAGAATTGATGGAGAAGATGTTGGCGTTGATGGGTACAGATGAAGGGCATTTCCTCTTTGCCCACCTTTTCCTCTGGAACTTCCTGACAGCGGCCAGAGCGGTCCTTGCCAATTCTCCGCTGCTGGCTGCGCACAACTACCGGGCTCTAGCCCAAGAGGCAGATCGGATCATTCTCACCACCAGAGCCCTCACAGTGAACGCAGCGGCTTTGGAACCCAGCGAGAAGGCCAGCGGAAGTGAGGAGCCAGCGATGGTGGCTGCAGCAGAGGCCAAGAAGCACCGGAGAGACATGCTCTGTTTCTACCGCTGCCATTTTGGAGAGGACGCACGCCGATGAGTGCCACCGTGCCAATTCAAACGCTTGGGAAATGCCAGGGCCGGCAGTCAGTAGCAGCTGCGACCGCCGGTGAAGCAAGCAAGCTGCTCTATGTGACAGACTCACGCTCGGGGAGACGGTTCTTTGCGGACTCCGGCTCCCAAAAGAGCCTCATTCTGCCGTCCTACGCTGACCGGCTGGCAGGAACTAGCGGCCCCGAACTGACGGCTGCAAATGGCTCAGACATTAAGACTTTTGGTGAGAGGACACTGACTGTATCCTTGCACGGCCATACATACCAATGGACATTCGTCATAGCGGCATGCAGCTTCCCCATTTTAGGCACTGATTTTTTGTGTGCACACGGACTGCTAGTCGATGTTACTAACAGACGCCTGATTAACGCAATGTCTTTTGATTTTCTCCCCTGTACAGCTCGAGCAGCCGGGCCCACAACAGTAGCCAACGTCACAGCACCAGGGGGTAAGTTCCACACACTACCCACCCAGTTCCCAGCACTCACGGTCCCGATGTTTTCGGCAACCGTCACTAAACACGGGGTGGAGCACTTCATTACCAACACAGGACCGCCTGTTTTTGCACGACCTCGGTGCCTGGACGCAGCTAAATTGGCCATAGTGCGGGAGGAGTTTACCAACTTGGAAAAGTTGGGCATCATCAGACGTTCAAACAGCCCATGGGCATCCCCACTACATATGGTTCCTAAGGCCGAGGGATCGTGGTGACTTTGCGGGGATTTCCGCAGATTAAATAATGCCACAGCGCACGACCGCTACCCCACCCCGCATATTCAGGATTTTTCCGTACAACTCACCGGAGCGTGCATTTTTTCCAAGATAGACCTGGTCTGCAGTTACCACCAGGTCCCGGTGCGCGCAGAGGACATACCTAAAATGGCAGTAATAACCCCGTTCAGTCTGTTTGAGTTTTTACGCATGCCTTTCAGGTTAAAGGGTGCGGCGCAGACATTCCAATGCATGATGGATGCGGTGTTGCGCGATCTGCCATTTGTGTTTGTCTACCTGGATGACATCCTGGTGGCCAGCGCGTCCGAGGATGAACACATAGCCCACCTCAGGACAGTTTTCCAGAGGTTGGAGGAGCACGGGTTAATAATCAACTCAGCAAAGTGCCAGTTCGGGGTGATGGGCATTGATTTTTTGGGCCACCACATCTCACCGGAGGGCGCGATACCTTTACCGGACAAGGTGTGTGCAGTGGCGAATTTTCCCCGGCCTCAGACGGTCAGGACGCTTCAGGAGTTTTTGGGGATGGTTAACTTTTATAACCGTTTCCTCCCCCGTACAGCCCAGCTCATGCAGCCGTTGTACACCGCGCTTAAGAAACGGAAACCAGTGGACAGAGTCGACTGGATTCCTGAGCGAGAGCAGGTGTTTTCCGAGGTTAAAACAGCCCTGGCGAATGCTGCACTGCTGGCGCACCCGGACCCGGCGGCTCGAATAGCGCTCACTACTGACGCCTCGGACGTGGCCATAGGGGCCATTGTGGAGCAGCACGTCGCAGGCTCTTGGCAGCCATTTGCCTTTTTTAGCAGGTCTTAGCGCGACAGTGAGCGTAAATACAGCACGTTCGACAGAGAATTACTGGCTCTCCGCCTGGCCATACGCCACTTCCAGTTCTGGCTCGAAGGGCGCACCTTCACTGCGTTCGTGGACCACAAGCCACTAACGTACGCGATGGCCAAGGTTTCGGAACCATGGTCGGGCTGGCAGCAGAGACAGCTGGCTGAGATCTTGGAGTTTATGACCGACATTCAGCATGTGGCCGGTAAACTCAATGTGTTGGCGGACTGCCTCTTGCGCGCATTATTGGCCCCAGTCTACGTGGGGATAGATTACACGGCAATGGCCGCTGAGCAGATCGGTGATGCGGATGTTTGTGCGCTCCAGTCTGGACCAACAGGGCTAAGGCTGGAGAGCAGAGTACTGCAAGACGGGGGCCCCCCCAATCTGTGACGTCTCCATGGGCCGCCCATTCCCGGTGGTCCCATGCGCTTGGCGCCGCCACGTTTTTGAGTCGGTTTACTCCCTGGTGCACCCAGGAGTGCGCGCGTCAGTCAAAATGGTGGGAGCGAAGTTCGTCTGGCCAAGCCTGCACAAACAGGTGAAACAGTGGGTGGCAGCCTGCTTAGCGTGCCAACAAGCCAAAGTGCACAGGCACACAAAGGCCCCCTTGGAGCCTTTCCATACCCCGGCTAAGCGGTTCGACCACGTTCACATGGACCTCGTGGGCCCCCTCCCGCCATTGCAGGGGTTCACGCACCTCCTCACAGTGGTGGACCGCACCACGCACTGGCCTGAGGCATCCCACTAGCTTCCACCGCGTCCGCAGAAGTTGCACGTGCTTTTTTGACGACATGGGTGGCATGTTTTGGCGCCCCTTCAGACATCACGTCCGATCGGGGCCCACAGTTTGTTTCCGACCTCTGGTCCACCATGGCCCGGAGCCTGGGCATCACAATTCATTGCACGACCGCGTACAACCTCCAGGCCAATGGGTTATGCGAGCGTTTCCATAGATCGCTTAAAGCAGCGCTCAGGGCTTCACTTACGGATGCAAATTGGGTAGACTGGTTGCCGTGGGTTCTATTAGGGTTGTGTTCAACACCAAAGGAGGATTTGGCAGCCTCCCCAGCAGAGCTGTTTTTTTCCCAGCCGCTGCGGCTCCCCGGGGAATTTTTGCTGGATAACCCCGCACCGAACACCGATCCGTCCCCGCATTCACAGCATAGCGCAGGAGCAGGGACGCTACCCAGCCTGGCCCACCACTGTTTTCCCCATGCTTTTGTGCCAAAGACCTTGAAGGACGTGTCGTTCATATTTGTCAGGCACGATGCCCACCGGACCCCATTGCGCCCGCCCTACGATGGCCCGTTCAGAGTGCTGAAACTTGAGGACAAACATTTTGTGTTAGACTTGGGGGGTTGCCGGGAGACAATCTGTATAGATAGGCTTAAGCCCGCCTTTGTTTTAGCAGACGAACAGGTGGTGTTGGCCCGAGCTCCTCGCTGCGGATGACCCCCACTGAGAACTCCCCAGGTAAATGACTCGTCATATCAGTCACACGAGCATGCTGAAGGTGTCCCCCCCCATTGTCCCCCCACAGATGGACGCACCCCCAGGAACCCACCACTGGCACAGCAGCGCCTCGGAGCTGAAGATCCCCCGTTACAGCAGCTATGGACGGAGGCTGAAGCCCAAAGGACATGAGGGTTAAGGCTCAGTCTGAGAGTCTGGGGGGCGGTGTGGGAAGCCACTCAGTAGTTTTCCCTCAGACTGAAGGGCATGGCAAATCAAAGGTGCTGGGGGACAAGGGGATTTGTCATGGGGGGGTTGATACTGTATGTCAATACAGCACCTCAGGTAGCAGGGGAATATTAATATAAAAGAGAGTGCCTGCAACCTGTGTTGTAATGTTTTGGATTCTGGTGGATGTGAGAAGAAGAGAATAAAGTTTCATATGCTCTGAACGCTCGACTTGATTATTCATCTCTCCACACTGTTCTCATAATAAAGGTGTGGTTGGTTGGTGTTGATGGTTCCAATAAACAAGACTCTGCTCCTTATTTCTTATACACATTTGGCGATGAGGATAAACCTATGACGGCGTATGGGCTACCTCGAGCCCCAATTCCGTTTCTGGAGTACGCGGGAAAGCCAGTAATCCTGTGGCCAATGTGGCGGGCTGCATTTGAGGATTACATCAGGGTGCTGGGTTTGAGCGGACTCAACAGGAGACGTTGTTGGGTGCTTCTGACCCACCATCTAGGCGCGAAGGGCCGAAGAATTCTCATTTCGTTGGGAGAGATGGATGGTTATGAGGATGCTGTCAAGCGGCTGGCTGAATTCTTCGCTGGGCAGACTAGGACCACGAAGCTGTGGGTGGTGGGAGTATTGGTCCCATGAGCGGCTAAGCTAGATAGCTTGGAGAAGCTAATGGCCCATCCAATGCCTATGGGCAGGTTAGCTGCTAAGCTAACTGCACTTCAAAAGAGGGCTCCAAGCTACCAGCTGGGCATTGAGGTGGGACCAGGGGAGTCTCCGATCACTGAAGACGGCTGCGAATCGCAGAAAGGTGGAGGACCTAAGCACTGATGAGTCAGACGGTGTGGTATGCAGCGACAGCGGAGAGGGAGAGCAGCAGGAGTCATTCCCACAGCTGGAGGCTAGGCTGCGGGAGAGTGGGACCATAGAGGCTGAGAGCCCCGGGGAAGAGCAGTGACAGCCTGGCATGGAGATGACGCAGCGGAGCACCTGGAACAAGGGTGCTGAGAGCAGCGACAGAATGCCCAGGTTGGAGAGTGACGCCAATGAGAGTGACGCTGAGAACCCCGACGGAGAGCAGCTATGACCGGGCATGGAGACAACGCAGTGGAGCACCTGGAACGAGGGTGCCGAGTGCAGCGACGAACCACCCAGGTCGGAGAGTGACACCAACGAGAGTGACACTGAGACCCCCGAGGGAGAGTAGCTATGACCATGCATGGTGATAGCACAGTGGAGTGCATGGAACAAGGGTGCTGGGAGCAACAATGGTACGTCTGGGTTGGAGAGTGATGCTGACCAGAGCGAAGCTGAGTGCCCCGGGAGACAGCAGCTATGACCAGGCATGGTTACAGCCCAGTAGAGCATCTGCAAGAAGGGCGCTGGGAGCAGTGGCGAGGTGCCTGGGTTGGGAAATGACGCTGATGAACAGGCTTTGGGTGTCCCCGGAGTTCAGCCACAGGGGGCCAGAGTATTTGGAGCCACGACAGCGGTGTTGAGAGCGGTCAGGAGCAGACTGACGGGCATGGTGGGATGGCATGCCGGATGACGCAGTTCCAGTGCCAGCAGTAAGCCAACCCCCAGCTGCCACGCCAAACGAGCCACCAGCGTGGGTCACTTCGCTTGGGGGTCCCAAGACTGCAACCACCATCATGCCTGCTGCAGAGGCCACCGCAGCAGAGTTCAAGGCTGAGCTGGACCTCCAGATGATTGGGCCTGAGACATCGTCGTCATCTGGATCGACGGAGTCCTGGACGGTAGTGGAGTCCGAGCACAGGGTCGCCGGAGAAGATCCACCTATCCCAGATGTCTCCGAGGGTCCAGACTTGCCACCTGAGGTAGTCGTGGGTCCAGCTCCCCCTGCTGAGATCATCGTGGGTGCAGCCTCCCCTCTTCCCGAGGCCGTCGTGTGGGTCCCTCCTTGGTCCGTGTCTCCGTGGGTGCAGCATCCCGGCTGGGGACCCTCGTGGGTGCTGTGCACCAGCTTAAAACCAACATGGGTGCTGCACTCCAGCTTGGGCCCACCATGGGCGCTACGCCCCAGCCCGGGGTCCACCGAGGGTGCAGCATTGGCCCAGAATGGACCCACTGAGGGTGCAGTGTTGGCCGAGCCCGGGCCCACCGAGGGTGCAGCGTTGACCAAGCCCGGGTTCACCGTGGGTGCAGCATTGGCCCAGCCTGGAGCCACAATGGGTGCTGCAGAGCTCCAGCCCGGAGCCACCACGGGTGCTGATTGCTCCAGCCCAGAGCCACCACGGGTGCTGCATTGCTCCAGCATGGAGCCACCATGTCCCAATCTGGGACCACCGAGGGTGCTGTTGACCAGACCAAGGACGTTGTTGTGGTCCCCCTTTCTCCTCTGCCAGACATCATCGTGGTCCCACTTTCTCCTTTACCAGATGCCGTCCTGATTCCTCCGGCTCCTCCTGCTGGGTGGCCGCCCCCTGGGCCACCCTCGCTGTTCGGGTGGCTGAAAAACCCTGGTCGACCACCTGACAGACTGAGCTGTCGGGTTGGGTGGCCCATGTTCTCCGGCAGGGAACCTGACTCGTTCCACCTTGCCATCCGCCAGGCCTGGGACTTTGGTCGTCCACCTGAACCTTCCAGCTCTTTAGTCGGGGGGACTAAGCCTATAATTTTGACTGGTGTGCGTCCTGAGCGGGATTTTGGTTTGTTCCCTCCTAGCCTGTTTTCCCCACCACCCACCCTGGGTGGGTTATTGTTGTACTCCTGCTGGTGGGGGGGGGGGGACAGGCTTTTTCCTTTTCTTTTGGTGTTACCTTGGGGTGTCTGGGTTCCACCCCTTGGGGGGGGAGGTGGGGGGGTTCTGTCATGAGCTGAGTTCTGGATGTTCTGCTAGACTCAGTCGCGTGGCTCTTTCTTGGTATTTATATATATATTTATCGTATTTTGTGCCTTTTAGTTTCAGTACTGCTTTCTATTTTTCTGTTTAGGCTCCAGTTTTGTTTCATGTCTATTTGTAATGACTTATCAGTCTGCATTGATTATGGTTATTTCTTATATTTATTCTATGGTGTTTTTTTGTCTGGGTTGACAGTTGTCAGGTGATATTTCAGGATTTGTGCTCTGCAGGGGGCGTCGTCTATCAAGCTGTCAGTCCAGCTGCTCCTCCCTCACCTCTCCCAGCTGATCTCAATCACCACTCATTGTTTCCTTTTGCCCACTCATGTGAACCCACACCTGTCACTTGTTATGTAATGGGTTTTGATCCCTATTTAAGGGAAGTTGTTTTTCATTTTCATTGTTGCTGCCTTGACTCATCAGGCATAATCCAAGCCTCTCCTTATCTTCGTCAGAGCCCTGTTCTTGCTCTGGTGTACGACTCCTGTAAGTTTTTCCCTCATTATTTTTTCATTTTGAGTATCTTGTTGAACGTTATGTTTGTTGTTTTTGTTAATAAATATGATAGGCTCACAGTTCAGTGCCGGGGCCTGTTCTTTCTGCCCCGAAGGGGCATTCATAACATTTTTGTTATTCTTTTGGATGAGTGTGTTAGGCTATTTTATTACAGTTAATTGTTCCCCATTTTCCTAGTGCATGATTTGGGTCCTAAATTGGGGAGGGTCTCAACTGTATGTGAGGTCTTACACTTTTGTAAGGGGGAGGGGAAGTGTGGTGTAGTGAGTGTGGCATGTGTATGTGCTGCTGTACCCACCCCTGGCATGACGTCAGGCAGGCACGGCCCTTGTATATAAATAGTTCTGTTCTCATAATAAAGGTGCGGTTGGTTGGTGTTGATGGTTCCTATAAACGAGACTCTGCTTCTTATTTCTCATACACAACACTGACCATGTTGCCAATCAGTGTCCAGAGAAGTTAAAAGGTTCAGCCCGTCAGTCCAAATAGCAGGGCTGGCGGGCGGAGACAAGAATCTCCCTATTAACTGCCTTGTCCTGCCTGTGGGTATCTATTACACAATTGCAATATTATTGTCAATAAACATAATTGTTTCACTCACCTTAAATGTTGTCCTCCGTGCCTGTTCCTGGGTCTGAGTATTACATCATGTCAGCACTATTCATAGCCAGAGAGTATTGAAGTTTTGCTCTGATGGTGAACACAGTATGGTGTCAAATCTGAATGACAAAGTCTAAGTCTAAATGATAAATCTAAATGCTAAATGTTAAATCTAAAACCTAATCTTAAATCCAAATGCCGACTGTTATTTTCAGTGTAAATGTTAAATCTAAAAGTAAAATGTTACATTTAAATGCTGAATGTTAAATATAAATAACATTTTAAATATCTAAGATATTTGTTAAACATTTAACATTTAGAAATATTTGGTATCTAGATTTAAGTCATTGAGTTTTTGTTCTTATTTAGAAGCTAAATAAGAGCAAGGACCAGACCAGAGTGCTGGCCTAGTTGATAAAGCATTTGCCCCACAACCCAAAGGTTGGGGGTTCAAGTCCTTGTTGGGTCATACCAAAGACCATATAAAAATGGTACTTCTAGCTTGGTGCTCAGTGTAAGAGAATGGGGGAAGGAGAAGTTGTTTGTGGTGGTGGCCCCTCTGATACTACATGTGATTAACATTGTAGATAGGAAAAATGTAATTTTGTTCTACGGTACATGATGGACTGAATGACAATAGATATGGCTTCTTCTAAATGTGAAAAAAAACCCTCCAATTTTGCAGCAAATATGGGAAAATGGTGACTTTGAAAAATTCAAACAACAGTTTTAAATGTTGTCAAATTAACCATGTGCTATTTTACAATCAGTGCTCCATAGAAGAACTGTCTAAAAACATCCGAAGTGTATGCACACATAGGCTATTATTTACTTGCTGAGTAATATGTGCTACATTCAAACATTTTTAAGGAAAATATTTAGATTTATAATATTTCAAAGGCTAAGACTAATTAGGCTAAGATTTCTTAGGCTAAGACTAATTACTTCCTTAAACTAACTGAGGAGGCCAATGGGAGCAGCTCTAAACTCTGGCAACACATTAATAGATTAACAAATTCGAGTAAACAAAAGCATTCAAAAATAAGTAGTCTCAAGGTAGATGATAACCTCATTGATAGTAATGAGTCCATGGCCAATGGCTTTAACTGTTTTTTTTCACTGAATCCGTTCATAAACTGGCAAGTTATTTTAGACCACCTGAGTTATCCTCTAAGGAACATGATAATGTTCACAACAGTTTTTGCATTAAAGAGGTATCCAGTGATGCAGTTAAAGAGATTATTGGGAAAATGAATAACTCTATGGCAAAGGATGTTGATAACTTAAATCCTGCCTTAATTAAGAAACACCAGAATAGTCTGTTGGAGCCTATTACTCACTTAGTTAACATGTCAATAAGAACAAATACCTTTCCAGAGAATTGAAAGACAGCAGTAATTACCCCGGTCTATTAGTCGGGAGACAAGGACCTAGCAAACAACTACAGGCCGATTGCCATATTGCCCGTAGTTTCAAAAATTTTGGAGAAGATTGTTGCTGCTCAATTGATAGAACATTTAGAGTCCAACCAATTACTTTATTCACAGCAGTTTGGGTTTAGACCTAAGTATTCCACAGAAACAGCTAACTGTTATTTTATTGAGAAGGTCAAGGCTTTATTGGTTAAGGGGCATGTTGTGGGGACCGTGTTTCTGGACCTAAAAAAGGCCTTTTACACGGTAAACCACACTGTCCTACTGTCAAAGTCAAAAGACCTCAAGATTTCAACTGAGGCAATACAGTGGTTTAGGTCATACCTGGAGGGGAGAGAACAATGTGTCAAGGTTAATGGGGAGAAATCTGGGCTGCTCACCAATAACATGGGAGTACCACAAGGATCTATACTAGGGCCATTGTTGTTCACAATATACTGTACATCAACGACTTGCCTGATAGTTGCTCAGGTGCCAACTGCCATATGTATGCTGATGACACCGTAATCTATCTGTCTGCCAAAACGGCTAGCATGGCAGCTGAGCACCTGACCCAGGTTTTACAGAACATCTCTAAATGGCTTGTGTTGTCGCATTTAACCTTGAATGTCAAAAAAACTGTTGCTATGTGTATCTCTATTAGAAACAGGCCCATGAATGATGTTTTTGATGTTAAAATTGGAAATGAGGTGCTTACTGAAGTGAATGAGGTCAAGTATTTAGGGATCATTCTAGACAGGAACCTGCGATTCGACAAGCAGGTGCATTACATTTGTAAGAAGGTCAAACCCAATTTAAATTGCTTCCATCTCATTAGAAGGGATTTGTCATTCAGAACTGCTCATACATATATGCACGCGATGATTCTTTCACATCTGTCATACTGTATCACATCTTGGTCACAAACATCTCAAATTACACTAAAACTGATAACTGCAATATATAAACAGGCTATAAAAATCTTGGACCGCAAACCAATGCGGTGGCATCACTGTGGTATTTTAATCAAGCACAATCTTTTTTTTTTCCACAATATTTTTTATTGAACCTTTTTTTTTTTACAAACATGGCACAAACAATCAGACACTAACACAAAAGTAATTTAAAAATTAAAAAGAACAATAACAACAACAAAAAAAAAATAAAAAAAATTGTGTAATAAAAACAACAACAACCATTAACAAACACAAGTCAACAACAATACTCCTGTTTAGTCTAGGTAATCTATTACATAAGAATATATAATATACATTCAACAGCTTGGAATTTGCAAGGTCCACACATATCATTCACCTTCTTCTTCAGACGCTATGTTTAAATTCTTTACATTATCAATGAAAGGTCTCCATATATTCTCAAACACATTTTCTTTTGATTTCAGTATATACGTTATTCTTTCTAGTGGAAGGTTTGTTAACATTTGTCTTAACCACTGAGTCATATCTGGTCTATGAATCTTTTGTAGTGCAATACATTTTTAAGATAAGATAAGCCTTTATTAGTCCCACAATGGGGAAATTCTGGGATTGCAACAGCACAGGGATAGCAACACTCAGAGCAACAACCAGAAGGCAAGAGAAAAACAAGAGCAGCGAGTATACATATGTACATATAAGTATAAATATATATATACAGTGGGGCAAAAAAGTATTTAGTCAGCCACCAATTGTGCAAGTTCTCCCACTTAAAAGATGAGAGAGGTCTCCAATTTTCATCATAGGTATACCTCAACTATGAGAGACAAAATGAGAAAAAAAAATCCAGAAAATCACATTGAAGGATTTTTAATGAATTAATTGGTAAATTCCTTGGTAAAATAAGTATTTGGTCACCTACAAACAAGCAAGATTTCTGGCTCTCATAGACCTGTAACTTCTTCTTTAAGAGGCTCCTCTGTCCTCCACTCGTTACCTATATTAATGGCACCTGTTTGAACTCATTATCAGTATAAAAGACACCTGTCCACAACCTCAAACAGTCAGACTCCAAACTCCACTATGGCCAAGACCAAAGAGCTGTCAAAGGACACCAGAAAAAAAATTGTAGACCTGCACCAGGCTGGGAAGACTGAATCTGCAATAGGTAAGCAACTTGGTGTGAAGAAATCAACTGTGGGAGCAATTATTAGAAAACGGAAGACATACAAGACCACTGATAATCTCCCTCGATCTGGGGCTCCACGCAAGATCTCACCCCGTGAGGTCAAAATGATCACGAGAACGGTGAGCAAAAATCCCAGAACCGCACGGGGGGACCTAGTGAATAGCCTGCAGAGAGCTGGGACCAAAGTAACAAAGGCTACCATCAGTAACACACTACGCCGCCAGGGACTCAAATCCTGCAGTGCCAGACATGTCCCCCTGCTTAAGCCAGTACATGTCCAGGCCCGTCTGAAGTTTGCTAGAGAGCATCTGGATGATCCAGAAGAGGACTGGGAGAATGTCATATGGTCAGATGAAACCAAAATAGAACTTTTTGGTAAAAACTCAACTTGTCGTGTTTGGAGGAGAAAGAACACCATACCTACTGTGAAGCATGGGGGTGAAAACATTATACTTTGGGGCTGTTTTTCTACAAAGGGACCAGGACGACTGATCCGTGTAAAGGAAAGAATGAATGGGGCCATGTATCGTGAGATTTTGAGTGAAAACCTCCTTCCATCAGCAAGGGCATTGAAAATGAAACGTGGCTGGGTCTTTCAGCATGATAATGATCCCAAACACACTGCTCGGGCAACGAAGGAGTGGCTTCGTAAGAAGCATTTCAAGGTCCTGGAGTGGCCTAGCCAGTCTCCAGATCTCAACCCCATAGAAAATCTTTGGAGGGAGTTGAAAGTCCGTGTTGCCCAGTGACAGCCCCAAAACATCACTGCCCTAGAGGAGATCTGCATGGAGGAATGGGCCAAAATACCAGCAACAGTGTGTGAAAACCTTGTGAAGACTTACAGAAAATGTTTGACCTCTGTCATTGCCAACAAAGGGTATATAACAAAGTATTGAGATGAACTTTTGTTATTGACCAAATACTTATTTTTTGGTTCCAAGGTTGTCATAGCCAGGAGTGGCACTGGGGTTAAGCTCCCAGTGCTCATAAAATGCTCCTTATGGCGTGCGTCTCGAAAAGCCTCTGGCAACTAAGTCCAACTCCTAGCCTGCCCGTGTGGTTTAGTCTCTAAGCCCGGCGGAACTGCTTTTACTAATAGAAGAAGGGGTGAGGGCGGATCTCTGGCGCCTTAAAACCAGATGCTTCGGGTAGATGGTGGCTCGTCAACCTGGGAAGGTAGCCCATCTAGGGGAAGGTAAACCCTGATTTCAAACCTCTGCTGCCTTGCGGCATACCCGGTCACGGGAAAGGCTTCGGGAGTCAACCCTGAGGAAAAATCCGGAGTCGAAGCCCCTAAGGCAGTTCTATGTTGTGCTCAACATCGTTCTGGCAGCTCCTGCAACGGCGCTGGTGCCAAACTGTAGCAGCCCTGCTGTTCCTTTGGATTCATCAGTGACGTGGAGAGGGGGGACATGCTGCATGGGCAACATCTTGTCCTCCATATCTTCCTGCCCAGGCTTGAATCCTACCAACGCCCAACGCTGGAAGGTAGAACACTGGATCACTGGAGAGGACACTCCAGCTTCGCCTTTGGCGTAGACAAAACACGGGGAATGACAGTTACCGGTTATAAGCCACTGCTCAATTGGCGTAGAGCGTGGCGCCAGGGGTTGTTCCCGACGGTGGGAGGGATCATCAGATCTCACTGGACAGCTACCGCCCGCCTCAAGCTGGGCAGCCCCCAGCCAATAAGGTGTTGTCCCGCCACAGCTTGCTTTCCTCATTGGGTGCATGGGGATAAGGAGAAATCCAAACAGCAGGCTGAGAACCTTCGCACCAGGCAAGACAATAAAACAAAAGAGACCAACTCTAAAACTGGGAACTTGGAACGTCCGCACTATGATGACAGGACTCGCTGCTAACCTCAAGGACATCAACGACACCAGGAAGACTGCCATCATCAATAATGAGCTGAAGAGACTGGGAGTGGATATCGCCACTCTCCAGGAAACACGGTTAGCTGATGCAGGCACACTGAGAGAGAAGGACTACACGTTCTACTGGCAGGGAAAGGGCAGTGACGAAACAAAGGGAACATGGAGTGGGCTTCGCAGTGAAGAACACTTTGCTGAAGATGGTGGAACCGGGCAGCACTGGCTCTGCACGACTCCTCACCCTCCGCCTGAACACCACTCAAGGCCCAGTCACCCTCGTCAGTGTGTATGCCCCAACACAGACAGCCACACCAGAGGCAAAAGACGAGTTCTACGAGAATCTCACAACAACTGTCAGGATCATCCCCAACTCTGAACAACTCATTCTCCTTGGAGACTTCAATGCCAGAGTGGGTGCTGACCACGACTCCTGGCCCTCCTGTCTTGGACCTTTTGGCGTGGGCAGAATGAACGACAACGGACAGCGGCTGCTCGAGTTCTGCACATATCAAGATCTGTGCATCACAAACTCGTTCTTCAAGACCAAGCCCCAACACAAGGTTTCCTGGCAACATCCGCGCTCAAAGCACTGGCACCAGCTAGACTTGATCCTGACCAGGTGCACCTCACTGAAGAACGTGCTAATCACCCGTTCGTTCCAGAGTGCAGATTGCGACACAGACCATTCATTGGTGTGTTGCAAGGTCAAGCTGCAGCTGAAGAAATTCCATCGTGCTAGACAACCTGGAAAGGCACGGATTGACTCCAGCAAGATGGCCCAACCAGAATTTGTTGAGCAGTTTGCCTCCACCTTTGAGAAGGAACTTGGTGTACCACAAGGAGGAGAATCTGCAAAGCAGAAGTGGGAAGAGCTGCGAAACACCATCTACCGCACAGCCTTGGCTACCTTTGGGAGGAAGACCTCGAAGTCACAGGACTGGTTTGATGCCAAGTTGACCGAGATGACCCCCGTCATTGAAGCCAAGCGCTCAGCACTTGCTGAGTACAAGAAGTACCCAAATGAGAAGAATCTCCAGATTCTCAGGGCTGCGAGAAGCAAAGTTCAGCAGACTGCTCGGCGCTGTGCCAACGAGTACTGGACTCAGCTCAGCCAAGACATTCAAACTGCTGCCATAACAGGGAACATCCGTGGTATGTACGATGGCATCAAGAAAGCACTTGGTCCGGCTCAGAGCAAGACGGCCCCCCTCAAATCTTCCACTGGGGAGATGATCACAGAGAAGAACAAGCAGATGGAGAGATGGGTGGAACACTACTCCGACCTCTACTCTAGACAGAACACCGTGACACCGTCAGCCCTTGATGCCATCGACTGCCTGCCATCCATGGACGAACTTGATGCCGAGCCAACCATCGACGAACTCAGTTAGGCCATTGATAGCTTGGCCGCTGGCAAGGCACCCGGCAACGACGGCATACCCCCTGACCTGATCAAGCACTACAAGACCGCCCTACTGCTGCCATTGCATGATGTCCTCTGCCAGTGCTGGAAGGAAGGTACCGTACCACAGGACATGAGGGACGCCAAGATCATCACCCTCTACAAAAACAAAGGGGAGAGAAGCGACTGCAACAACTACAGGGGCATTTCCCTCCTCAGCGTTGTTGGCAAAGTCTACGCACGAGTTGTTCTCGTTCGTCTACAGAAGCTTGCCGAACGTGTCTACCCCGAGTCTCAGTGTGGCTTCCGCGCTGAGCGATCGACGGTAGACATGATATTCTCCATCCGCCAACTCCAGGAGAAATGCAGAGAACAGAACATGCCTCTGTACGTCGCCTTCATCGACCTCACCAAAGTGTTCGATCTGGTCAGCAGAGAGGGCCTTTTCAAGATCCTGCCAAAGATAGGATGCCCACCAAAGTTGCAAAGCCTCATCGAATCGTTTCACACCAACATGCAGGGGATAGTGCAGCATGATGGCAACGTCTCAGAGCCATTCAACATACGCAGCGGAGTGAAACAGGGCTGTGTACTTGCGCCAACCCTCTTTGGGATTTTCTTTGCTATGCTCCTGAGGCATGCCTTCAGCACAGCAACAGAGGGAATCTACCTGCACACAAGATCTGATGGCAGGCTTTTCAACCTTGCCCGCCTGAAAGCCAGAAACAAAGTACGCGAGGCTCTAATCAGAGACATGCTGTTCGCAGACGACGCTGCAGTCGCAACCCACACACAGCAGGAGCTTCAGACCCTGATGGACCGCTTCTCCCAGGCATGCAAGGACTTCGGGCTTACCATCAGCCTGAAGAAGACTAACGTCTTGGCGCAAGGCACGGAAGCACCACCAACCATCACCATTGATGACTACAAGCTGGAGGTCGTGAATCAGTTCACGTACCTGGGGTCCACTATCAGCAACAACCTCTCCCTTGATACAGAGATCAACAAGAGGATTGGAAAATCAGCCTTCACACTCGCTCGCCTCACCACACGAGTGTGGGAGAATCCCAAACTCTCTGTCAAGACGAAGATGGCAGTGTACAACGCCTGCGTCATCAGCACACTGCTCTATGGGAGTGAGACGTGGACAACATACGCCCGGCAGGAAAAGAGACTGAACTCCTTCCACTTGCACTGCATTCGCCACATCCTGGACATATCCTGGCAGGACAAAGTGCCCAACACAGAAGTTCTGTCCCGCGCCGGCCTTCCCTCCATGTTCACTCTACTCAGGCAGCGCAGGCTCCGCTGGCTAGGCCACGTTCACCGTATGGAGGATGGCAGAATCCCCAAAGACGTCCTCTATGGAGAACTGGCAACTGGCAGGAGAGACGTTGGCCGCCCACAGCTGCACTTTAGAGACGTCTGCAAGAGAGACATGAAGGCCCTGGATATCAACACAGAGCGCTGGGAGGACCTTGCAACGGACCGCTCCAAATGGAGAGGCACCCTGACCAGACAGCTCAAGGCGGGTGAAGAGAGACTGACTGCTGCAGCAGATGAAAAAAGGACCCGCAGGAAGAACCGCCACAGACCCAGCAGCACGGAGACCACCCACAAGTGTGACCTGTGTGACAGGGACTGTCATTCGCGCATCGGCCTGTTCAGCCACAGGCGGTGCTGTTCCAGCAGAGTAGACGTTTAGGATTCTCTTCCATGGTCATCATAGACCGACGGAGGCCGACAAACTTATTTTACCGAGGAATTTACCAATTAATTCATTAAAAATCCCTCAATGTGATTTTCTGGATTTTTTTTTCTCATTTTGTCTCTCATAGTTGAGATATACCTATGATAAAAATTGGAGACCTCTCTCATCTTTTAAGTGGGAGAACTTGCACAATTGGTGGCTGACTAAATACTTTTTTTCCCCACTGTATATAGACACACAGTGCGGAGCATTGTAGCTAGATGGAATAGATATATAAATATATAAACACAGTGCGGAGCATTGTAGCTGGATGGAATAAATATATGAGTACATAAACACACAGTGTGGAGTATTGTAGCTAGATGGAATGAATATGTAGATATATAAACACACACAGTGCGGAGCATTGTAGCTAGATGGAATAAATATGTAAATATATAAACACACACAGTGTGGAGCATTGTTGCCAGATGGAATAAATATATAAATATATAAACACACACAGTGCGGAGCATTGTAGCTAGATGGAATAAATATGTAAATATATAAACACACACAGTGCGGAGCATTGTTGCCAGATGGAATAAATATATAAATATATAAACACACACAGTGCGGAGCATTGTAGCTAGATGGAATAAATATGTAAATATATGAACACACACAGCGTGGAGCATTGTTGCTAGATGGAATAAATATATATAAACACACACAGTGTGGAGCATTGTAGCTAGATGGAATGAAACAACACAACCGTCTACTTAGTTATCCTACATGGTATGATTATGCACCCATACATATTCTCACCCTCTATAGCGACCGGTATTTTCCTAGTTGTAGTAGTAGTAGTAGATTAGTTTATTTGACAGGGACAGTGCAATAAACATAGACAATTAATCAAAGACAATCAATCTGATGTGTTGCACATAGAGTGTATAGCTATTAGCTAATTTGCAACTCTTGTCCCTGGATGGGCTATACCGGAGGGGACCATTGTGTAAGTCTATTGCGTCTTTTGCATTCAATACTATTAGTTTGTCACGTCTTTTTGCTGTCAGCAGCCCTGCTTAGGTTGTACAGTCTGACAGCCGTAGGTAGGAAGGACCTGCGAAACCTCTCGGTTGTGTACCTAGGATGATTTTTTGGCATTAAGCAAACTGAGGTCTATGAATGCTCTTTCACTCTTATTAAAGTTATGTTTTTCTGGCTACAGACCCAACAAAAACAGTTTAGGGTTTAGTGTGATTTGTTTTGAAATTATTTTTTCAATTGTTACCCTCACCTCTTCCCAAAACATTCTGATTTTTCTACATTCCCATAAACAGTGAAATAGGGTTCCTTTAATTTCCATACATTTTGTGCATGTATCTGGTATGTTTTTGTTATATCTATTTAATTCCACTGGTGTAACATACATCCGCATTAACCATTTAAAATGTATCAGTTTAAGACGTACATTTATTGATTTGGTTTGAGCTCCTGCACAAGCCATTTCCCATTGTTCCTCTGAAATTTCAATTTGCAGGTCCTCTTTTCAGCAATTCAGTCTTTTCTGTGAGTTTTCACTTGAGAATAGTGTCAATGAGTTGTAAAACTCTGAAATAATACCCTTTCTCTTACTATCTTTCATCAAAATTTTTTCCAAAAATGAACAAGTAGGTCGGATGAGAGCATTATTTTGATTTGTTCGAATAAAATTTCTAAGCTGAAGATATTTAAAAAAGTGTGTTCTTTTAAGATTGAATTTAATCCTCAGTTCTTCAAAAGACATTATGTTATCTGAACGTGACAAATATAAGTCTTGAATCTTTGGAATCCCTTTTAAATTCCATACTTTAAATACAGTATCCGCTCTCCCTGGTGTAAAATATTGATTACCCCATATTGGGCTAAATTGTGACAGTGAGTGTGGTTCTTTTAAATATTTTTTGGTTTCACACCATATTTTGATCATGTGCTTTACAATTGGATTTTTTACTTGTTTCTGTAGTTTTTTAGCCGAGTCTGAGTATATGAATAAGGGAAGAGGTAAAGGTAAATTGTATGATTCCATTTCAGTCCAGTGAGGAAGATCATTTGACGAAAAATAATATGTCATAGACCTCAGTTGTGCTGACCAGTAATACAACATAAAGTTTGGACATTTCAGACCTCCACGATCAAATGGTAAATATAGTAAGGACAAACGTAATCTAACCTTCCTATTGTTCCATATAAATTCCACTAACTTTTTTTTAATTCTTGAGAATAGATCTGAAGGTGGTGGTAAAGGAATGTTTTGAAATAAATAAAGTATTTTTGGTAAGATATTACTTTTAAGTATATTAATTCTCCCGAACATCGACATTGGTAGTGGCATCCATCTCTGAAGTAACTCATTAATATCTGTCATTAAGGCTTCACAGTTGGCATTGACGACTGATTCTAGCTTAGGCAAAATTTGAATTCCAAAATATTTAAACTGATCTACAACATTGAATTGGTTTACCTCAGGAGCTGGATGATTTCTCTGGGTCTCATTTAGCATTAATATTGAAGATTTTGTTTTGTTTATTTTATATCCTGATATATCCCCAAAGTTCTTTATTAAATTTAACAAGGTCGGAATTGTTTTTTTAAAATTCGACATAAACAAAATTATGTCATCGACATACAGGGAGATTTTATGTTCTGTTGGTCTTACT
This sequence comes from Pholidichthys leucotaenia, assembly GCA_020510985.1. NCBI lineage: Eukaryota > Metazoa > Chordata > Actinopteri > Cichliformes > Pholidichthyidae > Pholidichthys > Pholidichthys leucotaenia. The sequence continues at coordinate 110,711,421 of CM035843.1, read as the reverse complement.
TTAATTCCATATATTTGTGGATGTAAACGTACTGCCATCGCTAAAGGTTCAATTGCCATAGTAAACAATAAAGGTGAAAGTGGACAGCCTTGTCGACATCCTCTTTTGATTTTTATTGATTTTGAGATATTGCTGTTTGTTAGGATTTCTGCTGTAGCATTATTGTATATTATCTGGACCCATTTTATGAAATTATTTCCAAGTCCAAACCTTTGTAGGACTTCAAAAAGACAGGGCCATTCAACCCTATCAAAGGCCTTTTCGGCATCCAATGATAGGACAGCTGTATCCGGTGCTTCTTTATTGGAATAAATAATATTAAATAGTCTTCTTACATTATGGAAGCCTTGTCTTCCCATTATAAAGCCATTCTGATCTCGGTTAATAATATTTGGTAATATTTCTTGTAGTCGTTTTGCTAAAATTTTACAGATTATTTTAAGATCAGCATTTAAAAGGCTTATTGGTCTCATGTTTTCACATTTATTAGGGGGTTTACCTGGTTTTGGCAACAGTATAATTAAGGCATTATTCATGTATGGTGGTAAATTACCATTTTGAAATGCTTCTAAAACCATTTCCAACAGTGGTTTTATTTATTTAGTCTTAATTTTTTTTATAGAGGTCAACTGGAAGACCATCTGGTCCTGCTCTTTTCCCTGATTTCATATTATCAATGGCTTGCTCAACTTCTTCTTGACTAATTTTAGACTCCAGTATCTCCCTGTTTTCTTTTGGAATACATGGTATAGATAATCCACCCAAAAACCCATTTAGTTTTGTTAAGTCAGTTTCATTTTTTGTATCATATAGTTTTCCATAATAATCGCTAAAGGCACTATTAATTTCTAAAGGATCTATAACTACCTGTCCGTTACTTATAATACTGGTAATTGGTGTTTTAGATTCTAATTGTTTAATCTGCCAAAGCACAATCTTTTTACTTTTGAAAATTTTATTATCTTCTGTAATATCAGACTGGTTTTTAAATGTCTATACAATCTTGTCTCACCTCCTTTTTCTGGTTTGGTGGCTAGACGCTCGAGCTCTAGCAGAGCATGCACACGAGCTTCCATCAACGGTGACTGCATTGTCACCATGTCTAGAACTTCATTTGGTCAGTCTGCTTTCTCCACAAAAGGGGCAAACTTATGGAACTCTCTGCCAACTCACTTAAAATTGGAGACAAATGCCAACCTCTTCAACAGAGGCGTTAAAGATTGGCTAAAATCCCACCAGCAATGTGTGCATGTCTAGTCTGAATTGTTGTGTTTGTTGTGATCATGGATCTCTTGCTCTATTTATAATTTGTAATGTATTTGTAATTTTAATTAGCTTATAAATTTTGTATGTATAGGCTAATTTATGACCTATGTAAGCCACCTATGGACTGGTGTTGAGAATTAGCACTTGTGCTATATACACCTATGCAAAACATCTGGTTTCTCCTTGTGAGTGTACTAATGTAATTTGTTATGTCCATATTAAATAAAGAATTAAAAAAAATTGTTTTTACATTAAATCTTATGGCTATATTCCCTTTTCTCCATGCCTCCTTCTGTCTCCGCCTTTGTTTGGATCTTTCCCTCCATGTCTCAGTTCAGGGCAATTAGAGCATGTGGAATGGAAACAGTAATAAATATTTCAGTGCTGCTGTCACTGCTATGCAGACAGGCTGCAGTTATGCCCCTCTGCCATCGCTGCCATCCTCCTCACTGTACCTGTCAGCAGCCATGCCTGGTTATAGTTCACTCCATGCTGATAACAAAAGATGATATGATTTCTACTAAGATACTGACAACTTACCATTCAGCAGGACAAATATGAGTGTGCAGCCCTGATGATGTTTGGAGACAATTGCCCACCCAACAACTAGTCAGGATGGCTACAGATACACGTTTTCCATCACAGATTGTTCAGAATTCCTGACCTTGTCCTGTACCAGACAGGGTTGCCCAGGCAACAGACCAATTGGTATCTTTGAGCTATCCCTCCAGAGGAAATAATAAAATAAAAATAAATAGCTGCTGTGACTTTTTTCTCCCTCCTCATGGATCGTCACCTTATCGTGGTGGGGGGGTTTGCGTGCCCCAGTGATCCCAGGAGCTATGTTGTCCGGGGCAATTTGCCTCTGATAGGGTCACCCAAGACAAACTGGTCCTGGGTGAAGGGCCAGACTAAGAACGATCCAACAGACTCTCATGATAAATTCTATATCAAGGATTCAGTGTACCCCGCCCGGAATGGGGTTACCGGGGCCCCACCCTGGAGCCAGGCCTGGGGGAGGGGCTCGATGGATAGCGTCTGGTGGCCGGGTTTCCACCCATGAGACCCGGCTGGGCTCAGCCCGAAGGAGTTACATGGGTCCGCCCTCCAGTGGGCTCACCACCTGCAGGAGGGATTATGGGGGTCCGGTGCTATGTGGATTAGGTGGCAGTCAAAGGCGGAGACCTTGGCGGACTGATCCCAAGCTTTCTAAACTGGCTTTTGGTACATGGAATGTCACCTCTCTGGTGGGGAAGGAGCCTGAGCTGGTGTACAAGGTTGAGAGATACCAGCTAGCTATAATCAGCCTCACCTCAACACACAGCTCCGGTTCCGGAACCAGTCTCCTGGAGAGGGGCTGGAGCTTGGCCTTTTCTGGAGTTACCCCGGGTGAGAGGAGATGAGCAGGGGTGGGTATTCTTGTATCCCCCCACCTTGCTGCCTCTATATTGGAGTTTTCCCCGGTGGATGAAAGGGTTGCTTCCCTGCGCCTTCGGGTTGGGAAACGGGTCCTGACCATCATTTGTGCCTATGCACCAAATGATGTTTCAGAGTACCCACCCTTTTTGGAGTCTCTGACTGGGGTGCTGGAGGGTGCTCCTCTTGGAGACTCCATTGTCCTACTGGGGGACTTCAATGCGCATGTGGGCAACGACAGTGAAACCTGGAGGGGGGTGATTGGGAGGAACAGCCTGCCCGATCTGAAACCAAGTGGTGTTCAGTTATTGGACTTCTGTGCTAACCACAGTTTGTCCATAGCGAACACCATGTTCAAGCATAAGGGTGTTCATATGTGCACCTGGCACCAGGACACCCTAGGTCGCAGGTCAATGATCGATTTTGTTATCGTGTCATCAGACCTGCGACCATATGTCTTGGACACTCGGGTAAAGAGAGGTGCAGAGCTGTCAACTGATCACCACCTGGTGGTGAGTTGGATCCGATGGCAGGGGAGGAAGCCATTCAGACCTGGTAGACCCAAACGTATAGTGAGGGTGTGCTAGGAACGTCTGGCTGAGGCCCCTGTCCGGGAGGTCTTCAACTCCCACCTCTGGAAGAACTTCAACCACATCCCGAGGGAGTCTGAAGACATGGAGTCTGAATGGGCCATGTTCTCCACCTCTGTTGTTGAAGCAGCGGCCCAGAGCTGCGGCCGCAAGATGGTCGGTGCATCTCGTGGTGGCAACCCCCGAACCAAGTGGTGGACACCAGTGGTGAGGGGGGCCATTAAGCTGAAGAAGGAGTCCTATCAAGCTTGGTTGGCTTGTGGGACTCCCGAAGCAGCTGAGGTGTACTGGCAGGCAAAGCGGAGTGCAGCTCGGGTAGTTGCTGAAGCAAAAACTCGGGTATGGGAGGAGTTCGGTGAGGCCATGGAACAAGACTTTCGGTCGGTCTCAAAGAGATTCTGGCAAACTGTCCGGCAGCTCAGAATCAGAATCAGAATCAGCTTTATTGCCAAGTATATTTACAAGTAAACACACGAGGAATTTGACTTGACATTGGACGCGCACGTTAGGCGCATCCAATGACGCGTCGCCATACAAGGCGCCTGTCAACAGTGGAGGTAAAGAGGGGAGGGGAGGGGGAGGAAAACACAATAGGAGAGAGAAAAAACATAGTAATCAGAATAAACGCTCGTATATGAGCCAAATTTTGACTACACAGAAAAAAACCCTCATGCATTAGCAGACGATAGATACAATCACACAGCAGAGGGAGGGAGAGCAGTGTGTGTATATATGCATGTCATTGTGTAGTGTGAGTGTAACAGTTGTTAGTGGGCAGCAGAGGGCGCCTCCAGGCAGTGGATAGATGTTATAATCATGTGACTTATAAACAAGACCAGAGATCAGAGTCTATCTCTCTTTTCCTCTTCCTTGCAGAAGGCACATGGGCAATGTCCTTGAGAGACCAATCCGCTGACGACAACAACTGATTGTTGATGTATGGGTAGACATAAGCCACTTCTCCGGCGTTATCTTATCGAGGAGGAATGTAAACAAGAGTACCAAAACACAAGGTCAAATCTGCACAGTGCACTCAGAGAATAAAAAAATTTCTCTCTCTTCGATTCTGTGCTTCAATTTCATACAGGCTTGAATCATACTTTAGATCATTCTCTGGAGAGCACTCAGCGATCCACAGATGTTATCCACCTACCGAAACATAGGTAAAACATGTCCAGAGAGTTCGTTCTCTCTTCAATGCATGCCAGGTAGTAAATTCCATGTTAATCCTGCCGCTGACAGTCAGTGCTCCCCCCAGCTGGACGAATTGTTGAATTTGTTAAGGGAGCTACGCCGGGGTCCGCATTTGATTAGCTCACCCAGATAATTTCGATACACTAGGAAAACTCCAGGGGCCAAAACAGAAGATCCTGTGATCAGTTCAATCTCAGTCGAATCACACAGACACATGAATTCCAATGCCATGAGTCTCCCTTGGGTTCCCCCTGACCCGCTTCTTCTTTTAAAGGTGACAATCGCATATAAGCCGCTTTCCAGATCCATAATTTCCATTTGGATTAAGATTCAGCCAGGAGAAGAGTGACATTGCAAGCTGGGATCAGAAGGGAGAGGATTAGGAGGGAGAGGGAAGAAAAGCGTCTGCTCTCTCTCAGAAGCGGAAGTAGAGGAGGGGAAAGCAGCTCCCTGTCCACACTGTGTATGGTGCAGATGGGGCGCTATTGACTTCGACTGGGGATATCGTCGGGCGGTGGAAAGAATACTTCGAGGATCTCCTCAATCCCACTGATATGCCTTCCACAGAGGAAGCAGGGTTTGTGGATGAGGGGGATGACTCACCTATCACAGGGGCTGAGGTCACCAAAGTGGTTAAAAATCTCCTTGGTGGCCGGGCCCTGGGGGTGGACGAGATTCGCCCTGAGTACCTCAAGGCCCTGGATGTTGTTGGGCTGTCGTGGTTGAAACGCCTCTGCAACATTGCATGGAGGTCGGGGGCATTGCCGTTGGCATGGCAAACCGGGGTGGTGGTTCCTTTTTTAAAAAAAGGTCACCGGTTTGTGCGCTCCTACTTTAGAGGGATCACACTCCTCAGCCTCTCTGGGAAGGTCTATGCCAAGGTACTGGAGAGGAGAGTCCGGCCGTTGGTTGAACCTCGGATTCAGGAGGAACAATGTGATTTTCGTCCTGGCCGTGGCACATCGGACCAGCTCTTTACCCTCTCGAGAATTCTCGAGGGTTCGTGGGAGTTTGCCCAACCAGTTTACATGTGTTTTGTGGACTTGGAGAAGGCATTTGACCGCGTCCCTCGTGGTTTTTTGTGGGGGGTGCTTTGGGAGTATGGGGTATCGGGCTTGTTGTTACGAGCTATTCAGTCTCTGTACGACTGTTGTGAGAGTTTGGTTTGTATTGCCAACAATCGGTCGGACTCATTCCCAGTGAGAGTTGGACTCCGCCAGGGCTGCCCTTTGTCACTTATCCTGTTCATAATTTTTATGAATAGGATTTCTAGGCGCAGCCAGGGAACGGAGGGTGTCATGCTTGGTGACCACAGGATCTCATCTCTGTTGTTTGCAGATGATGTTGTCCTGTTGGCTTCATTCAGCAATGACCTACAGCTCTTGCTGGGACGGTTTGCCGCTGAGTGTGAAGTGACTGGGTTGAGAATCAGCACCTCCAAGTCCGAGTCCATGGTCCTCAGCCGGAAAAAGGTGGATTGTCCTCTCTGGGTTGGGGACAGGCTCCTGCCCCAAGTGGAGGAGTTTAAGTATCTTGGGGTCTTATTCACGAGTGAGGGGAAAATGGAGCGAGAGATTGACAGACGGATTGGAGCAGCATCTGCAGTGATGCGGACGTTGTACCAGTCTGTTGTGGTGAAGAGGGAGCTTAGTTCTAAGGCAAAGCTGTCAATTTACCAGTCAATCTACATTCCTACTCTCACCTATTGTCACGAGCTTTGGGTAATGACTGAAAGAATGAGATCGCGGATACAAGCGGCTGAAATGAGCTTTCTCCGTAGGATTGCTGGACTCACCCTCAGAGAGGAACTCAGTCATCCGGGAGAGGCTCAGAGTAGAACCGCTGCTCCTCCACATTGAAAGGAGTCAGTTGAGGTGGTATGGGCATCTGATTAGGATGCCTCCTGGACGCCTCCCACTTGAGGTGTTTCGGGCACGTCCCACTGGGAGGAGACCCCGGGGCAGACCCAGGACTTGCTGGAGAGACTATGTCTCCCAGCTGGTCTGGGAACCTCTTGGTATCCTCTCTGAAGAGCTGGAGCAGGTGGCTGGGGAGAGGGAAATCTGGGCTTCTCTGCTTGAACGGCTGCCTCCGCAACCTGGACCTCCAGAAAAGCGGTAGAAGATGGATGGATGGATGGATGGATGGATGGACTTTTTTTCTCATAAATATGTCACTATAATAGTAAATTCGTAGGGTGTTTTCTTGTTTCTCTAGAGTTTTTTTTCATGTAACTTTGAGACTTGATTCTTATATTTGCACTGTATTATACTCAATTTGAAACGTTTTCCGTGTAAATGTGCATTCTTTTTCTTGCAACTTAACATTTTTCCTATTAAATTTTGGACTTTTTCTTGTAATTATACAACTTTATTCTAGAAAATTTGCAACTTTTTGTCATGATTTCCTGCCTCTCTGAGGCAGGGGAGACAGAAACCCAAATGCAGGAGATGTTTAGTGCGTTTATTGAACAAAAAGGTTATGATACAGTCCAAGCAAACAAACAGGCGAACATAGAACAACGAGGAAGCACTGGGGTTACATGCAGGACGCTCCTCAGCTCACAGGTGAGTACAACCAGAGGAAACCCAAGGCGCTACAGACGAGACTGATCAGCGGGGGGGAGCAAAAGAGGAAACCCAATACGCTTCCAGACGTGACTGGCAAGCAGGGGGAACAAACAGTACTCACAGGGCTGGGAACAGAGCAGTCCGAGGCGATAATCCCAGTGGACGATCCAGAAGGACAATGCAGAGGACAATACAATAATCCGGCAAACACCAGTGGGAAGACACAGTTTAAATAATACGAGACATAATGAACAGAGTGACTGCTGGTGTGATTGTGTACGTGCGTGTGTGTAGGAATGTATAGGCGTGTGTTAAGTTGAGTAAGCACAGGTGTGAGTGAATGTGTGCGTGTGAGTGAGTGTGTGGGCTGAACTGAGTGGACACCGGTGTGAGTGAATGTGTGCATGCATGTATGTGTGTATGTGTGAGCGAGCTGAGTAATAAACACAGACAATAATGGTTTACAGCTGTCAAACACTGACAGGAGGAGGAGGCATGGCTGTCAGCTGACAGGAGGCCAGGCAAACCCAGGAAGGCTTCCTGACAGCTGCCTGTCACAAAATGGGAGAAGAGAGGCCGAACATAAACTGGCCGACAACAGGCACAAACAATGTGACAGGTAGAAATGCAGCCATACTGCCATGAAGTTGGGTTTGGAAAAGGTCCAGACCCAGTTCATGACACTTTTTTGTTGTAGACTGGCAGCCTTTTTGTTGTAAACTTGCAATTTGTAGTTTTTTTTTCTGGTAAATTTGTTACTTTTTCTTGTAAATGTGTAACTTCTTTTCTGGTAAATTCACAACTTTTTGTGGTAAATTTGCACTTTTCTACTAACAAATTTGTAACTTTTTCCTTATAAATGTGCAGCCTTTTTCTTACAAATTTGCAAAAAAAATTCTATTAAATTTTTGATTTTTTTTCTTCTAAATTTGTGACTTTCTGGAAAATTTGCAACTTTTTTCTTGGACTGTAAATGTGCAACTTCTTTTCTTGCAAATTTGCAGCTTTTTCTGGTAAATTTGCAACTCTTTTCTTGTAAATGTTAAACTTTTTCTGTAAATTTGCAACTGTTTTGTGATAAATTTGCAACTTTTCTTCTGGGAAATGTGCAGCTATTTTTCTTGTAAAACTGCAAATTTTTTGTGGTAAATTTGCAGCATTTTTTGTATAAATGTGCAGCTATTTTTGTGGTAAATTTGCGATTTTTGTGATAAATTTGTAACTTGTGTGATAGAATTGCTACTTTTTTGAGTAAATCTGCAACTTTTTTGTTTTATATTTGCAACCTTTCTTCATAAATGTGCAGTTTTTTGATAAATTTGTTACTTTTTTCTGGTAAATTTGCAGGTTTTTTTTTATTATAAATGTGCAACTGTAGAAGATGTGCTCAAATGACGAGGCTGAGTTTAGTCGTAAACCAGCTTTATTTGACAGAACACAGCTTCTAGCATTCTCAAAGCAGGAAAGAGAAAGAATCATATCTCAACACCCTTTTATATGTTTCCAGCATCAGAATTCAAGTCACATGGTGTCTTCAGTAAACATACAGTCACAAAGCATCCCTTTGAAGCTTCACCATTGTCTCTCATTTCCTGATGAACCGGAAATCTCTCCGGGGCATCTTCTGTGGGACAAAGAGACAAATCTCACACCTCCTTGTTATCTTCTGCAGATTCGAGTCCTCTGTCCTTGCAGACGTGACACCCCAATACACATGCAGTCCTGTCTCTGTGGCAACGTGAGCCCACAATGTGTGTCGCCCACACAACCGTTATTTCTGGCAAATTTGCACCTTTTATGATAAATTACTATTTTTCTCCCAATAAATCTGTCAGCTGCTACCTCCAGTAAGCAGGAGAAGGAGGACTTACTGAATGCAGACAGTTTTCAAGAGAATCATATTTTATACTTATTCACAAGGAGTCAAAATAATTAACAGCACTGAGGCTGATCACAAAACAAAGCCAATATGGCTATAAACACAGGAGGGAAAATACTCATGAGGAACATACTGACAACAGAGACCGGAGGGAAATACTGACTATGACACCACACCAGAACACAAACTCAGACAGACATAGGGTAACTAATAATTACATGGATGCAAGACAGCTGGGAGGCAATCAGGGGTTAAACAGCAATACACATGAGAGAAAGTAGCTATGGCTATAGAACACACGAGGGACTGAGAACAACAGGTAAACAAGTACAGGGGATACACACGAGACTTGCACAGAAGACCGAGGGAGGACACGACAGACTAAGGACTGGGGAGCACAAAGGACAATCACAGAGGACCCAGGGGGAACACAGAAGACAAATACTGCAAAATGATAATGACTAGGGAAAACACAATGACATCAAAATGGACATAAAGCATGGACATAGACTAAAACTATGTCCAGATTCTGACACAAATCTGTAACTTTTTCCTTATAAATATGCAACCTTTTTCTATTAATATTTTGACTTTTCTTGGTTAATTTGCAAATTTTTTTCTGGAACTTTTTCAATTTTTTTTTTTTGTTGTTGTAAACTTGCAACTTTTTTCCTTATGAATTTACAAGGTAAGTCTTTTGAGGTTTCCTCGATCTTGTTGCGGTTGCCAGATCTGCAAACACTAACAACTCACCACAGTAATGTTTTTTCTCACCAATTTAGTGCATTAAAAAAACACACTTCTTATACTTTATAATTTTGAGATTTTATTTGACCATATGTCACTCTTTTTCTCACAAATTCACAATTTTTCCTCATGAATTTCTGACTTTTGTCTTATAAAGTCTCCTTGTTTTCTCTGTAATTTTGCCCTTGTTTCAGGTGAGAGCATTGATCCATCAAAATGTCTGTGCACGTCCCTGCTTTAGGCAAATTAAATTGTACATATGGTACATGGAACAGTTCCATCACTATTCTCTTAAAGGTAAATCTGGTTCACTGATACTGCAAGTAATAACAGCATTAAACTGTAGTACATAAAGAATAAAATGTCACAGTATTGTTAAAGCAGCACTATGTAACTTTCTTGTTCTGGGTAGGAACACTGAAAAGACTACAACTATGGTGACTATGACCTCAGTCCCAACAGCCTATCACAAGGTGCTCAGTTGTTGGTGGTTACAGCTGTGCCATGTCATTAGCTGTTGGAACTCGGGTCACAGTTGCCTTCATTGTAATGACATTCACCCGATTAAAGGTTGATGGAGCGTCAAAATAATTTTGGAAAAATTATTTTAAGGTGAAAATCTTAACATACTGTTGAAAAAAAGACCCCACAAGACAAGAGTTGTTCCATATGGATCAATAAAGCAGCTGATCTGAAACCCATCACTGACCTTTTGTTGTTAAGAACTGCCCTGACTGGAGATTAAAGGAATTTGCTCCTCTGCCCTCAAACTCATGCTTTAGTCTGACCACTTGAGTGTGTCTTTCTTTTGAAGGTAATGGAGACGTATGAGCCAAAGTCATCAAAGCCTCACCCACTGGGTGTGCCCTGCTTTTATGTATTATCTATAGAAGGGATATTTTAAGGATTTCAGGGCGCATGGACCTCTAAATTTGGCTGCTTAGTTTATTCTAAACCTGGAAAAGACACAGAGACTGTCTATCAGTCTGTGGCTCAGAGAGTGAACTGTTCAGTCCTGTTTGAAGGTCAGTGCTATGAGTTAGTCTTTCAGCTACTGGATATTCTTATCAGATTCCTTTTTCAGACGGGTTTCCATCATGCAACAAATGTTAATCCTGGCCAAAAGCCCTTTCAGATGCTATCAACAGTAGTATTTCATGTAAAAGAAGTAATAAAAAAACTACAGTTGCAGTCAACAGAGATGCAGCCCCAAGCACCTCTGCATTCTCTGCAACAGTTTTGTGAAGCTCGTAAGATATGAGCAGACCTAGTTATTGCAAGGATATACATCAGTGACATATTGAATGTTTGCCATGTTTGTGATCTCATGACCTTGTGATCTTGACCGGTCAGGACCCCAAGGTGAACCTGTGTACCAAGTTCAGAGACCATAGGTTAATTTTTAAAAATGTAATTAGTGACAATAGCATTGCAATTAAGACTGGTTCAAAATATTCAGTTGTTCAGACATTTGTTCATTAGGATGCTGTTTGGCTTTTTATTTTAAACCGGGTGTTCTTCTTTTTTAAATGAGGGCAGCAATACCAAACAGTCTAACTGTTTGGCATTGCTGATACCAAACATTACAAAATATTTGCTGAACTAACGGTTCTGGCGCCACACGAGTTGGCTGCCTTTTGCAACAGCAGCTCAATTCTGAGTCTTTTTATCTTCCTTCTTCTTTCTGATCCGGTGATAACTTTCTGATCCGGCACACCTTTCACTCTATATATATCACGGACACACAGATCGCCCCAAAGGTCTCCCGAGTCGGCGGACGGAGCCTCTGTTTACAGCAGGAGACGATACAGCAGGGAAGACCTAGCTAGCACTCAACCGCCACCCGGTGCTAACGGAGAAACTTGACATACCGGGGAACTGAAGCGAAAACGATGCGGGTGCCGGGCTGGAGTTTAGGCGGCGTGCAAGAAATATAAGACAGAATAATAAAGAGTGATGGCAAGAACCAAGCAGACCGCCCGTAAATCTACTGGAGGAAAAGCCCCCTAGGAAGCAGCTAGCCACCAAGGCTGCTTGGAAAAGCGCTCCGGCCACCGGTGGAGTGAAGAAGCCTCACTGTTACAGGCCCGGTACCGTGGCTCTGAGAGAGATCCGTCGCTACCAGAAATCCACGGAGCTGCTCATCCATAAGATGCCCTTCCAGCGCCTGGTGAGGGAGATCGTGCAGGACTTCAAGACTGACCTGCGCTTCCAGAGCTCCGCCGTCATGGCTCTGCAGGAGGCCAGCGAGGCCTACCTGGTGGGTCTCTTCGAGGACACCAACCTGTGCGCCATCCACGCCTAGAGGGTCACCATCATGCCCAAAGACATCCAGCTGGCCCGCCGCATCCGTGGAGAGAGAGCTTAGACTTTCTGCTGCACATCCACCAACCACAATGCTCCGCACTGTGTGTCTATATATATATATATATATATATATACTATATATATATATATATTTATAGTAATATGTACATATGTATACTAGTTGCTCTTGTTTTTTCTTGCCTTCTGATTGTTGCTCTGAGTGTTACTATCCCTGTGCTGTTGCAATCCTGGAATTTCCCCATTGTGGGACTAATAAAGGCTTATCTTAATAAAGGCTTATCTTAACTGTGTATGCATGGTTTTGCCAATGCGCTTTTTTATCATAATTATTATACAAGTTTTGACTGCTGTCTTTAAATTAAAAAAAAAAAAAGTGGAAAAAGAAAACCGGTGGTATGCACTATTCCATCTCTGCTCCAGGACCCAGTATTTGTGTCTCTGACGGCAGTGGATGCTGAACACATTAGTTTACCATGATTTCTGAACTGAAGACAAAAGGCATAAATTCAGCAGCATGGGAACACTTTTACGGACTTAAATGACTGAGTGACACTTTTTACTCATTTAAAGATAAATGATAGCTCTAAATTTGGTCTTTTCTCAGAAGCAGCAATTGTTCCTTGTGTTTTCTCTTTCTCTCTGCCCCCCACCAACCATTTCATATTCCTTCAACTCCCTCCCCCATTCCCTCTGTCAGGTAAAGCATAAGACAATTTAAATAAACTATTAAAGTTATTATATGTACATAACTAATTATATCTGTCTCTCTCTCTCTATATATGTCTCTCGGAGCTCCTCTGAGGGGAATTCAAACTTAAACATGTATAATTTGAGCCTCGTAAATCTTCTCCCATGGTTCCCGGTGATCATGTTGAATCACATAAATACCAGACTGACTGCAGCGCAGAGAGTGAGTGTAACAGCAACAGAGACTCGGTCCTGTCCTATACGAGTGTGAGGAGTAACAGCTCCTACCTGGGCAGTGATGAGATGGGGTCAGGAGACGAGCTGCCGTGTGACATGAGGATCTCCTCAGACAAACAGGACAAACTCCACGGCTGCCTGGAGCACCTTTTCAACCAGGTGGACTCCATCAACAGCCTCCTGAAAGGAGCCGTCATGACCAAAGCCTGTGAGGAGACCAAACACTTCTACTCCGACCACGGGCAGCCAGAGTTCAGGCAGACAGAGGACTGGACGGTCCGCGGTCGATGCGTCATCCACAAGAACATCCAGGAGGACCCGTGGAACCTTCCCACCTCCATCAAAACTCTGGTGGACAGCCTGCAGAGATTTGTGGATGACGGGAAGAACCAGCTGCTTCTGGCTCTGCTCAAGTGTACAGACACGTCCCTTCAGCTGCGGCGGGATGTGATTTTCTGCCAGGCAGCGACAGGCGCCCTGTGCACACTGGCCGAGCAGCTGCTGATGGCGCTGAGGTCGCGCTTCAACAACGCCGGTGAGTACCAGGAGGACAGCAGGGAGACGAGCCGCAAGTGGTTGGAGCAGATCTCTGTTATCGGGGTTCTGATGCACTTTCAGTCCACGCTGGCGCCACATGTGAAGGAGGAGCGCACCATGCTGGAGGACACCAAGGCTGCCCTGTTGGACCTGGACAAAGTCACTGTGTTCTTCAGGCAACTGGATGACGAGTATCTAGTGGCAAACACGCCGGTGTGGTACCAGGTGGAAGGCAGCAGACACGCCCTGAGGGTCACCCTGTTCCTGGACAGCTGTCACTTCAGCGAGCTGCCCAGCAGGCTGCAGAATGGAGGAAGTCTGAAGATCCACACCGTCCTCTTCACCAGAGCTCTGGAGCGTCCAGACGGCGTCTGTCCTCAGGACCTGTCCTCCATGGAGGAGTTCCAGCAGCGCACCAACGCCGTGTCCCTGGAGAAGGTGAAGGTGTACTACCGCAGACTCAGGGCCTTCTACCTGGAGAAGTCCAACCTCCCCACTGACTCCAACACCACGGCCATGAAGATAGACCAGCTGCTGCGTCCTCTCAACACTCTGGACAACCTGTGCAGACTGATGCAGTCCTATGTCAACGTCCGCCCCGCTGCCCAGGGCCACCCATCGGGCGTCAGCGTGCTGTGTGTGTCCTCGGAGCTGTGCAATCGCCTGGGGGCCTGCCACGTCACCCTGTGTGGCACCGGCATGCAGAGGTGTACCTTGACCGTGACCCTGGAGCAGGCCATGATCCTGGCCCGGAACCATGGCTTGATGCCACGCTGCATCATGCAGACCATGGACATCATGAGGAAACAGGGAGCACGGGTGGAGCTCTCTGCCAAGAACCTGAAGGTGATGGACCAGATGCCTTCAGCAGCTCCAAGGCTCTACAAGCTGTGTCTGCCGCCTTCAGATGGAGACCTGTAGGAGCGCTGGGGGAGGGTGGAGCAACAGACACCACCATTAACAACCCAAGGATCATTCCAGCATGGACGCCGCGAGAGTCTTCGCCATGACTGAAACTGATACGACTTCTGACGACCAGTGCAGAGTATCTGATGATGGAGGAGAAGGAATTGTAGAGATGTTACTGCTCGTGTTATTAACTGGAATTAACCAAACTACCTGTAACCCAGATCATTTTGCCTTGGACTGCAAGCTCTGCCTCAGCATGGGATGGCATCCCCCAGGGCTCCATGCTGGGAACCCCTTGGTTTTAGCTGCAGGGAAGTCCCAGAACAGACTTTGGAAATTTGATTTTGGAAATAGGAAGTGACGGGAATGATAAAGATGGCAGCGGGGGGGGGGGGGGGGGCAGTTGCATGTGCAATTACTGTAGGTGTAGTGTGAGTACTGTATTACTGCACTATATGAAGGATAGCTATTTATTGTGTCCAGAAGGAGTTTTTATTCTTGTTTGTATTTTTTAATGGCTCACTTACTCGTATCAGGTATTAGAGTCTAAAAACATTCCAGTACTGAACAGTATTTAAAGGACCAATGGCTTGCCGTCGTAAACTGCTCCTGTTTTTGTTTTTTTTTGTTTTTTTAATTTAAGTGCGGGGATCTCAGCGATGTCAGGAAGTGTTGGTCTTCAGGGAGCGAAAAGGGACAAGGTGGAGTCGAGCTAGCTATAATCAGGAGTTTGGATGGCGGAAGCTAAAATCAAACTATAAGATAAATTATTAATATATTAATGCTAGTGGAGAGTTTTTAGCACATTTTTTAAAATTGACTTTTGTGTTGTTTGTTGAAAGAAGTGCACCGATTGGTCCATTCAGTGTTAGCAGAAGAAAAGTGTACTGTAACAAAAAGAGACTGTAGCATCAGTTTACTCTATTTTTTTTGTGTACATACAGATGTTAACGGCGTCAACAGATGGGAGATGAGATTCATTTTACATTATTGCTATAAATTAAATCTTATTTTTTATGGGAATAATATAGATTATAAAGTGGGGTTTTTGCAATTGTGCATTTGAAGAGAAGCTGTGTAACCTCACTGACGACACGTTGACAACTGTTAAAGATGGCTGACATTGAGGAAGCGTGGTCTGGTTTGAACTGAGCGGCGTCGCTCTGCTGTAGCATGACTAGCTTACGACAGACGTCCAGTTTAATTATCGTTTCAGTGTAAATTCACTAGGCCTCTAAGGATAATTAATATATCAACTTATCATATGAAAATTATTTTTTACACTTGTACAAAATGAGGAGGAAGAATATGAAGGCAGCTCATTTCAGTGTAAACAGCATTATATCATAAGTTCATTTTTTAAAATTATACTTAACACACTGATTTATCGAGGTAATTTTTATAACGTTTGTATACCACTGTTAATAGTCTCTCGGCGCCACACCAGTCGGCTGCCTTTTGCAACAGCGGCTCGATTCCGAGTTTTTTTTCCCCTTCCTCTCTCTTTTGATGCTCTGAGTGTTGCTATCCCTGTGCTGTTGCAATCCTGGAATTTCCCCGTTGTGGGACTAATAAAGGCTTATCTTATCTTATCTTATCTTATATAATTATAGCAAGAGGAACCTATAAATACTATTTACATACAGTATATATGAAATACGAGCAGAGCTCCTTTTTGGCAAGATAAATGTTTGGCACAACAAAGCAAGCAAAAATAAAAACAAAACAATAAACAAACTTGCCTTAAAAAATGCTCTGAAATAATTTCAGACACAAGCAGGATTCAAGAGAAGTTCCCATCTCTTTGATGTCTGTGGTGGTGAGGTGAGCTGTTGATTATTTAGGACTTTCTTAATGTATTATTAAAAAAAAAGTGATTTTTATGTTGGTGTGTTCAGAAATAATACAGCAGATATTTTCTCCATCCATCCATCCATTTTCTACTGCTTTTCCGAAGGTCCGGGTTGCGGAAGCAGCAGTTTAAGCAGAGAAGCCCAAACTTCCCTCTCTCTGGCCACCTGCTCCAGCTCTTCAGAGAGGATACCAAGAGGTTCCCAGGACAGTTGGGAGACGTAGTTTCTCCAGCGTATCCTGGGTCTGCCCCAGGGTCTCCTCCCAGTTGGACGTGCCCGAAACACCTCAAGTGGGAGGCGTCCAGGAGGCATCCTGATCAGATGTCCAAACCAACTCAACTGGCTTCTTTCAATGTCGAGGAGTAGCGGTTCTAGTCTGAGCCTCTCCCGGATGACTGCGCTCCTCACCCTATCTCTAAGAGTGAGTCCAGCAATCCTAAGGACAAAGTTCATTTTGTCCTACAAGATATTTCATCAAACATAATTAGATGTTAAAGAAAATGACTAAAATAAAACTTAACTTTATCTGAGAGCTGTGATGAAGGACAGATGTTTGTGACTTCATCAAAATCATGCTGAACATAAACTCACATCTTTTATAAATTTCTTTTTCCTGTAATGTTTTCACTGAGTTCAGACTGCTCTTATGTAATTTGACTATTTTTTTTTAATTAAAGTTCATTAGAATAGAATAGAATAGGCTTTATTGTCATTGTACAGTTTGTTGGATAGTATATTCTGTATATTATTAATATGGCGGTGCCTTAGAGTAGAGAGGGGGTGGCGTCACCTGGGGTATATAAGACAGCAGCGGGAGCCATCTTGTCTCTTGGCTATGGCTCTCAAGCTAGCGGTAGTGACTCCTGTGTTCCTGGCTCGTGTTCTAAATAAAACTATAAAACATCACCTCGACTCCTCATTAATTTGATACACAACATTAGGAGATGAGGATACACGGAAATGGAGAGGGCTGCTACCTCATTTCGTCCATTTTTGTAGGCTCCGGGTGAGCCGCTGTTCCCTTGGTCCAGGTGGTATGTGGCCTTCGAGAACTATCTCACAGTGCTGGACCTTGGCAACCTGGACAGATTACGTGCGAGGGCTATTCTGGTCCACAATTATCCTCTCGGCGCCACACGAGTAGGCTGCCTTTTGCAACAGCGGCTCGATTCCGAGTTTTTTTTCCCTTCCTCTCTTTTTTGACCAGTCTTTTTTTTTCACCCCACTTATATCACGGACACACAGATCGTCCCAAATGTCTCCTGAGCCGGTGGACGGAGCCACTGTTTATAGCAGGATACGATACAACAGGGAAGAGCTGCTAGCATTTAACCGCCACCTGGTCCCATTGGAAAAACTCGACATACTGAGAGAATTGAGGCGAAAGCGTCGCGGCTGCCGGGCTGGAATAAGGCGGAGGACAAAAAATATAAGGTACAGACCCTCCCTTCCATCTGTTGTCATGGGAAATGTACGGTCGATACTGGGAAAGTTAGATGAGCTAGCGGCTATCTCCCGTTATGATAGCACTTACCGGGAGTGCTCTCTCCTTTTGTTTACTGAGACGTGGCTAACTGAACTAGCAGCAGATGCTAACATTGAGCTGGAGGGTTTTCACATGATACGAGCTGACCGAACACCAGACAGTGGCAAAGCTAGGGGCGGTGGAGTGATAATGTATGTTAACAACAACTGGTGCAGACCGGGACATATCACTGTTAAACAACGACACTGCAGCAAAGACTTTGAGTTGCTAGCTGTTAGCATGAGGCCTACATATCTCCCGAGAGAACACTCACACGTGATCTGCATTGTTGTTTATGCAAATCCGACGGCGAACGCTGGGACAGCGCGTGACGTCATCCATTCAGTAACCAGCAGGCTGCAGACAGAACACCCAGATGCTCTTCTCCTCATCTCAGGCGATTTCAACCACGTTTCACTGTCTCCCATTCTACCCACGTTCACCCAGTATGTCACATGCCACACTAGAGACAATAAAACACTGGATTTATTCTACGCAAACACTAAGGAGGCGTACACCTCATCACAACTCCCCCCACTCGGGAGATCGGATCACAACTTGGTTCATCTCCGGCCGGTGTACAAACCCCTAGTGCACAGACAACCTCCGGCCATGCACACTGTGGAGTTATGGTCTGAGGAGACAATGGACACTCTAAAGGACTGTTTTGAAGCCACCGCCTGGAAGCAGCTCTGCGATCCACATGGTGAGGACATCGATGGCCTCATTCACACCTTCACGGGCTACCTCAGCTTCTGTGTGGACAAATCCGTTCCCACCAAGACCATACGGCGTCACTCAAACAACAAACCCTGGATCAACCCTGAGATAAAAACACTTCTGAGAGAGAAGAAGAGGATCTTCAGGTCGGGGAACAGGGAGATGCTGAAGTCCGTACAGAGGGAGCTGAGGAGAAAGATCAGAGAAGGCAAGGACAGCTTCAGGAAGAAGATGGAGGACAAGCTGCAACAGAGCGACATCAGCGGGGTCTGGAGAAACCTCAAAACCATCTCGAGGCTCCAGAATACCTCCCCCCAGGCCATGGGGGGCAGGGAGTGGACGAACAACCTGAATCTGTTTTTCAATAGATTTGACCAACCGCCCTCCCCCCTGTCTGCACAACAACCACTGCTGCCTCTAAGAAATCAAGTCCTGCTGCCCACTCCCCACTCCACCGACACCCCCCCCCCCCCCCACTCCCAACACACAGCCCCCCATCCTGACCCTGACCAAGACCCAGGTGAGGACGGAGCTGAGGAAGATCAAGGCGAGGAAGGCGTCGGGACCGGACGGCATCAGTGCAAAGCTCCTCAAGTCCTGTGCAGACCAGCTGTGTGGGATTGTGACGTATATCTTCAACATGAGCCTGAAACTGGGGAGGGTACCACAGCTGTGGAAAACATCTTGTGTGGTACCTGTACCAAAAACTTCCCACCCCAAAGAGCTGAACAGCTACAGACCGGTGGCCTTGACGTCCCACTTGATGAAGACCCTGGAGAGACTGCTCCTTGCTCATCTCCGCCCCCTGGTGGAACCAGCGATGGATCCACTCCAGTTCGCCTACCAGCATGGCATTGGGGTGGAGGATGCGGTGATCTTCCTCCTTCACCGTTCTCTGTCCCACCTGGAGAAGCCCGGGAATATGGTGAGGATCATGTTCTTTGACTTCTCCAGTGCTTTCAACACCATCCAACCGATGATCCTGAAGGACAAGCTGCTGCGCGCAGGGGTGGACCAGCACCTGTCATCATGGATCCTGGACTACCTCACGAACCGGCCTCAGTTTGTGAGAACCCGGGACTGTGTTTCCGACACGATCATCAGTAGCACGGGGGCCCCCCAGGGAACGGTGCTGGCTCCCTTCCTGTTCACTCTTTATACTGCGGACTTCTCACACAACACAACACACTGCCATCTACAGAAGTTCTCTGATGACTCTGCGATCGTTGGTCTCATCTCCAACGGAGATGAAGCTGAGTACAGAGGGCTTATCCAGGACTTCGTGGACTGGTGCCATCGGAACTGCCTCCAGATCAACGCGAGGAAAACTAAGGAGCTGGTGGTGGACTGCCACAGGCATGGGCAGCCCCTCACAGCACCAGTAAATATACAGGGAACAGACATCGAGATGGTGACATCCTATAAGTACCTGGGTGTTCATCTGAACAATAAACTAGACTGGTCACACAATACTGACGCACTTTACAAGAAGGGACAGCGCAGGCTGTTCCTGCTGAGGAGACTCAGGTCTTTTGGTGTACAAGGGGCGCTGCTGAAGTCATTCTATGACACGGTGGTGGCATCAGCCATCACTTTTGGAGTGGTCTGCTGGGGCAGTGGCATTACTGCAGCCGATAGGAAGAGACTGAACAAACTGATTAAGAAAGCTAGCTCTGTCCTGGGGCAGCGCCTTGATCCGATGGAGGAGATAGGAGAGAGAAGGACGGTGGCTAAACTGTCATCTCTGCTGGAGTCCGAGTTCCACCCTATGCAGGACATACTGGATGCACTGAGGAGCTCATTTAGCAGCAGACTACATCATCCCAGGTGCACAACCGAGAGGTTTCGTAGGTCCTTCCTACCGACGGCTGTCAGACTGTACAACCTAAGCAGGGCTACTCGCAGAGATAGCAAAAAGACGTAACAAACTAATAGTTTTTTGAATGCAAAAGATGCAATAGACTTACACAATGGTCCTCTCCGGCATACAACTAGGAACGTACCGGTCGCTATGGAGGGTGAGAATATGTATGGGCACATAATCATACCATGTAGGATAACTAAGTAGTCGGTTATGCTGTTTCATCCCATCTAGCAACAATGCTCTGCACTGTGTGTGTTTATATATTTACATATTTATTCCATCTAGCTACAATGCTCAGCACTGGGTGTGTTTATATTTATATATCTATATATTTATTCCATCTAGCTACAATGCTCCGCACTGTGTTTTTATATATCTACATATTATTCCATCTAGCTACATTGCTCCGCACTGTGTGTGTTTATATACTTGCATATTTATTCCACCTAGCTGCAATGCTCCGTACTGTGGGTGTTTATATATTTACATATTTATTCCATCTAGCTACAATGCTCTGCACTGTGTGTTCATATATTCATATATTTATTCCATCCAGCTACAATGCTCTGCACTGTGTGTCTGTGTGTGTGTGTGTGTATATATATATCTTATAGTAATATGTACATATGTATATTAGCTGCTCTTGCTTGCTTGTTTTTTTTCTTGCCTTCTGATTGTTGCTCTGAGTGTTGCTATCCCTGTGCTGTTGCAATCCTGGAATTTCCCCGTTGTGGGACTAATAAAGGCTTATCTTATCTTATCTTACAACCGTGGTATGGAGGGCCAGAGGATCCTGAGCACTCTAGGAGGAGGTGACACATTTGGAGACATCGTGGGGCTCATGGCGGACCACTTTCGTGCCCCTGAGAACACCATAATGCGGCGCATTCAGTTCAGACAGCAGCACCAGTGGCCCAGAGAGTCAGTTCACCATTTCGTGGCGGACCTTCGGCAGCTGGCGGGTGAGTGCAGGTTCGGGGCTTTGGAGGAGGAGATGATCCGCGACCAACTAGAGGAACATGTGGCCTACTCCTCCGCAAAGGTCCGCCTGCTAACTCATGCTGGTGAGCCAACGCTGATAGCAGTCATGGAACTAGTGCAGCAACACGAGGCAGCGGAAAGGATAACAAGGAATCTTGGTGAAATGGAGGCCCTACCCAGGAACAACAAGCAGTGGACGGCACTGGCCTTGGATCCGGAAGATGGCAGCGACAATGAGTACACAGCCATTGTGAAGATTAGGTCTGTCCTGAGGACGCCGAGATGCTACGGCTGCGGATCCAGCAGGCACCGCTATAGAGCAAGGGAGTGCGCAGCGAGGGGAAAGCATTGTGGACGATGCGGGTTCTTCCACCACTTCGCCAGGGTTTGTCAGAATTTTCAGAAGGAAGAACGGGGACCAGGGAAGGGGACTTCAATTAAGAAGACACCCACGGTGGTCCATACGGTCTAGCCCAACACAGACGGATGGATCCTCTGCAACATCGTGTTGGACGGGGTGCCAATCCCGTTGATAGTGGACACGGGGACGACGGTTTCTATCTTGAATCTGGCAATGGTGACGAAGTTCTTTCCGCATTACACTGTGAGTAAGACAGACATTGCCTGTCTTACTCATGGACCCACAATGTCCATGGCAGCAACCCTCTGGACATTGTGGGCTTGGTGTGGCTGTTGGTGAGGTATAAAGAGACCTCAATGCATGCAGCCGAGTTCATGGTGGCCTGTAATGGTAACAACTTAATGGGCTGTGGTTTGTTTAACGGGCTCGGTTTTTCCATCGCCTGCGGGGTCGTGGAGGAATGGTCAGGAGGTGGACTGTGGGACCGGCCATTTTATGTGGAAAGCGGCGAAGATGTGTGGGACTCTGGCTGACCCACTTCGGGTGAAGGTGGCCACCGCCAGCACCAGAGTACGTGGCCATGGCAAGCACTCCATGCCAGTGTTTGCGGTCCCTTAGATGGGGGACCCGAACGGCATGGATTAGCACCCGTGGGGTCGGATGGTTCAAGAGAACAGGTGCAGCAAACCTCTGGTGGCCGACCGAGTACCATCATTGAGCAGGGCACTGTCAGTGCTACTCCGATGCAGGAAATGAAAAAGATCGGGGCAAGACCAGATGGCACAAACCCTAGATGTGCCCAGAATGAAAACAAGAGAAGATGGCGCCGGTGGGTGGGCGCAATGGGGGCCGGTGGGCATCGTGCCTGACAAACATGAACGCCGCATCCTTCAAGGTTTTTGGCACCAAAGCGCGGGGAAAATAGTGGTGGGCCGGGCCAGGTAGCGTCCCTGCGTCTGCGCTATGCCGTGAACGCGGGGAAGGATGGGTGTTCGGCACGTGGTTATCTGGTAAAAATTCCCCAGGGAGCCGCAGCGGCTGAGAAAAAAACAGCTCTGCTGGGGAAGCCGCCAAATCCTCTTTCGGTGCGGAACGCAACCCTAATAGAACCCACGGCAACCAGTCCACCCAATTTGCATCCGTAAGCGAAGCCCTGAGCGCTGCTTTCAGTGACCTATGGAAACGCTCGCATAACCCATTGGCCTGTGGGTTGTATGCGGTCATGTGATGAATTGAGACGCCCAGGCTCCGGGCCATCGTGGACCAGAGGTCGGAAACAAACTGAGGGCCCCAATCGGACGTGATGTCCGAAGGGGTGCCAAAACGTGCTACCCATGTTGTCAAAAAAGCATGTGCCACGTCTGCGGACACGGTGGAAGCTAGCGGGACTGCTTCTGGCCATCGTGTGATGTGGTCCACCACTGTCGGGAGGTGCGTGAACCCCTGCGATGGCGGAAGGGGGCCCACGAGGTCCACATGAACGTGGTTGAACCTCTTAGCCAGGATATGGAACGGCTCCAAGGGGGCCTTTGTGTGCCTGTGCACTTTGGCTTGTTGGCATGCTACACAGGCCCACTCTGCTCACTCTTTCACCACTCTTTCACCTGTTTGCGCAGGCTCGGCCAGACGAACTTCGCTCCCACCATTTTGACTGACGCGCGCACTCCTGGGTGCGCCAGGGAGTGAACTGACTCAAAAACACGGTGACACCAAGGGCGTGGGACCACCGGGTGCGGGCGTCCTGTGGAGACATCACAGTACTGGGGGGGCCCCCCCCGTCTTGCAGTACTCTGCTCTCCAGCCTTAACCCTGTTGGTCCAGACTGGAGCGCGCACATGTCCACATCGCCAAGCTGCTCCCCGGCCATGGTCGTGTAATCTATCCCCACGTAGACTGGGGCCACTAATGCGCGCGAGAGGCAGTCCACCACCACGTTGAGTTTACTGGCCACATGCTGAATGTCGGTCGTAAACTCTGAAATCGTAGCCAGCTGTCTCTGCTGCCGGCCCGATCATGGTTCCGAAACCTTGGCCATCGCATACGTTAGCGGCTTGTGGTCCACGAACACAGTGAAGGTGCGCCCTTCCAGCCAGAACTGGAAGTGGCGTATGACCAGGTGGAGAGCCTGTAACTCTCTGTCGAATGCACTGTATTTACGCTCACTGTTGTGCAAAGACCTGCTAAAAAAGGTGAGCGGCTGCCAAGAACCGGTGACGCATTGCTCCACGATGGCCCCTATGGCCACGTCCAAGGCGTCAGTAGTGAGCGCTATCCGAGCCGCCGGGTCCGGGTGTGCCAGTAGTGCAGCGTTCGCCAGGGCTGTTTTAACCTCAGAGAACGCCTGCTCCCGCTCAGGAGTCCAGTCGACTCTGTCCACCGGTTTCCGTTTCTTAAGCGCAGCGTACAACGGCTGCATGAGCTGGGCTGCGTGGGGGAGGAAATGGTTATAAAAGTTAACCATCCCCAAAAACTCCTGCAGCGCCCTGACCATCTGAGGCCGGGGAAAATTCGCCACTGTGCGCACCTTGTCCGGCAAGGGTATCGCTCCCTCCGGTGAGATGCGGTGTCACAAAAAATTGATTCCCGTCACCCCGAACTGGCATTTTGCCGGGTTGATTATTAACCCGTGCTCCTCTAACCTCCGGAAAACCGTCCTGAGGTGGGTTACGTGTTTGTCCTTGGATGCACTGGCCACCAGGATGTCATCCAGGTAGACGAACACAAACGGCAGATCGCGCAACACTGCATCCATCATGCGTTGGAATGTCTGTGCCACGCCTTTTAACCCGAAAGGCATGCGTAAAAACTCAAACAGACCAAACGGGGTTATTACTGCCGTTTTACAAGGTTGTCATAGCCAGGAGCGGCACTGGGGTTAAGCTCCCAGTGCTCATAAAATGCTCCTTACGGCGTGCGTCTCTAAAAGCCTCTGACAACTAAGTCCAACTCCTAGCCTGCCCGTGTGGTTTAGTCTCTAAGCCCGGCGGAACTGCTTTTACTAATAGGAGAAGGGGCGAGGGCGGATCTCTGGCGCCTTAAAACCAGATGCTTCGGGTAGATGGTGGCTCGTCAACCTGGGAAGGTAGCCCATCTAGGGGAAGGTAAACCCTGATTTCAAACCTCCGCTGCCTTGCGGCACACCCGGTCACGGGAAAGGCTTCGGGAGTCAACCCTGAGGGAAAATCCAGAGTCGGAGCCCCTAAGGCAGTTCTCTGTTGTGCTCAACATCGTTCTGGCAGCTCCTGCGACGGCGCTGGTGCCAAACTATAGCAGCCCTGCTGCTCTTTTGGATTCATCAGTGACGTGGAGAGGGGGGACATGCTGCATGGGTAACATCTTGTCCTCCATATCTTCCTGCCCAGGCTTGAATCCTACCAACGCCCAACGCTGGAAGGTAGAACACCGGTGCGCATCGGCCTGTTCAACCACAGGTGGTGCTGTTCCAGCAGAGTAGACGTTTAGGATTCTCTTCCATGGTCATCATAGACCGACGGAGGCCGACGAGGTATGTCCTCCACACACACCGGGACCTGGTGGTAACCACAGACCAGGTCTATCTTAGAAAAAATACATGCCCCGGCGAGGTGAACGAACAATCCTGAATATGGGGGATCGGGTAGCGGTCGTGCGCTGTGGCGTTGTTTAATCTGCGGAAATCTCCGCAAGGTCGCCACGATCCCTCGGCCTTAGGAACCATATGTAGTGGGGATAGCCATGAGCTGTTTGATTGTCTGATGATGCCCAGCCTTTCCTTTCTTGCCTTTTTGGCAAACTCCTCGCACACTATGGCCAGTTTAGCTGTGTCCAGGCGCCGAGGTCGTGTGAAAACGGGCGGCCTGGTGGTGGTAATAAAGTGCTCCACCCTGTGTTTAGTGATGGCCGCCGAAAACGTCGGGACCGTGAGTGCTGGGAACTGGGTGAGCAGTGTGTGGAACTTACCACCTGGAGCTGTGATGTTGGCTAGCGTTGTTGGCCCAGTTCCTCGAGCTGTAAAGGGGAGAGAATCAAAAGACATTGCATTAATCAGGCGTCTGTTAGCAACATCGACTAGTAGTCCGTGTGTACACAAAAAATCAGCGCCTAAGATTGGGAAACTGCATGCCGCTATGACGAATGTCCATTGGTACGTATGGCCATACAGGGATACAGTCAGTGTCCTCTCACCAAAAGTCCTAATGTCAGAGCCATTTGTGGCCGTCAGCTCAGGGCCATTAGTTCCCGCTAGCCGGTCGGTGTAGGATGGCAGGATGAGGCTCTTTTAGGAGCTGGAGTCCACGAGGAACCATCTCCCCGAGCGTGAGTCTGTCACATAGAGCAGCTTGCTTGCTTCACCGGCGGTCGCAGCCACAATCGACTGCAATCGACTGCAATCGTCCTGGCATTTCCCGAACGCTTGAATTGGCACAGTGGCACGCATCAGCGTGTGTCCTCTCCACAACGGCAGTGGTAGGAGCAGAGCGTGTCTCTCTGGCGCTTCCTGGTCCCCGCTGCCGCTACCATCGCTGGCTCATCGCTTCCGCTGGCTGTCTTGCTGGGTTCCGACGTCGCTGCATTCACTGTGAGGGCTCTGGTGGTGAGAATAATCCGCTCTGCCTTCTGGGCTAGCGCACGGTAGTCACACGCGGCCAGCAGCGGCGAGTTGGCAAGGACCACTCTGGCCACTGTTGGGAGGTTCCGGAGGAAAAGGCGGACAAATAGAAAATGCCCATCGTCCGTGCCCATCAACGCCAACATCGTCTCCATCAGTTCAACCACCGACCCGTCTCCTAACTCGGAGCGCGTCAGGAGCCTCTCCGCTCACTCGCAGTCTGAGAGCATGTAGTGCCGGGTCAGCGCGGTTTTGAGAGCCCCGTATTTGTCGTGGGCTGGGGGCTGCTGGAGCAGGTTTGCTACCTGCCGAGTCGTGCAAGCGTCCAGCGCTGCAACCGTGTAGTAATATCTGATGTCATCTGCCGTTATTCTCCGGAGCGCGAACTGGGCCTCGGTGTGGAGGAACCAAGACTTCGGGTCGTGCAGCCAAAAGTCTGGTAGTTTGTCCGAAGCGGCGCACGCATTGCTGGGGCTTCCCGTCCGGGTCATCTTCGGGGTGTTTGCCTTGTGTTCCATTATTCGTCAAGGGTCACCAGTGTGGAGAAAGGAATAACCAGACCAAGCTTTCCGAGCAGATGAACTTTATTCACTCTTTCACATCTTCCAGAATCAGAGACATTAACCTCATGTAGTAGGGACTCTCTTTAATATCACGACACTCACACGTCCCTGCTACCTGAGGTCTTGCATTACAATTCACTCCCCCATGACAATCCCTTTTGTCCCCCAGCCCTTTGATCTCCCTGCTCTTCCGTCAGAGGTTCCAAGGTTGTCATAGCCAGGAGCGGCACTGGGGTTAAGCTCCCAGTGCTCATAAAATGCTCCTTATGGCGTGCGTCTCGAAAAGCCTCTGACAACTAAGTCCAACTCCTAGCCTGCCCGTGTGGTTTAGTCTCTAAGCCCGGCGGAACTGCTTTTACTAATAGGAGAAGGGGCGAGGGCGGCTCTCTGGCACCTTAAAACCAGATGCTTCGGGTAGATGGTGGCTCGTCAACCTGGGAAGGTAGTCCATCTAGGGGAAGGTAAACCCTGATTTCAAACCTCCGCTGCCTTGCGGCACACCCGGTCACGGGAAAGGCTTCGGGAGTCAATCCTGAGGAAAAATCCGGAGTCGGAGTCCCTAAGACAGTTCTCTGTTGTGCTCAACATCGTTCTGGCAGCTCCTGCGATGGCGCTGGTGCCAAACTGTAGCAGACCTGCTGTTCCTTTGGATTCATCAGTGACGTGGAGAGGGGGGACATGCTGCATGGGTAACATCTTGTCCTCCATATCTTCCTGCCCAGGCTTGAATCCTACCAATGCCCAACGCTGGAAGGTAGAACACCGGATCACTGGAGAGGACACTCCAGCTTCGCCTTTGGCATAGACAAAACACGGGGAATGACAGTTACCAGTTATAAGCCACTGCTCAATTGGCATAGAGCGCGGCGCCAGGGGTTGTTCCCGATGGTGGGAGGGATCATCGGATCTCACTGGACAGCTACCGCCTGCCTCAAGCTGGGCAGCCCCCAGCCAATAAGGTGTTGTCCCGCCACAGCTTGCTTTCCTCATTGGGTGCATGGGGATGAGGAGAAGTCCGAACGGCAGGCTGAGAACCTTCGCACCAGGCAAGACAAAAAAACAAAAGAGACCAACTCTAAAACTGGGAACTTGGAACGTCCGCACTATGATGACAGGACTCGCTGCTAACTTCAAGGACATCAACAACACCAGGAAGACTGCCATCATCAATAATGAGCTGAAGAGACTGGAAGTGGATATCGCCACTCTCCAGGAAACACGGTTGGCTGACGCAGGCACACTGAGAGAGAAGGACTACACGTTCTACTGGCAGGGAAAGGGCAGTGACGAACACAGGGAACACGGAGTGGGCTTCGCAGTGAAGAACACCTTTTTTTTTTTTGTTACTTATTTGTACCCGTAGGTAGACTTGGTTTGCAGTCTGGTGACAAGCCACCGGCTGCTGGTCGCTGCGTGCGTGAGCGCCCTAAACCTACATGTTTTTGGGTTTTTTTGGTGTGCGGGAGGAAACCGGAGAAATCCCGGAGTAAACCCGCGCAACACGGGGAGAACATGCAAACTCCACACAGCTCACTGTTGGTCGGGGGCTGGGATCGAACCCACGATCTCATGATCCCCGCGGTCCCCCGGCCGAGGGTAAAACTGTGCTGCCACAGTGCTAAACCACTGCGCCACCGTGCAGCCACCTTGCTGAAGATGGTGGAACCGGGCAGCAATGGCTCTGCACGACTTCTCACCTTCCGCCTCAACACCACTCAAGGACCAGTCACCCTCGTCAGTGTGTATGCCCCAACACTGACAGCTACACCAGAGGCAAAAGATGAGTTCTACGAGAATCTCGCAACAACTGTCAGGATCATCCCCAACTCTGAACAACTCATTCTCCTTGGAGACTTCAATGCCAGAGTGGGTGCTGATCACGACTCCTGGCCCTCCTGTCTTGGACCATTTGGCGTGGGCAGAATGAACGACAACGGACAGCGGCTGCTCGAATTCTGCACATATCATGATCTGTGCATCACGAACTCGTTCTTCAAGACCAAGCCCCAACACAAGGTTTCCTGGCAATATCCGCGCTCAAAGCACTGGCACCAGCTAGACTTGATCCTGACCAGGCGCACCTCACTGAAGAACGTGCTAATCACCCGTTCGTTCCAGAGTGCAGATTGTGACACAGACCATTCATTGGTGTATTGCAAGGTCAAGCTGCAGCTGAAGAAATTCCATTGTTCTGGACAGCCTGGAAAGGCACGGATTGACACCAGCAAGATGGCCCAACCAGAACTTGTTGAGCAGTTTGCCTCCACCTTTGAGAAGGAACTTGGTGTACCACAAGAAGGAGAATCTGCAAAGCAGAAGTGGGAAGAGCTGCGAAACACCATCCACTGCACAGCCTTGGCTACCTTTGGGAGGAAGACCTCGAAGTCACAAGACTGGTTTGATGCCAAGTTGACCGAGATGACCCCCGTCATTGAAGCCAAGCGTTCAGCACTTGCTGAGTACAAGAAGTACCCAAACGAGAAGAATCTCCAGATTCTCAGGGCTGCGAGAAGCAAAGTTCAGCAGACTGCTCAGCGCTGTGCCAACGAGTACTGGACTCAGCTCAGCCAAGACATTCAAACCGCTGCCATAACAGGGAACATCTGTGATATGTATGATGGCATCAAGGAAGCACTTGGTCCGGCTCAGAGCAAGACGGCCCCCCTCAAATCCTCCACTGGGGAGATGATCACAGAAAAGAACAAGCAGATGGAAAGATGGGTGGAACACTACACCGACCTCTACTCCAGACAGAACACCGTGACACCGTCAGCCCTTGATGCCATCGACTGCCTGCCATCCATGGATGAACTTGACGCCGAGCCAACCATCGATGAACTCAGCAAGGCCATTGATAGCTTGGCCGCTGGCAAGGCACCCGGCAACGATGGCATACCCCCCGACCTGATCAAGCACTGCAAGACTGCCCTACTGCTGCCATTGCATGAGGTCCTCTGCCAGTGCTGGAAGGAAGGTGCCGTACCACAGGACATGATGGATGCCAAGATCATCACCCTCTACAAAAACAAAGGGGAGAGAAGCGACTGCAACAACTACAGGGGCATCTCCCTCCTCAGCGTTGTTGGCAAAGTCTACGCACGAGTTGTTCTCGTTCGTCTACAGAAGCTTGCCAAACGTGTCTACCCCGAGTCTCAGTGTGGCTTCCGCGCTGAGCGATCGACGGTAGACATGATATTCTCCATCCGCCAACTCCAGGAGAAATGCAGAGAACAGAACATGCCCCTGTACGTCGCCTTCATCGACCTCACCAAAGCGTTCGATCTGATCAGCAGAGAGGGCCTTTTCAAGATCCTGCCAAAGATAGGATGCCCACCAAAGTTGCAAAGCCTCATCGAATCGTTTCACACCAACATGCAGGGGATAGTGCAGCACGACGGCAACGTGTCAGAGCCATTCAACATATGCAGCGGAGTGAAACAGGGCTGTGTACTTGCGCCAACCCTCTTTGAGATTTTCTTTGCTATGCTCCTGAGGCATGCCTTCAGCACAGCAAGAGGGAATCTACCTGCACACAAGATCTGACGGCAGGTTTTTCAACCTCGCCCGCCTGAAAGCCAGAACCAAAGTACGTGAGGCTCTAATCAGAGACATGCAGTTCGCAGATGACTCTGCAGTCATAACCCACACACAGCAGGAGCTTCAGACCCTGATGGACCGCTTCTCCCAGGCATGCAAGGATTTCGGGCTTACCATCAGCCTGAAGAAGACTAACGTCTTGGCGCAAGGCATGGAAGCACCACCAACCATCACCATCGACGACTACGAGCTGGAGGTGGTGAATCAGTTCACGTACCTGGGGTCCACTATCAGCAACAACCTCTCCCTTGATACAGAGATCGACAAGAGGATTGGAAAATCAGCCTTCACACTCGCTCGCCTCACCACACGAGTGTGGGAGAATCCCAAACTCTCTGTCAAGACGAAGATGGCAGTGTACAACGCCTGCGTCATCAGCACACTGCTCTATGGGAGTGAGACGTGGACAACATACGCCCGGCAGGAAAAGAGACTGAACTCCTTCCACTTGCGCTGCATTCGCCACATCCTGGACATATCGTGGCAGGACAAAGTGCGCAACACAGAAGTTCTGTCCCGCGCCGGCCTTCCCTCCATGTTCACTCTACTCAGGCAGCGCAGGCTCCGCTGGCTAGGCCACGTTCACCGTATGGAGGATGGCAGAATCCCCAAAGACGTCCTCTACGGAGAACTGGCGACTGGCAGGAGAGACGTTGGCCGCCCACAGCTGCGCTTTAGAGACGTCTGCAAGAAAGACATGAAGGCCCTGGAGATCAACACAGAGCGCTGGGAGGACCTTGCAACGGACCGCTCCAAATGGAGAGGCACCCTGACCAGACAGCGCAAGGTGGGTGAAGAGAGACTGACTGCTGCAGCAGATGAAAAAAGGACCCGCAGGAAGAACCGCCACAGATCCAACAGCACGGAGACCACCCACAAGTGCGACCTGTGTGACAGGGACTGCCATTCGCGCATCGGCCTGTTCAGCCACAGGCGGTGCTGTTCCAGCAGAGTAGACGTTTAGGATTCTCTTCCATGGTCATCATAGACCGACGGAGGCCGACGATTAGAGTAAAGAGGGGGTGACGCCCAGCCTCTGGGGGTGGCGTCACCTGGGGTATATAAGACAGCAGCGGGAGCCATCTTGTCTCTTAGTTGTGGCTCTCAGGCTATGTAGTACCTCCTGTGTTCCTGGCTGGTGTTCTAAATAAAACTGTCACCTTGACTCCTAAATAATTCGAGACACAACAAAGTTGTACAGTAAAGCAAAATTGTGGCATTATTTGATATTAATGTCCATACTGCATTTCTTCTAATGATCGATCTAAATTTCAGTCCATGGATTAAAGTTCTCTGTCACTGCCAGGAATGTCTGTCAATTAGAAAAAAAAAAAAAAAAAACACATTCTGAGGTTAATGTCTTTTTTCTCTGTCACACAACTCAACACTTCCTAAAATTATTCAAAAATAAAAGTTCTACAGCATTTCAATGGCTTGGTTTCTTTATGTTATTTTTTTTTTTTTTTATTTAAGTTTTTGTAAAGGGTATACAGGTCATTACAGCATTGCATTGTTTACATTTTCATCACATGTTCCCTTATTTTTTGCTATTTGACAACATTGGTAGGATAGTTATTACAACAACCCCCCCTTTTTTTTTAAAGTGAAAGAAAAAGTGAAGTTAAGGAGAATTAAATAAAAAACAAACAAACAAATGAATAAACAAACAGAACAGCAAAAAACAAACAAATAGAAAATTAAGTAATTAAAAGTAAAAGAGCAAATGAGTAGCGTTGGAACAAAGAGCGGGACCATTATTGAAATGGTATTTGTCAAAGATTAGTTCTAATGGAAGACACATATGCGATCCAGGGTTGCCAAAAGATTATGAACCCATCCATGTCCTGTCTCAGTGCGAATGTCAACTTTTCCATCGAGTAAATGTCTTGAATCACGTTAATCCAATCTTCAGGTGTAGGACAGTCCTTCAGCATCCATTTTTTAGTTAGGGCTTTTTTACTTGCCAATATTAAAACATTGAATAAGTATTTATCTCCTCGTCTTTCCAGTGAGTCCGGTAATAAACCCAAATACAAAGTTACAAAAGAAAAGGGAAGTGTTATTTTGAATATTTTCCCCAATATTGTCTGTACGTTGGACCAATATTGGTGGATAACTGGGCATGACCAAAACACATGAAAATGATTTGCAGTCTTTTCACCACACAAGCGCCAACAGTTCAACCCCTTATGGGTAAATTTGTTTTGTGCAGGTGTTCTGAAAAATCTTACCAAGTTTTTCCATCCAAATTCTCTCCACTGCAGGGATGAGGTACTTTTCCATTGCTGTTTATTTAGCTTTTCCCATATTTCCAATTGTAAAGTGAAATTCCCCTCTTTTTCCCATCTCTCGTTTATATACGATGTGTTGTCTCCTTTTAAGTCTTGAAGACCTTGGTATATTTTAGAAATGTATCTGATCCCTGGGATCCCTTTATATGCCATTAAGAAGACCTTCAGAACACCTGACTGGGCCCTTTCCAAATCCTCCTTTTTAAGTATATTGTTTATGTGGTGTCTAAGCTGAAAGAACCTGTAAAGATCTTGATTTATTAGACCTTGTTTTTTCAAATCTTCAAAACTTCTTAAAGTTTGCCCCTTAAAAAAATCGTAATATTTTATCAGCCCTTTCTCTTTCCACTCTTTAAATCTAGTGTCTGTTTTATTGGGGGTAAAGTCTTGATCATAGGCAATCCATTGCAGAAGTCGATAGGGCTCTTTAGCTTGATTCTCTCTGACTATCTTAAACCAAATTTTTAGCGGGGTCTCTATCCACGGGTTAGTGTTATTCAGGAGTTTAGTTAAGGCATTGTTCCCTATTATCGCCTGTAGGGGGATGTCACTTGTTATTTGGCATTCCATCTCCTTCCATTGTGCAGTGTAGACTGGGTTACATATCTCTACTAAAGTTTTAATTTGTGCAGCTATAAAATAGTCCCTGATATTTGGCAGTGCGAGCCCACCTTTGTCTTTGTTTAGCTGTAGGGTTCTATATCTGATTCTAGGTCTCTTACCCTGCCATATGAGTCTTGAGATCCTTCTGTCCAGTTCCTGCCATGTTTTTTTGGGAGGTTCTACCGGTATTGTTTGGAAAAGGTATAGAAGACGTGGAAGTATATTCATTTTGACTGCTTCAATTCTTTGTGCGGTACCTAAGAATAGTATCATATTCCATCTTGCTAGGTCAGATTTTATTTTTGTCACCAGCGGATCATAGTTTAGTGTTATAATTTTGTCGAGTTGTTTCGGGATATTGACCCCCAGATATTTCATAGATTCCAACTCCCAGTTAGTTTTGAGTTCATTTAGTGAATAATGATTTGGGTCATAGTTGAATGTTAAAACTTGGGTTTTATGCATGTTTAATTTGTACCCTGATAAATCTCCATAGTCTGAAAAAACTGAGATTAGTTCTGGTAGAGAAGTGTCTGGCTGCCCTAGGTATATTAAAATGTCATCAGCAAAGAGTGCTATTTTATGTTCTTTCTGACCAAGTGTAATACCTTGAATTTCTTGATTTTGTCTTATCCATTGGCTCAGAGGTTCTATGAAGATTGCAAAGAGCAGTGGAGACAGGGGCAGCCTTGACGACATCCTCTTTCCAGCTCAAAAGATGATGATAAATTACCGTTAATCCTTATTTTAGCTGTTGGTTTTTTATATAATGCCTGTATAGTTCTAATGAAGTTGTTATGAAAATTGAAACTGGATAAGATTTTATAGAGGAAAGACCAGTCAACCGAATCGAATGCTTTTTCAGCATCTAATCCCAATATGACTGCATTTAAGTTATATTTTTTTATATGATGAATTATGTGTAAAGTGCGTCGAATGTTGTCTTGTGTCTGTCTTTGTCTTATAAAACCTGTTTGGTCTAAGTGAATTAAGTCTGTCAGTATGTTTTCTAACCTTTTGGCAAGGATAGTGGTAAAAAGCTTATAGTCCTGATTTAATACACTGATTGGTCTGTAGTTGGAGCGTTCTAGTTTATCCTTTTCAGGTTTAGGTATGACTGCAATGACCCCTTCTCTCCAGGAGGGGGGGATTTCCCCTGTGTGGAGGACGTAGTTAAATGTTTTCAGGAGGAGAGGAGATAGTTGCTGTTTAAAGGTTTTGTACCATTCTGCTGTATAGCCATCTGCTCCTGGGGATTTGTTAGCTTTAAGTTTCATAATTGCTTTTTCCAATTCTTTAGGTTGTATTTCTGACAGTAGGGTTTTATTTTGTGATTCCGTAAGTTGGGGAAGGTTTAATGTGTTTAGGAATGTCTCGGATGCGTTTTTATGTTTTTTGTGGGAGTATAAGTTCTTGTAGTAATTCTCGAAGCTTTTAAGAATATCCTGAATTCTGAATTTTATTTCCTTTGATACTGGGTCTCTGATTTTGTAGATTGCTCTTTCCGTTTGTTGTTTCTTCAATTTATAGGCTAGTAATTTTGCCGATTTACTGCCTGCTTCATAGTGTTTTTGTTTCAGAAATGTAAGTTTCTTCTGGATTTCTATTGTGTAGATCTCATTTATTTGATTTTTAATTTCTTTGATCTTGAGCGAGCCATTAGAATTAGTGTTATCTTTGTGTTCTTTTTCTAGGTTCTTGAGCTCTGACTCTAGTGTGATTAGTTTTTCTTGTCTCAG
This sequence comes from Pholidichthys leucotaenia, assembly GCA_020510985.1. Classification (NCBI taxonomy): domain Eukaryota; kingdom Metazoa; phylum Chordata; class Actinopteri; order Cichliformes; family Pholidichthyidae; genus Pholidichthys; species Pholidichthys leucotaenia. The sequence continues at coordinate 110,676,376 of CM035843.1, read as the reverse complement.
TTTCTTTTGGGTTGCCAGTTTTGCAATAATTTTTCCCCTTATTACAGCTTTGCACGCATCCCACAGTATTAAAGGGGATACTTCTCCATTATCATTTTCTTCCAAATATCTGAGAATATCTGATTCCAATTCATCTTTCAGTGGCCCTTTGAGGACACTTGAATTCAACCTCCAGGAAAATGTATTATTTGTGTATTTTTGGATGTTTAAATCCATATAGATCGGACTGTGGTCGGAGAGATCCATCAGTCCTATTTTACATGTTTTTACTCTTCCAATGTCTCTATTAAACATAAAAAAGTAATCAATCCTTGAGTAAGATGAATGTGGCGTTGAATAAAAAGTATAATCTTTTACATTGGGGTTGAATTCCCTCCATACGTCACAGATTCCCATTTCTTTTAGTAGCATCCGAGTATTCCTATTTTGGGTGTTATTTTGATGTGAAGAATTACCTGTTGCATCCCAGTATGGATTCAGTCTTAGATTGAAGTCTCCACCACATATCACTAAACCTTGGGCTTTAGTTATCATTAGGTCGAATACATTTTTATAAAATTTCCATTTAGCCCCTGGTGGTGCATATACATTCAGCAGGGTGATATCTTCTCCCTCTAGCTGCCCAGTTACCAAACTGTACCTCCCTTCTTTATCTTTGTGTTCTGATTTTTTTTCAAATGTAATTTTGGTTGATATCAATGTCGCTACTCCCCTCCTCCTCCCTGATTTATATGAAGATGAAGAGGTCATTTTAAACCCTTGTCTACTGAGTTTAGTGTGTTCCACGTCTGTTAGGTGGGTTTCTTGTAAAAATACTATTTCTGCTTTGTCTTTTTTCATTTTGCGTAGAATCTTGGATCTTTTTTGTAACTTAGATTTTTATTCATTTTTCATCATATATAATGCATTCAGATCACATTCTACATTTAAAAAACAAAGGGGTTAGGGTAGGGAAAAATAAAAAAAAATAAACAAAATAAAAATAAAAAATAAAAAATAAAAGGGGGGGGGGGACAAATGTTGGAGCATCAAGTTTTTAGTTTCCATCTCTTAATTCTTCTGGTTTTTTCAGTGTCTTTGGTTATTCTTTCAATTTCTGCCTCGTTGTTGCACTTTGTAGTGTGTCCATTTCCGCCATTTTTTCTCCCATATTCCTTCTTGCATTCTTCGTCGATATGTTAGTTTTTCCATCATACGTATGTCCTCAACAATGTCAGTCCATTGTTCTTGGTCAGGAAGAACTTCTGATCGCCATTTTTTTGTGATAGTTTTTTTACATGCAATCAACAAGATTTTAACTAGATATCTGTCCTCAGCCTGTATAACACTGTCTTTTTTAAGATCACATAAGTACATCAGGTTACAGTTCATTGGTATATTATATCCTAATATCCTCTGTATTGTCACATGCATAGATTTCCAAAATGATGATATTTTGTAGCATTTCCAAAACATATGTGAGTGGTCTGCATTTTGAGCCCCACATCCCCTCCAGCATAAAGATTGGGTATTTGAATATTTTCCTTGAATCTGTGGTGTAATGAAAAAGCGAATCAGGTTTTTCCATCCAAATTCCCTCCATGCCCTTGAATTTGTTGATGTGTGTTGTGTTTTCCATATTTCCTGCCAGCTTTCTTCTGTTATGTTTAAATTGAGCTCTTTCTCCCATTTCTCCTTTATATAGTTACTTGTATGATTGTTTGTCATAAGTTTCTGATATAGTTTTGAAATAATTCTTATTTTATTTCCTGCATATGAGCTTAAAATAAGTTGTATAATCTCGTTCACATCTGTTTGGAGGTTATGCCTAATCTTCTTCATATAGTAATCTCTCATCTGCAGATATCTGAAAAATTCCGATCTTTCTAATTTAAATTTTCTCCTGATATTTACAAAGCTCCCGAGATCTTTTTTTCCGATATTGCCCCATGCTGTGATTCCCTTGTTCACCAGATTTTTGTATCCCCTATCTTGTTTTGCCGGTTCAAACTGACTGTCAAATGCTACCCATTTCAATAGTTTTATGTCTTCCCTTATATTATATTTTTGTACTATTTTATACCACAGTTCTAAAGTAAATTTAGTGATTGGGTCTATTTGTTTGATTTGCTTATATGCATCTTTATCCCCTATTATGCTTTGTACTGGGAGTCCCTCAATTTCCTTTTCCATTTCTTTCCATTTTGCCTCATATCCCTCGTCGCACCAACATATGATATATCTTATTTGTGCTGAGTAGTAATATTCCTTTAGACTCGGTAGGCCCATGCCTCCTTTCTCTTTTGGTAATTGGAGGGTTTTATATTTCACTCTTGGTTTTTTACCTCCCCAAACAAATCTCGATATCATCCTGTCCCACTTTGAGAATTGGGCATCTGGAATCTCTGTTGGTATAGCCTGGAAGAGGTAAAGTAATCTAGGTTGTATGCTGATTTTGACTGTCTCAATTTTTGAATTCAGATCCATATTTAAGATTGACCATCTATCAATATCTTTTTTTATTTCTTGTTCCAACCTATCATAGTTTGCTTTATATATTTTGCTTAGGTCTTTAGGTATGTTCACTCCAAGGTATTTTATTTCTTTTTGCTTCCAGTTTAGTTTGATCTTATCAGTTATCTGGTTTAGAGGGTTATAGTGGAATGTCAGTATTTGTGTTTTTGTTATGTTTATCTTGTATCCTGATAATTTTCCAAAATTTTCTATCAAGTTCATCATTTCCATTATTGATTTATCTGGTTGTTCAAGGTAAACTATAATATCGTCTGCAAATAGCCCAATCTTGTGTTCCGCCCCCTTTATTGTTACACCTTTTAATTTCTTATTTTGTCGTATCGCTTGAGCCAATGGTTCTATGAACAGAGCAAACAAGGTGGGCGATAAGCAGCATCCCTGCCTAGTTGATCTTTGTATATTTACTTTGTCTGTTAAGCTACCGTTTATCTTGATTCTTGCCACAGGTTCTTGATATAGCGTCCTTATGCATTGTACTGATTTTTCGTTAAATCCAAAGCGCTCCAGTACACTATATAGGAATTTCCAGTTAACCCTGTCAAATGCTTTTTCTGCGTCTAAACTCATTATTACTGCGCTTTTCTTTTCTTTATGTATTTGGTTAATTATATGTATTGTTCTCCTGATATTGTCATGTGTTTGGCGTCCCTCTATGAATCCAGTTTGATCATCTTCTATCAATTCCGTCAAGAATGTCTTTATTCGTTTACATATAATTGTTGTGTATATTTTATAATCTACATTTAATAAAGAGATTGGTCTATAGTTTCCGCATTGTTCTTTATCTTTCCCTGGTTTTAAAATAACTGAAATGATTGCTTCGTTCCATGTTGGAGGTATTTTGTTGTTGTTCAGCGTCCAATTAAATGACTTTAGGAGTTGTGGCGTGAGTTCTTCTATAAACAGTTTATAAAACTCAGATGGGTATCCATCACTACCTGGTGATTTACCGTTTTTAAGTGACTTAATCACATCTCTGATCTCTTGTGTTGTTATTTCTGCTGTTAGATTTTCATTTTGTTGATTTCCTATTGATGGCAAGTCCAATGTGTCTAGAAATTTTTTGATATCTTTAGTATTTGTTTCTTCAGGTTGCGAGTATAGTTCTTGGTAGAAATTATGGAAAATTTCTTCGATGTTTTCTGGGTTAACTGTGGTTTTATTTGTGGTGGGGTCTTTAATCTTGTATACATTATTCATTGTTTGTTGTTTTCTTAACCGTTTTGCCAGCAGTTTTGTGGCTTTTGGCCCCGTTTCATAATATTTTTGCTTTAGATATCTATTTTTCCTTTCAATTTCATCCATTTGTGTTTCTTTTATCTTTGTTTTTTCTTCTTTAATTTCTTGATATATTTTTGGATCATTTGTGCTTTGATGTTTACGTTCTAATTCCCTCAGTCTCTCACATCTTTGTTCATACGCTTCCAGTTTAGTCTTATTTGCTTTTCCTGTTTCAACAATTAATTTACCCCTTAACACGGCTTTTAGTGCGTCCCATAGTATTGTTGGGTCCACTTCTTCATTGTCATTCTCTTGGATATATTCGTTTATGTTTATTTTTATTCTTTCTTTCATTTTCTCATCATTTAACAGTCCTACGTTAAGTTTCCATGTTGTTTGTCGTTTTCTATTGTTTAAATATATTTCCATGTATATAGGATTATGATCTGATATTTCTGCCCCTCCAATCCAACAATTTCTCACCCTGTGTCTGTCATCTTCATTCATAAGGAAGTAATCTATTCTAGAGTGTACTTTATGGACTGCTGAATAATGTGTATAGTCTTTTTCGAGTGGGTGCAGGTCCCTCCAAATGTCTACCATACCCATTTCTGCCAGTGAGGTTCTTATGAATTTTGTTACATGTTTTTTTGTCTTCTTAACACTTGTTGTATCAATTTCATGATCCATGACAGCATTTAAGTCTCCTCCACAAATTAGGACTCCTTCACTGTGTGTTGCTATGAGATCAAACAGATGTTGAAAAAAACCCTTGTCACTTTCTGGTGGGGCATAGATGTTCACTAATGTGATCTGCATACCATCTATTCTTCCCTTTATTATTACATACCTGCCTTCTTTATCCTGGATTTCCTGTTCACTTTCAAATTGTATTTTGTTTGAGATTAGTATCATAACCCCCCTTTTTGCTCCTCCCTTAAATGAACTGTAGTAGGAGTTCTTATAGCCAAATCTCTTTAGTTTCACATGTTCTGCCTTGCTCAAATGTGTCTCTTGCATAAATATAATTTCAGCTTTTTCCTTCTTGAATTTTCTTATTATTCTTTCCCTTTTAACAGGTGAGTTCAGACCATTCACGTTTAGTGTCATTATCTTAAGATTTTTACCCATATTCATGTTTTTCCATTTTTTTAACTTGTGCTCCTAGCCCCTTTAACAACAAAAATAACACATATTTATATAAAAACACATTAAAAAAACTCGACCTCCGTACTTTGGGCCTTTCTTCTGCCCACTGGTCCCTGTTGGTGGGTGGGGGGTTTGTCTTCACAGAGTGAAGGGCCCTCCCTAGACTTCTAATTACTATCAAAGTAATAGTCATAAGTCTAGAAATGTCCAACAAATATCACTTAAACCTCTCCTAGCCGTCTGTTTCTCTTTTACCTTGTCTTCTTGGCCTTCATTTCTTCTGTGCCTTTCTTAATCTTTGTTATGATCTAGGCTTTCAGTTGAAAGCCTTGTAGCTTGTCCTGGGCCCGCTGCTCCACGTCTCTCCCCCTTCTTCCGCCGCTCACTCGTCTCCACTCCGTCTGTCGTGGTGCGTTCAGGGCCGCCGCTGCTCCAGCCGTCTCCTTCGGCACGCTCACCTCAAGGCCCCGCTCCATCATATCCCGCGCTGCCTCTTCGGCCATGTTGTAGGTTCTTGTGCCTTCCTCCCAATGAATCCTCATTTTCGTTAGCGGCGTTTGGAATCTAATTTTTTTCTCTTTCAGCGTTTTTTTAATATTGGCATATTTCTTCCGCTGCTGCACGATTTCTGTCGGGTAGTCATGGTCAAAAAATACCTGTTTGTCGCCGATTCGTATCTTTTTTTTCCATGCTTGCGTCAGGATTCTTTCCTTTATGTCATATTTCACAAAGTTTACCACAACTGACCTGGGTGGAGAGTTTGTTTTCGGGTTCTGTGCCGGTGTTCTGTGCGCCCGTTGAATCTGCAGATCCGTTTCTCCGGGTATTTCCAGTTCTTTTTTTAAGAACTGATCCATGAATTTTGTCATCGAGTTGCCTTCAATGCCCTCCGGAATTCCAAAGATGCGCATATTGCTTCGTCGGGATCTGCTCTCCAAGTCGTTTATTTTCTCCTGCATCCTTTGCGTTTGCGTCGTCAGGGTCTGTAGTTGTTCGTTTGCCTCGCTTTTCCAATCTTCTAGTTCCGAAATTCGGGTCTGCGCTTCTGTCATACACGCCCGCTGGGAGCGCAGCTCCTCCATGTTTTCCGTTAATTTACGCTCCATTTCTCTTCGGAGGTCCATGATTTCCTCCTTAATTTCTTTTTTCAGTTCCTCCTTAAGAGCCGCTAAATCCTGTTGTAGCTGTCGCTTGAATTCTCTCAACTCTTCACCCAAACTGGCGATGCCAGCGTTCATGTTATCGAGTCTGGTGTCCTCCATTTTCTCTGCTGTGGACATCTCGTTTTTTTGGGCTTTGCGTACAGCGGTTTTTCCTGCGTTGTTGGAGAGGAATTCTTCAATTTTACCCTGTTTTTGTCCTTGTGCCCGGTTCCTTCGTGTTTTCATCCCTTAGTTTATTGATTCGTTTATGTCGAGTTGGCCATTTACCGATGATTTTTAATCCGGCTAGGGAGAGCTCTTTGTTTAAGTGTTATGTCTCTCCGCCATCTTCCCCGAATCTTGGATCTTTTAACTGGATTCAGGATCCCTTTTACATTATATGAGGCTATTTTGGTTACACCCTGTTTCTCCATTGTATTTTCTTATTTAGTATAACAGTGTGGTGGCCCTCATTTTTGCTACTCAGAAACTGAAAGAACATTAAGAACATAAAAAACATTAAGTACATAATGAACGAAACTTTAAAACAAAAAACTGTCAAAAAAACTTCCTGAGCTGGGGTCTCTTTAAAGACCCTGTAAGAGCCCTGATGGAGTATGGGCTCTGAGGGAAATTCCTCAAACTCTGTTACGTGTTGAGGGCCCTCTCTTACCCCTGTAAGTTGTCCCATGTTTTTAACGTGAATTTCAGATCCCAATCCGAATTTGTAATGATTTTTTTTTTTTTTTTATGCCTATACTCTATGAGCTTGTGTGCACCCTCCCACCCCCATCACAGCAAACATTCACTCTAATACAGTATTTGTTAGTGTGGGGAGAACATGTGGGTCATTGTTACATTTCTATTTTAACATGATTTTTTTTTTTTCCCCTTTAAATTAAGAAGACATTTGTTTCTAATGCTAAAACTGCTCCATGAAAGGTTTTACCACATGCTGATTCTGCATCTTCTTTAATGTTTGTTACCTTGTAGGAGGGGGGATGGAAGTGCAGAGTGACTGTAGAGAGAAAGAAAAAAAAAAAAACCAAAAAGGTTGCTATTCCTTTCTGGAACTGGAAAGCTTATCTTTGTAGCTCTGGGGCTGGGTGTTCCCGCTGCTGGCCCGTGGATTTTGAAGGTCTCTGAGTGGACCACGTTTGAGCTCTGATTTTCTCGTTCAGATCCGCTGCGGGTTTAAACACCGTTACCGGGAGTCCTCTTCTTGCCATGTCAGTTGTTGCTTCTTCCGCTGAATTGTAGAGACATGACTCTTCCCCGTAAAAGACCCTTAGCTTCGACGGAAATGGCGTCTGAAAGCGTAGATTCTTTTCCCGTAAAACCTTTTTGGCGTCGTTATATTCCCGTCGCTTTTTAAGAACTTCAGGGGCGTAATCGTGTTCCACGAAGACTTTTCTTTCTTGATGCATAAATTCTTTCTTCTGCCAAGCCCGTCTTACAACTTCTTGTTTTATTTTGAAGTCGGAGAATCTTACCAACACTGAACGTGGGGGCGCTTCCGGGGCTGGCTTTGCGGCTAATGTGCGATGTGCCTTTTCTATCTTCAAATCGGTGGATTGTGGAATATCCAACTTCTCTCTCAATAAGGATTCCACGCATTCTGCCACTGTGTTGAAACCATCTTCAGCTCCTTCTTTCAGACTGTGAATTCTGATGTTGTCTCGTCTCTGTCTTCCTTCTTGGTCGGCTAGCTTAGCCTCCAGCCTTGACTGTTTTCTGTGTAAATCCAGTACAGAATCTTCAAGCACTTTTATTCTGTCTTCAGCTTCCAAGATTCGGTTTTCGGCCTGGTCCATTCTGCTGTTCACCTTTTTTAGATCCTCTCTGAATTCAAGAAATTCGGCCCGAAATCGTCGTAATTCGTCAATTAGCGATTTCAAGCTAATCCTTTTGTTAGCTAGGCCCAGGCACTCGTCTTCTGAACGGAGGTCTTCTGGTTCCGATTCCGCGGCTGCTGTGCGTCCTGATCTGGGGAATGTCAGTTTCCTCTGCTTTTGGTTAGGCATGGTGTTATTGTCTTTTGAATTTTAATCTTCCAAAAATCCGTTAGGTCTGATTTTGAGGAGGTTTTCCTTGGATTGAGTCTGGGAGTTTCACCGTTAGGTTGCTATCACCATGGCGTCCAGACCGGAAGTCCTCTTTATGTTATTTTATTATAAAAGGCCTTAATCAAATATGCTTATCTTAAAATGGTAGCTTTACAGCTAAAAGTTTTTCCGACAATTTGTAGAAAAAAATTGTTTGCAAATGGGGTTTGGACAGGGGGAAGGGAAGAAAGGAAGATTTTGATTGTCTGACTGATGTAGGTGTGAGCACTATGTTTTTGGGGGGATGTTCGCAACATTTTCTGTACTTTGCATGGTAGCTGCTCGCTTGTTAGCTTATGCTGCTCTGGCCAAGGTTTCTCTGTCAAGCTTTATACATTCTGTTCTTGATTTATCAGTAGCTGCAGCCCACAAGAAGTGTTTTTTAGTTGACGTTTACTTCACTGTCTAATGGAGGGAGTGTTTAATCAGCTTGTGGTGACCCACCACAATCTACATGGACATTCAGTCTTCACACTCAGCCAGCCTGCACTAAGCAGACGACAATTTGCATATGAACAGAGAGCCCCTAGGAGACAATCAGAACAATGACTATGTGGAGAATGTGTTCAAGGATGAGGCTGAGTTTGTTCCTCAGATTCAGCTTTATTCACAGATCACATCTCCATCAATCTCAAAGCAACTCAAGAGGAAGTTTTCATCTCACATCAGGGGTTTTATACCCCGGGCACGAAACAGCAGTCACATGGTGTTTAATCAAACATACAGTCACATGGTACTTAATTTCAATCACAAAGTAACCCCTTTGATGTCACACCATTGTCCTCTTGTCTCTGTGGTCCGGAAATCTTCCCCGGTCGTCTCCCGGAAACAAAGGCCGAATCTCACACTCTTCTGCTGAATCCCAGTCTCAGTCCCTTTTGTTCCATGAGACGTGAAGCACACAATAAACATACAGCAACACATTTGTGGGGAATATGTAACCAACATATGTGCCACATGACCCCCCCCCCAAACGTCTAAAATGGGACAAACATAACCAGAGACACATGACATAATAACATTACTACACATCAATCCACCAGTTGCTTAACTCTCAGTCTCCTGCCGTATCTGCTGAAAATCGGCTTTGCTGCTTCTGCAGCGTCCTTCTGCCTCTGTGGATTAGAACTGTTAGTCAATCTCTGTGGGAGTCCTGTAGAATGCCCTCTAGGGGGTCTACCGCGACGGGGGTCTCTCGCCAACTGTACCTCTTCATCCGCCAAAACAAAAGCGGGTTTGAGTCTGTTTATACAAATCAATTCTTTTCTGCCTCCTAAATCTAGCAAAAAATGCTTCTCTCCTGTTTCCAGCACCTTGTACGGCCCATCGTAAGGCGGGCGCAGGCTGGGGCGACAAGCATCATGTCTCACAAAAACAAATTCCGCATTTTTTAAAGCCTTCGGCACAAAACACGTGGGAAACTGTGATGAACCGGGCCAGGAAGCGTGTTTGATCCTGTGTCGCTCTGCAACAGCTGAGCGGGGGGGCCATTTGGGGCAGGATTATCGGGGAGAAATTCCCCTGGCAGACGGAGAGGCTGTGCAAAAACTAATTCCGCTGGAGAGGCTTGCAAATCCTCCTTAGGTGCAGAACGCAACCCCAATAAGACCCATGGTAACTTGTCAACCCAATTTGTATCCGTAAGCGACGCTCTGAGGGCCGCTTTCAATGACCTATGAAAACGCTTGCATAAACCGTTAGCCTGGGGGTTGTACGTGGTGGTGCGGTGGATCTTTACCCCTAGGCTGCGGGCCATCGACGACCAGAGTTCGGAAACAAATTGAGGACCCCTGTCCGACGTTATGTCCGACGGAACTCCAAAACGCGCTACCCAAGCTGTTAAAAACGCGTGCGCCACTTCCTCCGCTGTGGTTGACGCCAGAGGGACCGCTTCTGGCCAACGCGTGGTGCGATCCACCATTGTCAAAAGGTGTGTGTACCCCTGTGACGACGGAAGGGGGCCTACCAAGTCGACATGCACATGATCAAAGCGCTTAGCAGGAATGTGAAAAGGCTCCAAAGGAGCTCTAGTGTGCTTGTGTATTTTGGCTCGCTGACACGCTACGCAGGCTGTCGCCCATTCCTTGACCTGTTTGCGCAACCCCGGCCATACAAATTTCTCCCCCACCATTTTGACCGATGCGCGCATCCCCGGGTGCGCCAGAGAATGGATCGAGTAAAAAACGCGGGGGCGCCACGCAGCTGGTACCACGGGGCGCGGCCGTCCCGTGGAGATATCGCAGATTAGGGGAGGCATACCCATTTGCAGCACCCTGTGCTCCAGCCTTAACCCTGTTGGTCCAGACTGGAGCGCGCGCACGTCCGCATCGCTAACCTGCTCCGCGGCCATGGCTGCATAATCTAACCCTACACGGACCAGGGCCACGCACGCTCCCGCATCGCTACCCTGGCCCGCGGCCATGGCTGCAGAGTCTGCCCTCACGTGGTCTGGCGCTGGCACAGCACTCGAGAGGCAGTCTGCCACTACATTATGTTTACCTGCGACATGCTGGATATCGGTGGTGAACTCTGATATCGCGGCCAGCTGTCTTTGCTGCCGGCCCGACCAAGATTCCGAAATCTTGGCCATCGCAAAAGTCAGCGGTTTGTGGTCCACGAACGTGGTGAAACGGCGCCCTTCCAGCCAGAACTGGAAATGGCGGATGGCCAAGTGTAGGGCCAACAACTCCCTGTCGAACGCGCTGTATTTTCGCTCACTATCGCGCAAGGTTTTGCTGAAAAACGCGAGCGGTTGCCAGGTCCCCGCTACAAACTGTTCAACGACCGCCCCTACCGCTAAATCGGACACGTCAGTGGTGAGGGCCATGCGGGCTGTTGGAACTGGGTGTGCCAATAAAGCCGCGTTTGCCAGCGCTGTTTTGACTTGAGAGAATGCGCGCTCCCGCTCAGGAGACCATTCGATTTTATTTGTGGGTTTTTGTTTTTTTAGTGCCGCGTACAATGGTTGCATGAGCCGTGCTACGCTTGGGAGGAAACGGTTATAAAAATTAACCATTCCCAAAAACTCCTGTAACGCTTTGACCGTTTGAGGTTGGGGAAAATTTGTTATTGCGCGCACTTTATCGGGCAGAGGGACCTCTCCTTCTGGCGAAACACGATGCCCCAAAAAATCAATCTGTGCTACCCCAAACTGACACTTCGCTGGGTTAATTATTAACCCGTGCTCTGCCAGCCTCCGGAAAACTGCCGTGAGGTGGTTTTCGTGTTCGTCTTTGGACGTACTGGCTACTAAAATGTCATCCAAGTAGATGAACACGAAAGGGAGGTCGCGCAGCACCGTGTCCATCATGCGCTGGAACGTCTGCGCGGCCCCCTTGAGTCCAAGAGGCATGCGCAAAAACTCAAAAAGCCCGAAAGGAGTTATTACCACTGTTTTGGGTATGTCCTGGGTGCACACTGGAACCTGATGGTAGCCGCGCACTAAATCTATTTTAGAAAAAATGCACGCCCCCGCCAAATGAACCGAAAAATCTTGAATGTGTGGGATTGGGTAGCAGTCGTGTGCAGTGGCGTTATTCAACCTGCGGAAATCACCGCAAGGTCGCCACGAGCCATCAGACTTTGGGACCATGTGCAATGGTGAAGCCCAGGGGCTTTTCGAACGTCTGATGATGCCCAGTTTTTCCAGGTTGGGAAACTCCTCGCGCGCTATGGTCAGTATAGCTGAGTCCAGGCGCCGAGCTTTTGCAAAAACGGGCGGCCCGGTGGTAGTGATATAATGCTCCACCCCATGTTTGGCCACTGTCGCCGAAAACGTTGGGACTGTTAGTGCTGGGAACTGAGTGAGGAGTGCATGGAACTTACCACCCGCAGTTGTGACGTTGGCTTGTGCAGTTGGCGGTGCCACTCGTGCTGTGCAGGGAATAGAGTGAAAAGACAGTGCATTAACCAGACGTCTATTAGCAAGATCAACCAATAAACCATGTGAGCACAAGAAATCAGCCCCTAACATGTTGAAACTGACTGCAGCTACAACAAAAGTCCACTCAAATGAATGACCCTGCAAAGACAGAAGCAGAGTCCTCTCACCGAAGGTCTTAATAGCTGAGCCGTTCGCTGCTGACACTGACACCCGGGGAACCTTGGACGGCATCAGCCGGTCCGCGTAGGAAGGCATGATGAAGCTCATCTGGGAGCCTGAGTCCACGAGGAATTGTTTCCCCGAACGTGCATCCGTCAGGTAAAGCAGCTTGTTCTCGTCCCCGAGGGCCGCAGCCGCTACCGACCTTCGGTCTTGGCGTTTCCCGAACGTTTGAAGTGGCACAGTGGGAGGCACTTGTGTGCCCTCTCTGCAAAACAGCGATGATAGAAGCAAAGGACATCGCCTGCTCCGTGTTGCTTGGTGCTGACTGTTGCCATCGTCGGCGCGTCTGGTGCTGCAACCACTGGCCCCATGCCGTCTCCGGGAGTCGCTCCTAGCTCTGCTGTTGCAGCCTAAACTGTGCTTCGCTTGTGGGCGTCGACGAGTCGCTGCGCCTCCTTGCTCAGACCGTGGTAGTCTTGTTTGGCCAACCGGGGTGAATCTGCCAGGGTAACTCTCAACGCTGGCGGCAGGGTCCGGAGGAAAAGGTGGGCGAAGATAAATTCGCAGTCCTCGGAGTCTTTCAGCCTCAGCATTTTGACCATCAGGTCTACGGGTCTGTCGTTCTCCGACTCCATCAACGCCAGGAGCCCCTCTGCTCGCTGTTGCACGGAGGGGGTGAAATGACTGATAAGTGCAGCTTTCAAGGCGCCGTATTTGTCGCTGTCCGGTGGGTGGTTGACCAGGTCTTCCACCCTTTGGACTGTGTGGCTGTCCAGCTTCGCCACCACATGGTAGAATCTCGTGTCGTCCTTTGAGATTCTCCGGAGGTTGAACTGCGCCTCGACCGCGCTAAACCAGGAGCGCGGACTATGCTGCCAGAAGTCGGGCAGCCGGAGTGTGGAGGCAGCCCTCAGGCTGGCTTCTGCCGAGCCCCGCTCGGGAGAATTATTTCTGCTCATTCTAAGTCGTAAGGTCACCAGTGTGGAGAATGTGTTCAAGGATGAGGCTGAGTTTGTTCCTCAGATTCAGCTTTATTCACAGATCACATCTCCATCAATCTCAAAGCAAGTCAAGAGGAAGTTTTCATCTCACATCAGGGGTTTTATATCCCGGGCACGAAACAGCAGTCACATGGTGTTTAATCAAACATACAGTCACATGGTACTTAATCTCAATCACAAAGTAACCCCTTTGATCTCACACCATTGTCCTCTAGTCTCTGTGGTCCGGAAATCTTCCCCGGTCGTCTCCCCGAAACAAAGGCAGAATCTCACGCTCTTCTGCTGAATCCCAGAGTCTCAGTCCCTTTTGTTCCATGAGACGTGAAGCACACAATAAACATACAGCAACACATTTGTGGGGAATATGTAACCAACATATGTGCCACATCTATTGTTATACATCCCCGGATTAAGGAGAGGAAGTCTGGCGCCAGTTAATCACGTGATTGATATGTATTGACTGATATGTATATCAATATGCAAATGTGCCATGCATTCTTTCTTATCTGTATAAAAGAGCTGACTTTACATGCCTCAAGGAGAACACACACAGCACAGCGACACACAGGACGCACACACACACAGCACAGCACACAGCACTACAGTGTGTCTCATGATGATGGAGGAATAAAACTCTTGAAACCTTCCAGCTCATTGCATCTCACCTGAACATACTTTTACCTCCACACTGGTGACCCTTGACGAAGAATGGAACATGAGGCGAACACCCCTGAGACAACCCGGATGGAAAGCCCCAGCACGCATCATGGTGCGACCCTCGCCTGATCTCGTCCCTCCACACTGGTGACATGACGAGGGAGAATGACCGTCTGCTCCCTCTCACCGCACTGTGGATCCCAGAGGACCAGAGAACGCCTGCAACCTCTTCATCCTCACCGGAGCGCGCTCCGGAGCGCTGCGCTGGGACCAAAACGCACCATGAATGACACGAGCAAACGAAGGAAGAAGCCTGAACGGGAACAATCATCGACGCCGACTGCGCTGATTTCCACCGAGCTCCCTGACTCTGACTAAACTCCGGACAGCGGTCCTCCCGCACACAGAAGCCCCGCACGCTCACCGCGGGATTATGAGGACAGCGCAACTGCCAGTTATGTGGTCATTGCGCCAAGCGTGCACCACGCACGGGACAAAACCGGCTCCACAGAATGATATATCGTCCTCTGCCGCTGCACATGCCCGAGAAAAACGGCCGATCACCACCCTTGGAACCTTGAGGGCTGCTCACGCACCTGGAGCGGACGTGCAGCCCGCACACAGGACTTTGTATGGGTTTCTCCAGCCACGGCGCACAAGGGGAATTTAGCCGATTACTTTCCCCGATGACTTTAGGGCTGCTTCCAGCACCTAAAAGCGAACCGCCTCACACCCTCACACAGCTGCAGTTGTTTCACAGCCGCTACGCATCCTTGGGGAATTTGGCTGCTTGGTTTCCCCACATCCTTGCTGGATCGAGCCGCGGGAGGAGTCAGATAAAATGTTTTTTTTACAGCTGCTGTGGATCTCCGCCACGTTTAACAAGAAAGTCCCTCACCATCGCGGATCCACACGCAATTTTTGCGCGACCCAGACACCTTTGACGTCCCGGGCTGGCACTCGCTTACTCTCACCCCCTTCCCCTCCTCCTGCACAGAGCTTTTCCCGCACCTCACTCCCTAAGCCGGCCGATTGCTGTCTGGTTCCATTACACACGACTGCACACCGGCCCGTGCGCCCATGATCCACGGCTGTTCAATGTGCTGGAACTCGGAGCGGAGCACATTTTTTTTCCACCCCTCCTCCGTCCCCCCACGGACTGACATGCCCTCCGACAGTTCTACCGGAGCTGGAGCCAAAATGGCGGGGTGGGGGGGGGGGGTCACAACCCCTGCTGAGTGTTCTGGGGGGAGCCCTGTGGTGACCCACCACAATCTACATGGACATTCAGTCTTCACACTCAGCCAGCTTACACTAAGCAGACGACAATTTGCATATGGACAGAGAGCACCTAGGAGACAATCAGAACAATGACTATTGTTATACATCCCCGGATTAAGGAGAGGTAGTCCGGCGCCAGTTAATCACACAATTGATATGTATTGACTGATATGTATATCAATACAATATCAATAGCTACAATGCTCTGCACTGTGTGTCTGTGTGTGTGTGTATATATATATATTTTATAGTAATACGTACATATGTTTATTAGCTGCTCTTGCTTGCTTGTTTTTTTTTTTCTTGCCTTCTGATTGTTGCTCTGAGTGTTGCTATCCCTGTGCTGTTGCAATCCTGGAATTTCCCCGTTGTGGGACTAATAAAGGCTTATCTTATCTTATCTTATCTTATCTTAATATGCAAATGTGCCATGCATTCTCTCTTGTCTGTTTAAAAGAGCTGACTTTACATGCCTCAAGTAGAACACACACAGCACAGCGACACACACACACACACAGGCCACACACACACACACAGCACAGCGCATAGCGCTACAGTGTGTCTCATGATGATGGAGGAATAAAACTCTTGAAACTTTCCAGCTCGTTGCATCTCGCCTGAACATATTTTTACCTCCACAAGCTTAATTTATTTAGTTACAAACTATGCTTCAGAGTTAGAATAAACAGTCAGCCAATCTAATATTTTTTTCCAGTTAAATACTTAGCCCGGAGCATAGGCAAGAATCATAGATTTATATTACATCAGTGGATATAAAGGGGTAGTTTTTGGAAGAAAAAATAAATTAGTATGAAAAGTAGCTTCTTCTAAATTAATTATTTAAACTTTAGTCTCTGTTAAGACCTCATGAGCTAAAGCTTGGTGATCACTGCTGAAAGTGAAGAGTGGGAAATATTTTCAGATTTAAAAAGGTTGTTGAATGTGGTGTTGATAATTGAAAACTATACATTTATCTTCATCTTCTTCCGCTTACTCCTTTTTGGGTGGCGGGGGGGGGTGGTGGCTGGAGCCTATCCCAGCATCTTTGGGCGAGAGGCAGGGTACACCCTGGACAGATCGCCAGTCCATCGCAGGGCCAACAGACAGACAGACAACCATTCACTCTCACATTCATACCTAAGGACAATTTTGAATCCCCAGTTTGATGCCAATTAACCTAACTTGCATGTTTTTGGCATGTGGGAGGAAACCGGAGAAATCCCGGAGTAAACCCATGCAGACACGGGGAGAACATGCAAACTCCACACAGATCACTGTTGGTCGGAGGCTGGGATCGAATCCGGGATCCCCTGGCCAAGGGTGAGTTGCTGTGCTGCTGCAGTGCTAACCACTCCGCCACCACACTGCCCTGAAAACTATTGTTGAAACTATACAACAAAAATAAAATAAAAACAATTTGCAAAATTGTAACCAGGTACCTAAATAGTCATAGTCAGATATTTAGATACAGCCTTTATTTTTCAGCGGTTTTAGTCCAAATATTTGGGTGTAACAATGTGCAATATGGTTATACACGTTACCATTTTGTGAATGTAATGCCTTAAATATATATAAAAGAAATGACTCCATGTTTTGTATTTCTGTAAATGCATATTTTTATTTTCTTCAAATCGTTATTTTTCTATTGTGGAATTTTTGCATGATATCCAGCAGCATTAAACAATAAATTAATAGAATCAAAAAGCTATAAGTCATAGTCATTAAAATTCAAACTAAAAAGCCTTGAAATGTTTCTCTTCATGTGCGATGAATAGAGAGTATATTAAGTTCAAGATTCAAAGGCTTTATTATCATGTGCACAGTAAAGAAATGCTACATTTCCCGAGCAATGAAATTCTTACTTTGCTCTCCGAACGAATGCCAAGGTAAAAGGTACAGAAACAGCAATTCTAATAGGTCATGACACACTAACACAGTAACTCAATCCTAATACTAATGGATGCTAATAACACACACACCAACAGACAGTTAAGCAGTTAAGACTCTTTAAGCACACCTTGATACTAAATACTAAAACTAATGAGTACTAATAACACACACTAGGCAGTTTGGACAGTTAAAGCAGTCAGACAAGAGGAGTGAAACTGAAAATTCACTGGATGACTAAAGTGATAGTGGTATATTGATATCAGAGATGATGTGAACCTGAGATGCCATGAACCTATGTACAGTGTGCAATTGAGCATTGTGCAACCTGATGTGAACCTGAGATGGCATTGACTTATGTAGTGTGCAAATGAGCATTGTGCAACAAGCAGCGTATAATTACAAATTACAAATTAGCACCCGGTGCTAATTTCTGTACTGGTAGTACCAGTAGACTGTGCATGATAAGTAGCAGCAGAGATGATAATTAGCAGCAGAGATGATATGGACATCATATGGGTGAGACTATATCTACTGCACAGGTGAGCAGTGTGCAAATTTAGCAGCTGGTGTGTGAGTTCCTATATGCAAAGCTGTGTTATGGAGTTTTGGGAGTTGTTATCTGTTCAGGAGGCTGATAGCAGTGGGAAAGAAGGCGTTCTTCAGTCTGGTTGTCCTGCATTTCACACTTCTGTACCTCCGGCCTGAGGGTAGAAGTGTGAACAGTCTGTGCTGAGGGTGGGTGGGGTCCTGGAGGATGGCGTCAGCTCTCCTTTGGACTCTGCGGTGGTAGATGCTCTGCAGAGAGGGGAGTGGAGTCCTGATGATCTTCTCCGCTGTCTTCACCACTCTCTTCAGGCGTTTGCTGTCCAGGCAGTGGTGCTGCCGTACCACGCAGTGATGCAGTTGGTCAGGATGCTCTCGATGATGCAGCTGTAGGAATTGTTGAGGATCCTAGAAGACATGCCGAACTTCTTCAGTCTCCTCAGAAAGTACAGTCGCTGTTGAGCTCTCTTAACCAGCTCTGTGGTGTTGTGTGTCCACTTAAGATCTTCGCTGATGTGGATGCCCAGGTATTTAAAGCTGCTCACCCTCTCCACCTCAAGCTTCTGGATGAATAGTGGCCGATGGAGTCTCCTCCTCCCTTTCCTCATGTCCACTATCATCTCCCTTGTCTTGTCCGTGTTGAGGGTGATGTTGTTGTCCTCACACCATGACACCAGGTTGGCCACATCCCTCCTGTAGGATGCTTCGTCATCACCAGTGATGCATCCCATCACTGCTGTGTCATCCGCAAACTTTAGGATGATATTGTCTTTGTGAGAGGCAACACAGTCATGGGTGAAGAGGCTGTAGAGGATGGGGCTGAGAACACAACCCTGTGGGACACCTGTGTTTGTGATGATGCTGGCTGAGGTCCTGTTACCCATCCTGACAGACTGGGGCCTGCCAGTTAGAAAGTCCACTAGCTAATCGCAGAGGGTGGGGTGCAGGCCAAGTGAAGACAGTTTGTTGGTGAGTTTGTGGTGGATGACCGTGTTGAAGGCGGAGCTGTAGTCGACAAAGAGCATCCTAATGTAGGAGTCTTTATCTTCCAGGTGGGAGAGAGAATAATGGAGTGCTGCAGCGATGGCATCTGAGGTGGACTTGTTGGGCCGGTAGGCGTACTGCAGGGGGTCCAGGGTGCCCGGTATGCTGTCCTGAATGAGGGACAGCACCACTCTCTCTTAAGTTATGAAGAAAACACATTTTTCAGGATAATCTAAATTTTTGAGCTGCATCTGCCAATATAGATTACATTAGAGTTAAGTAAAAACACAGTCACTAGGGTTGTGTACACTTATTTATCTATTACTGCAAAATCAGCGGTTAGCTATGTTTATATGGAGACATATCAAGTTATTTCTTTTGAACTTGTTTTCAAAGTATAAAACTGCATCTAACATCTATAACATATATCTTTATTCCATCCAGCTACAATGCTCTGCACTGTGTGTCTGTGTGTGTGTATATATAGTATATATTTTATAGTAATATGTACATATGTATATTAGCTGCTCTTGCTTGCTTGTTTTTTTTTCTTGCCTTCTGATTGTTGCTCTGAGTGTTGCTATCCCTGTGCTGTTGCAATCCTGGAATTTCCCTGTTGTGGGACTAATAAAGGCTTATCTTATCTTATCTTATAATCTACAGATAAGTTTTTTTGACCTTCAAATGTTGCTTTGTGGTAAGACACAGGACATCAGGAACGAGTTTACGGTGAGCAAGTAGGGCTGCAACTGTATTTTTGTTACAGATTAATCTGTTGATTCTTTTTAATTATTTGACTTATCATTTGATGTATAATTATTATTTATGTTAATAATGCCCATCTCAATATCCCAGAGCTCAAGGTCATCAACCGTGTTGGTTTGTAAAAGAAAAATCACAAACTAAAAAATTTCAACTTATAATGCTAAAACAAGAAAAGTGGCAAAATTAAATGTTTCAAAAGCTGAAACAATAATATATTTAGAATTTTTACTGGAAAAGGGTGCATTAGCAAATAATCGGTTATCAAATACGTTGTTGATAAATTTTGTTGACTGACTAGTTGATTAATTGACTAGTTATTGCAGCACTATCAGCAAGTGCTTTTTTTGCTGCTTGGAGGGGTGGAGCTGGAAGAGAAACACAGCTGACAGGTAAACGGTCTTTGACACAAGACCTGGGGATATGATTTAGCCTGGGGGAAAAAAAAGTCAGTAGTAACAATTTGTGTTCTCGTTAATGCTGCTGTTTGGTATCAAAATTAAGATTGTGGAAATTACCGAGGTATATCACTGCTAGCCACTGTTGGTAAGATTCTCTCATGTGTACTACTGAACAGACTCAATGAACACATCTCGCAGAATGTACTACTGGAAACCCAGTGCAGCTTTAGAAGTGGAAGAAGCACAATGGACATGATTTTCTGCTTGAAACAGGTTCAAGAAAAGTGTATCGAACAGAACATGCCGCTTTATGTAGTCTTCATAGACTTCAGTAAAGCCTTCGATACTGTTTCGCGACAAGGACTTTGGCAGGTACTCAAGAAATATGGCTGTATAGAGAAGTTTGTCAGCCTGATCAAGGCACTCCATACAGGTATGCAAGCAAACGTGGCAATGAGTGGTTCAGTATCTAAAGACTTTTCAGTAAGCAACGGGGTGAAACAAGGGTATGTGCTGGCGCCTTCACTCTTCTCGCTATATCTGGCAGCCATGCTTGAGGTGGCCTTCAAAGACACTTCAGAAGGAGTATACATTCAAACAAGGAAAGAAGCAGACTTGTTCAATGTAGCACAGTTTAAAGGCAAGAGTAAGACATCGATAAAGATAGTAAGAGAAATGCTCTTTGCAGACGACAGTGCTCTAGTTGCACACAGTGTGGAAGATATGCAATCTTTAGTGGAGAAATTTGCAAGAGCAGCTATCCAATTCAGCCTCAAAATGAACATCAAGAAGACAGAGTGCCTTTATCAACCACCAAAGTTCCAATTATCAACATCACTACCAGAAGAGATCAGCATTGGTACAGAGCCACTAGTCAAGTGCAAGACTTTCAAGTAGTATCTAGGGAGTACTGTCTCAGAGAATGCTAGGCTGGAGGATGAACTATCTCTCAGAATGGGAAGAGTGAGAGCTGTGTTTGGAAACTTGAGGGAGAGACTGTGGAACAATCGACGTGTCTATCCGTGTGAAATGCAAAGTGTACAGAGCGACAGTACTGGCTACTTTATTGTACGGTGCTGAAACTTGGACTGTCTACAGAGTGCAGGTGAAGAAACTCCACACGTACATGATGAGACACCTTCGAGCCATAATGAACATCTCATGGAAGGACAAGATAACTAACATAGAAGTGTTGACATGAGCTGGTCTACCATCAGTGGAGGACATGCTAATACAGATGAACCTGAGATGGCTCGGATATGTTGAGAGGACGGACCACCAGCGTCTCCCTCGGCAGTTACGCTGCTCAGAGTTATGCAAGGGCAAACGCAATCAGGGTAGACCAAGGCTCAGATTTAAAGACACTGTAAAAAGAAATTTGACGAAGTTGGGTATGGACAGGATTTGTCACGGATGGCCCTCATGAGCCATCAATAAGACGCCATAGGCCAGCCGGTGAGTTTGCACAGTTTATTAAAGAAAGGATAACGACAAAATAACGAGCCACGGGGGCTAAAACACACTATAACTATAACTCAGTCTATGACGAGGAAGTGTGGCGGGTTGATTCAACCCCCCCACAACACACAGGACACTCAGCTCCCTTCTCTCGGTTTTTCCCGCTGCACTACTGAGATGTAATGTGCCATTCATGTATTGTGATGCAATGTGCCACGCAAGTATTGTGATGCAATGTGCCATGCATGTATTGTGATGCAATGTGCCACGCATGTATTGTGATGTAATGTGCCACGCATGTATTGTGATGCAATGTGCCACGCATGTATTGTGATGCAATGTGCCATGCATGTATTGTGATGTAATGTGCCACGCATGTATTGTGATGTAATGTGCCACGCATGTATTGTGATGCAATGTGCCATGCATGTATTGTGATGTAATGTGCCATTCATGTATAGTGTTCATGCGTCCTGTCCTTACTGTGACCTAGAGGCTGAGATCAATATGTAGATGTGCTTTGGTGTAAACCCCCACAAACAGACTGGTCAGACACAGCACTCGGCTAGAGCAATTAACAGAACA
Organism: Pholidichthys leucotaenia; assembly: GCA_020510985.1. Lineage (NCBI taxonomy): Eukaryota > Metazoa > Chordata > Actinopteri > Cichliformes > Pholidichthyidae > Pholidichthys > Pholidichthys leucotaenia. Next base: position 110,654,638 of record CM035843.1, on the reverse strand, counting down.
GTGAAATGTGTATTAATGTCTACAGACAGACTCGTTTCTTCTGGCTCACTTCTGTGATGTTAATGTTGCCTTTCATGCATTGTGTTCATGTGTCCTGTCCTTACTGTGACCTAGGGACTGAGATCAATATGTCTCTCAAATGCAAATGTCTCATGCCTGTTCTGTTATCTCTTTGATCATACCAACTGCTGGGGAATGCCCTTTGATGTATTGTTGTAGTTGGGTATATATGCTGCAACTCTGTAACGCAAACTCTATCTCATTCTGATTCTGCAACTGCTGCTGCAGGACACGACTTTGTGTCCTCCTCCTCTGAGAGCCGCTTGGGCTCGCTCCCGGCGCGCATGCACGGCGCCGGGAGCGGAGCCCGTGACGGCGGGATGATATAATAAACTCTACTTAAAACCACAGCATCGCTGCTTATTATTTGCATTCGCCGCACTGGTGACCCCGAAGACGCACACGCTTTGTGCGACGCAGCCTTCAGGTTTGGACATCCACGCTGAATCAGCCGAGCGGTGCCAAAGATCGTCTATTCCCTCCCACCGCTCCAACGCATCTGCACGAGCCTGAGGGACAAAAGATCGTCTATTTCCTCCCACCGTTCCAACGCACCATGGCCAAGCTGCAGCCACAGCCCAAACCTGGATTTTATCGGCGCCGTCTGCGCCGATCTCCACCAAGATTCTGCACCCTGACTCGCCACTCCAGCGGCCCACCCAAGCACGGAACCCCCGCACGCGCACCGGGGAGTTATGAGGATGGCGCACCACGCACGGGGCAATAAAGGCTACAGAGACCGCCATCGTCCTCCGCCGCTGCACATGCCCGAGAAAAATGGCCGATCGCCACCCTCGGAACCTTCAGGGCTGCTCGTTCACCTGAAGCAAGCACGCAGCTCGCCACTGGATTTTCTAATGGTCTCGGCCACGGCACAAAGGGATTTCAGCCATCAGCTGTTCCCGGGGGGCTTTGGGGTTGTTCCTGCCCTAAAGTCAACACGCCCGTCCTTCTGCTTTTATTTTTTTTTTTCTTACAGCCGCTCCTGCTTTTCTTCATGGCCACGAGAGAAGTCAGAGACAAATTTTTCTTCTTGTGATCTCCGCACGCGCAACGGGACAGCCCCTCGACGTCGCGGAGCAGCAAGCAATTTTTGCGCGGCTCGGACGATTTCACCGCCCCTGCCGGCACTTACTACCCCTCCCCTCCCTCCCCCTCCGCCTGCGGCGAGCTTCTCCCACAGCTCGCTCCCATAGATGGATTATCGAGGTCTCGGCCCCCTGCCGTGCCCTCTGGGGGGGAGCGTGTGGCGGGTTGATTCAACCCCCCCACAACACACAGGACACTCAGCTCTCTTCTCTCGGTTTTTCCCGCTGCACTACTGAGATGTAATGTGCCATTCATGTATTGTGATACAATGTGCCACGCATGTATTGTGATGCAATGTGCCATGCATGTATTGTGATGTAATGTGCCATTCATGTATAGTGTTCATGCGTCCTGTCCTTACTGTGACCTAGAGGCTGAGATCAATATGTAGATGTGCTTTGGTGTAAACCCCCACAAACAGACTGGTCAGACACAGCGCTCGGCTAGAGCAATTAACAGAACAGTGAAATGTGTATTAATGTCTACAGACAGACTCGTTTCTTCTGGCTCACTTCTGTGATGTTAATGTTGCCTTTCATGCATTGTGTTCATGCGTCCTGTCCTTACTGTGACCTAGGGACTGAGATCAATATGTCTCTCAAATGCAAATGTCTCATGCCTGTTCTGTTATCTCTTTGATCATACCAACTGCTGGGGAATGCCCTTTGATGTATTGTTGTAGTTGGGTATATATGCTGCAACTCTGTAACGCAAACTCTATCTCTTTCTCACTCCTGCATCTGCTGCGAGACACACACACTGTGTGTCTCCTCTCCTCTTTGAGAGCTGGAGGAATGAAGTTGCAGCCTGCTCAAGCCATGGACTGCAGCCGAGTTCTGATGAAGGCGGATGATAATAAAGCTATTTAAAAATCCAACGCTGCCTTTATTCCATCATCCTCTTCAGAAGAACAGATTCACAATGAAACACACTTACAATAAAGGGAGAAGATGAAGGATTGTTCCCGTCTGACCAGGGGAAACTCGACGAGGAATGCTCGACAATGTCAGACGAGGAATGTCCGACGAGAGTGCAGCGAGGTTTAGCCCTCAGCTGCTCCCTTAAATAAGGCTCATGATGGAACAGCTGATGAGGCAATCAATAATGCAGTTCAGCTGTCAGAAGGTTCAGCTCTGACAGCTGGAAGCCCCTCCGAGCGCTGTCACAATAAAAGCTAGGAGAGCCATAGGGAACACACACACACACACACACACACACACACACCAGATGGGAGGAAAATACTGCATGGCCCGAGCGCAGATGAAATTGGCACTCGAACCACAACAGTACTCCCCCCGACGGTGCACTCTGGGCACCACGTGACACCCAAGCCCCCCCCCCACCCCACCCCACCCCACCTAGGGTGGGAGGATGGGGGAAAGGCCTGGGGGGTGAGAACCAGAAAACAGGGAAAAAACAAAACAAAACACCAAGACGAGGGACCGGAATGGAGAGTGACAAGGGAGAGCACAGAAAATAAACACAAAGCAGTTACAGAGCATGGAAAAAACACAAACAAAAAAAACAAAACACAACACTCTATAATGCACGGATGGCACAACAGACAGGACAAAAAATGCAAATCACAGGAGAAGGCCTATAACCAAAATACACAGGCCCATAAGACACGATGTGGCAGTCACAAATCATCCCTCAGACAGAGGAGGGGGAGAGAAAAAAAAGGCACGCTAAACAGCGGTGAATACATAGACCAAAATAGAGCACATGACAACACACCAGAGCAACCTTAATATTTTAGTGGAAATAAGAATACAACATGGGGTGACGGCAGGCAGAGTCCAATGAAACAACGAACAGTTCTGGTGGTCTACCTGCATCCAGCGTCCAGATAGCTGGCCAGGGAAAAAGAAAGAGTTTGGGTGGCCTACCCCAGTCTCAGGCCCGGAGAAGTAGGACCTCAGGTGGCCGGACCAGGTCGCCAAACAGACAGTCTAGTTGGTCGGGTGGCCGACCCAGCATGCCAAACGGGCGAGGCAGTCCTCCAGGCGGCCGACTCGCATCACTCAGCCACCAGGACCGCAGGGGAGAAATCGAAGACGGCCTCCCTGGCGAGGGGGAAAGCGAGGGAGAGCCGAGCCGAATATGGGGAACCCCAACGGCGCCCGGTGGAGAAGAATTGGGGGAAGGATGATGGACCAGTCCAGCGTCAGATGGCAGAGGATCTGTAGCTCCCTCACCGATCTCGAACTGAACTGGTGCTGTGCCCCTGCTGGACCCTGATTGGATCAGAGCAGCACCTGCGATGGACCCCGACTGGGTCGCGGCTGCACCCATGTCGGACCCTGATTGGATCGGAGCAGCACCCGCGACGGACCCCGACTGGGTCGAAGCTGCACCCGCGATGGACCCCGATTGGGTCAATGCCACACCCGCGGTAGACCCCGACTGGGTCGGTGCAGCACCAGGGACGACCTCCAAACCCGAACCCGGAACCTCCAGCACAGCGACCGAGATTGACTCCGCATCGATGACCCTGGGAGAAGGCTCAGGATCACCGGTAGCGACAGAGCCCAGTGAGACGAGCTCGGATGCAGTGGACGGCTGCACCCAGCTCGTCTCCCTGAGAGACAGGCAAAAATATTCCAGAACAGATAGGAGGAAGACAAAATAGAACACTTGCCTGCACTCGAGTTCTGTCGCCGTCCAGGACTTTGACAATCCGGGTTCAGAAAGCAGAAGGACGTCCTCTGGCTCCCACTTGGCTACAGCGGGCCCTGCAGCCGGCATGATGGTTCCCACAGCCTGAGGACCCTCCAACGCTGATGACCACGCCGATGACCCGCACGGCGTGGTGGCAGGAGATCCTCGACCTGCTGAGTCGGACCGCTCCTCCGTGGAGACCTGGGGACGCTTCGTCGCCGGCGCAGGCTCCAACTTACAGTCCGCTCTCCTCCTCCGCCTGTGTCGTGGCTGCGGGGCTGGAACCAGGCTCTCCAGGCCCGCAGGCTCCCTCCTTGTCCCACAGCGTAGGCCTGGTGCTGTGGAACGCTCAGGAGAAGGAGACACAAAGGTAGCAGGTTCATAATTAATTTTTGCAGCAGGTGGAGGAAGCTCGGGGGGCTGTGAACCCCAAACTCCACCCCCAGGAATCAAGCAAGGCAATTCACTCAATGAGGGAACAGAATGAAAAGTCACTTGCCTGATCTGTAGAGGCCCAACAGAACCCGCTGCAGTGGACTTTGTTCCTCCCTTTCCCTGCTGGATGGTGACGGAGGGCCCCCTGGGAGGACGAGGAGGAGCCGCTTGCGATGGTCTGATAACGGGCTTCGCCGGAGCAGGACTCGTGGCACTCACAGCAGCCGGGGAAGACGTCAAGGAGGAGGGGATGACAGCCGAGGCGATCCGGGCACAAGGAGCTGACGGGACAGCAGGGAAAGATGACCCGGGGGGAGAGGCTGTGGGAATTCCCTCCTGACGAGACGCAGAAGAGGTAGCTGACTGGGAGGTAGAGTTCTTCTGACGACCTGGAACAGGATCCGGACGGGGTTCTTGCTGAGTCTTACTGTTGGCTGTGTGATGACGGTTACCGGCAGAGGGCGAGGCGAAGGAGAGGTTAGGGAAACGCCACTCCTGCGCGGAAACAGAGGCGAGCAGGTCGGCGTACTCTGGATAATCACTTAGCTCAGGATTCCTCTCCACCAGCCTGACTGCCACCGTCACATGCTTGATGATCTGCGTGGGGTGGACGGCGGAGCGAGCTGCAGCCACTCGGTCCCGGATGGAAGCTGCTGTCAGTTGTAACTTCTCTGGGGGAATCCCTACTGACGTCTCACTCCTTAGGGAATCACCTCTGGGTGGTGTGAACTCCTGGACTGGAACGGCGACAGGAACAGGTGCCCGAAGCGAGGAGCGAGGGTGCCTACTCTTCGGCATCCTGCCAGAGTTTCCCTCCAGGCCACAGAGTCTCTCCCGGTGTACAGAGATGTCTGCCTTCCTCACAATGACTTCAGGGTGGTTGAAGTAGCGAGGAAGGCGATTAATGATGTCCTCAGCGAGGTCCAGGTGCCGGTGTACATCGCTGGGAGTGTCATAGAGGCCAGCAGTGAAGAGAGTTCCATCAATGTAGTCGAGGGCCTCCACCAGCTCGCAGCCCAGGCTCCGAGTGCGGCCCCTGCGTGACGACATACTATCCCAGCACACAGGTACCCAGACAGGGAAAAACACAAGTCCAATTTATGCAGAACTCACGGCGACCGGCGTCTCAGTCTCGCTGCAGTCTACTGTCACGGATGGCCCTCGCGAGCCATCAATAAGACACCATAGACCAGCCGGTGAGTTTGCACAGTTTATTAAAGAAAGGATAACGACAAAATAACGAGCCACGGGGGCTAAAACACACTATAACTGTAACTCCGTCTATGACGAGGAAGAACAGATTCACAATGAAACACACTTACAATAAAGGGAGAAGATGAAGGATTGTTCCCGTCTGACCAGGGGAAACTTGACGAGGAATGCTCGACGATGTCAGACGAGGAATGTCCAACAAGGAATGTCCGACGAGACTGCAGCAAGGTTTAGCCCTCAGCTGCTCCCTTAAATAGGGCTCATGATGGAACAGCTGATGAGGCAATCAATAATGCAGTTCAGCTGTCAGAAGGCTCAGCTCTGACAGCCAGAAGCCCCTCTGAGCGCTGTCACAATAAAAGCTTGGAGAGCCATAGGGAACACACACACACCAGATGGGAGGAAAGTACTGCATGACCCGAGTGCGGATGAAATCGTCGCTCGAACCACGACAGGAGTTCCTGGCAGTGGAAGGCTAAGGACAGAACTGTGTGGAGGAATCTGATGAGACCTAAATGAAACAGTCATTGTCGCCCACGACAGACTGCTATGATGATGATGATGATGATGATGATGATGATGATGATTTCTGTTGATATAAATGTTACAGCTTAACATCCTCTAAATATTTTTATTAAAAGAGAGATACATTTTTAAACCAGGGAGAGCGGACGCTGTATTTAAAGTATGGAATTTAAAAGGGATACAAAAGATTCAGGATTTATATTTGCCATGTGCAGACAACATAATGTCTTTTGAAGAGCTGAGGATCAAATTTAATCTCAATAGAACACATTTTTTTAAATATCTTCAACTTAGAAACTTTATTCGATCAAATCAAAATAAAGCTCTCACTCGACCTATTTATTCATCCTTGGAAAAAATGATGATGAAAGATAGTAAAAGAAAGGGTATTATTTCAGAGTTTTATAACTCATTGACACTATCTTCAAGTGAAAATTCACTGAAAAGATTAAACTACTGGAAAGAAGATCTGCAAATTGAAATTTCAGAGGAACAATGGGAATTGGCTTGTACAGAAGCTCAAACCAAATCAATAAATGTACGCCTTAAATTGATACATTTCAAATGGTTAATGCGGATGTATGTTACACCGGAGGAGTTAAATAGATATAACAAAAATATACCAGATACATGCACAAAATGCATGGAAAGTAAAGGAACCCTATTTCATTGTTTATGGGAATGTAGATTAATAAGAATGTTTTGGGAAGAGGTGAGGGTAACAATTGAAAAAATAATCTCAAAACAAATCATATTGAATCCTAAACTGTTTTTGTTGGGTCTGTACCCAGAAAAGCATAATTTTAATAAAAGTGAAAGAACATTCATAGACCTCAGTTTGCTTAATGCCAAAAAATGTATTGCACTATTATGGAAAAAGACTCATAGACCAGATGTGACTCAGTGGTTAAGACAGATGTTAACAAACCTTCCATTAGAAAGAATAACATATATACTGAAATCAAAGGAAATTGTGTTTGAGAATATATGGAGACCTTTTATTGATTATGTAAAAAATTTAAACATAACTCTTGAAGAAGAAGGTGAATGATGTGTGTGGACCTTGTAAATTCCAAACTGGTGAACATAATATGTATACTTATGTATTGGATTGTCTAGACTAAACAGAGGAGCATTGTTGAAGACTTGATTTTGTTGGTGGTTGTTGGTGTTTTTAGTGCATTTTTTTTTTTTTTGTAGTACTTTAGTGTTAGTGTTTGATTGTATCATGTTTGTTAAAAAAAAAAAAGGTTCAATAAAGATATTGTGGAAAAAAAAGAGAGATAAATAGGAATCTATATGCTTAATAAATGATAAAATGTAACCCTTAAAACATCAGTTGTAAGAGTGTAGTTTTGTAACTCTTTAAAACCTTAAACACTTGCAGAAATCCCATGGAAAGTTGCACACTGAATTTATTTACTAGACAAGCTACATATCGGTTTTCTATCTGTAATGGCCAATACACAAATTTAAAAATGATCAGATCAGATCAGGCATGAAAAAAAGCTGTATCGTTACATCTGTAGGCAGAAACAGCTTTGCCTTTGATAATAGTGACACACTGTGTGTACAGTATGCTCAAAAACTGATATTGGAGACAGCCCTATTTGTGACCTTGACTGTGGATGGACAGACTGCAATCACGTCCCTACCCATGTTAATCATTTAATATGAGTCATCTTATTCTATTTATATGTGAGATGTGTAATTACAAGTCCAGTTACTCAGTATTGTCTGTTTCCAGTTTCACTGCATAACGTGATAAAATAAAAATAGCATTGTAGAGGAGCTGTTTAACACAGAAGTTTCAGTGTGAGGCTGAGTCAGTAATTGGTAACAATACTGTTTAATCTGAGGTGAATAGTGGTGCTTCGTAAATGAACACTGAAAGAGTTTTATGTAATATTAGAAGACAGCACCCAGACAGTACATAAAAGCAGTGAGTCAACAACCACAGGTGTTAGTCAGGTCAAAGTGAAATTAAAAAGGTCAGAGACAAGAATAGTGCTTAATTTACTTGTCACCATTTAACGTCATCTACAAAAAAGTTTCAAATTACAAGAAAGAGTATAATTTCTTGATAGAATACACAAATTTTTCCTCCAAATTGAAGTTTGGAGGTGGAAGTATCATGGTGTCATGATTTAATACTAAGGAGGCTCAAGTGCAGGACAACCACACTGAATGAACACTCAGACACAAGCAGGAAAATTTGCACAACTTTAATGAAAACACAAAATACCCACACAAACTTAATAAGCATAAACCCACGCACAACTAAGAAAAAACGCAAAATCACATCAACTTAAATACAGACAAAGCAGGAGCACGCTGGAGCCCACGTAGCCTGAAACAGAAGAGCAGAGAAATAATTAATACAAGGGTAAGTGAAGAGGGAGAAGGCGAGAGAGGAGAAAGGCTTGTGGCTAGAGCTGAGGGCCCGGCAGAGAACTCCTGCAAGGGACACAATTGGGTAGAATGGGATGAGGTGAGGATAGGCTACCTGGGTGGATGAGTCTGTTGTCTTGAGGGAGGAGGATTCAGGTGAGCGCGTACAGCCCCGGAGACACATCGCTGACATGGCAGCAACCCTGAGGAGAAGAAGACACAAGGGATGAGACAATGGGAATCAAAATTAGCCAAACAACAATACTGGAGTTGCATGTGGCAGCAATACCCAACGGTCCAGCAGAGAAGCATTCACACACTGACTCTTTTATACGCTGGTAAACCAGGAAGCGTCAGGTATGTCCAATAACGCAGGTGCGCTGATCAGCTCCGGAGTCGGGAAGAACAAAAACGGGGGGGGGGGGGGGTGCACGGTGCACGCTCACCTGACCATGACACATGGTGTGGAACTGATTCTCACAAAAAAAAAAAAAACACCTCACAAAATAACAAGACTCGAGGTGTTACTTGCTACTCGAGTAATTATTTTTAATAGATACTCTCACATTAGTAATTTTTTTGGTGACTGCTTGTACACATGTAACTAATACAATTTAATGCTACTTTTACCTGGGTGCAGTTTTTATCCACTCTACTCATATTCGTTGATTATGAAAATATCACATTTGCAAGGCTTAAGCAACGCTCAGGGTCTGCTCATTCTGAAGAAGAATATTATTTGTAACCAATGTTAATTTCGTCAACTAAAGTTGACTAAAATTATTTTATCAACTAAAGCTAGAAATTAAACTAAAATGACCACTTTTACATGTTTCTACTGACACCAAATTTCAGTCGAGATTTAATCTTAGTCATAGTTAGTCATAGTCAGGGGTGCACATAACATTTTTGGTCTTGTTCTCAGGGGAAAACCTGAGGTTGTTGCTTGGTCCTCATTTTTTTCCCTGACCCACCTCACAAAATAGAGGAAAATGTGGATAACGTAACACACATTTTAATTTCAACTGAAAATGAATGAAAGCATTGCAACAAAATGTCTGTTCTTTAAAGCTCCATAGTATGTAACTTTCTAATGAAATGACTAAATGCACTAAAAACTAAATGTACAAATGTCAATTTTCAAACAATGAAAACCAAATGAAATGACAGACTTTTAAGCACTGACAACAGTTATTGCTATTTAAAAGCACGGAAAGTTCTGTTGTCCTACAGAATGTTATCATCATCATCATCATCATCATCATCATCATCATCATCACTCCCCTCCTGACTGTCTTCCTCTGTTTCATAACAAGTAGAAGATGCAAATGTGCTTGGCCTGCTCCTTTCTCCCTGGTTTAGCCTAGGATTAGCTTAGAAGTTATTGTCTGTGTGATGCACTGGCATCACACAGACAATACGCCCTCCCCTTTCTCGAGAATTATAAGCGGTCCTGACGTTAACTTACTTAATTGCTTGCACTACTTTCCGGTGCTCTCTGCTATTCGCATTATGATCTCCAATCATAATTCGCATTATGATCGCCGATGACCCTGTCATCAGCAGCAGGAGCGCGCCCCTCCCCTCCAGCCTCACCTTCTCTAACTCATCACTGCACCTGAGACAGAAGACACACCTGCGCCCGCTCATCAGCCAGCGTACTTAAGGAGGTCTCCTCCGCGCAGTCTACGCTGGCTTCTCTGAGTATACTGCCCGTGTTCAGGCAAGCTAATTTACAAGTTTAAACGTTAACACGTCGTTAACATTTATTCTCCTCTCTTCCTCAGGTTGCTGCCACTGTGTAGGTGTGTCACCGGGACTGCGCGCGCTCTCCTGCCCCACCACACTGTCCTTCAGCGACCTCATCCACCTGGTCAGGCACCATCAGCTCACCTTTCCCCCCTTACCCTACTGGTTTATCTATTCCTCGCTGAGTCCTGCCGGTCCTCTCTGGATTTCCCAAGTAAGTGGTAATTTGGCTCACCCATTTCCCCTTACTCCACTCCTCAGCTCACGGTTCTCGTCTTCTCTCCACAGGTCCTTTCCTCTGGCAAGTGATTGTTTCCGTAGCTGTGCGCTTTGGATTTTGCTATTAATAAAATTGTCAAACGTGCCCTTCTGCGTGGTTCCTTCCTGTGTTTGGCATCGTGCATGTGAGCTGTCAAAAATTAATATGTCAAGACAAAAGGGGTTGTTATTTTTGAGATTTCAGCTTTTAAATCACTGCGGTTTAAACTTCAGACTATTAAAAGTGGAAAAATTTATGTACTGTAAATATCACAGCTAAATTTTGTCTCTAATTTTTCTGCCAGGATGCAATTAGGAATCTGAGATAAAATAATGCCTCACAATTAAATGCATTTAAGCAAATCTAAAAACAAAAACATGATGAAATATAACTATGCATGACATAACATATTTGGATTTGAAAGGCTGTTTTAAAAGATTTTCCTGCAGAGGTGTAGAAATGAACTGAATAAGATTATTAAAAGAAAGCTTTAGAGCGATAATAGATCACAACAGTGTTGATAGAGAATGGTAAATGGTGTTCACTTATATAGCGCATTTTTTTTTTCCACAATATCTTTATTGAACCTTTTTTTTTTTTTTAACAAACATGATACAATCAAACACTAACACTGAAGTACTACAAAAAAAAAAAAAAAAAAAAAAGGATGCACTAAAAACACCAACAACCACCAGCAAAGTCAAATCTTCAACAATGCTCCTCTGTTTAGTCTAGACAATCCAATACATAAGTATACATATTATGTTCACCAGTTTGGAATTTACAAGGTCCACACACATCATTCACCTTCTTCTTCAAAAGTTATGTTTAAATTTTTTACATAATCAATAAAAGGTCTCCATATATTCTCAAACACAATTTCCTTTGATTTCAGTATATATGTTATTCTTTCTAATGGAAGGTTTGTTAACATCTGTCTTAACCACTGAGTCACATCTGGTCTATGAGTCTTTTTCCATAATAGTGCAATACATTTTTTGGCATTAAGCAAACTGAGGTCTATGAATGTTCTTTCACTTTTATTAAAATTATGCTTTTCTGGGTACAGACCCAACAAAAACAATTTAGGATTCAATATGATTTGTTTTGAGATTATTTTTTCAATTGTTACCCTCACCTCTTCCCAAAACATTCTTATTAATCTACATTCCCATACACAATGAAATAGAGTTCCTTTACTTTCCATGCATTTTGTGCATGTATCTGGTATATTTTTGTTATATTTATTTAACTCCTCTGGTGTAACATACATCCGCATTAACCATTTGAAATGTATCAATTTAAGGCGTACATTTATTGATTTGGTTTGAGCTTCTGTACAAGCCAATTCCCATTGTTCCTCTGAAATTTCAGTTTGCAGATCTTCTTTCCAGTAGTTTAATCTTTTCAGTGAATTTTCACTTGAAGATAGTGTCAATGAGTTATAAAACTCTGAAATAATACCCTTTCTTTTACTATCTTTCATCATCATTTTTTCCAAGGATGAATAAATAGGTCGAGTGAGAGCTTTATTTTGATTTGATCGAATAAAGTTTCTAAGTTGAAGATATTTAAAAAAATGTGTTCTATTGAGATTAAATTTGATCCTCAGCTCTTCAAAAGACATTATGTTGTCTGCACATGGCAAATATAAATCCTGAATCTTTTGTATCCCTTTTAAATTCCATACTTTAAATACAGCGTCCGCTCTCCCTGGTTTAAAATATTGATTACCCCATATTGGACTAAATTGTGACAGTAACTGTGGTTCTTTTAAATAGTTTTTAGCTTCACACCATATTTTGATCATATGCTTTACAAATGGATTTTTAACTTGTTTTTGTAATTTTTTTGCCGAATCTGAGTATATGAATATGGGAAGAGGTAAAGGTAAATTGTATGATTCCATTTCAGTCCAGTGAGGGAGATCATTTGATGAAAAATAATATGTCATAGACCTCAGTTGTGCCGACCAATAATACAACATAAAATTTGGACATTTCAGACCTCCACGATCAAATGGTAAATATAATAAAGACAGACGTAATCTAGCCCTCCTGTTGTTCCATATAAATTCCACTAACTTTTTTTTTATTCTTGAGAATAAATCTAAAGGTGGTGATAAGGGAATGTATTGAAATAAATAAAGTATTTTAGGTAAAATATTACTTTTAAGTATATTGATTCTCCCGATCATCGACATTGGTAGTGACATCCATCTCTGAGTTAACTCATTGATATCTGTCATTAAGGCTTCATAGTTGACACTGGCGACTGATTCTAGCTTAGGCACAATTTGGATTCCTAAATATTTAAACTGATTTACAACATTGAATTGATTTACCTCAGGGGCTGGGTAATTTCTCTGGGTCTCATTTAGCATTAATATTGAAGATTTAGTTTTATTTATTTTATATCCTGATATTTCCCCAAAATTCTTTATTAAATTCAACAAGGTTGGAATTGATTTTTTTAGATTCGACATAAACAAAATTATGTCATCGGCGTACAGGGAGATTTTATGTTCTGTTGGTCCAACTTTAATTCCATATATTTGTGAATGTAAACGTATCGCTATCGCTAAAGGTTCAATTGCCATAGTAAACAGTAAAGGTGAAAGTGGACAGCCTTGTCGACATCCTCTATTGATTTTTATTGGTTTTGAAATATTGTTATTTGTTAGGATTTCTGCTGTAGCATTATTGTATATTATTTGAACCCATTTTATGAAATTATTTCCAAGTCCAAACCTTTGTAGGACTTCAAAAAGAAAGGGCCATTCAACTCTATCAAAGGCCTTTTCGGCGTCCAGTGATAGGAGAGCTGTATCCGGTGCTTCTTTATTAAAATAAATAATATTAAATAGTCTTCTTACATTATGGAAGCCTTGTCTTCCCTTTATAAAGCCATTCTGATCTCGATTAATAATATTTGGTAAAATTTCTTGTATTCGTCTTGCTAAAATTTTACAGATTATCTTAAGGTCGGCGTTTAATAGGCTTATTGGTCTCATATTTTCACATTTATTAGAGGGCTTACCTGGTTTTGGCAGCAGTATAATTAAGGCATTATTTATGTATGATGGTAAATTATTATTTTGAAATGCTTCTAAAACCATTTCCAAAAAAGGTTTTATTAATTTATTCTTAAATTTCTTATAAAGGTCAACTGGAAGACCATCTGGTCCTGCACTTTTTCCTGATTTCATATTATCAATGGCTAGCCCAACTTCTTCTTGACTAATTTTAGACTCCAATATCTCCCTGTTTTCATTTGGAATACATGGTATAGATAGTTCGTTCAAAAACCCATTTAGTTTTGTTAAATCAAATTCATTTTTAGTATCATATAATTTTTCATAGTAATCTCTAAAGGCTCTGTTAATTTCTAAAGGATCTATAACTACCTTACTTATAATACTAGTAATTGGTGTTTTAATTTCTAATTGTTTAATCTGCCATGCCAATAATTTTCCTGATTTTTCACCTTGTTCATAAAAAGATTGTTTCAATCTTAGAAGACTTGAGGCAGCTCTATTCGCTGATTTTTTGTCGTATTCAGCTCTCAAAATCAGTAATTCATTCTCCAACCTTGGATCACTTCCTGCATACACTTTTTCCTGAAGACTTTTCATTTTATGTTCCAATTTAGCTCTCTCCTCTCGAGTCTTCTTAGATTTTGATCCTGTATAACTAATAATATGTCCCCTAATAAAAGCTTTGAAAGCTTCCCACTTTACACATGCTGATGTTTGTGTAGTATTGATGTCAAAGTACTCGTCTATCTGTTTTTCTATATACTTGACAAATTCCTCATCCTGAAGCCATTTATGCTGAAATTGCCATCTACCTGATTCCTTTGTCAATTTTTTATCTACATATATTAGACAACAGGGTGCATGATCAGAGATCACGATGTTATCATAAAAGCAGTTTTGAATCTTGGATCTTAATTCTGTGGAAATCAAAAAATAATCAATACGTGAGAATGTCTTGTAGGTACTGGAATAACAAGAATAGGCTTTAACTTGTGGTTTCATTTCTCTCCATATATCTAACAATCTCAATTCTTTCATAAAATGATTAATAGTCATCCTACATCCATTGTGCGTACAATCCAGTCCTGTTGATCTATCTATACCTGGATTCAATGTACAATTAAAATCCCCTGCTATTATATGTTGCCCTGTAAGTGATGATAAAATAAGAAATAAATTAGCAAAGAACTTTTGATCATCTATATTGGGACCATATAAGTTCACAAGATTTATATTTTCTAATAGCAAAGAACCTTGAATGATTACATATCTTCCAAGTTTGTCTCCAATTACATTTTTCACTTGAAAAGGGACTGATTTATGTATGAGAGTCATAACTCCCCTGGCCCGGGATGAAAATGATGAGGTGAATACACTTCCTTGCCATCTACTCCTAATTCTTTTTATATCCTCCTCTATTAGATGAGTTTCTTGTAAAAACACAATTTTTGAACCCATGTCTTTTATTTTATTCATAACTTGTTTAAGTTTTTTTAAATTTTGTAGACCTCTGCAATTCCATGAAGTTAAATTAAGATTAACACTTTGGTTTATGATCAATAGAGAGTTTGGGATTACCTTGCAGTATAAACATGCTCATACAGAGAAGCAAAAACATGAGTGGTTGAACATTCATCCTACAAACTACACACAAACAAATTCCCCCTTCCCACACTTGTGGCGAACCCCCCAAAATCAAAAGAAAAATTCCGTCTCCCGATATAGCCATCGACCGTTCCACACCCACGGGGAACAGCCTAAGCCACTCCTTCTTCATTCTCCCAATCACCCTAACTCTACTGCTTTTAATGACGTAACATTAACTCTCCTCTGTAGTTTTCCAACTTAACTCCAAAATTTTTAACAACTTTGTACATCATAGTTTTTTTTTGTTTGTTTTGTTTTTGTTTTTTTTAAATATATAATACAATCTATATTTTGTAAACTTGCTGTTTACTTCAAGTCAGTCAGATGCCTGTGCAAATGCTTAATTATTCTACCTTATATTTTGTTCATGCTTAGCTCCCACCAGTCTCTTCTTCTTCTTTGATCTTCTTGATGAACTCCTGCGCCTCCTCTGGGGTCTTGAAGATGTGGGTTCTGCCCTCATACGTGGTCAGCAGTCTCGCAGGATAGATTACACCATGACGAATCCCAAGGTTGCGCAGCTCCTTACGTATGGGATCAAACTGCTTCCTCAATTGTTGGATTCCTGTGGCCAAATCTGGGTAGAACCGCACCTGCTGATCCTGGTGTTTAATCTCTCCTTTAGCTCGTGCAGCGTTGAAGATCTTCATCCTGTCTCTGTTGCTAAGAAACTTCATAATTAAGGTCCTCGGCGGTCCCTTATCTCTCCGTGGGCCAATACGATGTGCGCTTTCCAGAACCACTGCTGATTGCAACTCCTCGCTGCCCAGCACCTCCGGAATCCACTTTTCCAGAAAGGAATATACGTCCCGACCTTCTGATTCCTCTGGAAGACCCACCAGCCTCAAGTTATTCTGTCTCGACCGAGATTCCAAATCCAAAATATTATCTTCTAGACATTTATTTTTTTTTTCCAAAGTGCGCACCTTTAATTGAAGACGGGTGACGTCATCTTCAGCACTAGCGAGACGGAGCTCCATCTGCGCCGTTCGTTCTACACAGTCACCCAATTCACTTTCTTATTCCTTCCAATGCTGTCATAATCCCATCAAATCTAGAGGAAAAGTCCGCTCTCATTGAACTCATGGCAGCCATCAGCGCATCTGCGCCTCGCCCCGCAGATATCGCACCGTTGCCAGCCTCCTCCGCCATATATGGAGTTTTGTTTGCTGCGTCACAGACCTGAAAGTCCGTTAATTTGGACTGTTTCGGCGGCTCGCTTTTTCCTTTACCTGGTTTTCCAGCCTTAGGCTTCGCCGACATATCCTCGCCCAAACGCTGGGATACGTTCTGTCCCAAATGAGAGAGTTATTTGCCGATTTTTTTCTCCAGGAGCAGAGCAGAGTGAAACACGTCCGTCTTACGTGGCAGCCATAACCGGAAGTCATATAGCGCATTTTACTCATCTCTGGATGACCAAAGCGTTTTACAGATCCTGCGATCCACCCAGTGCAGTGTGGTGACGTGCACTTCCCGTCACGTCACCGCACTGCCCTATATAAGGGATGGGCATCCATCTTGTGGGTTCTTTGACTGGTGCCCATCGCCAGGTGCCTGCTGTGTAACCACTACTTGAGTTCCATCAATAAAGCTGTGTTCACCAACTCCATCTTGCCTCATCCTTCACCCAGGTATTTTACCATATACTGTATAACACTGGGCGATTCACACTTCATCTCTTTCTCGAGCTTCTAGGCGAACTGCCGGTGCCTTGGCCCAAGTGGTTTGAGGCCTTCCAAACCTACATCACCGTACTGGACCTCAGACAGCTCGACAAGCTAAGGGCACATGCGCTTCTCGTCCATAACCTGGGTATCGAGGGCCAACGAGTCCTGCAAACACTCGGAGCATTGGACTCCTTTGAGGACGTCGTGGAGCTCCTAGCCAACCATTTCCACACCCCGGATAGCATGACTGTCTGGTGGATTCATTTTCGGAAGCGACATCATCGGGTAGGTGAGCCTATTCACCAGTTTGTCGCCGACTAGAGGCAGCTAGCGAGCGAGTGTCGCTTTGGGCCATTGGAAGATGAAATGGTACGTAACCAGCTTGCGGAGCACACTTGCTGTGCTGCATTGCAGGCTAGGCTACTCATGGCACCCAATAACTTAACATTAGCCAGAGCTGTCAAACTAGCTCTCCAGTTGGAGGCCGCAGACAAGCTAGCTTCAGAGCTAACCTGGCGCCGGTCACAGAGGCCGCCGCAGCATCCCACCACGGCAAATGTTGCGGACTCAGAAAGTGAGGATAGCTTGGATGACGACATTACAGAAACCAATGCTGCCAGCCAAAGGTCTGCCCCAGGAAAACCCCTGTACAAGGGTTGTGGGTCTGCAACGTACAGAAATAAGGTGAAGGACTGCCTGGCCAGGGGAAAACGTTGTAGCAGACGTGGATGCTTGAACCATTATGCTAGAGTGTGCCATGTATCTGAACTGGAGAGCCCATGGAAGAAATTACTCCGCCCGCCCCCGACAACCATCCATTCGGTGTCCCCCAGCACAAACGGCAACACGTACTGCACAGTGGAATTGGACGGGGTGGAGGTGCTGCTGCTGCTCTACACAGGGGCGGAGGGGTCGTTGCTGAATTGGGCCACAGTGAGGAAGTTTTTCTCCCACTACAGGATTAGAGGTAACCCAGCACCGTTGCATGGCTATGGAGGTGGCAGGCTGTGCACGGTTGGGACTTTGGAGTTAACGGTCCAGTACAAGTCTGCAAAGATGGTTGACTTCACATTCCACGTGACAGCATGAGGTGATAACATCATAGGCTGTGATTTGTTTTATGGACTGAGTTTTGCTATTAAAGACGGTGCCCGGAATGAATGGTCGGGTTGTGGCTGCTGGAACCCGCTGGTTCTGGTGGTTGAAGAGAATGTTGTGTGGGATGAGGAGCTAATGGACACCACGGCGGTCAAGCAGAACCAGTTTCACTCAGGTTCGGCACAGGAGGGTCACAGTGCTGGTGCTCAGGACATGGTAGAGGGGGTACCAAGCGTGATGGCGAGAAGCCTGCATCGGTGAGTGACACCAATGTGCTAGCCCCAGATGCATCCGGAGCTTGGCACAGGAGGATGGAGGGTCTGCTGCTATGAAGGTGACTGATACAATGGTTTTAGAAGAGGACGGGGTCAGACCAACGAGCATGGAGTTACCGCATGCTCAGCAGCACCACGTTGGGCCAAGTCGGGCCCCGCTGAGGGTTTTGGACTGGGTTCGGGGTGAAGAACATCCACGGCGAAGATGGGCCAAACAGCCAGTAAAAACACCAAGCATGTCTGTGCACAGTGGCGAAGTTGGCCGCAGCATACTTCCGGTTTTCCGATGGCTCATCGAGGCACGCCAATCAGCTTTGGCGTGTCTGGGAAGATGCTCCAGGTGATGAGCCTGGACGGGAGTTGGTCTTGGTGGTGAAGGAGTCAGGCTCCACCGTCCAGAAGATCAGCCATCGTCCCAAGGGTTTGCTGCTTCCAGGGGTGCACTTGCTGAAGGGCTGCCCTGGGCCCCTCCATGCCAGTTCTACCTCTCCCACCCAAGTGACTGTGCTGTAAAATTGGGTGTTTATAGTTCTTGTGTTTTGCATGCATGTTATGATATGGGGTTATTTTGTGTCTGTATTTTTAGTTTAGGAACACGGCAAGTTGGTGGCAGAATAATTCACCATGCCATGCGGGCTGTGTGGCAGTCCACCCGCCAGCCCTGTTCTGGGTTGTTTTGATTGAGTGTGTTAGGCCAATTTAGTACATTAGTTTGTGTTATTTTATTGCGTGATTTGGGCCCTAAATTGTGTGTGTGTGTGTGGGGGGGGGGTTCACTTGTGTGTGTGGTTTTGGACTTTTCTAAGGGGGGGAGGAAATGTGGTATATGGGAAATGGCACTTTATTGTGAAGTGCAGTGTGGTGATGTGCACTTCCTGTCACGTCACCACACTGCCCTATATAAGGGATGGGCATCCATCTTGTGGTCTCTTTGGCCGGTGCCCATCGCCAGGTGCCTGCCGTGTAACCACTTCTTGAGTTCCATCAATAAAGCTGTGTTTACCAACTCCATCTCGCCCCATCCTTCACCCAAGTATTTTCCATACATAACAGTGTGAAGTTTTGGCATGCAAGTTAGATTAATTGGTATCAAAACTGGGGATTCTAAATTGTCCTTAGGTATGACTGTAAGAGTGAAAGGTTGTCTGTCTCTCTGTGTTGGCCCTGCGATGGACTGGCGATCTGTTCAGAGTGTACCCTGCCTCTCGCCCAAAGATGCTGGGATAGGCTCCAGCTCCCATGCGACCTGAAAAGGATTAAGCGGAAGAAGATGAATGAATGAATGAACAGTGTGAGGTGTAGAAGTGGGTATCACAGTTGTAGAATAAAGCATGGAAATAAACAATATGAAAAAAATACTCAAGATTATGAAAAAATACAAATAAATAGGTTGGTACTGTATATCCATAAATGATGTGGAGAATTAATGATGGAATTTGTACAAAGTCACATAAATTCATAGCAAATTAAATAAATAAAGCAGCTCAATCAATGTTTACTTTGGTGCATTTGATGACATACTACTTCAGTGATTTCTCATTTTGGCACTTTTGTCCACCATGCCAAAACAAACAGTCAAACAAACAAATATATATATATATATATATATATATATATATATATAGATATAGATATAGATAGATATAGATAGAGATAGATAGATAGAGATTATAATAATATTGCAGCACACATATGTGTCTTTAAATAAAACCATATTTATATACCAAAGTGCAGCAATCCTCCTGTGTTTGTGAATATATTTTAAACATAGTTCTCCATAGATCGCCACCTTGTCGTGGTGGAGAACCTTGTGTGTTCCAATGATCCCGAGAGCGATGCCGTCGGGGGCCTTTTGGCTCCTGGTAGGGTCACCCATGGCGGTAAGGTCGAGGGGGAGGTCCCAGACTAAGAGCGATCCAAAGAAAGAAAGACCTCAACGGCGGGAGTGGCGGAGGATGACACCATGAGTCACAATGGCACTGAAGGCGGATGAAGGCTGCAACAGAGAGTGGTCTCCAGTCGTCTTGGATTCCATGCCACCGGATTTAGGCCCCTCTCTGCCAAGGACCGTGTGGTGGCTGCAAGCGCATCAGTCTCCCCACGATAAAAGATGTCACGCGCAGGCGTCCTCCCAAAGGGAGCCCATCCACTTTACATCTTGGACAAGATAAAGTCCTGTGGTGATCAGGAAGTGGTAACGGGGACAGGACAGTGAAGTCTGGGAGTTCTTAGCCATGACCTGGCACACAGGCGATGAGTGCTTGATACAGTCGTTAAGCTCTTGGACTGAGGCAGAAAGAGCTTCTTGGCAGCTGCACTCATGACTGAGCAGCCCTATTTGGGATCCACTCTGCTCACCCCAGTAGGGGAGGGGGTTAGAAAAGGTACCCCAAACATAGCCTGCCTCACAAAATCCTGTCTGGAATACCGCATCCAGAGGGATCACCACCACACGGTCATAAACATACAAAACTACATATTGGAACCTAGAATGTGCGAACCATGGACAACCAAGCCAGTGATCGACCTGAAAGGCGAACTGCCATCATCTCCAGAGAGCTAAGGAAGTTCCAGATCGACATCGCAGCACTCTCCGAGACCCGACTGGCTGATGAAGGGCAGCTGAAGGAGGAAAAAGGCGGGTATACTTTCTTTTGGAAGGGAAAGCCTGCAAATGAGCCACGAATTCATGGTGTGGGATTTGCTATTAAGAACTGCCTCATCAACCACCTCCATGAACTCCCTGTGGGCATCAACGAGCGCCTAATGATCATTCGTCTGACACTTGCCTGCAGTCAAATGGCCACCGTTATTAGTGCCTACACTCCAATGCTTGATGCACAGTGTAGCTGTCACAGTGAAAAGGTTTATGTATTTTTGGTTCTTTTTCTGAAATAATGTTTGTTTATGGGTGTGTGCGCCAGTGTTGCGGACGTTAGCGGTGTCCTTTTCTCCGCCTTCAGTCCCTCCATATCGCGGCGCATATGCGCTCGTGCTGCCAAGCTCGCGGGTGAGTCGGAGAGCTCGTGAAGGGGGCTCGTGCAGGTGTCTCGCCCCGCCTATCAGCGCCATTGTGTGAGCGAGTGTCGGGAGAAAGGACGGAGTGTTTTTCCTGCAGGCAGCCGGACTGTTAAATGTTCTCCATGTTTGTGAGGAAACAGCGGCGGACCCGGACCTGATATGGTGCAAAAATGGGTGGTAGGCATGCGCTGTTTACATGTCTGATTAGAAGAGTCACACGGCTGCTGGAGGCTGTCCACAATCAGATGCGGAGAGAGGACTTTGGAGAGAGGACTTTGTTTGGGAAATTTGTGACATGACTAACAACTCCTAAATTCTAGGCAGAAGGCGCACACGGTATGTGATTATTTTTGTTTATGAACATTTGTTAAGTGTTATAATTTATTTTGTATTCATGTTTTTTATGTCTGTATTTTAGTTTTTCACTGTGTTTAAGGGTGAAGATTTGCTGTGGCAAAATAAACAAAAAACTTGTCAACATCAGTTGGAGCGTGGTTTTCTGACCTAGAAGAAGACTTTGGGAGCGGTTACAGTGAAAAACGTGCCTAATCCAGGAGCAAGCTGCAAGATTCCTGCAGGGCCATGCTTCAAGGACTTTGTTTGCTGAGCAAATAAAAGACGTGCATGCTTCTTCCCACATCCGCTGGACATTCAGCCGGACAGAAGAGGTACCAGAGCGACATTTATGGACAATGCAGTTTGCAAAAGGTCACAACACCTTTAAGGTATCAGGTTAGATGGTATATTTTCAGTTGGGAACCTTTTAATTCCTAAGTTAAATTGAGAAAGAAACAGAAGTAAAAGCTATTCTTGAAGTGTTGTAAATTACTGAAGAGTGTCACTTGTTTCCTATTGCATGTTCTCCCAGCAGTTTTCTAACTTTCCTTTCACTGTAAAATTCCAAAAGTGTTAGTTCAAATCATTTTTGAAAATGGAGCAGAGCACAAGTGAGTTTCGTACATTAGAGGAAATACTTGCAGCTCTAGAAGATGAGAAAGTAAAGTTGGAAGAGAAATTAAAAACTGAATCTGTCGACTTAAAAAGACGAGAAATTGAGACACGGATAGGAGAAATAATTGGAGATCTTGAAATACACAAGATAGGGTTACCATCATCATCTCAAGTCGAAACGCAAGTGAGATGATCAGAAAGGGAGAAACGCCCTACAGAAAAAATCGTTGAGTTTAAAAGAAAGGAAATAACATAGAGAGAAAGAAAGTTTATGTCGATGTATCTTAACTTTAAAGCAGAGATTCAACTAACAAGATCTAAACTTAAGGAAGAGTGCTCTAAAACTGAGTTGGGTGAAATGATCCATTCAATAGGAAAGTGTGAGTCAGAACTAAAGCAAAGGTATAAGAGTTTACGTGCACTTACTTTACCATCTCAAGACATGAGAAGGAAGTTTGATAGCTTCACTTCAGTTACAACTGAAACTAGAAAAGCACTCGGAGACCGCAGACCTCCGCCAAGCGCCACAGTTCCCCCCATACAGTGTTTGTGTGTACGTTGTCAGATTCGTTGACCATGAAAACATCTGAGTAGCAATTGGATTCACAATGATAGGATTAGTGGTTCAGTAGTAAAAGTATTACCTCCTTGGCGGAGGTAATAAACTGAAGTGTTGGTGTTGTGTCCGTGTCCTGCATCTGCAAACTCCCAGGCTGGGGGCGTTGCAATTGAACGAATGAATGAATTAATCTTTATTTGGAATAGATTAAGAGTACAGGTTAAAAGAAAGTGAATAATATAACAAAGGGGGTAATAAAATCCAACAAGGTCAAATTAGACAATAGCTCCTCTGATTATACAGTTCAACATAAGTTATCTGAAATATGTGATGGCTGAATCCGCAGCTTATATTGGCCACCCGTGTTCCATCCAAGAATTCAAAAGAAAAAACAAAAGAAGTCATGACACAACTGCGTACAACCCACAGGCCAATGGGTTATGTGAGCGTTTTAGATCACTGAAAGTAGCACTGAGGGCTTCACTGACGGATGCCAATTAGGTAGACGGGTTGGCATGGGTTTTATTCAAAATTCAAACGTTTATTTGAAACTCAGGGTTCATATTAAATGCAGAACTAAAAGGAGTAGAAAATAAATAAAAGTATTGTAACGTGCGCGCCAACTGACAACGTCCCACCGGGAGGTTCGAACTCATGCCTCCCGCTCCAGAGACCTGCACTGTACCTGTGTCGCCAATAGGGTCAACCCACTTGGCAAGCCAAGTAGGGTGCTCCTATTGATTTCGCTACAGTATATACAGATCAGCAGACAGTCGGTGGTCTTGTAACAACAATAACATACAATATTGGACTCAGTATAAAATGGAACGCCACCACTTCCAAATGCTGGAGTGAAGTGTGAGTGACGAGTTGACAATTGGTGATATAAGATGATTGTTACATGGCAGCAACCTTCTCATCAAACTGTAAACATTGTTACGTATCAACTCGCCAAAAGACGGAATGTTCACAGACACAAACATCTTGCTTGCACTCGACCTTCATGGTACATGTAATCTTTATCTTTATTGGGGTTGCGCTCCGCGGCCAAAGATGATTTGGAAACTTCCCCGGCAGAGAGCTTCTTTTTGCGGAGCTACTATGGCTGACCGGGGAATTTCTGCCAAATAATCCAGCGGCGGACAGCTGGCCGTCTGAGCTTTTGCAGCGTTGCGCAAACACAGGCACACAGCACGCTGGCGAGCAGCTCGTTTTTGCGCAGCGCCTATGGCTGCCCGGGGAATTTCTGCCAAATAATCCGGCGGCGGACAGCTGCCCGTCTCAGCTTTTGCAGCGTCGCGCAAACACAGGCACGGTGTTTTCCGCGTGCTTTTGTGCCTAAAACGTTGAAGAAGGCGGAGTTTATATTGGTCAGACACGATGACCAGCGCCCTCCATTGCACCTGCGCACATGTTGAAAATAGCCGTATGTCACAGTGTTAAAGAATGCTTTAAAAAATTCCTGTATCCAGACGGTGATCCGGATCATCCCCAAAATTTAATCAGTTCTTCCTTGTACCATTTTCAACAACGCCTGAAAGTTTCATGGAAATCCGTCCAAGACTTTTTGAGTTATCTTGCTAACCAACAGACAGACAGACAGACAGACAGACAAACAAACACACAGACAAACCCCGGCAAAAACATAACCTCCTCCTGGCCTTTTCGGCCTGGCGGAGGTAATAATCCTACTCCTGCAAAGACGGTATGCAGACGTTGATACCAAGGAATTTGATGCAGTAGCTGTAAAGGAATCTCTCTTTCAGTTACTCCAAAGAGAAGATGCAAGGTCAATTTATGGATCAACTGTGTCTAGAACTAGTCAAAGCAGTCAGTCAAGTCATAGTCAGCAGGGAAGTCATGTATCGGCGAAAAAAGCAGATGCAGCTGCACGTTTGGCATCAAAACGGGCTGAAATAAACAGGGAGATGGAAATATCTGCCCAGAGAAAGGAGATTTTGGCTCAGCAAGAAAAACTAAAATGGCTGGAAGATCAAAGGGATCTTGAAGTCATAGAGGCTGAATACAATGTGTATGCTGAAGAGGAATCAAGGTTTAATGCTGAAATAAGGGATGTTGAAGTAAAAAGTACTTTGCCTCCAAGTCAGCTTCCAATGCAGCATAGTAGCCCTCCATGCACTCAAGTTCCACAAAATGTATCAGCCCCTCCTTACTCTGAGAGTAAATGCATCAATGTTCCCCACAGTGCATCAGTCCCACACAACTCTGGCAGGATATCTGAGCCCAGAGAGCGAAGTTTCACTAGTCCAAGCGTTCAAGGAATCCCTTGCTATGACAAGACTTCCGGCACCAGAGCCTTTCGTGTTTACAGGAGACCCACTTAAATTCACAGAGTGGAGTACTTGCTTCAAGGCTTTGATAGAAACAAGTTGTACAGATCCAGCGCATAAGCTGTTCTATTTGAAAAAATACATAAGTGGTGAGGCACTTTCAGTGTTAGAAGGAACCTTTTATCGTAGTGATGAAGAAGCGTACACACAGGCTTGGGATGCCTTAAACAAGCGCTATGGCCACCCCTTTGTAGTCCAAAGAGCTTTCAGGGGAAAACTGAGTTCCTGGCCCAAGATTAGACCAAAAGACTCCCTTAAACTAAGAGAGTTCAGTGATTTCCTCATCTCTTATAAAAATGCCATGCCCCATGTGCAAGGACTTGGAGTTTTGGATGATTGTGAGGAAAATCAGAAATTACTGCTGAAACTTCCAGACTGGGAAACAACTCGCTGGAACAGACATGTCACTAAAACACTGGATGAAGGGAAGGCATATCCAGGTTTCAAAGAGTTTGCACACTTTGTGGCAGAAGAAACGCGCATAGCATGCAATCCTATTTCTTCCCTTTATGCGCTAAAGCATACAAGTGAAAAACTAGAGAAGGAACAAAAACATGTCAAGGCCAGTGTCCTGGTAGCTTCAACAAATGTACCCAATTATCCAAAACAAACCTCAAAGGCCACATCCCAAAGTGGCAGAGGTTCCAAGCCCAGCTCTTTAGCATCTTAGAATATGAAGCAGATTAAGTGTATTTGCTGTCAGCAAGATCACTTTATCTATAAGTGTGACAAGTTTGCAGCAATGCCTCTCAAAGACAGGAAAAAATTTGTCATTGATAATAACATGTGTTTTGCTTGCCTTAGAGTTGGTCACATCTCCAAAAACTGTCGACAGAAGGTCACTTGTAATATTTGCAGGCGAAGCCATCCCTCTCCACTTCACGAGGAACGTCCTCAAGGAGAAAAGCCAGAAATGACACCACAAGAGGAAAGCACTTCCACAGTTGCATGTAATGTAAAGGTGGGCAACAGTCATCGCACTTCAATGATTGTTCCAGTATGGCTCTCTTGTGCAGCAGGAAACAGTCCAGAGACCTTGGTGTATGCACTTCTTGACACTCAAAGCAGCAATACATTCATTGATCAAGACATTTGTGAGAAAATTCATGCAAAAACAGAACCCGTTAAGTTAAGGTTGACAACAATGACTGACCGGGGTTCAACTGTACATTGCCAAAGAGTAGATGGGCTCAAAGTAAGAGGTTACCATTCACAAGAATATGTTGTCTTGCCACCTACTTATACACGGGAATACATTCCACTTGAGAAAAACAGTATCCCAACTCGTGAGACAGCGAAAGAGTGGACTCACCTTCTAAGCATTGCAGAAGAGATGCCAGATCTGTTAGACTGTCCCGCAGGGCTCCTGATTGGCTATGACTGTGCAAGAGCATTAAAACCAAGGAAGGTCATACCAGGAAATGATTATGATCCATATGCAGTCAAAACAGACTTAGGCTGGACTATCGTGGGTTCCATCAAACCATGGACTGGTCTAATGGAGGTAATAGGAGTCTGCAATCGTGTCTCTGTAAAGGAGTTTCCATCCATCACACCTTCCTCTGTGATCAAAGTCCTGGAACGAGATTTCTTGGACACAAATCCAAGAGAAGGAAATATATCCCAAGAGGACATTCAGTTTCTCCAGCTCTTGAACAGAAACATTCACCACAACAAGGAAGGACATTTGGAAATGCCCCTACCCTTTAGAGAGTATCCACAGCTTCCGAACAACAAGCAGCTTGCTACAGTTCGATTGAGGCATTTAAAGGGGAAAATGGGAAAAAAATCCCAAGTACAAAGAGGTCCTGGAGGTGATACCAGAAACAGAACATGCAAGTGAGAAGAAAGATGTAAATCTGAATTACACTGAGGTTCCAATGCAGAGTGTACTAGGGATAAAGTGGAATGTGGAAGCTGATGTGTTCTCATTCAGTGTTATCCTCAAAGAAAAAACAGCCACAAGAAGAGGAATTCTAGCAACAGTTGCGAGTGTGTATGACCCACTAGGATTTCTCTCTCCTTACATCTTGACTGGCAAACAACTGCTGCAAGACATGTGCAAGCGGGGTGTTGGATGGGAAGAACCTGTTTCCCCTCAAATCCAGGCCAAGTGGAAAATATGGCTCCAGGATTTGGAAAATCTTCAAAACATTAAAATACCAAGATGCCTCATTCCTGAATACCTCAGCACAATCCAAAAAATTGAGTTGCATCACTTTTCAGATGGTAGCAGCAGTGGTTATGGACAGTGTTCCTACATCAGGATTGTTTCTGATGTGCAAGTTCATTGTGCTCTTGTCATGGGTAAGGCCCGAGTGGCACCCACAAGCATAGTCACCATCCCACGTCTTGAGCTGACTGCTGCAGCAGTTTCAGCTGGTGTGAGTAACTTTCTCAGAGCAGAGCTCGAGCTGAAGATCAACGAAGAGTTTTTCTGGACAGACTCTCAAGTGGTGCTTGGGTACATCAAGAATGAAGCCCAGTGCTTCCATGTGTTTGTTGCCAATCGCGTCCAGAAAATAAGAAACACTACAGATCCAAAGCAATGGTTCTACATTGAAACCAATCAAAATCCAGCAGACCATGCTTCTAGAGGTCTCAAGGTGGCAGAGCTGACTGACTCAAACTGGCTCACTGGGCCTGAGTTTTTATAGGAACGTGAAATTGTCACAGTTCAACATTCACCAGAGCTTCTCGTAGGTGACCCTGAAGTAAAGGTTTTGAAGACAGATGCTGTTGAAAGAGACAACTTTCTTGAAAGGTTTTCAAGATTTTCTGACTGGAATACAGCCATCAATGTTGTAGCAAGGATTAAAAGACTGGCAAAAGAAGACAGGTCAGGTCCAATTAGTGTAGAGGAGAGAAGAGTTGCCTCTCTCACACTCATTCGGGCAGCACAAAAGGAGGCATTTGAAGATGAGCTGAAATGGTTCAGTCAAAAGTCAGCTAAACTACCAAAAACTCACAAAATGCATCAGCTTGATCCTGTCCTTGTAGATAACCTCCTTAGAGTTGGAGGGAGGTTGAGAAAGGTCTAGGGAAAAAAGGTGAACGCTTAAAGCAAGTCTCAGTTCTTGAGAGACCTGTTCAGAAACTAATAGTTCTAGTTGAAAATGAGTCCTAGACTACAAGGGGAGGACATAATAAAACTAAAGTCAGATGATACAGTAATGACAAAGAAACGCTTAAGTTTAGAAAGTGAATAATATCAATGCTATTAAAGCAACATGTGATATGAAGGTTTACATTTATTTCAAGGAAAATTACAAGATTTAATTTTGTTTGTTAAAAGTTGAGTGAATATAAATCTTTGTAATTTTGGTGGCAGTGTAGCTGTCACAGTGAAAAGGTTTATGTATTTTTGGTTCTTTTTCTGAAATAATGTTTGTTTATGGGTGTGTGCGCCAGTGTTGCGGACGTTAGCGGTGTCCTTTTCTCCGCCTTCAGTCCTTCCATATCGCGGCGCATATGCGCTCGTGCTGCCAAGCTCGCGGGTGAGTCGGAGAGCTCTTGAAGGGGGCTCGTGCAGGTGTCTCGCCCCGCCTATCAGCGCCATTGTGTGAGCGAGTGTCGGGAGAGAGGACGGAGTGTTTTTCCTGCAGGCAGTCGGACTGTTAAATGTTCTCCATGTTTGTGAGGAAACAGCGGCGGACCCGGACCTGATATGGTGCAAAAATGGGTGGTAGGCATGCGCTGTTCACATGCCTGATTAGAAGAGTCACACGGCTGCTGGAGGCTGTCCACAATCAGATGCGGAAAGAGGACTTTGGAGAGAGGACTTTGTTTGGGAAATTTGTGACATGACTAACAACTCCTAAATTCTAGGCAGAAGGCGCACACGGTATGTGATTATTTTTGTTTATGAACATTTGTTAAGTGTTATAATTTATTTTGTATTCATGTTTTTTATGTCTGTATTTTTAGTTTTTCACGGTGTTTAAGGGCGAAGATTTGCTGTGGCAAAATAAACAAAAAACTTGTCAACATCAGTTGGAGCGTAGTTTTCTGACCTAGAAGAAGACTTTAGGAGCGGTTACACACAGGATGAAGTAAAGGAGGCCTTCTATGCTGACCTGGACAAAATACTATCTGAAGTCCCAAAGGAGGATAAGTTAATCCTGCTTGGAGACTTTAATGCCAGAGTGGGACGAAACCATCATCTATGGAGCGGCACGTTGGGGAGAGAAGGGGTTGGAAATACAAACTCCAATGGCATACTACTGCTAACCAAGTGCTCAGAGCCCAACCTGGTCATCACCAACACACTTTTTTGTCAGAAAACCAAGTTCAAAACATCATGGATGCATCCCCGCTCCAAATTATGGCATCTCATTGACTACATCATAGGCCGCTCCAAAGACCGCCACGATGTCCTTAACACCAGAGCAATGACCAGTGCAGATGACTGCTGGACTGACCACCACCTCATTCGCCTCATTTTCTCCATCATGTCTATCCGCTTAATGTGGAAAAGAAGGTTGCAGAAAGGACAGAGCCGGCCAAAGCTTAACATCGTGCTGTTGGACGACATTATCTATCAACAACAGCTGCAGGATACTCTTAGGGCAGCTTTGCCCAAACAGTACCCAGAGGATACTGAAAAACACTGGAGCACACTTTCCACTGCCATCGTGGACTCCTGCAAAAGCATCCTTGGTCATAAAAAGCGGAGACATCAAGACTGGTTTGACGAGAATGACAGTGAGATCCAACAGCTCATCAACATCAAGCGTCAAACTTTTATCACCTGGCAAAACAACATTGACTGCAAGGTTAAAAGAGCAGCCCATGCCAAAGCGAAGGCAGCCGTACAAACACTTGTTAGGAAATTGAAGAACCAGTGGTGGACAAAGAAGGCCCTGGAGATCCAGCAGCTTGGAGACACGAGAGGATTCTTTGATGCCACAAGAGCGGTATATGGCCCCAGCCACCGCTGCCTAACCCCCCTTCGCTCCAAAGATGGGCTCTTGCTTCTGAAGGACAAGGAGGCAATTGCAGACAGGTGGAAAGAGCATTATAAGGACCTCTTAAACAGGGACACCACTCCTGAGATGGAGGCCCTTGATCAACTCCCTCAACAGCCCATAGAGGAAAGCATGGGAAAACCGCCTAGCCTGGATGAGGTACAGGACGCCATCAGGAAGATGAGAAACAACAAGGCTGCTGGACATGACGGCATCCCAGCAGAAGTCCTGAAGAAAGGCGGTCCTGATCTTCTGAAGCACATCCATGCCCTGCTCCTGAAAATATGGGAAGTAGAGGAAATCCCTGCACAGCTTAGAGATGCCTTGATTGTCTCCATCCTTAAAAAGGGAGACAGGGCAGTTTGTGGGAATTACTGTGGCATTTCTCTTCTGTCCACCATAGGGAAAGCCTTTCCCCGGGTCTTGGCCAATAGACTCACCCCCCTGTCAGAGAGCATTCTTCCCAAGTCCCAGAGTGGTTTTCGCCCAAACAGAGGCACCACAGACATGATTTTCATTGCTCGCCAACTGCAAGAAAAATGCTGGGAACAAAATCTACCATTATACATGGCCTTCATAGACCTTACCAAAGCCTTCGACTCAGTAAACCGTCAGGCCCTTTGGCTGGTTCTAGCAAAGATTGGCTGCCCAGAAAAATACATCCGGGTACTGAGACTGCTGCATGACAATATGTCTGCCACGGTACTCAGTGGCAGTGGAGACGAAACAGAACCCTTCAGGGTTGACACGGGAGTCAAACAGGGATGTGTCATCGCTCCAACACTATTCTCCATCTATATTGCTGCTATTCTCCATCTCACGAACCAACATCTGCCCCCGGGAGTCAAAATCATGTACAGAATCAATGGTCAACTTCTCAACATCAACCGATTTAGAGCTAAAGGTCAAACCACCACCATATCCATCATGGAGCTGCAGTATGCAGATGACAATGCTCTCGTAACCCTCTCAGAAGAGGACCTTCAGTGCCTTTGCCAAAGCATACAAACAGCTCGGTTTGGCCATCAATATTAAAAAGACACAAATACTCCACCAGCCATCACCAAACTGCAGTACACTTGCCATACCCCCAAACATCTCCATTGATAACATCCAACTGGAAAATGTGGACCACTTCCTATATCTTGGCAGCCTTCTCTCATCAAAAGCCGTCATCGATGATGAAATACACCACCGCCTCAGCAGTGCCAGTGGGGCTTTCTCAAGGCTAAGGAGGAGAGTCTTTGAGAACCGCGATCTCCAAGCGAATACCAAAATCCTGGTCTATAAAGCGGTGGTGCTCCGCGCTGTCCTGTATGGATCAGAAGCCTGGACTACATACAGCAGGCACTCAAAGGCACTTGAGGCATACCATCAGAGACGCCTCCGAAAAATCCTCAGGATTAGTTGGGAGGATAGACGCACCAACACCAGCGTCTTGGAGGAGGCTAACCTTCCCACCATCACTGTCACCATTGCCCAAAACCAGCTCAGATGGACTGGCCATGTTATTCGAATGCCTGACTCTCACCTCCCAAAACAAGTCCTGTACTCCCAGCTAGCTGAAGGGAAGCGGGCTCCAGGAGGCCAGAAGAAGAGATTTAAGGACAACATAAAAACAAACCTAAAGAAGTGCCACATAGACCTAAAAGCTTGGGAAAATATGGCAACCGACAGGGCGACCTGGAGAAACATTGTCCGTGAGGGTGCTGCACAGTACAATGCTGACCTCCATCATGCTGTACAAGACAAACGCTGACTCAGGAAGGAGAGAGCAATCAACAAACAGGACCAACCCAAACCCACCACCATTACATTCCCCTGCCCACATTGCAGCAGAATAATCAGGTCCAGAATTGGCCTCTATGCCCACCTGAAGACCCACAAGGACCAAGAGGGAGGACAGTCATACTCGACTACGAGTGACCGCCGATGATGATGATGATTTTAAACATAACCTTTGAGCTACAATATTCATGTTCCGTATCAAATCTCTTTTCACCAGAACACACCAGTTCTACTACATGTTGTGCTATGTTCTTTTTTGCTTAAATGTATCATCACTTAATGTCTAAACTGTTCCCTGTTCCTTTGTGTTTGCTGTTTAATACACGCCTGACCCTTAAACAGAGATGAAGTTAAATGGCATTCACTTATATATCGCTTTTTCTCATCTCTAGATGACCAAAGCGCTATACAGATCCTGCTATCCACCCATTCACACGCTGATGGCGGTAGAGCTGCCATACGCACACAGGCGCTAGCCTGGCCACCAGGAGCAACTGGGGGTTCAGTGTCTTGTTCAAGGACACTTCAACAAGCAGACAGAGTGGGAATCGAACCCCTGACCCTCTGATCAGTAGTCGGCCACACTACACCTGCGCCACAGCTACATGAAAGTTTAAAAAAAAAGATGATTAGCAAAGTGTCGCTGTAATGTAAGCAGGAATTATTTTCAGTTAATTAAAGAAACAGAAATGGTAAAGCGTACAGACACAACTCAGTCATCACTAGGATAAAAAGAAACAATTAGGAAAGCAACTCAGACGGGCGTCACAACCACAAACAAGCACCTAAGAGAAAAATTACGAGAAAACCAAGCTTGCAAGCATGGGATGAAAAGAAGCTTTATTGAACTAAACTGGGAATGTAGTGCAAATCAAAGTAAATTAAATACAACAAAACTACAAACATGGACCAAATTTGTACCAAGAAACACTATAAACCAACAGTCCTACTGTCAGGACTGGACTTCACATACAGTAATTCTTTGTAAATTCATAATAAATCCCAGTTGCTTCTTGAAAAAAAAGACTAACAGACAAACAAAAAAGTGTCTTTTCTTTTTGCTCTATGGTGTCATTTAGAAGGAGGTTAGTGAGTTATATGGGTTTATAATTCAGTTCAACCTCTGAGTGGCAGCCCAACCGTATCCAAGTCAAAACACAGCTGCAACCTTTCAGACAAAACAAGTCATTTTTAAATCGGTTCATAATTAAAAAAAACAAACAAAAAACCAAATACCTGTTCATTTGTACAACCTACAAATGGCTGTTGTGTGGCAGATCGTCTGCCAGGTCAGTCCTGGTGTTTTACGAGTGCAAAGTTCTGTTAGGATAAGGTACTATAAGATCTTTTAAATAACAAGGGGCCTGATCATTTAGAGCTTTGTAAGTGAGAAGGAGAAATTTAATTCTTGATTCTATAGGAAGCATATGAAGGGAAGCTAAAAATATGATCTGTCTCTGTTACCTGCTAAAACCCAATCTGCAGCATTGTGGATCAGCAGCATTCTTTAGAGAAATTTTTGGACAGCCTGACAATAAAGAATGCCAGAGATCTAATGTAGAACAAATGAAAGCATGGACTAGTTTCTCAGCGTCACTCTGAGACAAGATGTTCCTAATCTTGGCGATATTACACAAATGACAAAAAGCGGTCTTGTAAATAAATTTGATATGTGAATTATAGGACAAATCCTGATCTAAAATTACTGCAATTTTATACATTTATATGTTGACAGCTATCGGGCCGTTTTCCTTCAGGTCTGCTCCCCTGTCCACCTCGGGCTTTTCCTCCCCAGGACACAGCTCTGAATGACTAAACCGGCCCTTTAGCACTTCTGGAACAGCATAGAGACTGTTTTCCTGCTGTCACCGCTCAAGAAAGAAAAATCATTAAAAATGTAAAATTGGATTGTTGTTGAGATGAACAGAAAAAAATAACCATTGCTTAAATTAAATCTGATGAGCATCATAAGAATGCTGCAAATTTACTAGAAAAAGTGGCAAATTTACAAGAAAAAGTCACAAATTTATAAGAAAACAGTTGCAAATTTACAAGAAAAAAGTCAGAAATTTACAAGATAAAAGCTGCAACCTCATGAGAAAAAAGTTGTAAATTTACAAGGAACAAAAGTACAAAATAACAAGAAAAAAAATCACAAATTTATGAGAAAAAAGTAGCACATTTACAAGATAAAGGGTAACATTATGAAAAAAGTTCCAAATTCATGTGAAAGTTCTAAATTTACAAGAAAAAAAAATGTCAAAAAAGTTGAAAATTCACAAGAAAAAAAGTTGAGGGTGTGGGGGCACAGTTTTGGGGTTTCCTCACACCCAGAGAGACAAGGGGAAGAGAGGACAATGGACTGAATGAAGAGGCACCACTGGGGGGTATAGAACGGGACAGTTAGGTTAATGCACCCCCCGGGGAGAGTAAGATGACCGGAGCCACGGAGAGAAGAAAAGTGTGTAACAGCGGCGCCAGCGTAATGTTATGTTGATGTGCTGCATTTCTCTTTATGTATGAGGGTCGGAAGCACTCGGTCTCTGCATATGGAAATAAAAGTATAAAAGAGGAATGTACAGAGACTCAGATAGCGCAGTAGCTCAGCAGAGCTCAGAAGTGTGTTTGCTGTTATGTTGGAGAAATAATAAAGCCTTGTGTTGTCCAGCTCGTTCCCTTCGCCTATTCCTTTTTCTCCATATTTGGTGACCCCTGACGTGCCGTGGAGCGCCTATGCCTTCCTCCACACTGGTGAACCTGACGTACCATGGAGAGCGCTCACCTATTCCTTTCTCCACACTGGCAACCTGAAGGGCCAGGGAGAGCGAGCCACACTGGGATCCAAGACGCGCCATGGATATTGAGCCGAGCATCACCCCGGAGACTCCTGGAGGGAGAACATCAGCGCCACCTGCGCTGTTTCAGTCAGGCTCCCGAACTTCTGACTTTATGACCCAGCAGCGTGGGCTTCACAGAGGGAAGCCCAGCGCACTCTGTGGGATAACTATGAACGACACAAAATGCTACAATGTGGTTGCTGCACCGGACGCGCACGCCACACAACAGGCGACAAGCCTGCTCCAGGAACCCTGGCCCACCCGCATCCTCCCCAGCTTAGGGCTGCGCTCCACACCTAGGAGGAATTGGCTGCCTTCCCAGCCAAATTCATTTTTTCTCAGCCGCTGCTGATCCCCGGAGAGATCTACCGGGAAACGACGCTGATCTGCCTGCGCAATTTTTACACAAATTTGGGTCGACCGCCTATCCAGAGTTCCTTTTAGGGCTGCGCTCAGCACCTAAGGAAGATCTGACGGCCGCCAACGGATCCACCATCAGGACATTTCGCTCACGGACACAAATTGGCTCGACTGCCTGTCCGGAGTTTCTTTTAGGGCTGTGCTCCGCACCTAAAAGGAGGATTTGGCAGAACTTGTTTTTCTCATCCACTGCGGATCACCAGAGAGTTTTTACTGGAAATATCCCACAC
Source organism: Pholidichthys leucotaenia (assembly GCA_020510985.1). Classification (NCBI taxonomy): domain Eukaryota; kingdom Metazoa; phylum Chordata; class Actinopteri; order Cichliformes; family Pholidichthyidae; genus Pholidichthys; species Pholidichthys leucotaenia. Next base: position 110,619,409 of record CM035843.1, on the reverse strand, counting down.
CCGAGGCTGTATCCACCCACACCATTTTTGTGTGGCCCGGAGGCTTTTAACGCACCGGGCCGGGCCACCATTGTTTTCACCACACCTTCGTCCCAAAAAGCCTGCAGAATGCCGGTTTTGTTTCCGTCAGGCACGATGCACATCGGGCCCTCTGTACCCACCATAAAATGGACCGTTCCAGTGTGAAACATAGGATGTTTTCCGACCCTCCCCCTTTCCCTCCACAGACTGACATGCCCTCCGATACACTTCACCAGCAGGATGGTTCTACTGGATCGGCAACCTCACTGCTACAGCCGCTATGAGCGTCGGCTCGGGCCCAAAGGACTGGAGGGTTAGAGCCACTTCTGAGTGTTCGGGGGTGGGGGGCACAGTTTTTGGGGTTTCCTCACACCCAGAGAGACAAGGGGAAGAGAGGACAATGGACTGAATGAAGAGGTGCCACCGGGGGGTATTGAACGGGACAGTTAGGTTAATGCACCCCCCCGGGGAGAGTAAGATGACCGGAGCCACGGAGAGAAGAAAAGTGTGTAACAGCGGCGCCAGCGTAATGTTATGTTAATGTGCCAGCACGCGCAAATATTATGTTAATGTGCTGCATTTCTCTTTATGTATGAGGGTCGGAAGCTCTGGGTCTCTACATATGGAAATAAAAGTATAAACGAGGAATGTACAGAGACCCAGATAGCGCAGTAGCTCAGCAGAGCTCAGAAGTGTGTTTGCTGTTATGTCGGAGAAATAATAAAGCCTTGTGTCGTCCAGCTCGTTGCCTTCGCCTATTCCTTTTTCTCCACAAAGGTAATTTCAATTCTTCTACCAAAAAAGTTGATAGTGAAGTTGTAGCTTGATGGCCCCTAGTGGCTAGGGGAGGGGGTGGAGGGCTGCGGCATTTGCGTACTCTGCTTTATAGGCAGAAACGGATGCCCACTTCAGCCATAAATAAATGTTTGCAGCCTGGTGTAACAGAAATGTCTGTTTACTCTCGTCTATAACAACTCTACAGGGAGAAACAGTGAACTGCAGCTGTTTTCTGTCTACTCAGTGCAAGTATTACCTGAACACACACAAACTTCTGCTTCTTTTTTTTTTTTTTTTGACTCCGGACATTGTGTTTTGCTTGTGTTGTGTGTTTGCAGGGTCAAGTACTGAGCAAACCCTCGGCCTTTGTTTTTGCATTTGCTTCCTCCTTTGCTTCCTGTGTGTGTACCTACTACAAGGTGAAGATGAGTAAGCACTTCTGTATGTGGAGATGTTGATCCAGCTGGAACACAAGTGGGTGCCAAATCTAAAATTAAGAGCTTAAGAATAAACCAGTTTCCCCGACGCTCTGCAGTGAGCTGTGGAGCTGTTTGCAACAGTTGCCAGGACTAAAGGTGTGTTACTGTTAGGGTGCAAAGCACAACCACGCCAAATTTTCCTCGACTGAGACTTAGTTGTGTACATTGGCCTGAAAAACAGAGAATTGCCCCCAGTATCATCATAAACCTTCATGTTACATAAGAATTTGAAGCACGAATGCTCAATGCAAAAAAAAAAAAAAAAAAAAGCTTATATATCTGAAACATTTCTTGTAAATTTGCAACGTCTTTCTTTTAAATCTGCAGCTTTTTTCTCATAAATTTGCAACTTTTTTCTCTCAAATCTGCAACCTTTTTCTAATAAATTTGCATCTTTTTTCTCACAAATTTGCAACTTCTTCTTGTAAATGTGCAACTTTTTATTGTAAAGTTGCAACTTTTTTCATCAAATTGACTTTTTTCTTGTAAATTTGCTGCCTTTTTCATAAATTTGAAACTTTTTTCTCATATATTTTCAATTTTTCTTGTAAACAACTATTTCTCATGAATTTGTTCTTTCTTGTAAATTTGCTATTTTTTTCATCATAAATTTGCATCTTTTTTGTTGTAAATGTATGACTTTTTTTTTCTTTTAAATTTGCAACATTGCATGCTGGTTTAGTTTTTATTCTATGTAATGTCTTAAATTTTCTCTCTTCATTCTAGACGATGACTCAGTTTTGTTTTTATAAAGTTTTTTGAACTTTCCCGTTACAAAAATAGAGGCCCCTAAATACAATCTTGTGTCGGGCTCAACTACGTGTAGTGTCCACCTCAACCGTTCTGTTTATTGTCCCCCCCAACAGTGACATGAAATATCCGCCCATGGTTGTGCATAGCTTTATCTTTTGTTTCTGAGGTTGTGGTCGATACAAAAAGCTAAATGAAACTGCAGTGTTTATTGTTCACTTGCATTTTTTGTGCAACCTGGTATCATGACCATGCGTCACTGACACGTTGGTCCACTGCAGGGCAGGGTGTAACTATCACAGTTTCTCACTCCAATGTGTAGCCATTACACACACCCTTAGTGAGACTGCTACTGCATTGTTTCAGATGTGGGGAGTAGTGTGAAGCACCCAAATTACTCTCTTGGTTGGAGTTGGAGCACCCAGAAAGATGGGTTTTTTTTTTATATATAGGATTTTATAGATCATTGCTGCAAAAAGAGTGCTCACTTTGCAATTATGAGGGTGGCTCATTAAAGATTTCCCCTGACCCACTTCCAGTTATTGTAGGATGGTGAAATTGCACATGTATAATAATACATATCTCTGTAGGTCATATGGCAATTTGCAGCTCTGAATTCCTAAGTTTCTCTTTTACAGGTGCTAAGGTGGAATAAGGTGTACTTGAGAGGCTGCACCATGAGAGACATTTGAAGAGATGAAAGACTTATAGGAAGGACGCCCCATCGTGTGATGTAGACAAGCACTGGCATCGACAGTTCAAGTGTGGCTGGATATCGGTGGAAACGGCACCCATCCCTGGGCGACCACAATGTGCTATTGATGAAGACCCATTTTGAACATGTTCAAAATATCATTGCAACAAGAAAAACTTAGTAAACTGTTGTGCAACCTTTTGAGAACCCTGACAAAACCCAAAAATATCACATTCGCCACTCCGTGAGATGCATGCTTAAAGCTCAGTTGAAGCATTATGACTCACTTGGTCTATAGAAGGCATGTGCCCAACCCTGAGTGGGCAAGGTCATGCTCAGTCTTTTGGGACCAGCATGGAGTATTGATGATGGATTTCCTGGCAAAGGGTACCATAATTACCAGGACTTACTACACTTTGCTGTTGCAGAAATTGCAGGCGGCCATCAAAACCAAGAGGCATGGCATGCTGACCAAAGGTGTCCACCTCCTGCAAGACAACACCCTGGTTCACAACTCGCATGTTGCCCAGACAGAAGCATAGTCCTGCAGCTATAAAATACTTTCTCACTTAACTCTCCCAGCCTCACATCATCTGACCTCCACGGACTCTTTCCAACTATGAAGTCATTTTTGAAGGGCAAGCACTTTGAAGGTGAAACGCTGATTTCTGGCATCAAGTTGTGGTTTCGGACACAACCAGCAAACTTCTACAGGTGAGGGTCTCCACAGCTGCATAAAGCAGTGGGGGAGACGTGTGACCCTTGGTGGTACCTATGTAGAGAAAGACAAATAACTGTGCCAAGTTTGGTTTCTCTCAGTCCATGTTAAATTTGTCAGGAGAAACTTTTAATTAATAGCCCTTGTATAATAAATGCACAGAGGTGAAAACAAAATGCATCTTTTTTTTTTAATCACATATTAAAAAGGCACTTAGTGTTGCTGGTAAACCTACAATAGACAGCTCCAAGAAATACACTTTGCATTCCAGTAAAGAGCAGAGGTTAACAGGCAGACTAAAACTAGGCAATATGTGCAAGCTAAAGAACAAAAACTGCTTCTTCCTTTTTAATGCTTCAAGATTAAGATGCTTTTTCATGTCTGCACTGCTGTAGACATCGTTCTGGGAGAATTTTTCTAATGTTACTAGATTGACTGTAAAGTGTTTTGTGTGAAAAGAATGTGTTAATGGTGTTTTTATTTTGGTCTCTCAGCTGGAGGCCTGGATGAAGTCGGTACCCCCCCTCTGGTTAAGCTCAACTATTTCACTGACACACACTGCCCCCTGATGGCCAAATGTCGCCATTATTACTTCCAACCAAAATGCCTGATAACAGTCACGCTACGTGGACTAACAAGCAAAACAAAAAAACAACAACAGATGCACAAGATTGGAAGTGTTTTCTTTATTTGCAATAAAAAATAGGTATAAGAGCTCCCTTTAGAAATATGCCAGGGAAATGCAGCATGGTGTGAACAACTGCTTGAACACAAAGTGACTGCAGTCCAGCCACAAACCTTTGAAATAATAGAAGTGTACAGAGAAGGGGCATTTACATGCACACTGATAATGCAAGCTTTCCAGTTAATGCTTAACACTCAACTAACTGAAGCTTGAAAAACAGGCTCCCGTTAAAGGTCATTAAACTTAAGTCACTGGTATGTCTTTTCAGCAATTTCAAACATTTTTTTTCCCTCCCAAATGCAGAACAATTTTAACTAGGGGTGGGGAAAAAATCTGCACTGCAGCATCACGATACTTTGTGGTGGCGATACTGACACTAGTATTGTGATACTTTAAGAATTATGAACAAATGTTACAAACTTACTTATCTAGGTACCAGAGCAATATCAAAACTACGGGCTTTTCAGTCCCCTAGATGGTGCTAAATGCTCACTGTCTGGTTAGGTCCGCACAGCAAAGGAGTGACTCCTGAGATCTAGCTGGGAGTGGAAAAAGACAAAGCTCGTGATGGGAAAATCGCAACATCATGACAGCATCACATTGCAAGTATCATGACAGCATTGTATCGTGCGGCCTCTGATGGTTCCCACTCCAAGCTGTAATCAATTCATTTCTTCACAATGTTGAACAGTGACAAGTACTTACAGCTTTTGGTAAAACTCTATAACAGCTAATCTATTGTGTGTCCCTTTCAGAGAACTAATGTACGTTTAACACAGATATGTCAATCTGTGCTTAGTTGGATTCTTTAGTGATCGGCTTTGCAAATGTTTCGGGGAGGGGGGGCGCCTTTGTTACATCCCGAATGATATGAACAAAGCATTTTGGAGATTAAAAAAAAAAAAAAATATATAAAGGCATCTACTGTTTCTAAAACTTAGAAATTTCTAAAGCATGGAAAATTTATTACAGTGTGCATGTAAACATCCCGAAAGACAGAAAGGGACAGAGGTTGATAGTGATAGAGGTTGAAACATTCCTTAAATAAACATTTAAAAAAAAGGCCTCCGAGTTACATTGATACACATATAAAATCACTCAAATTAAAGATTTCACCATACACATACATCTAAGGGCATAGTAGAGAGAAACTAATCAACGGAAAATACACAATCAACTCCTAAAATCACATTTGTGTTTGAAGCCCCAGAGCTATGCTACATTAGGACTCTACAGCCCCAGATCAGCAATATCTGGGATCATCTGCATCACCAGAAATGCAATGAGGACTTGTGCAATAAACCGCTTAATATTTTTAGTAATAATTTTTGCTCTCCTTTTTGAATCTCCTGTGAGAACAGACGGAGCAGGTGGTAGAATTGCACTTGCTCCCAGACCTTGGAATTGTGTTTTTCTTGAGTGCTAGCATGGGCATAGCAACAATCACAATGCGACGACTTCCATGGTGCCCATTACGTCCCGTCATTGCCCAGGCGAGGCAGCAGAAAGAGGATTTGAGGAAGATTTTAAGGAGATGCATGAGCTACTTGTCTCTTACAATTCTCATCAAGCTATGGGTGAGCTGAGCAAAACCTTTTCATACAACCATTTTGGTAGAGTCATGACCCTACAGACAGATTTGGTTGAAATGACATTAATGAAACTTAGGAATCATTTAACTTGGATTTCTTTAATGATTCCCAAAAGTCTGAGGGAAACAAGAAAAAGCATCTACTACAAGCAGGCCAATACATTCAGTTTTGTTACCTTAATCCCAAGTGTTCCTTTTCGGCTTCATATGTTAGTATGTTAGTTTTTGTTACTCTGTACAAACCATCAAGACAGTAAATGTGGTCTGATGACTTCTTTGAACATGTAGGGAAGCCTGAATCCTCATGAGCCTGATTCCAGACACATACTCACGGGTTGTTTTGCTCCTTCATGAAAAGAGTCTGACAAATGAAAATGTCTCTGTTTGGCTTCACTCGTTCAGATATGAAATGTAGTCTATTAAACTACATGAGATTGATGCTGGTGGATGTTGGTTGGAGGGTTGAGGTTCTGGATGAAGAAAGAATTTAACAAAAACATGAGGAAAACACCACCCAGGTCACAAGTGCTCCAGAAGGGCAATGAGACAAGAGGAATATATGAGAATCACAGAGTAAAATGGTGATGTTTACGAGGAAAACAAGTAAAAGCATATATAAATCAGTCAGTGTGAACGAATGAATGCGGTTCTGAACTGCATAGATGACTAAGGTGCTTTCTTCGGGCAGCTGGCCCATCACCGCGGCCTCTTGCGGGTGACGAAGATGAGGACCCGTCGGATGGCAATGAGTCGATCCTTTAGGGAGGTCATGGCCAGGATGGTGAGCTGGGCACGATTCTCCAGAGGAAGGACAGCGAGCAGCCACCAGCACCAGGCCGGACCATTGGGAGTGCCCTGCAGGACAAACTAATATTAAAAAGGCTCCATCATAAAATCACAACTGTTCACATGTCTACTTCACACTATAATCAACAGTAGTGAAAGCCCTGGATAATGGTAAGTTACACTCATGTAGTGCTGCCATCCAATTAAAATATTTAATCTTGTATTTTGATCATAGTTAGGGGTACTTTTAGCATAGGGTGGGCTCCCAAGATTGATTCTCCAATTCAAATCAATTTACATCTGAATGTGCCAATGTTGATTCTCAAAATCCACAGACTGATCTTTTATAATATAAAATAAGCCTTTATTAGTCCCACAATGGGGAAATTCACTCAGAGCAATAGTAAATAAGATAAGAACTGGTTAGCTAAAGCAGTAAATAAATATACATACGTACACAGTTCTATACACAGTGCAGGAGTATTGCAGCTAGATAGTATCAACAGCATTACAGTTAGTTAAATTACCCAGCAGAATATAAATATGAACTCAGGCAATATATTGCACATCTGAATCAACAGTGTTGTTGCCACCCTCAATAATAATTGTGATTGCCTTTGTTGTGTATTGGAGGGGATGATCTCCATTGTGCAAAGTTGTGATGTTTAGTACATTTAATACGACCTCTACGAGCAGCACTGGTTAGATTATAAAGTCTGACAGCCGTAGGTAGGAAGGACCTGTGGAACCTCTCCCTCGAGCACTTAGGATGGCACAGCCTACCGCTAAATGAGCTCCTCAGTGCGTTCGTTCAGTGTGTCCCACACGGGATGGGACTCGGACTCCAGCAGAGAGGATAGTTTAGGCACCATCCTCCTCTCTCCTCCACTGGGTCGAGGCGTCGCCCCAGAACAGAGCTAGCATTTTTGATGAGTCTGTTCAGTCTCTTCCTGTCGGCTGCCGTGATGCCACTACCCCAGCAGACCACTCCAAATGTGATGGCTGATGCCACCCCAAATCACAGAAGGTCTTCAGGAGTGCCCCTTGCACTCCAAAAGACCTGAGTCTCCTCAGGAGGAACAGCCTGCGCTGCCCCTTCTTGTAGAGCACGTTGGTGTTGTGTGACCAGTCCAGTTTATTGTTCAGGTAAACACCCAGGTACTTGTAAGATGTCACCATCTCAATGTTTGTTCCCTGGATGTTTACTGGTGCTGTGGGGGGGGTTGTCTTCGCCTGTGGCAGTCCACCACCAGTTCCTTGGTTTTCTCGCATTGATCTGGAGGCAGTTCCGTTGGCACCAGTCCATGAAGTCCTGGATAAGTCCTCTGTACTCCGCTTCATCCCCATGAGAGGTGAGGCTGATGATAGCAGAGTCATCAGAGAACTTCTGTAGATGGCAGTGTAGTGTGTTGTGTGAAAAGTCAGCAATGTAGAGGGTGAATAGGAAGGGAGCCAGAACTGTTCCCTGGGGGGGGGGGGGGGGGGGGCTCTGTACTGCAGATGATGGTGTCAGACACACAGTCCTGGGTTCTCACAAACTGTGGTCGGTTTGTGAGGTAGTCCAAGATCCACGATGACAAGTGCTTGTCCACCCCTGCACACAGCAGCTTGTACCTCAGGATCACTGGTTGAATGGTGCTGAAAGCACTGGAGAAATCAAAGAACATGATCCTCACAGTGCTCCCAGGCTTCTCCAGGTGAGACAGGGAATGATGTAGGAGGAAGATCACTGCATCCTCCACCCCAATGCCATGCTGGTAAACAAACTGAAGTGGGTCCATCGCTGGTCCCACCAGGGGGCAGAGGTGGGCAAGGAGCAGCCTCTCCAGGGTCTTCATCAGGTGTGATGTGAGGGCCACTGGTCTGTAGCTGTTCAGGTCCTTGGGGTGAGGGGTCTTCGGTACGAGTACCACACAGGATGTTTTCCACAGCTGTGGTACCCTCCCCAGCTTCAGGCTCAGACTGAAGATGTGCTCCAGGATCCCGCATAGCTGATCTGCACAGGACTTGGGGAGCCTCGAGCTGATGCCATCTGGACCTGCAGTCTTCCTCGCCTTGATCTTCTTCAGCTCAGCTCTCACCTGGGTCTTAGTGAGAGTCAGGCTGGGGCAGGGGGGCTGTGCGCTGGGAGTGGGGAATGTTGGGTCTGTGGGGGGAAAAACAGCAGGGGATGTAAGGGGGGAGTGGAGGGAGGACAGTGGACAGCAGGACTAGATGAAGGTGGAGGCAGCAGTGGTTGGTGGGCAGGAAGAGAAAAGGGAGGTTGGTCAAACCTGTTAAAGAACAGGTTCAGGTTGTTCACCCACTCCCTACCCCCCATAACCTGGGAGAAAGTATTCTGGTGTCCCGAGATGCTTTTGATGCCTCTCCAGACACCGCTGACGTCACTCTGCTGCAGCTTGTCCTCCATCTTCTTCCTGTAGCTGTCCTTCCCCTCTCTGATCCTCCTGCTTAGCTTTCTCTGTAGGACTTCAGCCTCTCCTTGTTTTCCGACCTGAAGATCCTTTTCTTCTCCTTCAGCAGTGTCTTTATCTCAGGGTTGATCCAGGGTTTGTTGTTTGAGAAACACCGTATGGTCTTGGTGGGTATGGTGTTCTCCACACAGAAGTTGGTGTAGTCTGGGATGGTGTGTGTGAGGCCGTCAATGTCCTCATTATGTGGATCACGGAGCTGCTCCCACGCAATGGATTCGTAACACTTTTTACATGTGAAATTTGCAAGAACTCCGGTGTGATCTGACAGCGACACAAGAGCCCAGCCATCATGGCGCTGGCCAGTCCGAAGGCAGACAGAACGCTGGATGCAAGAACCGCGAAGACAGCCTGACAAAACCAAAGCCACCCACAGCCCCACCGATGCCAGCGTGGAGAGCCCACCCAGTGCATGACAGCCAGACATCCAGAGCAACGACCAACGCCACACACACCACACCAAAGAAAGCACTCAATGGCACCCCGCCAAATACCATAAGTTAAAGTATTCCTGATACAATTTGCAGCATTAAGTCTGAGAAGTTTTCATCCTATGCAAGTGAAATAGTTATTATAATGATAATATCCCTGAGTTAACTGATATTGAATCGGAATTAAAACGATTCAGAACCTTAAGAATCAGAATTGAATTGACTCTGGGAATTATTGATGATTCTCAGCTTATTGTTTTTAAAAAAGACAAGGGGGAAAAAAACTACAAAACTTTTCAAATTAATACACATAATTAGAACAAAATCAGGACAAAAGTTTATTGAGTCTGAAGTTAAAGAAACTAGTGACTCTACTAGCACTGTCAGCATGTGGATTTAGGATGTCATAGGGATCCTCCCACCGTCATTAAAACAGGAGGAGAGGAAGCTGGGAGGGTGGAATCATTGTAAACCACGGCTCTTGCATCACAACCAAATCAAAAATGTTCTTTTAACGAGAGCTACTGAGACAAAGGTGAACCCTAACAAAGTGATAGGATTGTGCTTTTTCAGTTTTTCCATTAGTAGCCACTCCAGATACCCAAAAAAGCTGCACAGATGAACTGAAATATTTACTTTTTCACCATTTTTCCCCTCTACCTCATTATCTCATTATCTTCTCAGCACTACAAATAACACCAACTCAAACTGCTGTGTTTACGTCTTAAAATGGTGGATGCCAATAAGTGTGTAGGATTTGCAGCATTCGCAGCAATGAAATGTGGTTCTTACAAGTGACGACTCAGAATAGTGACAAAACTTGATTGTCTTCCTTCAGTTTTAAGAAGTTACGGTACCTACATATCTTATGCTGAAAATACCAAGGAATCTAACTTTAATGCAAGCTAACTGTCTGGACACGGGTTTGTTTTTAGACATATGACTACAATACTATACTACCAGCAATAAGTAAAAATAATTCTAATTTTTTTTCTTGTCCATCATCAGAGTCAAAACACTTGAAATTTTGCATCTACACATGTATAATAAAGCTTAACAACAGTGACTGGAATAGAAAGACAACAGTTATGACAAATTCTGCCAAGCGTGTGTTTTCAGACCTGTGGGTCTGGGTCTTTGCTGGGAAGGTGTCCAAAGTGGCTGTGAATCTGACTCTTCATGTTGTCCTTCAGCGAGGTGAACCAGCTGCTGGCCTGCTCGTAGACCGAGTCATGCAGCTTCAGCAACTCCACCAGCTCCTCTCCCTCCACCTGAGCACATACACACACACACACACACAGATTGTATAAATCTGACTAACAACATACTCAATATCACTGGAAGAAGAATTAAGCAGCGTTCCGAAAACAGCTTGTGTAAAGAAGGAAGGGAACAGGAAGAGAAACTGAGGCACTAAACGACTAGAGTGGCTCACACCCAGACCCGTGAGCTGAGGCTTAGTCACTGAGGAGTTCTTAATGACATTATCTGTCAACCAATATGGCCTGCTGTGATGTATAGAATGTCCAAAAAGACTGTACTTGATTTTTGAAGTGAAACTTACATTTCAGTGGTGTCTTACTTAGCATCTAGTAGCAGCTCACCTTTCTGTCCTCCAGGTACTCTATCTTAGCGGTGTTGTAGCCGTCTCTCTGGCCGTGGCTCAGGACTTTGAACCGTGACACACCAATGGTATCGACCACAGAACGGCCGTCGGGAAAGAACTTCACATCTCGTACCTGGAATACAGTTTCTCTCTCGTTTCATTATGATCAGCAGAGTAACGTGAGAAATGCATTTTTATTTTTTATTTTTAAAAGAGGGAGAGCGAGAGATACAGAAACTGACCTCCAACATGCATCCATAGTCTGCAAAGCCTTTGAGCTCATCAGCTATGCACATGCCAAACTGCTTGGTACCAGTCTCCATAGAGCGGCGGATCATGAGGCGGTAGCGGGGCTCAAAGACGTGAAGCGGGCAGGGGATCGTGGGGAAGGCCATGGTGCACACGAAGATGGGCACTTCCTGGTTCAAGCTACATGAGACAAAGCGACGAGATTATCACAGTTTTAGGAGTGACTGAAATGTGATGAAACATGATCATTTTCGAGGCTTTCAAAGAACATTGTGTGTGCTAGAGAAACTGACTTGGACAGCTCGTTCATCTCCTCTTCGTGGATTTTCTTTCTCTCTGCCAGTTCATCTCCTAGGTAACGCTGCAGCACTTCCTCCATTAGCAGGGTTTTATTGTAACCTCTTTTGGCCAGATACTATAATACAACATATAAAAAAATATTTATAACACATGACTATATGTAGGTAATATTTATCATTCCTTATTATTCACCTTATTTTTCACATAATAATCAAATCAGTAAAATCCCTTTTATTTTCCTCAACAGTCCACAACACCTCAGATATCAAGTGCTACAATTTCATTCTGCATCTACTTATTAGCCAAAATAAAAATGCGTGCATACCTCAGACAGGTTCTCCTTGCACAGGGGACAGTTGAGGTTGTGGTCCAGACAGCGCTCCAGACATCTGAGGCAGAAAGTGTGTCCACAGGGAGTGGCTACGGGCTCATAGAACAATCTGAAGGACAAATGACAAAAACATAGCCAGTGTTAAGAAGATGATGCACCTTTGTATAATTCTGAATTTATGCTGCAGATATTAAAGCAGTATGTGACCTGTGCTGACATTTATTGTTACCGATGTTGTTAGGACTTAACCATTTATTGTCCATCAGCATTTTAGAGGAAGTGTGGTATTCTAAGAAGAAGTCAGGAGTGGCTGAGAAGTATATAAGGGTGGTGCAGGACATGAATGAGGACAGTGAGACAGTGGGGAGGTGTGCTATTGGAGTGACCGATGGATTCAAAGTAAAGGTGGGACTACAGGGTGACAAACATCATCAGACAGGAGTCTCCGTGGACCATGTTGTTTGCAGACGACATTGTGATTTAAAGGGAGAGTAGGGAGCAGGTGGAAAAGAATCTCAAGAGGTGGAGGTATGCTCTAGAGAGAAGAGGGATGAAAGTCAGTAGAAGCAAAGCAGAATACATGTGTGTGAATGACAGGGAAATGGGTATAATGGTGGAAGATGCAAAGAGGAGAGGTAGTGAAGGTAGAGGAGTTTAAACACCTGGGGTCAGCCATTGAAAGCAATGGACAGTGCACAAGAGAGGTGAACATGAGAGTGTAGGTAGGGTGGAGTGGGTTGGGATGAGTGTTAGGTGACCCCTAAGAAGAAAAAAAAAAGAAGCACTTTGTACTCACCTCATGCAAAGTGAACACTCCAAGTCTCCACTGTCCAACAGCTCAGCAGGAACCAGTCTCCCTCCACAAACAGGAGCCGTCTGACAGGTACCTCCCTCATCTGAGAGACCAGTCAGCCAATCAGTTCAAGCTTTTGCATTCTGATATATGGTCTACAACATGTGTCATTATTTTTAGACAAAAGTTACTTTTGAAAGCCTTTTTGTGTAACAATCCCAACCACGACAAGAGATGGTGGCACAGCAAAGTGACACAATCAGCAGCCAGCATAAGCAAGATGGAGGACAAAATTTTCACAACAAACTTGATTTGTGACAGAGAAACTGCCAGAGAAAGACAGTTCCTTAGATATGTGTCAATTGGTGCAGAGGGTCTTACAAAGTACAAGGGTCACCTCTCATTAAATGAAGACTCAATATAATATTGTTTAAATATATTTCACACACTATGCTTCTTTTTTTCTAATTATGACTGCTTTACCTGGTCTGAAAAGTTTGGCGGGTGGGCTGAAGCCTAAAGTTGGCCCATCGCTGCTGTGTTTCCTCTTGAGGCCACCAGGGGGCGGCGGTAGTGCTGCTAAAACACCAGCCAGGCTCTTAGTGCTACCTTCCCCAATAGTGTCATGTTTACCAGAAGACAGAATGGAGAGACTGGAGGTAGAGGGTTCCACCGGAGGACTTTTAGTAATGCTGAACTCTGAGTCCTGAAGACACAGACACATAGAGGAAGTGTGCTGAATAACTCCATAAAGAACGAGGAATACTTGAATATGTAGATACGTATGTAGATATACAATTAGAACTTACTTGAATAAAAATGAATCCCAATGATATTATTAAAAAAGGAGCTTATCTTCTTTTATTGTAAACTTTTAGTATGTGCTCAAGCATCATTTGTCTTTCACCTTTTTTTTTTGTTTTTTTTTTTTTTTGTTACTTATTTGTACCCGTAGGTAGATTTGGTTTGCAGTCTGGTGACAAGCTACCGGCTGCTGGTCGCTGCGTGCGCGAGCGCCCTAAACCTACATGTTTTTGGTATGCGGGAGGAAACCGGAGAAATCCCGGAGTAAACCCACGCAACACGGGGAGAACATGCAAACTCCACACAGCTCACTGTTGGTCGGGGGCTGGGATCGAACCCACGATCTCATGATCCCCCGGCCGAGGGTAAAACTGTGCTGCCACAGTGCTAAACCACTGCGCCACCATGCAGCCCCTTGTAACCAACCAACCTTGTATCAATGTTGATTAGTAAATGGTTAAAGGAATATTTCGATACTGCTTTCATGTGAGTAAAAATGCCCTTTTTGTGTAGCAAATCTCAGCTGGTTGCGGCCGTTTCTTTGTGTGCCGTACCTGTGATGAGGAGCCTGGTTTCTGTGTGAGCGGCCTCAAGGATCTAAGCAGGGCGGGGGGTTTGATGAGACGAGTGGCCAAGCCTCCCTGTAGGGGGTGCAGCGGCGTTGGAAGTTCCTCGTTCTCAAATACAGAAGAGAACAGCTCACTGAGGACCTGCAAGGTAAAAAAACAACAACAAAAAACCACAATAACTGTGGAGTCAAGTGATGTTCACAATCCAAATCAATATGAAGCATCTGCAGGAGAAAATGTTTGCGTCTGCATTCTGAATGAACTCAATAGCCAACTGCAGTTGTCCTCTCACTGTACTGTCAGTGATGAGTTGTGAGAGTCTCTCACTGTTGTCAGTGGGTGGGTGTTTTCAAAATTGAAATTGAACAAGTGGTGCAATTTAGAGTCAATTTCACCTAAGCTGAAAACTGCCTCTATTTTCTGCATCAAGCCCAGATCAGACATGGCTGTTTTGTACAGTACAAAGTCACCGTGTAAGGCTAGTGAGATAAATTCTTGCCGTGTTTGCAACACTACAGGCATGATCCCGACTGGCCATCATATAGTGCACTCTTCTCTGTCACCAAGATCTGTTGTGCTGCTACCACCCTACTGGACACTGCCGGGAGAACATCAGTGACTGTGGTCAGTAGTTGTCAAGCTAGGCAATAAAGAACAAAAAAAATTCTGACATGCCAGTTTCTCAGAATTGTGGTGATGAGAGATTGATACATGCGTTTTGGGATCGATGCATCATCATACGTGCCACTATCGGGATATTACACTGTATCGATGTTCTCCCCCACCCCAGTGCCTGACATTCATAGATGCGTCCGATGCGTACAAAATTGGGTTAATGTTTCCTCTGGCTTAAAGACCTTGGCGCGGTGACAGCATGTTTTTCTAGAGGGGAAGGGGGGGGGCAGAAAACACATGACACTATTGTAACCGTAATATGTTAAATTCTATACTACTTCTTTCTTTTTTTTAAATTTTGCACAGTAACTTTGCATATGGAACTTACAATCGAGGTTTGAATGTTGGAATATTGGGCGAGTTGGGGTCCCACCCAGACGTCCTGTGTTTGGACTTTTTACTGGTGTCATCCTTCTCTCCTTGCTCTGCTCTCACCTCTCCTGGACCCTCTGCCTGAACACTTTCCTCTCCTTGGCTCCTGTCTTCTGTCTCATCTTGCCCTCTCTGAGCTCTGTCTAATTCAGGTTCTCTCTCTGTCTATGGTGGTATATGAACAGGTTAGAAAATATCAAGTGTCATGTTAATTAAAAGTAGGAAACCAAAAAATTTCTAGTTAAGGGTACAGAGCATCCACTTAAAAACTTGCGTGATGACTTCAGTCGAAGGTTTGATGTTTTTCTCCAAAATTTATAACAATTTTCTTATAGTTTTCTGCTTTTCTCTGTAAATTTATCTAAATTTGAAACCATTTTCCTCAAATTTGTAATTTCCTCTTGTAAAATTGATTTTTCTTGTACATTTGAGACTTTATTATAAATTTGTGGATTATTTCATGGCTAATTTTTGTCTACTTTTTAAAATATATATATATTTTTTTAATAAATTTGAAAGACTGGTAATTTTTTTTTACTTTTTCCTTATAATCAGCGGATTGGACCCTCAAGGACAATGCCCATGTGCCTTCTGCAAGCAAGAGAGAGAGCAAGAGAGATGGACTCTGGACTCTGAACTCTGGACTTGTTTATAAGTCACATGATTATAACATCTATCCACTGCCAGGAGGCGCCCTCTGCTGCTCACTAACAACTGTTACATTTACACTACACAATGCATACAACATTACATGCATACAATACACTGCCTCTCAACTTTTGTGTGTGATCTCCTGCTAAATGTGCATTGAGGGTTTTTTTGCCTGCAATCAAAATTTCGCTCACTTGCCGAGCGTCATTCTGATAAAACGTGTTTTTTTCTCTCGCCTACTGTGTCATATCCATTCTCTTTTTCTTTTTTTTTTTTTTCCTTTCTTCTTTATGACTGGCGCCTAGCGGCTGCCCCGGCCTTGGATGCGCTCTGCAGAGCGTGCCCAAATGCCAAGTCACGTTTCGTTACCTTGTATTCATACATGTGTAATGACAATAAAGTTGAATCTCATCTCTCATCTCATCATAACAATTTACATTTTGACCATAATTTTGCAGAGCCAGAACAGAACAATTTAACTCTGATTTCAAAGAAAAAAAATCAATAAAATTGTATTTAATGAAATAAATTAACTTAAATGACCAAAGATGCAGCTATTTTTGTTATAATATTTCTATATATTTACAGTTTGTTTTTTTTTTTTAGAAATCTCCTCACCACCCAGACAGCAGGAAAAACTTCCCTTATTTTGAAATCCAAATGTTGGCACGTTTAGTTTCTCTGAAGGCTGCTAACAGTTTAAAGTCATTGACTTGGTGAATTTCGTTCATCTTAACCTGCCAGGTACATAATAATGAACATAAATTAGTTAATATTAACTAAGGTAACGGTAAAACATCTTTTTATTCTTGTCTGAAATAAGAAAAGCAAAAAAATAATAATTAAAAAGAAGACAAAATGAACCTACTCAAGCTCCTAACCACAAGCAACTCTTCCATTATTGCTCCCGTTACCAGCGGGTTAAAACCATGATAAATGCCGCCACTGCTTACATACCTCTTATGCTTTTCCCCCCCGCGTTTGAAGTACTTTAATAAGCTCATGTTTCTCTCAGACAGTGACGCTAGCTAGACTCTCTCTGCCTGCTGACTGAAGTGGTCGTGTGGGCGGGGCGCTTCTGAACTCCGCGTGGATGATGGTCACGCACGCTGTTCGTGCTTGCGGACCGTCATTCCTTCATATTTTTTTCTTTAATTTATATTTCCTCATAGAGTGGCAGGATAATTTCAAGCGTGGTGGGCTGCCACCCGGAAATATTACCAGAGGAAACCCTGCATTTTCAGGCTGAATTTGTGTAGTCTGAATTGGGCTTTGAATAGGCAGATATATTGCTTAAAATGACCATGAAGCTGAATTGATTATAGGCCACTTTGTGAACACACATTGTAGAGGGGACACACACTAGACCAGGTGAGCTACCGGACAGTTACATGGTACATTTTGTCCCAGTATTTCATTTTTCATTGTTGAAGGCGATATAACACCCCGTTTCACAATAGAAATAATTTCAGTTCTGAAATGACTCTGAATTAATCACTTCTAAATCAGCCCCACTCTGAAAAAAATTGTCAGCTCAACCCATGTATTTTTCCACTCCTGGGCTAGTAGATATATGTATGAATACTGTTCCATTTGCATGTTATTATCTACATAAATGGCATGTCTGTCCTGTCTTTTTCTGCTCGTCTTCTCTCCCCTCACCAGAAACCAGTTGTGGCAGACGACTGCCAATCCCTGAGGCTGTTTCTTGCAAAGGTTTCTTCCTATAAGGGAGTTTTTCCTTCCCACTGTTGCATAGTACTTTGTCTTAGGGGGATAAGACTGAAGTCATTCTAGTTGGTCCAAAAAAACCTTAGAAATTCCTTTCCAAATCAAACTCTTAGTTTGGATGTGGTGACTCTTTCTCTGGATAGTTCTGTGAGGAAACTTGGGAGTTATTTTTGATCAAGATCTGTTTTTTTAATTCCCACATATTAAACTTGTTTCTAAGACTGCCTTCTATCAATTGCATAATATTGCCAAGATTAGGAGCATCTCGTCTCAGAGTGATGCTGAGAAACTGATCCACGCTTTTGTTAGTACTAGATTAGATTACTGTAACTCTTATCAGGTTGTCCTAAAACATCTTTAAAAAGTCTTCAGTTGATCCAAAATGCTGCAGCAAGAGTTTTAACAGGTACTAGAAAGAGAGATCATATCTCTCCAGTTCTGGCCTCCCTTCATTGGCTTCCCACAGAGTTTAGAATTAAGTTTAAAATCCTTCTTCTCACTTACAAAGCTCTAAATAATTAGGCCCCTTTTTATTTAAAAGATCTGATACTACCGTATTATCCTAACAGAGCACTATGCTCCCAAAATGCAGGATTACTTGTAATACCTAGAATCTCCAAAAGTACAACGGGAGGCAGAGCCTTCAGTTATCAAGCTTCTCTCCTGTGAAACCAGCTGCCAATCTGGATTTGGGAGTCAGACTTGATTTCTGTTTTTAAGAATAGGGTTAAAACCTTCCTTTTTGATATAGCCTATAATTAGGGAGGGATCATGTGCCCCGGAACCAGCCCTTAGTTATGCTGCTAATAGGTTTAGACAGCCAGGGGACCTCCAATAATACACTGGGCTTCACTCCTTTCTTTGGGGGGCAATGGATCAGCGTTCTCGTCGCGTTCTCGTCGCGCCCTCCGCCAGTACCCGGGCTCGCCTGGGGAAGCTAATGATTCTACCAGCAGACTAAATTCGAAGAGACGACGCCTCTGTGCCAAGTCAAAGAAGAATCCTAGTCACAGTCCTAAAGCCGAAAGCAAACAGCCCCAAGAGCACTTTGTGGTAGGATCTGCCCTTCGCATATTACAACTAAACGTTGAAGGCCTATCTGCAGCCAAGCGAAGCCTTATTGAAGTCCTCGCCTTCCAACATTCAATTGATGTAATCTGCCTCCAAGAGACTCATATTGGCACAGAGGAAGCTGGCCGCTTCACCATCAAAGGCTTTGACCTCCTGTGCTATGTTCTACATGCTAAACATGGACGTGCCACCTATGTGCGTTCTGACATAGTTGAAGCAAATCACCTGATAACAACACATTTCTCAGACACCATAATCATTGGTGGCTTCCATATTGTCAATGTGTACAAGCCCCCTAATGCCAACTGGGATCTGCAGGTCTTACCCACCCTACCCCACCCTGCCATCTATGTGGGGGACTTTAACAGCCATCACCCTGACTGGGGGTACCCAGCAGTGGACAGTGATGGGGAGGCACTTTCAGACTGGGCATCCAGAAATGACCTCGCTTTGATATACGACCCCAAACAAAGAGGAACCTTCCACTCTGCTAGGTGGAAGAAGGACTATTCTCCTGACCTGTGTTGGGTCAGCTCTTTGAATGGGGAGCCATATCCTACACAGATCCTCATTCTTGATGATTTTCCACACAGCCAACACCGGCCCCTGCTTGTACACATTGGCCTACAACTTCCAGTCATATACAGCCCAAGGAAGATGCGCTGGAACTTCCGCAAAGCCAACTGGAAGAAATTCAGTGAAACTCTGGACCGGAGCATTGTTACCATCCCACTCCACACCATCACTGTAGATGAAGCATACAACCGCTTCTGCAGCGCAATCTTCAGGGCTGCCCATACTGCAATCCCACGAGGCTACCGACCCCTCTATGTCCCATGTTTGGACGGAGAAAGTGCTGCCCTCCTACAATCCTATCAAACATCAGGGGACCCAGAGATAGCAGACCATCTCATTGAATCGCTAAATACAGCCCGGCGAAAGAAATGGGAGGAGACAGTTGCTGACCGGAGCTTTACCCACTCTAGCAGGAAATGTTGGAGCCTCATCCGTCGCCTAGGAGCTGCACAGAAGCCCCCTAGCCAAAGCCGAGCATCCGTCACACCCAACCAAGTTGCATCCCACCTACTGACTATCGCCAAAGCACCCCAAGACAAAGACACCAGAACAGCAGTTACAACTGAGCTAAAAAAACACCAAAAAATGCCTGTAGAGGAAACGAACCCTGAACCCTTCGAGGCTGCTGAACTGGAGAAAGTCCTACAGGGCCTGAAATGTGGAAAGGCAGCAGGATACGATAACATCTTCCCAGAATTCATGAAAAATCTTGGCCCCCGAGCCCTAACCTGGTTGACACAATTCTACACAAGGATCACACAAACGAACTCGATCCCAAAGAAATGGCGGGCAGCAAAGGTCATTGCCATCCCAAAACCTGGCAAAGACCACAAACTACCAGCAAGCTACCGCCCAATCTCCCTACTCAGCGTTCCTTACAAAATCATGGAGCGCCTAATACTGCAACGCATTTCCCCAGAAATAGAGGATATTCTAAGTGTGGATCAAGCAGGTTTCCGCAAGGACCGCAGTACAGGAGAACAAGTACTGGCCCTAACCACCTTCATTGAAAATGGCTTCGAGAGCAGACTGAAGACAGGGGCTGTGTTTCTCGATCTTACAGCCGCCTATGATACGGTCTGGCACAAAGGCCTCCTCCTGAAACTTATAAAGGCGATCCCTGCTTGGGCAACAGCAATTATAAAAACGCTGCTGACCAACCGAAGGTTCAGAGTCCACCTCAGTCAGAACACAAGTGCATGGAGAATGCAGAAAAACGGACTCCCACAAGGCTCAGTTCTAGCTCCAACTCTGTTCAACCTCTACATAAACGACCTGCCTACTACAAAATCCCGCAAATTCATCTATGCAGACGACATCTGTTTGGCATTCCAAGCACCAGACTTTGAACCACTGGAACGGGTGCTCACGGAAGATCTTGCTAAACTGGACCAGTTCTGCAAAATCTGGCGCCTAAAACCAAGCCCAGCAAAAACCGTCTCCAGTGTATTTCATCTCCACAATGCAAAAGCTGCCAGAGAACTAAACATCCACCTGAGCGGACTCAAGCTTAAGCATGCCCCAAATCCAACTTATCTTGGAGTGACCCTTGATAGGACCTTATCCTTCAAGGAACATCTAAAGTGGACGGCTGCTAAGGTGAAAGTACGAAACAACCTGCTCTGCAAGCTCGCTGGTGCAAAATGGGGGGCGGCAGTCTCCACCCTGCGCACCTCAGCACTGGCCCTTTCATACTCTGTAGCAGAATATTGTGCCCCTGTCTGGTCCAGGTCATCTTACACACACCATGTAGACACCCAGCTCAACTCAACCATGAGAACTATAACTGGAACAATCCGCTCAACACCACTCCCCTGGCTCTCTGTACTGTCAAACATAGCCCCTCCACACATCCGGCGAGCAGCATTAACTCAAAGGATGCTCCAAAAAGTTAAAGATTTTCCTCACTTACCAATCCATGCAGATATCTACACCCCACCCACTGCCCGACTTTCATCCAGACGGCCGATTTGGAAAAACCCTCCCCCAGCTGACTTTACCATCCAGACAGCTTGGCAAGAGGAATGGGAGACCAAGGAGGTCCCAAACAAACAGCTGGTGATAAACCCCAACCAACAGGTCCCGGGCACCAACCTCCCAAGGAGACAGTGGTCTACACTCAATCGCTTCAGGACTGGACATGGCCCCTGCTTGGCCAGCCTTCACAGATGGGGCAGTAGCCCTAGCCCACTGTGCGCATGTGGAGAGGAGCAAACTATGGAACACATCATAGAGGCTTGCCCGCTCCAAAGACTGGAAGGAGGATTACACACCCTCCATACAGCAAACCAGGAGGCAACTGCTTGGCTTAAGGACTTTGCATTCGCTAAATAAAATAAATAAACTCCTTTCTTCAGTCTCAATGAAATATTTTTGCTGGTCATTAACATCTGTTTGTTCTCTCCCACAGATTGAGTCCCCATCATGCTGTTTGCTCTCTACATGTCTGTTCTTTTCTTTCTTCTTCTCTATCCCCTCACCCCCCAGCCAGTCACAGCAGATGACTGCCCCTCCCTAAGCCTGGTTCTGCTGGAGGTTTCTTCCTGTTAAAAGGGAGTTTTTCCTCTCCACCCTCGCCAAGTGCTTGCTCACAGGGGATCGCCTGATTGCTGGGGTCTTTCAGCAATTGTGGGGGTTTCCCCTACAGTTGAAAGTGCTATGAGATGACTGTTGTTGTGAAATGGTGCTATATAAATAAAGTTGAATTGAATAGGGGATCAGTTGATTGTTGCGGTTTTCTTGCAAGTATTTATTTGCAATTCATGACAGGTATCCCAACACCTTCGGATGACTTTTTGTTGTGTTTAGGCACGACATAAATAAAGCTGAATTGAATTAAACTGAAGTGAATTAATTAATAGTAACCAAAGGTTCTAATAACTGATTAGAAATCAATATTCAATTAAACAAAAAAAAAAAATCACAGTGGTGGTCCAGAATACTTATCCATTTTCATCAATGAAGCATTTTATAATAATAACATGAGATAGTAGGTGATATAATTCATAAATGGCAACATTTGTGGTAAAATTAGACTATCCATGCCCATTCTTACCTTCTGAGCTTCCAGTTTTACTTTGGTCCAGTCAGGCTTTAGTGCCACACAAACAAAGTACTCCTGCAACGCCTCATCGTTCCGGCCCGATTTACTCAGTGCTGTTGCTTTCAGACAGTGAGCCTAAAATAAGAAAGAAATCACGTGTCATTATAACAAACCAGTATGAAGCCAAATGCCTTTGATAAGTCTTCTGTCATGGGGCAGAGAAAGCAACATTTTTTTAAAATCACAATTAACCCTTCCTTCAGTGATAGGTTTTAAAATTTTGAACATTTTAATTTTTTATTTAAATTCAGTGTTTTACTGTGGTTGAGGTGTTTTTGACATTATAATATACAGCTCTGGAAAAAATATTAAGAGACCAAAGAGATCACTGCACAATTCATTTTATCCGATTTGACTCTTCATGCGTATGTGCTTGAGTAAAATGAACAATTTTGTTTTATTCTCTAATCTACTGAAAACAACTCACCCAAAATCCAAGTCAAAATATCATCATTTAGAA
The DNA here is from genome assembly GCA_020510985.1 of Pholidichthys leucotaenia. Lineage (NCBI taxonomy): Eukaryota > Metazoa > Chordata > Actinopteri > Cichliformes > Pholidichthyidae > Pholidichthys > Pholidichthys leucotaenia. The sequence continues at coordinate 110,596,715 of CM035843.1, read as the reverse complement.
CATTTGTTTACAGAAAATGACAACCTACCAAAACAACAAAAAAAATGTGGATTTTTGAGATGTTTTTAGTTCAAATAATGCCAAGAAAACAAGTTCATGTTAATTCTTAAACTCTAATAAATATACTTAAGTTTTAACTTGGGGAAGAACTCAGAAATCTGTATTTGCCTAATAACTCTGATTATTATGCCTCAGTGAAAATGGGAGGCATACAGTAATCACTCAATGCGTCTATGTGTGGTTGTATCTGTCCGCCTGTCTGCTTCAGCTCACCCGGTCAAAATTAAGTGGAAATAAAGGCTTGCATTCATTGCATCGCTGTATTTTCTCAACTTTTAATTTGCCAGAATTTCAAAATAAGGCTTTGTTTTCAAAATAAACACAAATTTAACTCACCATTGCCATGTAATGGAGCCCCGGAAAAAGGTACTGTAATGAAAGCTCCAAGGTGCTGTACCTTGGTGCTTGTGGCATGGTAGCATGGGCGGCTGTAAAAAGTGGCACTCCAACCTCTATTGGCCCAGGATAGTTATTACAATATGTTTTTTTGCTGCGGCATTGACAGAAATGGTGAGTTAAATTTGAGTTTATTTCAAAAACAAAGTGTTATTTTGAAATTCTGGCAAATTAAAAGTCGGGAAAATATGGTGATACAATGATACAAGCCCTTAATTCCACAGACAGACAGATACACACAGCCACAAACAGACGCACTAACCGATTACTGTATGCCTCCGTTTCACTGAGGCATAATAACTATGCTGGGCCACTAGAGGTGGCAGTGTGACTTTTGTTTTTTTTTTTTTTTTAACAGCCCATGGGCAACTTCCTAAACATGGTGGACCACAACGGATAGCAACGGAAGCAAAAAAAACCCCTTTAAAAGCAAGTTTTCTGCTTAAATTATACAGCGATTTCAGTATTAAAACACTAATAACTCCTACAACTGCAACATTTGTCTTTTTAAAGATTATGTTGCGTCACATTATTTTTCTCATCGGTAAAAACTACAAGTCCCACACTGCTCCCCTCTAGAGCATGCTGGCGTAACAGGTCAAATTAACGCCCGCCCAGATTAAATCTGGGGGATAAACTGTAACCCGGGGTGTAAAAGAGCCCAGGCCAGACTATACCCTCCAGGCCAGAATATACACCTCTTGTGTAAAGAGGTTTTGATTGCATTTACACAGTATATTTACAACACAACACATCACCAGGTCATGACATCACAACGTTACCTTACGTTATCAGCTGATCTGACCACTTTTTTCCATTTCAGAAAATGACGTATCAAAATAAATGACATGTCTGCCCATCCCACTTTTACGCACAGGTAAATATTTATCTACTATAATATTAAAACCGTATCTCAGTGTTTACAACTTTACATTGTCTGTCAACGTCAAACAAACATAGCATTTAGAATCCGCACATTCAGTTTCACTTTGTTTTTTAAAGTTTTTTGCCACTCTAAATGTACACCAAACGTGACGAAAATATTTGAAAAAAACATGACATAAATTGTTTATCATGACTCTGGTTTTACTTGCCCTATCAACACAATTTAAAAACTGGGAGAGAGTTCCGAATCTGCACTTTCAACACCAGTTAAAATGGCAATGCTGCGAGGCTGCGTCTTGCTTCTACCTCGTCCTAAAGCAGTCACGTGATCTGAATGCATTGACGGGACTGTTCACAACCATGGAATACCAACTGTCTGACCACCTTTTGAACATTCTACACTGCAACACAGCAAAAGTACCCTCTGTGGATCTACGATCTACCTTCCTTTGGGACCGGAGGGGGATTTAAAAAAAAAAAATTGTGTATATCACTCAACACTGCTGATATAATGGGGGGTATAAATTGGCCTAGGGAGTATGAATTGTTGGTTCCATTAATTATGCCTCGGTGCAAAGCAATGTAGACATACCATAATCACTACATGCGTCTGTGTGTGTGTGTGTGTGTGTGTGTGTGTGTGTGTGTGTCTGTCTGTCTGTTACCACCTCTTCAGCTCGCCTGGTCAAAATCAAGTGGAACTAAAGACTTGTATCATTGTATCACCATATTTTATTGAATTTTTACTTACCAAACTTTCCACATATGGCTTTGTTTTCAAAAGAAACACTAATTTAACTCAGCTTTACCGTCACTGCAGCTGGGAAAAAAGGTACTGTAATAACTATGCCAGGCCAGTAGAGGTGGCAGTGCGCCCCCCCTTTTTCCCCCCCTTACAGGCCCCTCCATGCCTCCCTGCCACAGGCACCGAGGCATTAGCACCTTGGTGCTTTCATTATTCACAGCTTTCATGCTGTTCTTGTTTTTTCTTGCCTTCTGATTGTTGCTCTGAGTGTTGCTATCCCTGTGCTGTTGCAATCCTGGAATTTCCCCATTGTGGGACTAATAAAGGCTTATCTTATCTTATTACCATGCTTAGATGATCACCTAATCAGTATCTCCTTAAGTAAACTGAAGTGTCCTTGTGTTGGAATTCAACAGATAGTATCTGTAGGAGGGATGTTGCAATAGCCGCAATTATGTAGTACTGTGCTATGGACAAGCCTACCATGGAGGATAAAGAGCAACCTCAACAAACACAGTGTTCACTTTTTTTGTGTGTGTGGCTAAATCTTGTTCACTTATGTGCCCCTATTGAATATTAAATAAATTGTTAAATGTTAAGTGCATTTTATTGCCAGCAGCATGTTTGCAGGGCATAAAGTGTGTTATTTGTACTACTTTTGGTTAGATCAGATTGCTTGTGGCAGAGGGCGGGGGGGGAGACGAGGTGAGAAAAGTATCGTAAATTTAATAAAATAATGGCTGGATGGGCTCCTTCTGAGCAGAGTGTTTATGATCCTGACAAATTAAGCTCTGCTACTGCATAATGCATTGCTTGTTATGCTGTGTGAATGTGATTTTTTGGACAGTGGCATTAACCAAAAATCACTATGGAGAGACACGGAGACAAGAGCCACGCAAGGTCCTGCACAGAGTCTGTCCTGTTTAAATTAGCTGAATGTCGCAGCCGTCTCCAACCAGTCCACACCCGCTGTAGTTGAAATGCTGGATTTACCATCACTGCTTTATGAAAATGATTGTTTGTTTTTTTTAATAGAATCAGCAGTTCATGACTGTCGGAAGACCTGAGCTCTGCACAACTGTCTCACACACATAAGTCGAGAGCGGAGCTGCAGCTGTAGCGATTCTCAACATAGCTTCCATCATTTGCCACATAAGTTATGAACTCTGTCTAAATTACGAGACCACAAGGTCCTAAAAACATCTGTAATAATATCACATACCGTGCTGTTGAGCTACTCACTGTCACCGCAGGGGAAATTCCTCCACTGTGACAGCCCTAACAGACACCCAAATTGAACTGCTGCCATACATGTAGAGATGCTAATTTAGGAAAATTTTGCAGTGGTCTCTTATTTTTTCCCCAGAGTTGTATATAAAAAAGTGGGGCCTCAGTGTCACTGGCAGCGAAGTATATCAGTATATCCTCCATCTTTATGCAACAAGGGTGATTAGTTAAGTCAGCTCACTCAGAATAAGGTGGTTTTCAGATGTTTTTAGTGTCCCAACATGGGGCCATCCATAGCCCTATATTGCCACACAAACTGTTTAGAAAAACCTGACTGTTACAAATTAACAGGCCCAGTGTATGCACAGTAATCTGCAATCTGTAACTAATTTGCAAAAGTCAAATATGAAGCCTGATTTGCAGATAAGCCTTCTTTGGTGGAATGCAAACAAACATTCAGAGGGGGTTGAAGTGAGTGTGCAGGTGTTTATGTTAAGAGAAAAAAGATGAGTGGGTTAAAAAAAATAGAACTATATGTACCTGTATGCAGGTAAAATGTGTATGTTCACCTTATTGAAACTTCACATGGGGCTGAGAGAATGCCTATAATTGTAAGAGATATACTATAGTCTTAATACTGCGAGAGCAACATTCCTCTTTTATTAAGGAGGAGGAAAAAAATGAAACAAAACCCACAGCTGTGTAATGGCTCAACAGATACAAGCCAAAACCTGCAAAAGAATGTGAAAAAGAGCTAAAATCTTCATCTACGTATAGAGAACAAGCCTTAACTTTATTTGTTGAATCTTTAAAAAAAAAACAACTGAAAGATAACAGAAGATAATTTGAGTTTTGTGTACTTGTGGTAAATCGATTACATCTTGCTTCCTTTGAAGCTATTGGTTACAGAGTGAGGTTTATGTGTGAGAATGAACTGAGGATTTCTTATTAGAATCATCTGACAAATAATATGGATAGTCCATGGTATAATCAGTCTACAGGAATAACAGCTTGTTATTTAGCACTAATCAGGAGCTTGTGTCTGTGTGCTGCACCCACAAGCTCCTTTCACTCTGGCCAAAAATCAGGAAAACCCTCTCAGACCTAGTCATGAAGTGGAAAAGCATTTACCCAGAATTCAGTCACTATTCCAGGGGTTGGCAAGCTCTACTACACAAAGAGCCATGTTGAGAGATTTTTGACCAGCAAAATCTGTACGGAGCCACAAAATATCTGAGCCTGAAAACTAAGGCAAAACACCATTACCAATACAAACTGGCCTGACACCATCAATATTAACAGTTTTTTCCAAAATTTGTGAGATTTTGGCATAAATTTTCTGCTTTTCTTTTTTAAAAAAACAAAACAAAACACAACCTTATTTTTCTATTAATTTTTCCTCACAAATCTGTGCCCTCTTTTTACTGACAGTTTTGAATTTCAAGGATTTTAAGGCCTTAAGGAGCCACTATGAGCAAAAGAGCCACATGTGGCTCCAGGGCCACAAACTACAGACCCCTGCCAAAGTCAAATGACTCTCCAAAGGACATGGGTTGTTGTCGACTTCACGTTTAATCAGATGTGAACAGTATATCTGGGTGAAAGTATGATGACGTAGGCATGGTGCAGGAAACTGGTGACCAAACTACTCTTACAGAACTCTTATAAAAGTTATAAGACTAACCAAGACAAGATTCATCTTGCTTATCAAACATTCCCACCTGCTGCCACAGATTTGATTTACTTATTGTCCCATTAAATTAATAAATACCTCAACCAAGAATGAAAGTAATTATGTCGCATCCGTACCAGTTTTGTAATACAGAGCTGTTAAAATAATAGAATTACAATTAATTTTTTAATGTTTTGCTACTGGATCTGTACTCTGTACTGGCCCATATGGAAGTTCGGGTATTGGAATCGGTATCTGGAGCATCTCCTTGATTAAAATTAACAATTAAACAACCAAGTGGAACCTATGTGGGATAATTACTGGACTCCCTTTCTTCTCTTCGTGTGCTACTGTTAATTTTATTAATGACATCCAGTACAAATCTGGTTCTCACCTTTGTCCAGAGAGGCTTTATCTTACAGAGGCTGCTTGCATCCTGCACTGCCTGGCTGAAGTTCCTCATCTCCATGTGCAGCTTGGCCCGCTGATACAACAATCTGCCTGAAGAGGGCACTGTACACCACAAAGAAATGACATCAGTTGAGTAACTTGGCCTCCAGGGATGGGAAGAGTTTTCTAGGTCTGGTAGAAGTAGGGCAGAAATGTAACAAGCTGCATGAGACCAGTTTCACGTGTGAGAACACTGTGTTACATATGTAGTGACTCATAAAATCCAGTCATAACAGTGGACAATTACATCTGAACTAGTTTTCCGGCTGTACTGGCCACATTATCCGTTTTGGTCATATAAGAGAATTAAACTTTTCCCTATTCATTATAAACCATCTTATGCAGCCACACTGAACTGCTGGAACATTGTCCTGACAGGAATACAATGTTCCACTCTGAGTTTAAACCACCTTAACAGTAGCAGATTATTAAATAAGAAGCAAAACCACTGGTGTGGAATTACTTTGAAATCCAACTGTTCCTAAACCACATAAGAAATTTATACCCATCTAATATCTAAGGGCCCAATCACACTATGAAGTTTGTCCTGAGCCAAAGCCAAAGGCTGCTTCTTATGAATACTGTGATTGCTTTTTGCAGGGCTTTGGAACCAGTCACGGCCTTCAACTCTAGCCCTCCTGAAGAAGGCTCAATTTCTCATGTACAAGCACATGCATGTGTACGCTACATACCTACAAGAGGTAGTGGCACAATGGCACAGCTGCCCTAGAAACAATGTGAATGCTGGATGGCCGGGGACTTGGGAGTGGGGAGAACCACCTTTGGCAAATCACAAACCAATGGGTCCCAGTGACAGTGCACCCCAGGTAAAGGAATACAAGACTGTGCAACTTTTATCAAAGAAAAATGTAACTGTGTTACAATATTGAAAAGCACACAGCATAAGTAAGAGTTTGTTGGTAATGTCTTGTAGGTTCAGTATTGAAACTTAAGGATAGTATTTCAAGGAGCAGCGAATACTGATGAATATAGCGAATTTTGGATTTGTCAACTTTTCTGACGAATGTTAGCGAAAATCAAGCTAGTATCTCACGAAGCACCAAATGCTGAACAACATTCATGAATGTTATGCTTTTTGGGGTTTGTCAGGGTTTATCAAGGGCTGCAAAAACAGTTTGCCCACAGTTTTTAAGGTCGCAAACAGTTTTGTCGCAAATGTTCTTAAATAGCTGCTAGTGTTTACTACTTGGCAAGCCAAAAAGAACTTCTGCGACACGTTACAACTGTCTGCAAATGTGTGACAGCCGTTTCCAAAGTATTTTGCATTCACAACTGTTTGCAGAAAAATACATGAGCAAAAAATTCTTTAACCTGTTCAAAATTTTTTGTGACAAGAAAAACTGTTTGCGACTTTAAAAACTGTGTTCGGCAACCTTTTAAGAAGGCCATTCATTAAAAACCAAAAGTAAATTCTATCACAAATACTTTAACATTCATTTAAATAGTAGTTCTACATGACTGCATGCAGTCAATGCATATGCAATGCAATGAACACAATAAGAACTGAATGCAATTGATGCATGAGATAAGTAACATTAATTTTGAACTTGCACAAACATAAACTTAAGTGCATCAATTCTTTGGAGACTTAAAAAACAAATTAAAGTGCTGTTAGAAAATTTCATGATTTTTTTTTTTTTTTTTTTGCCCATTCAGAATTTGCTGGGAGTTTGCTAAAGTGGTGCAGTGTGCGTTCTTCGGCAGGAGGACTTACAACTTTTTCCACTTCTTTCAACTCTGGGTGATGGCGGTTAATGTGAGCCCCGGCATTTGAAACGCATGGAAATTAATGAAGTTCATTTTAATCATTTTATTTTTTTCAAATTATTGTTTATTGGACACATTTCTCAATGGAAACATATACTTTCATGAACATAAAATATATATTTTTTAAATTATTTATTATGTTGTCAACCATGTGTCACATCCGACAGTGGCTCACATGCACAGGGAGCCTCAAGCTTCTCTGTGCAGCGCATGTGGAGACCAGCAGCTTCCCTGCTTCATGCTACACCTCTGCTGTCCGTGTACGTGTAACCGGAAACCTCGTATGACAAAATTTACGTCATCGTCTCCACTCCGCTAGTGTCCGGAGTGCTCGACCACTCGCAGCCCAGATTTTGCGATCATGCCACCTGCCCACAACCTGAATGCGTTGAAAAGTGCATGCGCAAGACTGAACATCCCATTCACAAGGTGGCGATATCGACACAGCATACCAAGACAAAGAGATGAAGAAGACAACGAGGCGGCGAAAAACGAGACTAAAAACATACATGAATCATACATATACTTTCTTTTACAGCAGCAGCAGCATCTTCGTCGAAAAGGAGTGAAAACCGGGAAGTCAAACAGTATAAATGGACTATATTTGAAGAGAAATTGTTGATGTGCGTTGCTCTCGCATTTCTTCACTGGTGAAAATCCTGGCGTGTCAGCGCATTGGCGCTACCTATCGGGCGGGAATGAAACTACAAATGGTGGTTGTGCGCATGCGTCAACCGCTTGGCCTGGGTAGATGAAAAAAGTGAGCATGAACAACACCGCGTGCGTGCCGGGCTCATCCAAAGCACATGCAGACCAAAGCGGACTAGAGGCGAAATGCAGCATGAATAAGGCTTGAGGAACTCATTTAGCGGTAGGCTATGCCATCCGAGGTGCACGACGGAGAGGTTCCGCAGGTCCTTCCTACCTACAGCTGTCAGACTTTATAACCTAACCAGGGCTGCTCGTAGAGGTCATATTGAATGTACTGAACATAACAACCTTGCACAATAGAGGGTGTCCCCTCCATTAAACAACTAGGACAATATCAATTATTACTGAGGGTGACACTGTACACACACAATAGTGTGAAAAAGTGTTTGCCCCCTTCCTGATTTCTCTTTTTTTTTTGTACGTTTGTCCCACTTAAATGTTTCAGATCATCAAACAAATTTAAATATCTGACAAAGATAACACAAATAAACACAAAATGCAGTTTTTAAATGAAGGTGCTTATTATTAAGGGGGGGGAAAAAAACCTACATGGCCCCGTGTGAAAAAGTGATTGCCCCCTAAACCTAATAACTGGTTGGGCCACCCTTAGCAGCAACAACTGCAATCAAGCATTTGCGATAATTGGCAATGAGTTTTTTACAGTGCTGTGAAGGAATTTTGTCCCACTCATCTTTGCAGAAATGTCGTAATTCAGCCACACTGGAGGGTTTTCGAGCATGAACTGCCTTTTTAAGGTCATGCCACAGCATCTCAATCGGATTCAGGTCAGGGCTTTGACTAGGCTACTCCAAAGTCTTCATTTTGTTTTTCTTAAGCCATTCAGAGGTGGACTTGCTGGTGCGTTTTGGATCACTGTCCTGCTGCAGAACCCAAGTGCGCTTCAGCTTGAGGTCACAAACAGATGGCCAGACATTCTCCTCCAGGAGTTTTTGGTAGACAGCAGAATTCATGGTTCCATTTACCACAGCAAGTCTTCCAGGTCCTGAAGCAGCAAAACAGCCCCAGACCATCACACTACCACCATCACCATATTTTACTGTTTGGTATGATGTTCCTTTTCTGAAATGCTGTGTTACTTTTACGCCAGATGTAATGGGACACACACCTTCCAAAAAGTTCAACTTTTGTCTCATCAGTCCACAAAGTATTTTCCCAATACTATAATGAATAATACTATTATAATACTATAATGAATAATGAATGTGTGTGTGAATGGTGAAAGGGTTGGGCGCTGCACTAGTGGCTGCCTCATCCACTCATGTGGATGCCCTATAATTTCCCCATTGTGGGACTAAAAGGAATCTAAATCTAAAAACCACAGTTGGGCTGAGAGCTAAGTCGCTAACTAAGGTAGCTGCACTAAGCTATGTGAACTCCAAAGCTTAGCAGGAAACTTCCTCTTCTCTTCAAAGGAGAGGGATGCCAGATTAGCCATGAGACAGGTCTGTAAATTATTGAAACAAGGCATTCCAGGCCAATATGCAGTCCTAGTTTCTGTGAGAGAGGAGAACTCCTATACAGGCGGACTTTGGGCTGTTTGACTTTGCAGACCATATAATGACGACAATCCTACATAATGCACTAAAACAAAGGAGAAACCCCCAAAAAGTATAATGGGGAACTTTAAAAGATGTGGTATTATGTTTTACATGAGTTAAATTATTTAGTTCAATTTGAAATTCTAGTTCTTAAATCATCAATTTTTAATAAATCAATCCTAATATTGTATGCAATCCTGTGCACCTGACTATTCTTCATAACCATCTGAAAATTATAGCATTACAGGTTTCTACACATTTCTGCAGACATTAAGGCCACTAAATTTGTCTTTCATCAGGGATAGCAGAAGGCCTCCTGCTGTCATTGTTGGGAAAATATTGAGACTGGCAAGCACTGAGCTGTGATGGCACTCTGTCCTCCCATCACCCAGAAGCACCCACAAGACAGAAGGGATGAATCAATATTGATCAGGAGAGAAATAGCTGAAACAGTGCCACTGGGAGACATTTATTTTGTCTGGACTGGCCTTTGTGACCATATAGCCAATGGTTGTGAAATGAATTAATTTTGACTGGATTCTAATAAATAGGCCAGGTGTGTGTTGGGGTGAACTTCCTTTAAGTTTAACAGTGCAATGTGAGACTTTACCCTTGTCCATTATTAATGAAGCACACTGGCTCTTTAATATAATGTCCCACTATAGCAGAGCACTGTATTATAACCCAGGAGACTAGTGAATAAATGGGTGCCTTGCCATTTCTTTACAGTTGCTACAAACCATGTACAATTTATGACCGTTATCCAATGCTTATGAAACGCCACCAGTGAGGGGAGGGGCAAGGACGGTGTTCCAACACAGCAATTAAAACACATTCTCCTCTTCCTGTGTGAATTTCATGTATTGTAACCTAGTTTGATGATCTCTGAAAACATCACATTAATTCAGAGTAAAGATAAAAGGCAGGGATTTCAGAAAAGGATTGTGCACCACTTAGGTAAAACGGGACAGTGATTCGCATAACGTCTGACTGTAAACTAGACATCTGGGAGTGGCGCCCCTCATTGGTGACACCGGGTACTGTCTGACTGAAAAAAGTAGGTCACCTGCACAATATTAAACTGTTTTAATCAGGGTATGACACATCTTTGAACAGAAATTCCCACATTAAATCGTTCATTTTGTACCCAGGAATGCTGTGGTTTCTTACCTAGATCCACTGCTGCGTTGTACTTCTCCAAAGCACCCGAGAGATTTTGGTTTTTCCACAAAACTTCACCTTCCATCCAGGATTTCCTAGCTTTGCTTTCGGTTGCGAATAGCTTATCCAGGAGCCCACTGAGAACGACGTTTAACCTTCGCTCACTTCTGCACAACTTCTGCTTACACACAACACAATCTTTAATCAAGTCGTCCTCTAGGCAGCGTTTGCAGAAAGTGTGTCCGCACTCCACGGTCGTGGGTTCGTGGAGCAGACACCTGCACAGGCGGCATGAAAACAAGTCCAGGGCTTCATCCTCTTCGCATTCCCCATCACTCTGAATCCCGTTTTCTCCGTTGCTACCTTTGCACTGTCCGTTTAACGTGGCGGCGATGCCCAGTTCTTTCTCACGAAGAGTTCGGGCAATAATTTCCACCAGGAGGGGAAGCTCCTCTGGCTGCAGTTTTCCGAGGCTGGCCGCTGTGCAGTACGAGTCCAGCGCCTCCGATATCCGCCCGGCACGGGCCAGAGAGTCAGCCTTCCTCAGGCACAAACCTCGGTCCGGTTGTTGGAGATCTGCCAGCTGACAGCTGTAGATCTCCACGGCCAGATTAAAGTCACCTGCTCGGTTGGCTTCCTCTGCCACCTCCAGCATTTCAGGGCAGATACCCGCAGCTCGGGGGTTGGAGAGGGGGTGAACGAGCAGCTCACCCTGACCATGACGAGACATCACCCCGGTCTCCATCCTCTTCTTTCCCCCAATGGGGATGATCAGGAACTCGGGAGAATCAGGCAAACTCCCCTCGATAAGATAACATTCTGTTCAAGTATCGTTAACGTTCTGTTAAAGTCTTAATTTCAAACCAAATCCTCGATTTAATCCGATTTCCAATGATGGCCATCGGGGCTAAATTAGAAATTAACACGATCGACAATACCTCAAGCAGGTCAAAACCTGACGAGGCAACCTGTGCAGCGGCATGGGTGCTCCGTGACTGGCTCCTCGTAGCGGATGTTTTCACAGCACACGCCGTCCACTCAGGACGTAAATAAAGCTCGGTGATGTTTTGCAAGACTTTCAGCTGCTTAAGGCTTCCCCCACGGATCGCATTCAAAATATAGGGAATAACATGTTATACAGACACCTATTCTAAAAGCCTTTAAATTAATTTCTTATTGTATACAGACGATTGCTAACGGGGGGAAAGCAGAACAATCCTCCGAGCTTAATAAGAAGCTTAATTTCCACTTTGTCTAGTGTTCTAAGTCAAGCTAACGTACTCTAAAACCAATCAAAGGCCATGTTTAGGATGTCAAATAATTCGGAGTCTATTCGAAACTGGACATATCTGAACTACGAGTCTGGACAACCACAGCTGATCGGTCGTAGCTTTTTACATAAGAGCACCCGGAGCAAGCTAACACTAGGACGGATTACCTAGCTCCAACAAATCGCTACTTTTTTTTAAGCTCGCTGGGCTTCAAAAACGAACTCCTTTCGATTCAGCATCGCCCGCATTTACTCCTGAACCACTCCGATTGTCACATCCTCCCTTTAAACGACGAAAAAGCCAAATAAAAACAAAGCACTAGGTGAGGAAAGCCATCTCGGCTACTAGCCAACTAGCTTCCGTTGCTAATCATTCGTCCGCCTTGGAGTAACTGCTTGATCGCTGAAGCAGGCACAGGAGCACACGTGACGCACGAGGCACGTTCCCATTGGCTCGTTAAGTGGCTCACTTATATAACTTCAATCATATCGTTGTGTAACCTTTCTGGGACGTCTGTGAATGATAGGTTGTGTGCTTTACATAAACGAGTCCACTATTGTTTTCACGACTTTCAACGAGGTTTTGCAGATGTTATCACAGTAAGTCAGGTTTAGATGGCGATATAGTTTGTAGTGTCTGTGCTTGAGATGACTTAAGTGCATCCATGGGTAGCCTGTGTGTCCGGCTGTGGGATTGATTCATTGTTTTATGTAACGGTTTATATAAGCAGCCTGTCAGGTCGGGGCTGATATGAGGGTAATATAATGTTATTCAGACATGTAGTTTAAAGAATAGTGGAAATAATACCCAGCCCATTCTCTCCTTTGGACAGGCCTATAGTGAAGTTTGTGGTTGCTGTAAAACACCCTAGAGAGAGCAGTGAGCCAATTTTGAAGGTTCCATATGTGTTTTCTATGGGTAATTTAAAGTTTTAAGATCCTCAAGGACCCATACACTGTACTATGGGTAAAATGAATATCGAATAGGAAGAGATTGAAACATTTAAGTCCAAAAATAAAGTTATGTGTGATAAAAGTGTAATGAAACAGTAAAAAAAAAAAAAAAAAAAAATGCTGAACACATTAGGAAACTAGAAAAGCACTCAGAGAGCGCATACCTCCGCCAAGGTTCCGTCCGTCTGTCATGGATCACCTCCAAAATATAATGGGTTTGTGTTTAGTTCCATGAGCCAGTTCTGGTGAAAACTGCAGCAAATTCTACCCAGTAGTTTTGGAGGATTCTTGCAAACACACTGTGAGAAGATAAGAGACTTGGTGGAGGTACGCGTTCTCGGATCATCACCAAAATCTTATGGGTTCCTCTCTAGCCCAATGACCACCTCTGGTGAAAATTTCATCCAAATCCATCCAGTAGTTTTTGTGTAATCCTGCTAACAGACAGGCAGACAAACCACCCCGATTACATTACCTCCTCGGCAGAGGTAAAGAAGTAGTGGCTACCCTAATGCATAGTAAGGCAAGGAATCAGCTAAAATCCATAAGCTTTTACAAAGTAGTTCTACCTCCTATCTGTGGAAGGGTGCAGGTACTTCATGAGTGGCTATAAAAAAAACTTTTTTTTGTTACCAAGGTGTCATACTGGAAACATCTCATGATAGGTACTGTAAAAGCCAAAAGGTCAACCATGACCTTTGCAGCCTGATTATTGCAGAACACATTGATGGATTTGGTTATAGATGTATACTGGTGACCCTTCTGTGTGGAGTTTGCATGTTCTCCCCGTGTCTGCGTGAGTTTATTCCGGGTACTCCGGTTTCCTCCCATAGGCCAAAGACATGCAGGTTAGGTTAACTGGCATCAACTGGGGATTCTAAATTGTCCTTAGGTATGACTGTGAGAGTGAATGGTTGTCTGTCTCTTTGTGTTGGCCCTGCGATGGTCTGGTGATCTGTCCAGGGTGTACCCTGCCTCTCGCCCAAAGATGCTGGGATAGGCTCCAGCCCCGCCCCCCCAACCCGAAATGGATTAAGCGTAGAAGATGGATGGATGTATATTAATACTTGTGAATTTTCCAGTAAACACCACTGAAGCCATTATCCCTTAGAGGGCTGAAAGCGAGGCTTGCTGGTTTGTGACATCATAAAAACCAGGAAATGCAATTCTTCTTCTTTTAGATTTGATTGGCGGTTGGCAATGAACTTACAGGTGCATTACCGCCACTGACTTGATTATCATCACTCTATATCTTTGTATAAGGAGTTCTGAACAACTCCTTATGTGTGAAAAAAATTATCCGTCCTTGGACTGTGTCCTCAGCGGTGTTGAATCTCACTCCAGCATCAGGAAGTGCAATCTTCTTTTTCTTTTAGATTTGATTGGCGGTTGGCAACCAGCTTACAGGTGCATTACCGCCACATACTTCACTCTATATCATCACGCTATCTGGTCAGGAGCTGTAGTCCTTCATCATTGCTGTTTCCAGTCGAGCCTCAACTCTGTCTTCAGACATCACTCTTTTTCGTCTCCTCGTGTGAGACGAGGAGACGCCTCCTCCTCGCCTCCTCCCCCACACAATCCTGTGTGGGATTGTGACGTATATCTTCAACATGAGCCTGAAACTGGGGAGGGTACCACAGCTGTGGAAAACATCTTGTGTGGTACCTGTACCAAAAACTTCCCACCCCAAAGACCTGAACAGCTTCAGACCGGTGGCCTTGACGTCCCACTTGATGAAGACCCTGGAGAGACTGCTCCTTGCTCATCTCCGCCCCCTGGTGGAACCAGCGATGGATCCACTCCAGTTCGCCTACCAGCATGGCATTGGGGTGGAGGATGCGGTGATCTTCCTCCTTCACCGTTCTCTGTCCCACCTGGAGAAGCCCGGGAATATGGTGAGGATCATGTTCTTTGACTTCTCCAGTGCTTTCAACACCATCCAACCGATGATCCTGAAGGACAAGCTGCTGCGCGCAGGGGTGGACCAGCACCTGTCATCATGGATCCTGGACTACCTCACGAACCGGCCTCAGTTTGTGAGAACCCGGGACTGTGTTTCCGACACGATCATCAGTAGCACGGGGGCCCCCCAGGGAACGGTGCTGGCTCCCTTCCTGTTCACTCTTTATACTGCGGACTTCTCACACAACACAACACATTGCCATCTACAGAAGTTCTCTGATGACTCTGCGATCGTTGGTCTCATCTCCAGCGGAGATGAAGCTGAGTACAGAGGGCTTATCCAGGACTTTGTGGACTGGTGCCATCGGAACTGCCTCCAGATCAACGCGAGGAAAACTAAGGAGCTGGTGGTGGACTGCCGCAGGCATGGGCAGCCCCTCACAGCACCAGTAAATATACAGGGAACAGACATCGAGATGGTGACATCCTACAAGTACCTGGGTATTCATCTGAACAATAAACTAGACTGGTCACACAATACTGACGCACTCTACAAGAAGGGACAACGCAGGCTGTTCCTGCTGAGGAGACTCAGGTCTTTTGGTGTACAAGGGGCGCTGCTGAAGTCATTCTATGACACGGTGGTGGCATCAGCCATCACTTTTGGAGTGGTCTGCTGGGGCAGTGGCATTACTGCAGCCGATAGGAAGAGACTGAACAAACTGATTAAGAAAGCTAGCTCTGTCCTGGGGCAACGCCTTGATCCGATGGAGGAGATAGGAGAGAGAAGGACGGTGGCTAAACTGTCATCTCTGCTGGAGTCCGAGTTCCACCCTATGCAGGACATACTGGATGCACTGAGGAGCTCATTTAGCAGCAGACTACATCATCCCAGGTGCACAACCGAGAGGTTTCGTAGGTCCTTCCTACCAACGGCTGTCAGACTGTACAACCTAAGCAGGGCTGCTCGCAGAGATAGCAAAAAGACGTAACAAACTAATAGTTTTTTCTGAATGCAAAAGATGCAATAGACTTACACAATGGTCCTCTCCGGCATACAACTAGGAACATACCGGTCGCTATGGAGAGTGAGAATATGTATGGGCACATACAGTAATCATACCATGTAGGATAACTAAGTAGACGGTTATGCTGTTTCATCCCACCTAGCAACAATGCTCTGCACTGTGTGTGTTTATATATTTACATATTTATTCCATCTAGCTACAATGCTCAGCACTGGGTGTGTTTATATTTATATATCTATATATTTATTCCATCTAGCTACAATGCTCCGCACTGTGTTTTTATATATCTACATATTATTCCATCTAGCTACATTGCTCCGCACTGTGTGTTTATATACTTGCATATTTATTCCACCTAGCTGCAATGCTCCGTACTGTGGGTGTTTATATATTTACATATTTATTCCATCTAGCTACAATGCTCTGCACTGTGTGTTCATATATTCATATATTTATTCCATCCAGCTACAATGCTCTGCACTGTGTGTCTGTGTGTGTGTATATATATATATTTTATAGTAATATGTACATATGTATATTAGCTGCTCTTGCTTGCTTGTTTTTTTTCTTGCCTTCTGATTGTTGCTCTGAGTGTTGCTATCCCTGTGCTGTTGCAATCCTGGAATTTCCCCGTTGTGGGACTAATAAAGGCTTATCTTATCTTATCTTAATATCACGTGCTGAGTTCTGGAGCTTCTGCCAGACTCAGCTTTGTGGCTCCTTCTCAGCATTTATGTATATTTATTGTATTTTTTGCCCTTGAGTTTCATTATTGCTTTTTATGTTGCTGTTTGACTCCAGTTCTGTCTTTTGTTTATTTGTAGTGACTTATTAGTCTGTATTGATTATGTTTGTTCTTCGTATGTGTTCTAAGGTGTGTTTCTCTGGGTTGACAGCTGTCAGGCCATGTTTCTGGGTTTGTGCTCTGCAGGGAGTGTCGCTTGTTAAGTTGTCAGTCCAGCCGCTGCCTCTCCCTCACCTCTCTCAGCTGATCTCATTATCACTCATTATTTCCTTTTGCTCGCTCAGGTGAACCCACCCCTGTTACTTGTTATGTGATGGGGTTTTATCCCTATTTAAGGAAAACTGTTGTACATTTTCATTGCTGGGTCTGACTGACGGACGTTTTTTGACGGATGGTCAGATCTCCGAAAGAGAGTCAAAGAAGTTTGTCGGGTGGTTTGGCAAGGAGGTTGGGTGACGAGACTGGAGTCTGCGGGCTTGGGAAAATGGAAAGGAGGAGCAGAGTAAAGACAGGTGTGGCGGGTCGGCGCAACAACGTTGTGAATGGGCCAGACTGGGGAGATTCTGATTTGTGGGACAGTGAGGATAGTATGGATACTGGGCAGGGAAGCGGGAAAGGGAAAGAGAAAAGGGAGAACAACTTTCCTGGTAATAATGCAAAGAAGGTTAGAAGTAGTGGAAGTGGTGGTGGTGCGGAGGGAGGAGGGCAGGAAGGAACCGAGTTAAAAATTATTGTAAGGTTTGAGGACGAAAAGGGGATATCCACAATGAGCCCAATTAAATTAACAACGATATTGAAAAATCAGGTAGGAGACATATGCATGGCAAAGGTACTGAGGGACGGAAATTTACTGATTGTGTGCAGGAGTGAGGAGCAAAGGGAAAGAGCTGAAAAAATGAGGGAGGTTGGGCGATTTAAAGTAAAAAATACAAGCATTATTGACAATGGGTCAAAGTGGAACAAGGGTGTAATTTGGGGGGTGCCGATAGGAATAACAATGGAAGAAATTAAAGCTAATTTAAAAGGGGGGGGTAGTAAAGGCAGCTCGTAGGCTACAGGCCACCCGGGAAGGACAGAGGAGAGACACTGAGGGCGTGGTGGTTGAGTTTGAAGGAGAAGTGCTTCCCAAAAGTGTAAGTTTGGGCTTTTTGAGGTATGGGGTAAGAGAATTTGTCCCTAATCCAATTCGGTGCTATAATTGTCAAAGGTTTGGGCACATAGCTAACGCTTGTAGGTGGAGGAAAAGGTGTGCAAGGTGTGGGGGCAACCACCAGTACGGAGAATGTAAACAAGAAACGCCAAAGTGTTGCAACTGTGGCGGGAATCATAGTGTGGCCTATGGAGGCTGTGAAAGTATGATGAGAGAGAGGGAAATTCAGCGAGTTAGAGTACAAAGTAAAGTTTCATATGCTGAAGCAGTAAAAAGGACGGACCAGGGAGGAGGGAATGGGCAAAGGACTGGGGGGAGGCTGCCTGCAGGGGAAAGAGAGCTGGTACGGAATGGGGAAATTCAGGTTGATTTGAAGAGACTGGTTATCTTTATAGCAGGAGTTGTGAATGCCACGATGGAAGTAAAGTCTAAAACTGAAAGAATTCAAATAATAGTGAAGGCAGCAGCTAATCATCTTGGTTTCAGTGGTTTAACTTGGGAGGAGGTGAGGAGTGGGCTCAGTAGCCAGATAAGTCAGGATCAAGCATTGACTGGAAAGGAATTGTGAAGATGGTTATAGTGATTCAATGGAATGCAAGAAGTTTGGTGGCAAATGGGCAGGAATTTAAACGATATATTGAGGAACTTTCAGACAAACCAGATGTCATTTGTGTTCAGGAGACGTGGTTGAAACCTAATCTGGATTTTAAAATAGTGGGATATGTGTCTATTCGGAATGATAGGAAAGAGGGAATGGGAGGTGGGTGTGCAACTTTTGTGAGGGAGGGAATTCAGTTTAGAGAGGTAGGTAAAGGGGATGAGCTGGAATACGTGGTAATTGAAATTTGGACTAAAGAGGGAGAATTAGTAGTCGTTAATTTGTACAATCCTTGTAGGAGACTGACATTGAGTCAGTTATCCCAGATGGAGGGGATAGATGGGAGCAGGGTGGTAGTTTGTGGGGACTTTAATGCCCATAATGTGTTATGGGGGGCAAATTATACGGACATAAATGGTGAGATTATTGAGGAACTCTTGGAAGAGAAGAAGCTAGTGTGTTTGAATAATGGTAGAGCAACCAGAATTGATGTACATACGGGGGGTGGTTCGGTTCTTGATTTGACATTGGTGACTAGTAATATTGCAAGTGTGTGTGAGTGGGAGGTTTTGGAGGAGTCTTCAGTGGGAAGTGATCATTTTCCGGTATATTGTAATCTTTTTGTTTCAGTGAATAGGGTAAGTGGTCACAGGGAAGGGAGGTGGGTTTTTAGCACTGCTAATTGGAAATTATTTAAGTTTATTTGTGAGAGAGACCTTCCCCTAGTAGAGGTTAGTGAAGACGTGGAAAGCATGGAGGAAAGTATTAAAACTATTTTTCTGGAAGCAGCTAATCAGTCAATTTCTAAAAGTAAAGGGAAAAGATTAAAGAAAGCAGTGCCTTGGTGGACAGAGGAATGCACTAGAGCTATTGAGGAGAGGAATAAGAGGCTTAAGGTCCTAAGGAGAACTCACAATTGGCAAAACCTGATTAATTATAAGAGAGCACTGGCAAAAGCCAGGAAAACTATCCGGAGGGCCAAGAGAGAAAGTTGGCAGAGATACTGTAGCACTGTAGGTAGATCAACAGCCGTGGGAGATGTATGGAACATGATCAAGGCTATGAGGGGAGTCAGGAGGGAATGGCAGTACCCAATATTAAAAAGTGGGGAAGAGATTGCAATAACTGATGGGGAGAAGGCAGCAATGATAGCAAAGAGCCTGACTCAAATTCATAGCTCAGGTAATTTGACTGAAGAGGGTAAAAGAGGAAGAAGTAAGACGAGTTTAGCACACCCTGGGGTTTTGGAGGAAAGGTGTAATTTTAGTAGCCCTTTGGATTCTCCTTTCACTTTAGAGGAAATAGAAAGAGCAGTAAACAAATCAGGATTAACATCCCCTGGGAAAGATAGTATCTGTTACATCATGGTGAAACACTTAGGGACTTTGGCAAGGAGGAAACTATTGGAAGTTTACAACAAAGTGTGGGAAAAGGGAAAGCTCCCAACTGCATGGAAAGAAGCTGTGATTGTTCCTATTAGGAAACCTGGAAAGGATCCCTCAGACCCAGCGAGTTACAGGCCTATAGCCTTAACGTCGCATTTGGGGAAAATAATGGAGAGAATGATCACAGATAGGATTGTTTTCTATCTTGAAAGTAGGGGAATTCTATCACCACATCAGAGTGGATTTAGAAAAGGAAGGGGAACTATGGATCCTGTTGTGTGTTTGGAGACTGAGGTACGGAAGGCTCAGGTAAACAAAGAGTCAGTAATTGCGGTATTCTTTGATGTGGAAAAAGCGTATGACATGTTGTGGAAGGAGGGGCTGATGATAAAGTTAAGTATGTTAGGAATATCTGGGAGAACATTTAACTGGATAAAGGATTTTTTGTTTAATAGGTACATCCAAGTTAGAGTGGGTAGAGCCATGTCAGATAGGTACTTGGTGGAAAATGGCACCCCCCAGGGTAGTGTTATAAGCCCAGTCCTTTTTTCTATTATGATAAATGATGTTTTTTCTGTTGTGAACAATGACATTGGCCGTTCTTTATTTGCTGATGATGGGGCATTATGGAAAAGAGGGAGTAATTTTAAGTATATAAGAGGGAAAATACAAGAAGCGATAAGCGCAGTGGAGGGATGGTCATATTCCTGGGGATTTAAATTCTCTGTTGAGAAAACAAAGGTGGTGGTGTTTACAAGGAAAAGGGTAGCGGATGCCCAGTTAACACTGTACGCTCAGGAATTGGAACAAGTCAAAGTTTTTAGGTTTCTGGGCATCTGGTTTGATGTTACTCTAACTTGGAGGGAGCATATTCAGAAGATGTCAGCTAGGTGCAAAAAAGTACTGAATGTGATGAGGTGTTTGACAGGGGTTGAGTGGGGTGCTAGCAGAACGGCTATGAGAAACATTTATGTTGCTTTAATTAGGTCTATATTGGATTATGGGTGTATTGTATATGGATCGGCTGCTAAAACTACGTTGAGCAAGTTGGACGTCATCCAGGCCCAGGCACTGAGGATCTGCTGTGGGGCTTTTAAAACAACTCCTGTTGCGGCCCTCCAGGTGGAAATGGGGGAAATGCCATTAAACATCAGGCGTAAGCAGATGATGATGAGTTACTGGGTCAATTTGCAGGGGCACGCTCAAAAGAAACATCCTACAGTCGGAGTGTTGTTGCCTTGTTGGGAGGGGGAAAGAGGGAAAGGGGAGAATTTTGCATTTCACGCTGGGAGAGTGGCGAGGGATATGAAGTTATGTGATAGAACGTATATCCCATCAGTTCCTTTGCCAGTCACTCCTCCTTGGTTTTTCTATCCAGTATCAGTTGATCTGTTTTTTTTGGAAAAGATGCGAGGGTGCAGAGAATTTGGAAACGCTGCAATTTTAGTAGAGGATCGGTTGGGTACGATATATCATTCCCTTACCCCAGTATTCACAGATGGATCAAAGGACCCTGACACGGGCTGCACTGGATTTGCTTTCCATATCCCTGCCTTAAAAATATCTGATAGTAGAAGAACATCTTCCCATCTGTCTGTATATACAGTCGAATTGTTGGCTTTGGTGGCTGCATTGCAGAGGAGTGAGGAGCTGATGGTCAAGGGTTTAGTCCTTTGTTCGGATTCCAGTGCAGCCTTGCTGTCAATAAAATCAGGGTCATCTGATAGCAGACAGGACTTGATTTATGAGTTATATGAGACTTTATATAGACTCGGAAACAAAGGGGTGGCTGTGGTGTTTATGTGGGTTCCAGCTCACAGGGGGGTTAAGGGAAATGAGGTCGCAGATAAATTGGCTAAACAGACTCTGGGACACTGGGAGGTGCGGGATATTTCACTGAGTAAATCTGAGGCAAAAACGCTGATTAAAGAGTGTATTAGGCAGGAGTGGCAGCATAGGTGGGATACAGGGGAAACAGGGCGACATTTGCATGCTATCCAGAGTGCGGTTGGAGTTAAGGGCAGGATGGGGACAAGAAACACAAAGGAAGAGAATATTTTGTCTAGGATAAGGATGGGACACACTAGGCTAAATAAAACTTTGCATCTGGTAGGTAAGCACCCGACAGGGATGTGCGATTATTGTGAGAGAGAGGAAGAAAGTGTGGAGCATGTCATTTTCCACTGCCAGAAGTATACCCAGGAGAGAGACAGATTAGTGGAGGGAATTAGGGGATTAGGGGTGGGTGATGTTAACCTAAGCATGATGGTGGGAGATGGGGTGAGAAAGTTGTTGGTCTTCCTTAAAGATACGGGATTAATTAATAGAATATAGTGGTTTTTTTTTTTTTTTTTTTTTTTTTTCCTTTCCTCCCTTGGGGTATAATGTCTGGCCCACACTCCAACGTTGGATGGCGGTAATGCGCCTTTAAGTTGGGTGCCCCCGCCAAAAAACAGATGAAGAAGAAGAAGAAGAAGATTTTCATTGCTGCTGCCTCGTCTCATCAGGCTGAATTCAAGCCTCTCCTATCCACGTCTGAGCCCTGTCTCTGCTCTGGTGTCCAACGCTTGTAAGTTTTCCCTTCATTGTTAGCTTGTTATTTTGAGTCTCTTGTTGAACTTTGTTTGTTGTTTTTTTTTAATAAACCTCATAAGTTTGCAGTTTAGCGCCTGGGTTCATTCTCTCTGCCCCAAAGGGGCAAACATGACAGATGTCTGTAACATGTTTTTTTTTTTTTTTTTTTAAATGACTTACAAGACATATCGAGAGTGAAATCACTCACATGTCTCATGTCTGTTTTTTGATTTAAAGTTTCACTTAAGTCCTGCTCCCTCAAAAAAAGGCAAGTTGAAACAGACTGTTTTTGGTGACGTAGATATGTACAGCCGCTGGCACATGTGTAATATTGAGCCAGTCAAGACTCTCTGGCCTAACTAAAGTTAGCCTCTGGCCAGTTAGGATTTCTGGGCTCGCTGCTTTGAAAACTTGATGCAAATTAAGATGGGTTTTACCATTAAACTGCTTTTAAGGACTAATGCAGTTTGTCAATATCCCAGGCCACTGTGTACACAACTGGGTATGTTCTTCAACTGGTAAGTCTTTTTATCACAGGATTTATGCTGTTTAATGTAGCACGAGCCACTATTAGCCATGTGGTTTGTGCCTAATCACTGATTCTGGTATTTGTCAGGGGGGTGACAAGATTTTGACATGAAACTGTAAGACAATTAAGGTGTTTACATACTCCACAAGAACAGAATTTTTTTTTTAAATTTTTTTTTTCTTGAGGTGGCACAGTGACGTACGGTGAAGATGGTGGATGGTGAGGCACCCACAAACCAAAATGGTTCATGTATTTGTAAAATCTGACAATTTACAAATATATGAACAAAATAGCTTAAGCTTGAATTTAATTTCAATTGAAAGTTTGCATGTTTTATGATCTGCTAATTGTACATTATAACATCCGATTATGTTAACAAAACAACTAAGGAATTTTACTGAATTGCCTCTTGATAGAATGCACAGTGAATTTAAGTTCAGTTCTGCAATGCATGTCTAGAGCTTTTATTGTGAAGGGAAGAAGCAGAAATAGTAGTACACTTCAGTTGCTTTTGTTTTGCAGAAAGGCAAGTAAAGTTCTGCTGACTAACTCCATGCCTCCATGTTTTCATTTCATTCAACTCTCCTGAATATAAACAAAGTGCAAAGACTCTTGGATACACAAATAAAATGTATTAAGTTATTTTACAGACAAATTTGGGGGGCCCGAAACTGATTATAGACTATTTGTTTCAGGCCAAGGAAGAACTGAAATTATAGTGGCTCAGAGAGTGCATTTGCTGTGCACCCTGTAGCTCTACAAGTCAATACAAGTTCAAGTATATAAAACAAGTATGCATGGTCTTACCTTTACTTGTAAATGAAATCCATCTGCCTATCCCTCTGGACAAAAATCTCAATAACTTTGTTGTAAAAGTCCTCCTTGTCTTTTAGTTTTAAAAGTCTCTGTCTCAATTGAGATTACTGCCAGTTTTTGATTGAAAGGCCAATTTTGAGAATTTAAGTTTAGCTATTAAAATCTTCCATTTTCAGTCTGTATAAAATAGAAGCACAAACGGAGTCCTCGGTATATTTGACTCTCTGATTACCTCCGCTGAGGAGATAATGTTTTCACTGGTGTTGGTTTGTCTGTTAGCAACATTACTCAAAGTTCTGAACAGACTTTGATGAAATTTTCAGGACAGGTGTGTAATGGCATGGGGAACAGGTGATTAGATTTTGGTGGTGATCCAGATCACGATGTGCATGCAGGAATTTTTTTGGGAGAAAATAATAATATTGCACTTCCCCTTTAAGATTTGTCCACCCCTTTAAGACATGTCCACGGAGTTAGGTTCACCTCTGCACACATACACAGTATGTGATGGTTGACATTATTTCATCTGAAGATGCCAAGAAAAAGCAAGCAAACTGTGCAGTTTATGAACGAATTCTGATGACATTTTCAGGAAAGGTGTGGAATGGCACGAGGAACAGAGTACCGGTAGACAAGCTAAGGATGTCTTTCGAGGCACATTACCCTCACGGTATATAAACAAATGGCACTGGACAATGTTTAATTTTTATTACCTCTGCCAAGAGGAGGAGGTAATGTTTTTTTCCAGTGTCATACCAAAAAGTACACTGTAATTGTCCATTGTTGATGCATAGAATATGAATTTATACAGTATCTACATGTATACAGTATCTCACAAAAGTGAGTACACCCCTCACATTTTTGTAAATATTTTATATCTTTTCATGGGACAACACTGAAGATATGACACTTTAATACAATATAAAGTAGTCAGTGTACAGCTTGTATAACAGTGTAAATTTGCTGTCCCCTCAAAATAACTGGTAACAAAAGTGAGTACACTCCTAAGTGAAAATGTTCAAATTGTGCCCAATTAGCCATTTTCCCTCCCCGGTGTCATGTGACTCGTTAGTGTTACAAGGTCTCAGGTGTGAATGGGGAGCAGGTGAGTTAAATTTGACGTTATCGCTCTGTCTTTCATACTGGTCACTGGAAGTTCAACATGGCAAAGAACTCTCTGAGGATCTGAAAAAAAGAATTGTTGCTCTCCATAAAGATGTCCTAGGCTATAAGAAGATTGCAACACCACACAGCAGTTTAACAGGACAGGTTCCACTCAGAACAGGCCTCACCATGGTCGACCAAAGAATCGGAGTGCATGTGCTCAGTGTCATATCCAGAGGTTGTCATTTGAAAATAGCCATACGAGTGCTGCCAGCATTGCTGAAGAGGTTGAAGGGGTGGGGGGGTCAGCCTGTCAGTGCTCAGACAATACACTGCATCAAATTGGTCTGCATGGCTGTCACCCCAGAAGGAAGCCCCTTTTAAAGATGATGCACAAGAAAGCCCGCAAACAGTTTGCTGAACACAAGCAGACTAAGGACATGGATTACTGGAACCATGTTGTGTGGTCTGATGATACCAATATAAACTTATTTGGTTCAGATGGTGTCAGGCGTGTGTAATGGAAACCAGGTGATGAGTACAAAGACAAGTGTCTTGCCTACAGTCAAGCATGGTGGTGGGAGTGTCATGGTTTGGGGCTGCATGAGTGCTGCTGGTACTGGGGAGCTACAGTTCATTGAGGGAACCATGAATGCCAACATGTACTGTGACATACTGAAGGAGCGCATGATCCCCTCCCTTTGGAAACTCGGCCGCAGGGCAGTATTCCAACATGATGACGACCACTACCTTGCTAAAGAAACTGAGGGTAAAGGTGCTGGACTGGCCAAGCATGTTTCCAGACCTAAACCCTATTGAGCATCTGTAGGGCATCCTCAAACGGAAGGTGGAGGAGCGCAAGGTCTCTAACATCCACCAGCTCCGTGATGTCGTCATGGAGGAGTGGAAGAGGATTCCAGTGGCAACCTGTGAAGCTCTAGTGAACTCCATGCACAAGAGAGTTAAGGCAGTGCTGGAAAATAATGGTGGCCACACAAAATATTGACACTTTGGGCACAATTTGGACATTTTCATTTAGGGGTGTATTCACTTTTGTTGCCAGCGGTTTAGACATTAATAGCTGTGTATTGAGTTATTTTGAGGGGACAGCAAAACTGTTATACAAGCTGTACACTGACTACTTTACGTTGTATCAAAGTGTCATATCTTCAGTGTTCCATGAAAATTTAGAATATTTACAAAAATGTGAGGGGTGTACTCACCTGTGAGATACTGTATATCCAGTAAATCTATGTATTTTTCCATGTAACCTTGTGACTGTCATGGGCAGCGGGAGCGCGCCCCTCCCATCCTGCCTCACATTCACTAACTCATCAGGACCCCCGAGGCAGAAGACACACCTGCACCCGCCCATCAGCCAGCGTACTTAAGGAGGCTCTCTCAGCAGTCAACGCTAATCAGGAAAGTGCAGGAAGCAGTTAATGAGATTGTAGAATGAGGCCTTGATTGGGGTAGTAAATTTTTTGTTGAAAAGACTGTTTTTCACTAGGAAAAGGATGTATGGAGGAGAACTAGAAAGAGTTAATGTATTTAAATTTTTATTTGATTATAGACTCACATGGGCAGAATACATAAGCAGAGTGGAGGAAAAATGTAAAAGTGATTAATGTGGTGAGATGTCTGACAGGTAGGGAATGGGGAGCTAGTTTTGCAGCTTTAACAACTATATGTTGCTCTGATCAGGTCGATATTGGATTATGGCTGTATAGTATATGGTTCGGCAGCTGGATCTCTTCTTAAGAAGTTAATTAATGTTCAGGCCAAAGCTTTGAGGGTATGCAGTGGGGCCTTTAAAACTTTCCCAGTAGCTGCTATACAAATTGAAATGGGAGAAATGCCTTTGGGGTTAAGAAGGAAACATCTTATGACTAACTACCAGATTATTTTAAAAGGGCATAGTGATTCGCATCCCACTAAAGAAGTGCTGCAAGCATGCTGGGAGAGTGTCGGGGGGACAAAATGATTCCTACGGACATGTAAGCAATATGATTGCCAATGAACTTCGGTTACTTGAGGTGAGGATGAGTCCTACAGTGGTAATTCCTACAGTGGCTCCGTGGAAACTTGTTGCACCAGATTGATTTTCACTTGTTACAAGCAAGAAAGAGAGGGAAAACTGATTTAGTGAGGGTTTTTTTTTTTTTTTTGTTTTTTTTTTTACTGTTTGGTGGAAGAAAAATATAGTAATTTCTTATTTATACAGATGGGGCTAAAGATTCTGATAGTAGATTGGTTGGGTTTGGAGTAGCGATTCCATCTAGGGAGATAAAAAAAAATCTGTACAAAATTCCAACATGCTGGGTGTGTATACAGTGGAGATGATGGCTGTGTGGGAAGCTCTGCTATGGGTTGAAAGGGGAAAAACCAGGTAGGGCTGTCATTTGTTCAGATTCTTTATCAGTGTTATCAAGCATAAAATCTTCTCAGTCAAAAAGTCGCCAAGATATTCTGTACGAGGTTTTACAGTCTATTAGGAGAGTTACAGACAATGGAATGCAGATTAAATTTGTATGGGTTCCATCTCACGTAGGTATAAAGGGGAATGAAGTGGCTGAGTTGGCAAAGAACGCACTAAAAAAGACCATAGGCAAACAAATTAGCTTTGGTTAAAAATGAGGCAAAATATATAATTGGGGGGGGGGGGAATTCATCAAATATGGCAAGTAGGGTGGGACGTAGAGGAAAAGGGTAGATGGTATTATGCAATCCAAAAGTGTGAAAGTGAACTGGTTGAGAAGTGGAAACGGGAGAGAGGAGATGATACTCACTAGACTGAGAATAGGACACTGCTCATTAAACAGGACTCTTGGCATAATAGGTAAACATGAGTCTGGTCTATGTGATGGATGTCAGGAGGATGAAACAGTGGAACGTGCTGTTAAATTGTAGGGATTATGAGGCACAGAGGGAGGGGTTCAGGGAATCGCTGAAAGGGGGAATGAATGACTTTACACTAAGAGGGTTTTTAAGTATGAGGAAATGGGCACAGGTCAGAATCAGAATGAGATTTATTGCCATTGTTCATGTAATACATAAACTAGGAATTTGTCTCGGTGCAATGCTGCAACATTAAACATGGAGTAGCACTAAAGATAAAAATAAACTATGCATGCAATAAAAGGTAGAATATGAATAAGTAATACTAATCTATGCAATTTTTAAATATATTAACAAGCAGCAGATATTGTGGAGTTCCACATAGTGCAGTCGGTAGTGCAAAAAGAGAACAGTGATAATTGTCATGAGTCCGGTTGAGCTGCTGTACGTAGTGCACGAGAGTCTAATAAGTCACTTAGTGTTCAGCAGTCTGATGGCAGAGGGGAAGAAGCTGTTCATGTAGCGGGAGGTTTTAGTCTGAATGGACCAAAGTCTTCTGCCTGAGGGGAGGGGGGCAAACAGTGCGTGTCCAGGGTGTGAAGGGTCGGCTATGATCCGACCTGCACGCCTCCGGGTCCTGGAGATGTACAGGTCCTGGAGGGATGGGAGCTTGCAGCCGATCACCTTCTCAGCAGCACGCACAACGCGCTGCAGTCTTAGTCTGTCCCTGGTGGTGGCTCCTGCGTACCACACGGTGATGGAGGTGGTGAGGATGGACTCAATGATGGCCGTGTAGAACTGCACCAACATCTTGTTGGGTAGCTTGAGCTTCCTCAGCTGCCGCAGGAAGAACATCCTCTGCTGGGCCTTTTTGATGAGGGAGCTGATGGTCGGCTCCCAATTGAGGTCCCGGGTGATGGTGGTGCCCAGGAAGCGGAAAGAATCCGCAGTGGTGATGGGAGAGTCTGTGAGGGTAAGGGGGGGCAGAGGGGCTGTGACTTTTCTGAAGTCCACGATCATCTCCACTGTCTTCAGAGCGTTCAGCTGCAGGTTGTTGTGGCTGCACCAGGACGCCAGCTGGGCCACCTCTCTCCTGTAGACGGACTCGTCGCCATTGGAGATGAGCCCGATGAGGGTGGTATCGTCCGCAAACTTGATCAGCTTGACAGACTGGTGGCTGGAGGTGCAGGAGTTGGTGTACAGGGAGAAGAGCAGGGGGGAAAGTACACAGCCCTGGGGTGATCCGGTGCTGATGCTAACAGAGTCTGAGACAGTCTTTCCCAGCCGCACATGCTGCCTCCGATCCGTCAGGAAGTCGGTGATCCACCTGCAGAGGGAGTCAGACACATTGAGCAGGGACAGCTTGTCCTGGAGCAGAGCGGGGCGGATGGTATTGAATGCAGAGCTGAAGTCCACAAACAGGATCCTGACGTAGGTTCCCGGGGAGTCCAGGTGCTGTAGGATGGAGTGGAGGGCCAGGTTGACTGCGTTGTCCACAGACCTGTTGGCTCGGTAGGCAAACTGCAGCGGGTCCAGGAGGGGAGTGGTGATGGTCTTGAGGTGGGGCAGGACCAGGCGCTCAAAGGACTTCATGACTACAGAAGTGAGCGCTACAGGTCTGTAGTCGTTAAGTCCAGTGATCCATGGCTTCTTGGGGACAGGGACGATGGTAGAGGTTTTGAGGCAGGCCGGCACGTGGCATGACTTCAGGGAGGTGTTAAAAATGTCTGTGAAGACAGGAGTCAGCTCCTGCGCACAGTGTCTCAGGGTGGAGGGAGACACACTGTCCGGACCGGGGGCCTTGCGCGGGTTCAGTCTGGAGAACTGTCTGTGCACGTCCTGCTCACTGATGGCAAGGGCAGGGGGGAGGAGGGGGGCTGCCTTTGAAGTGGGGACCATGGAGGCAGTGGCGCTGGGAGGAGGGAGGGAGTTGGACACAGCTGACGAGGTGTTGGGACAGTCTTTGACAAAGGGCTTTGTCATCCTGTCCCTTAGAAGCCTGAGGCCGATAGTTGGTGATTTGCCTCAGTCCTCTCCACACAGAAGCAGAGTCGTTAGCAGTGAACTGTTGCTGGAGTCTCTCAGAATACACAGATTTAGCTCTCCTCAGCTCTCTGCGAAACCGGTATTTGACCTCCCTGTAGCAGTCCCTGTCTCCACTTTTCAACGCTGCTTCCTTCTCCTTCCTGATCTGTCTGAGCTTAGCTGTGAACCAGGGCTTGTCGTTGGAGTAACTCACCCTGGTGCGCGATGGAAGAATGCTCTCCTCACAAAAGTGGATATATGAGATCAGAGTGTCCGTGTATTCATCCAGATCATGCGTGGCTCCTTTAAACATGTCCCAGTCAGTTATTTCCAAGCACGTGCGCAGCTCCTCCCCAGCTTCACTGGTCCATTTCCTCGTAGTGCTCACAACAGGTTTTGTGAGCTTCAGTCTCTGTCTGTATGTGGGAATCAGGTGGACCATCACGTGATCAGATAGTCCGAGCGCAGCGCGGGGAACAGCGCGATACGCGTCCTTAACTGTACTGTAACAGTGATCCAGCGTGTTCTCTCCTCTGGTGGGGCATTTAATAAACTGTTTGTACCGGGGGAGTTCGTGGCTCAGGTTGCTCTGGTTAAAGTCGCCAACCACAATAACCAGAGAGTCCGGGAAAGTCCGCTCCGCTTGCTGAATGTGATCCGCGAGCTCGCGCTGAGCCTCGCGCACGTCCGCGTCAGGTGGGACGTAAACAGCGGCCAGGATGAATGAAGCAAACTCACGCGGGGAATAAAATGGCTTGCAGTTGATGAATAAATATTCCAGAGCGGGAGAACAGTGTTAGGAGATCAGTTACATCGGAGCACCAGCTGCTGTTGATGTAGAAGCAGACTCCTCCGCCTGTGGTCTTGCCAGAGAGCCCCGTGTCACGGTCTGCACGAAACGGCTGAAATCCCTCGAGGAGGAGCGCGCTGTCCGGTGTCTTTTCCTTGAGCCAGGTCTCAGTGAAGCAGAGGGCACACGAGGTGGAGCGGTCCTTAAATCGCATCAGCAGTCTCAGTTCATCTGCCTTGTTATAAAGAGAGTTGATGTTGGACAGAAAGACTCCAGGCAAAGCCGTGCGCGTGCCTCTTCTGCGAAGCCGCACAAGGGCACCCGCTCGTCTTCCCCTCTTTCGCCGTCTCACTTTTTGGGCTAAAAAGTGAACCAGATCGGCGGCAGGAGCCAAAAAAACTGGGAGTAGGTCCGTGGGAGTGAAAGTCCTGATATTTAGTAGCTCTTCACAGGTGTAAGAGCAGGCAGACACACAATTGACGAACAAAAACAAACAAAAAAAAAAGCGCAGCGAAGCACCATGGCGACCACTGTGGGCGCCATCTTGGATCAATAATAAGGTGAAGGCAGTGTTAAAGTATTTAAGGGAAATTGGGGTTTTTCAGGAGAATTTAGATGTCTAGAAGGTTCCTCCCCAACTTGGGCTTCAGAGGTACTGTACACTTTGATCCACACTCCAGAGCAGAAGGTGGCGGTAATGCACCATAAGTTGGATGCCAGCCGCCTTCAAACCAAGAAGCAGCAGCAGCATGCAGTCAAAGTAATAAGTGTGAAAATGTTATCTCACCTTAGTTCTCCTTTTCCTCAGGTTGCTGCCACAGTGAAGGTGTCTCTTGGACTGCGTGCGCTCTCCTGCCACAACTCACTATCCTCAGCACCTGCTCCACCCGGTCAGGCACCATCAGTTCATCTTTCCCCCTTATCCCACTGGTTCGTCTATTCCTGGATTAGGAAATCCCGGGATTTCCTAAGTAAGTTGCAGTTTGGCTCGCCCATTTCCCCTTACTCCATTCCTCTGCTCACAGCTCGTGTCTTCTCTCCACAGGGCCATTCCTCTGGCGAGTGACTGTTTCTGCAGCTGTGCGCTTTGGTTTTTGAGATTTAATAAAACTTTCAAACTGCCCTTCTGTGTGGTTCCTCCTGTGCATTGGCATGGTACACGTGTGCTGTCAAGCTTTATTAATCATGACAGACTGCATTATTTTAATTGCTTTTAATCCTATATCAAGTTTGTTTCTGCTCGAAATATCTTATTATACGTAACTCAGTACTGTTTAGCTGTTGAAATATATATTTTATGGCTAATAACACCATAATTACAATATGGCACCTGGTGATCAATTTTTAGCAGCTAATCACTTTGCCACAACACCGGCATTGCTTTGGCTGTCTGTCACTTAGCAACATTACTCTAAAATTTATGAACGGATTTTGATGAAATTTTCAGGAAAGGTGTGTAATGGCATGGGGAACAGATGATTACATTTTTGTGGTGATCTGGATCATTGCCTGGATCCAGGAATATTTTTTTTTTTTTTTTTTTTTAGGAGAAATCAGTATCAACTTGGTTAAATTTTACTTTTGCTCGAACACCAGATTAATACTATTTGTTATTTCAATAAATCTTATAGAAGAAAACGAATTAGTATTTTTTTTCATCAATATCAAATGCAGAAATGTTGCATTTAGAAAACTGCTGCATTTCTAACGATGTCATTTGGGGGAAATGAGCTGCTGGCCAGAGGTATACGCGCTCCAAGTGCTTTTCTAGTTGTTTTTGCTGCCATTTCAGAATCAGAATCAGGTTTATTGCCATTGTTCATGTAGTACACAAACTAGGAATTTGTCTCGGTACAATGCTGCAACATTAAACATGATAAGATAA
Source organism: Pholidichthys leucotaenia (assembly GCA_020510985.1). Lineage (NCBI taxonomy): Eukaryota > Metazoa > Chordata > Actinopteri > Cichliformes > Pholidichthyidae > Pholidichthys > Pholidichthys leucotaenia. Next base: position 110,564,465 of record CM035843.1, on the reverse strand, counting down.
GAGAAATAAACTATACATGTAAAAGTGTAGGATAAGATTAAGTGATACTGGTCAACAGTTAAAATGTATATTAGCCAGCAGCAGATACTGTGGAGAACTATATAGTGCAGTCGGTAATGCAGGAAGAAAACAGTGATGATTGACATGAGTCTGGTTGAGCTGCTGTACATGGTGCACGAGAGTCAATAAGTCACTTAGTGTTCAGCAGTCTAATGGCAGAGGGGAAGAAGCTGTTCATGTGACAGGAGGTTTTAGTCTGGATGGACCGAAGTCTTCTACCAGAGGGGAGGGGGGCAAACAGTACGTGACCAGGGTGTGAGGGATCGGCTATGATCCGGCCAGCACGCCTCCGGGTCCTGGAGATGTACAGATCCTGGAGAGATGGGAGCTTGCAGCCGATCACCTTCTCAGCAGTGCGCACGACGCGCTGCAGCCTTAGTCTGTCCCTGGCAGTGGCTCCTGCGTACCACACGGTTATGGAGGTGGTGAGGATGGACTCGATGATGGCTGTGTAGAACTGCACTAACATCTTGGTGGGTAGCTTGAGCTTCCTCAGCTGCCGCAGGAAGAACATCCTCTGCTGGGCTTTTTTGATGAGTGAGCTGATGGTCAGCTCCCATTTGAGGTCCCTGGTGATGGTAGTGCCTAGGAAGCGGAAGGAATCAGCAGTGGTGATGGGAGATCCTGAGAGGGTGAGGGGGGGGCAGAGGAGTAGTGACTTTCCTGAAGTCTACAATCATCTCCACTGTCTTCAGAGCGTTCAGCTGCAGGTTGTTATTGCTGCACCAGGACGCCAGCTGGGCCACCTCTCTCCTGTAGGCGGACTCGTCGCCGTTGGAGATGAGCCCGATGAGGGTGGTGTCGTCCGCAAACTTGATCAACTTGACAGACTGGTGGCTGGAGGTGCAGGAGTTGGTGTAAAGGGAGAAGAGTAGGGGGGAAAGTACACAGCCCTGGGGTGATCCGGTGCTGATGCTAGTATAGTCTGAGACAGTCTTTCCCAGCCGCACATGCTGCCTCCGGTCCGTCAGGAAGTCGATGATCCACCTGCAGAGGGAGTCAGGCACGTTGAGCAGGGACAGCTTGTCCCGGAGCAGAGCGGGGCGGATGGTGTTGAATGCGGAGCTGAAGTCCACAAACAGGATCCTGGCGTAGGTTCCCGGGGAGTCCAGGTGCTGCAGGATGGAGTGGAGGGCCAGGTTGACTGCGTTGTCCACAGACCTGTTGGCTCGGTAGGCAAACTGCAGCGGGTCCAGGAGAGGGGTGGTGATGGACTTGAGGTGGGACAGGACCAGGCGCTCAAAGGACTTCATGACTACAGAGGTGAGCGCTACAGGTCTGTAGTCATTAAGTCCAGTGATCCGTGGCTTCTTGGGGACAGGGATGATGGTGGAGGATTTGAGGCAGGACGGCACGTGGCATAACTTAAGGGAGGTGTTAAAAATGTCTGTGAATACAGGAGCCAGCTGTTTCGCACAGAGTCTCAGGGTGGAGGGAGACACGCCGTCTGGGCCGGGGGCCTTGCGCGGGTTCAGTCTGGAGAACTGTTTGAGCACATCCTGCTCACTGATGACAAGGGGAGGGGGGGAGGAGGGGGGGTGCCTTAAATGAAGTAGGGAATGTGGAGGCTGTGGAGCTGGAGGGAGGGGGGGAGTTGGACACAGATGACGAGGTGTCAAAATGGGCATAGTGTTGGGACAGTCTTTGACAAAGGGCTTGTCATCCTGACCTTTAGGAGCCTTAGGTATATTTTTTCATAACAGATGAGGCTCTGCCTCACTTGCCTCCCCTGACTGCACGTCACTGAGGTGGCAAGAACAAAGTTCTTTCTGGCCAGGACATTTCGTCACAAGAAACTCAAGTGCAGAACTTCTGGGAAATTCGCTTTTCTGACCAGTCTCACGACAGTTCTTGGACATCACGCAAGAAAAGTTCTGTCACAATGATGTGTCAAGAACAAGCTGCAAGAACTCTCAAACCAGGGCTGCAAGAACAAAAATGATGTCATTTTGTTCTTGCAGCCCTGGGAGAGAGATCAAATTTCTCTGTACTTGCAGAGTATATAAGGGCCTTTAAAGGGTTTTGTTGCTAGAAAAAAGGGCATAAGATACCATTTTAGACAATGTAGGGTTTTTTTGTTTTTTTTTTATAGGGGATTTATAGCCACTGGAGTGCAGCTTTAAGTGTCACCAGTGGTACTAGGAAGCTTGTTTATATTATTTTCTTTAGATTTCAGTCACCCTAACAGATATCACTGTTTCCACCTGGTTCTCTAATCTACATTGGATAATATATCTCATGTCATTCTGGTTTATTTAATTATATTTTTGCTGTGTTGCTACGTTGTTAGCGGCTAGCTGAAGCTAGCAGTTTAACCACTAGTCTTGGCTCATTCACAAAGGTTTCTGGGCTTATTGTACTCCAGGGACATATCCTATCGACCATTGAAATCACACACCATACCCACCAGTGACGCATTATTTCATTCATTCTTTAAGACAAATTTACTTCAGTTGGCTAGGAGCTCAGAGCTCAGATCTAGCCAACTGAGATTAACAATAGAGGGCCTAAATTACACCCCCTGCCCCCAACTTCTGCCTATGGGACCTTAAATTGGGGGGAAAAAAACCTCCATTAAAATGAATGGCAAGAGAGAAATTATCTTTTGATCCTGATCTAATTTAAAAGATAAATTTCCATGTAATTAAAGCTGTCAGTTGTCATATAATAAGAGTAATATTTAGTTTTGTTGAAAACGCTGAGAGGACTACATTTCCTTGTCTTGGTCTATACAGACGTGGACAAAATTGTTGATACTCCTCTGTTAATGAAAGAAAAACCCACAATGGTCACAGAAATAACTTGAATCTGACAAAAGTGGTAATAAATAAAAATTCTATGAAAATTAACCAATGAAAATCAGACAATGCTTTTGAATTGTGGTTCAACAGAATTATTTTAAAAAAACAAACTCATGAAACAGGCCTGGACAAAAATGATGGTACCCCTAGAAAAGATGGAAAATAATGTGACCATAGGGACATGTTCAACCAAGATGTGTCCTCTAATTAACATCACAGGTGTCTACAAACTTGTAATCAGTCGGCCTATTTAAAGGGTGACAAGTAGTCACTGTGCTGTTTGTTGACATGGTGTGTACCACACTAAACATGGACCAGAGGAAGCAAAGGAGAGAGCTGTCTCAGGAGATTAGAAAGAAAATTATAGACAAGCATGTTAAGGGTAAAGGCTATAAGACCATCTCCAAGCAGCTTGATGTTCCTGTGACTACAGTTGCACATATTATTCAGAAATTTAAGATCCACAGGACTGTAGCCAACCTCCCTGGACGTGGCCACAGGAGGAGACGGATAATACGAATGGTAACAAAAGAGCCCAGAACAACCTCTAAACACATTCATTGTGAACTCCAAGGTCAAGGTACATCAGTGTCAGATCGCACCATCTGTCGTCATTTGAGCCAAAGTGGATTTCATGGGAGACGACCAAGGAGGACACCACTGTTGAAAACAAATCATAAAAAAGCCAGACTGGAATTTGCCAAACTGCATGTTAACAAGCCACAAAGCTTCTGGGAGAATGTCCTATGGACAGACGAGACAAAACTGCAACTGTTTGGCAAGGCACATCAGCGCTATGTTCACAGATGCAAAAATGAAGCATACTAAGAAAAGAACATTGTCCCTACTGTGAAACATGGAGGAGGTTCTGTTATGTTCTGGGGCTGCTTTGCTGCATCTAGCACAGGGTGTCCTGAATCTGTGCAGGGTACAATGAAATCTCAAGACTATCAAGGTATTCTAGAGAGAAATGTGCTGCCCAGTGTCAGACAGCTTGGTCTCAGTCGCAGGTCATGGGTCTTGCAACAGGAAAATGACCCAAAACACAGCTAAAAACAGCCAAGAATGGCTAAGAGTGAAACACTGGACTATTCTAAAGTGGCCTTCTATGATCCCTGATCTAATTCCTATTGAACATCTGTGGAAGGAGCTGAAACATGCCGTCTGGAGAAGGCACCCTTCAAACCTGAGCCAACTGGAGCAGTTTGCTCATGAGGAGTGGGCCAAAATACCTGCTGAGAGGTGCAGAAGTCTCACTGACAGTTACAGAAATCGTTTGATTGCAGTGATTGCCTCAAAAGGTTGTACAACAAAATATTAAGGGTACCATCATTTTTGTCCAGGCCTGTTTCATGAGTTTGTTTTTTAAAATAATTCTGTTGAGCCACAATTCAAAAGCATTGTCTGATTTTCAATGGTTAATTTTCATAGAATTTTTATTTATTACCACTTTTGTCAGATTCAAGTTATTTCTGTGACTATTGTGGGTTTTTCTTTCATTAACAGAGGGGTACCAACAATTTTGTCCACGTCTGTAAAGTGTCACCAAACACGATTATGGTGGTTTCCCTCTCAAAGCTCACCTCCTGTTTCCTGACCGATGACTGAAATGATCCAGAGACAAGGAAAATGACACAAATGGAATGTACTGTATTTTGAGAGATGCAGCTGATACAGAGAACTGTTAGTTACTTCCCCCTGGGCACGCTTTGAAAACGATGACATAATTACATGAGTCTGTGTTTAGTCTTTTCATTTATGAAATTTCACAACCTTATACCTTAACAGACAACAACCTACACTGTTATTTACATAGAAAATTATCTTTTAAATTGACAGACATCACATGTGTAACACGTGGCAAAATTTGATTGGGATCAAAAGATAATTTTGCTCTTGCCATTCATTTCAATGGAGATTTTTTCTGATTTAAGGTCCCATATGCAGAAGTAGAGGGGGCACGACTTAGGCTCTCTATCTATAGTGATGAAAGAGGGATGGCAGAGTTAAATATGGCCTTAGAAATTTTTTTTTTGTAACTTAGATTTTTATTCATTTTTCATCATATATAATGCATTCAGATCACATTCTACATTTAAAAAACAAAGGGGTTAGGGTAGGGAAAAATTAAAAAAAAATAAACAAAATAAAAATAAAAAATAAAAAAAAATAAAAAATAAAAGGGGGGGGGACAAATGTTGGAGCATCAAGTTTTTAGTTTCCATCTCTTAATTCTTCTGGTTTTTTCAGTGTCTTTGGTTATTCTTTCAATTTCTGCCTCGTTGTTGCACTTTGTAGTGTGTCCATTTCCGCCATTTTTTCTCCCATATTCCTTCTTGCATTCTTCGTCGATATGTTAGTTTTTCCATCATACGTATGTCCTCAACAATGTCAGTCCATTGTTCTTGGTCAGGAAGAACTTCTGATCGCCATTTTTTTGTGATAGTTTTTTTACATGCAATCAACAAGATTTTAACTAGATATCTGTCCTCAGCCTGTATAACACTGTCTTTTTTAAGATCACATAAGTACATCAGGTTACAGTTCATTGGTATATTATATCCTAATATCCTCTGTATTGTCACATGCATAGATTTCCAAAATGATGATATTTTGTAGCATTTCCAAAACATATGTGAGTGGTCTGCATTTTGAGCCCCACATCCCCTCCAGCATAAAGATTGGGTATTTGTATATTTTCCTTGAATCTGTGGTGTAATGAAAAAGCGAATCAGGTTTTTCCATCCAAATTCCCTCCATGCCCTTGAATTTGTTGATGTGTGTTGTGTTTTCCATATTTCCTGCCAGCTTTCTTCTGTTATGTTTAAATTGAGCTCTTTCTCCCATTTCTCCTTTATATAGTTACTTGTATGATTGTTTGTCATAAGTTTCTGATATAGTTTTGAAATAATTCTTATTTTATTTCCTGCATATGAGCTTAAAATAAGTTGTATAATCTCGTTCACATCTGTTTGGAGGTTATGCCTAATCTTCTTCATATAGTAATCTCTCATCTGCAGATATCTGAAAAATTCCGATCTTTCTAATTTAAATTTTCTCCTGATATTTACAAAGCTCCCGAGATCTTTTTTTCCGATATTGCCCCATGCTGTGATTCCCTTGTTCACCAGATTTTTGTATCCCCTATCTTGTTTTGCCGGTTCAAACTGACTGTCAAATGCTACCCATTTCAATAGTTTTATGTCTTCCCTTATATTATATTTTTGTACTATTTTATACCACAGTTCTAAAGTAAATTTAGTGATTGGGTCTATTTGTTTGATTTGCTTATATGCATCTTTATCCCCTATTATGCTTTGTACTGGGAGTCCCTCAATTTCCTTTTCCATTTCTTTCCATTTTGCCTCATATCCCTCGTCGCACCAACATATGATATATCTTATTTGTGCTGAGTAGTAATATTCCTTTAGACTCGGTAGGCCCATGCCTCCTTTCTCTTTTGGTAATTGGAGGGTTTTATATTTCACTCTTGGTTTTTTACCTCCCCAAACAAATCTCGATATCATCCTGTCCCACTTTGAGAATTGGGCATCTGGAATCTCTGTTGGTATAGCCTGGAAGAGGTAAAGTAATCTAGGTTGTATGCTGATTTTGACTGTCTCAATTTTTGAATTCAGATCCATATTTAAGATTGACCATCTATCAATATCTTTTTTTATTTCTTGTTCCAACCTATCATAGTTTGCTTTATATATTTTGCTTAGGTCTTTAGGTATGTTCACTCCAAGGTATTTTATTTCTTTTTGCTTCCAGTTTAGTTTGATCTTATCAGTTATCTGGTTTAGAGGGTTATAGTGGAATGTCAGTATTTGTGTTTTTGTTATGTTTATCTTGTATCCTGATAATTTTCCAAAATTTTCTATCAAGTTCATCATTTCCATTATTGATTTATCTGGTTGTTCAAGGTAAACTATAATATCGTCTGCAAATAGCCCAATCTTGTGTTCCGCCCCCTTTATTGTTACACCTTTTAATTTCTTATTTTGTCGTATTGCTTGAGCCAATGGTTCTATGAACAGAGCAAACAAGGTGGGCGATAAGCAGCATCCCTGCCTAGTTGATCTTTGTATATTTACTTTGTCTGTTAAGCTACCGTTTATCTTGATTCTTGCCACAGGTTCTTGATATAGCGTCCTTATGCATTGTACTGATTTTTCGTTAAATCCAAAGCGCTCCAGTACACTATATAGGAATTTCCAGTTAACCCTGTCAAATGCTTTTTCTGCGTCTAAACTCATTATTACTGCGCTTTTCTTTTCTTTATGTATTTGGTTAATTATATGTATTGTTCTCCTGATATTGTCATGTGTTTGGCGTCCCTCTATGAATCCAGTTTGATCATCTTCTATCAATTCCGTCAAGAATGTCTTTATTCGTTTACATATAATTGTTGTGTATATTTTATAATCTACATTTAATAAAGAGATTGGTCTATAGTTTCCGCATTGTTCTTTATCTTTCCCTGGTTTTAAAATAACTGAAATGATTGCTTCGTTCCATGTTGGAGGTATTTTGTTGTTGTTCAGCGTCCAATTAAATGACTTTAGGAGTTGTGGTGTGAGTTCTTCTATAAACAGTTTATAAAACTCAGATGGGTATCCATCACTACCTGGTGATTTACCTTTTTTAAGTGACTTAATCACATCTCTGATCTCTTGTGTTGTTATTTCTGCTGTTAGTTTTTCATTTTGTTGATTTCCTATTGATGGCAAGTCCAATGTGTCTAGAAATTTTTTGATATCTTTAGTATTTGTTTCTTCAGGTTGCGAGTATAGTTCTTGGTAGAAATTATGGAAAATTTCTTCGATGTTTTCTGGGTTAACTGTGGTTTTATTTGTGGTGGGGTCTTTAATCTTGTATACATTATTCATTGTTTGTTGTTTTCTTAACCGTTTTGCCAGCAGTTTTGTGGCTTTTGGCCCCGTTTCATAATATTTTTGCTTTAGATATCTATTTTTCCTTTCAATTTCATCCATTTGTGTTTCTTTTATCTTTGTTTTTTCTTCTTTAATTTCTTGATATATTTTTGGATCATTTGTGCTTTGATGTTTACGTTCTAATTCCCTCAGTCTCTCACATCTTTGTTCATACGCTTCCAGTTTAGTCTTATTTGCTTTTCCTGTTTCAACAATTAATTTACCCCTTAACACGGCTTTTAGTGCGTCCCATAGTATTGTTGGGTCCACTTCTTCATTGTCATTCTCTTGGATATATTCGTTTGTTTATTTTTATTCTTTCTTTCATTTTCTCATCATTTAACAGTCCTACGTTAAGTTTCCATGTTGTTTGTCGTTTTCTATTGTTTAAATATATTTCCATGTATATAGGATTATGATCTGATATTTCTGCCCCTCCAATCCAACAATTTCTCACCCTGTGTCTGTCACCTTCATTCATAAGGAAGTAATCTATTCTAGAGTGTACTTTATGGGCTGCTGAATAATGTGTATAGTCTTTTTCGAGTGGGTGTAGGTCCCTCCATATGTCTACCATACCCATTTCTGCCAGTGAGGTTCTTATGAACTTTGTTACATGTTTTTTTGTCTTCTTAACACTTGTTGTGTCCACTTCATGATCCATGACAGCATTTAAGTCTCCTCCACAAATTAGGACTCCTTCACTGTGTGTTGCTATGAGATCAAACAGATGTTGAAAAAAACCCTTGTCACTTTCTGGTGGGGCATAGATGTTCACTAATGTGATCTGCATACCATCTATTCTTCCCTTTATTATTACATACCTGCCTTCTTTATCCTGGATTTCCTGTTCACTTTCAAATTGTATTTTGTTTGAGATTAGTATCATAACCCCCCTTTTTGCTCCTCCCTTAAATGAACTGTAGTAGGAGTTCTTATAGCCAAATCTCTTTAGTTTCACATGTTCTGCCTTGCTCAAATGTGTCTCTTGCATAAATATAATTTCAGCTTTTTCCTTCTTGAATTTTCTTATTATTCTTTCCCTTTTAACAGGTGAGTTCAGACCATTCACGTTTAGTGTCATTATCTTAAGATTTTTACCCATATTCATGTTTTTCCATTTTTTTAACTTGTGCTCCTAGCCCCTTTAACAACAAAAATAACACATATTTATATAAAAACACATTAAAAAAACTCGACCTCCGTACTTTGGGCCTTTCTTCTGCCCACTGGTCCCTGTTGGTGGGTGGGGGGTTTGTCTTCACAGAGTGAAGGGCCCTCCCTAGACTTCTAATTACTATCAAAGTAATAGTCATAAGTCTAGAAATGTCCAACAAATATCACTTAAACCTCTCCTAGCCGTCTGTTTCTCTTTTACCTTGTCTTCTTGGCCTTCATTTCTTCTGTGCCTTTCTTAATCTTTGTTATGATCTAGGCTTTCAGTTGAAAGCCTTGTAGCTTGTCCTGGGCCCGCTGCTCTACGTCTCTCCCCCTTCTTCCGCCGTTCACTCGTCTCCACTCCGTCTGTCGTGGTGCGTTCAGGGCCGCCGCTGCTCCAGCCGTCTCCTTCGGCACGCTCACCTCAAGGCCCCGCTCCATCATATCCCGCGCTGCCTCTTCGGCCGTGTTGTAGGTTCTTGTGCCTTCCTCCCAATGAATCCTCATTTTCGTTAGCGGCGTTTGGAATCTAATTTTTTCCTCTTTCAGCGTTTTTTTAATATTGGCATATTTCTTCCGCTGCTGCACGATTTCTGTCGGGTAGTCATGGTCAAAAAATACCTGTTTGTCGCCGATTCGTATCTTTTTTTTCCATGCTTGCGTCAGGATTCTTTCCTTTATGTCATATTTCACAAAGTTTACCACAACTGACCTGGGTGGAGAGTTTGTTTTCGGGTTCTGTGCCGGTGTTCTGTGCGCCCGTTGAATCTGCAGATCCGTTTCTCCGGGTATTTCCAGTTCTTTTTTTAAGAACTGATCCATGAATTTTGTCATCGAGTTGCCTTCAATGCCCTCCGGAATTCCAAAGATGCGCATATTGCTTCGTCGGGATCTGCTCTCCAAGTCGTTTATTTTCTCCTGCATCCTCTGCGTTTGCGTCGTCAGGGTCTGTAGTTGTTCGTTTGCCTCGCTTTTCCAATCTTCTAGTTCCGAAATTCGGGTCTGCGCTTCTGTCATACACGCCCGCTGGGAGCGCAGCTCCTCCATGTTTTCCGTTAATTTACGCTCCATTTCTCTTCGGAGGTCCATGATTTCCTCCTTAATTTCTTTTTTCAGTTCCTCCTTAAGAGCCGCTAAATCCTGTTGTAGCTGTCGCTTGAATTCTCTCAACTCTTCACCCAAACTGGCGATGCCAGCGTTCATGTTGTCGAGTCTGGTGTCCTCCATTTTCTCTGCTGTGGACATCTCGTTTTTTTGGGCTTTGCGTACAGCGGTTTTTCCTGCGTTGTTGGAGAGGAATTCTTCAATTTTACCCTGTTTTTGTCCTTGTGCCCGGTTCCTTCGTGTTTTCATCCCTTAGTTTATTGATTCGTTTATGTCGAGTTGGCCATTTACCGATGATTTTTAATCCGGCTAGGGAGAGCTCTTTGTTTAAGTGTTATGTCTCTCCGCCATCTTCCCGGAAGTCATGGCCTTAGAAATTTAAAGAGACATGCAGTGAATCCAGCCGTTTTCAGAAAAGCTGCAAAAGATGATGAGTAGTTTTGCTGCAATAATTAAATAATTAAAGAAAATATAACCAAAATATGTCACTAACATTTCATTAAGACATGTGTGAGCTGTTTAAATATGGAAAAAAGTGCAATCAATGACCCATTTAATTGACACTGTAAACTTCAAATGACTTGAGCTTCTAAAGCATATGATCCTGAGGGAGGCCATTCGCTGGCAACAGTCAGGGCATCCCTCCTCCGGTTCTGACGCCGTTCTGCTGCCCCGCTTGTCGTCCGGTGAGGTAAGGGGCCTTGCCTGTCCCAACAACGGGACCCCCACTCTGCCGCCACCTCACCGCACTGACTCTCGCCGAGGGACCCTGCAACCGCCAACATCCCGCGCGCTTTTTCCTCCAACCACGATGATCGTCGGTGACTCCATCATCAGGCGCATCAGGTATTTTAACTCTATCACTCACTGTTTCCCAGGAGCTACTGTCCCCGACCTGTTAGAAAAGCTCTCGGATCTGCTGCAGTCACAACCTCCCTCCATCGGTCGGTCGGTCGTCAGCCTCCGTTGGTCTATGATGACCATGGAAGAGAATCCTAAACGTCTACTCTGCTGGAACAGCACCGCCTGTGGCTGAAAAGGCCGATGCGTGAATGGCAGTCCCTGTCACACAGATCGCACTTGTGGGTGGTGTCCGTGCTGCTGGGTCTGTGGCGGTTCTTCCTGCGGGTCCTTTTTTCATCTGCTGCAGCAGTCAGTCTCTCTTCACACGCCTTGAGCTGTCTGGTCAGGGTGCCTCTCCATTTGGAGCGGTCCGTTGCAAGGTCCTCCCAGCGCTCTGTGTTGATCTCCAGGGCTTTCATGTCTCTCTTGCAGACGTCTCTAAAGCACAGCTGTGGGCGGCCAACGTCTCTCCTGCCAGTCGCCAGTTCTCCGTAGAGGATCTTTGGAGCAACTCCACCAATCGGGAGATCCCAGGGTGGCAGGCGATTTTGGAAGAATGGGCCCAGTGGATCACATCACCCCGGACAGCAGATGGTACGAACAGTCTCCTGGTAGGGCCTCTGCCCTGGTCCGGTTTGGTTTCTTGGGCCTTCAGGACCTTATCCCTGATGGCCCAGGAGAGGGCGCCCACGACACACAAGGCCGGGAGGATGGTGTGCTCCTGCTTCTCAGCGGCCTCCGAGGCGAACTGCCTGGACAGGGCATCTGGCTTCGCGTTCTTTGACCCCGGGCGGTAGGTGATGGTGAATTGGAAGCGCCTGAAGAACAGGGACCAACGCGCCTGGTGAGCATTCAAGCGCTTAGCTGTCCTCAGGTACTCCAGGTTCTTATGATCTGTCCAGACCACAAAGGATAGCGAGGCTCCCTCCAGCCAGTGCTGCCACTCCTCCAGCGCGAGCTTGACCGCCAGGAGTTCCCTGTCACCGACGTCATAGTTCCTCTCAGCGGGTGACAGTCGCCAAGAGAAAAAGGCACAGGTGTGGATCACTCCATCCACTGGGGAGCGCTGTGAAAGTACTGCCCCCACCCCCGAATCAGAGGCATCCACCTCGACCAGACACTGCATCGCGGGGTCCACCTGCGTCAAGACCCAGGACGAGGAGAATTCCGCCTTCAGGGCCGCAAAGGCTGACGCAGCCTTCTCTGTCCACCGGAACGGCACCTTAAGGGAGGTGAGGTGGGTCAGGGGGGCGGCGATCGAGCTGTATTTGGGCACAAACCGCCAGTAGAAATTGGCAAACCCCAGAAACTGTTGCAACTGTTTCCTTGACGATGGGGGGGGGGGGGGGACCAATCCACCACCGCCCTCACCTTCTCTGGATTCGGAATGACCTGGTTGTGCGAAATGATAAAACCCAGAAAGGAGGTCTTCTCAGTGTAGAAATTGCACTTTTCGGCCTTCACGAAGAGTTTGTTCTCGAGCAGCCGTTGAAGGACCTGCCTCACGTGAACCTGATGCTCCTCCCGGGATTTAGAGAAGATCAGGATGTCGTCCAGGTAGACAAAAACGAAGGACCCCAGGAAATTCTGGAGGACGTCATTAATGAGCCGTTGGAAGATGGCCGGAGTGTTGGTGAGCCCAAACGGCATGACGAGGTACTCAAAGTGGCCGCTGGGGGTCCAGAATCCCGTCTTCCACTCATTGCCCTCCCGGATCCGCACGAGATGGTAAACGCTGCGCAGGTCCAATTTTGTGAACCAGGAGGCCCCCTGGAGGGAGTCGAAGGCAGAGTCCATCAGCGGTAAGGTGTATTTGTCCTTGATGGTAATATCATTTAGGGCCCGGAAGTCGATGCAGGGGCGAAGAGAGCCGTCTTTCTTTCCCACGAAGAAGAAGCCTGCCCCCACTGGTGATGATGATGGCTGGATGATGCCCGAGCTGAGCGACTCCTTGATGTACGCCTCCATAGCCTCTCGCTCCGAAGCCGATAAGCTGTACAAGCGGCTCGACGGCAGGGGGGCGCCCGGGCGGAGGTTGATGGCACAGTCATACGGGCAGTGGGGGGGAAGAGACAGCGCCTGGGCCTTGCTGAACACCGCTCTGAGGTCGTGGAATTCCGCAGGTCCCTGGACAAATCGGGGGGGGGGGGGGAGAGGGAGACCGCAGGAGAACAAGCTGCCGATTGGAGACAAGCACTCAAACAGAACGGGCTCCAGGTGAGAACGCTGCCAGTCCGCCAGTCAAAAGTGGGGTTGTGCAAGCGCAGCCATGGGTAACCCAGGATGACAGGGGCAGCCGAGGTGGAGAGGACGAACAACCGGAGAGCCTCACGATGGTTCCCAGAAATGATGGCCAAAACCGGGGCAGTCCGGTGCGTTACCTTCTCTAAGGGAGCCTTGGACAGGGTGATGAGGTTAAGGGGGGTTGGCAGAGCTTGGTAGAGGAGCCCCAATCGGGTTGCCAGTTCCTTAGAAATAAAGCTCTGTTCAGCCCCCAAGTCCACCAGTGCGTGTGTGAGGAACTCAGAGCGGTTGTGACAAAACCTAATAGGCAGGAGACACTTGGATAGGGGATTAGATCGGGATGAGTCTGCAAGACCCCCTATAGTGACTCACGGACCCCCCCTCTTTGGCTGAACCGGGCAGGACTCGATGTCATGCTGGTCATCCCCGCAATACATGCAGAGACCCAGGTCCCGGCGGCGCTGTCTCTCTGCCTGTGAGATTTTAGTACGTCCCATCACCATGGCCTCAGAGTCAACCGGGCCCTCTTTTCTTTCAAAGGTCTTTTTATTATTATTAATTGAAGTATCAATACAATACAAAGTATTAGAAATTTTCATTTTTGTTTTAACCAAACAGTGCAAAACTAGAATTTAAAACTAACAAATGTGGATGCTTCAAAACACAAAAACCTTTAAATAAACAATAATAAAAAAATACAAAAAAGAAAAATTGTGTGTGTGAGGTGGGGGTGGGGTAAAGGGGATATGAGCTACTCAGAAACTATAATCGTGGGTCTTTCAAAGAAATCAAGAAACGGGCACCACAATTTATAGAATTTGTTTTCAGAGCCACGAACTGTGTATCTGATTTTTTCTAAATCCAAACAGGACATTATATCTTTTATCCACTGTAAATGTGAAGGGGGCAAAGAGTCTTTCCACTTCAGTAATACATCACGTCTAGCCAATAATAATGAAAATTTGAATACTTTTAATTTGGAATTTGGCAAGACAAGTTCTGGAGCCACACCAAAAATGGCGCATAATGGATCAGGTTTAATTTGATATTGCAGGACTTCAGACATAGTGATTAAAAACAGAATGCCAAAAATTCATCAATGAAGGGCAGGACCAATACATGTGAAGCAAAGTGCCAGGAGCGCTACCACACTTTTCACAAGTTGGGTCTATATCCGAGTAAATACGTGCTAACTTAACCTTGGACAGGTGCACCCGGTGTACAATCTTAAATTGAATAAGAGCGTGACGAGCACACATTGATGCAGTATGAACCTGGCCAAGAATAGAGTCCCACAGTTCATCAGTAAAAGTAAAATTAAGATCTTGTTCCCAATTCAATTTAATAGCGGCCAGAGAAGAAGATTGTAAATTTGAAATTAAATTATATAAAACTGATATTACCCCCTTAGAAGTTGGTTTTGTAGCTGTGTATTTGTGCATACATACTGTATGTTTAGACATAAAAAGGGTGTATTTGTGCATACGTATGTTAAACATAAGAGAGATGCTGATAGCACATATGTGGATTGACCTCATGACGAAGAGGACAGTAAGTCCGGACCACCTGCGGAGGGCAACGAGAGAGGACAGGGGTGCGAACGAAGGACTTCTTGACCTCCAGGACGCAGGTAGAAGACAGAAGACTGGAGGGGGGAGAAATGTCAATAAAGGGTTTTGACGGGGATATGTGATCCCCCCTGTGTGTGCGAAGTCTGTATGAGAAAAGGTATAAATGTGAAACTCTGATGTGGCTCAGCCTCTTGTCTTCCTGCTTATTGGAGAGAGCAGGCTGGGGAAATGAATGTTGGAATAAACTGGAATAAAACACAATTCAGTCTCTTTATTCCACACTCCCCACATTGGTGACCTATCGACGTAGAGAATGCCTGGAGAAGGTCTCCGCGTTCCAGACTTGCTGGAGTCTGCCCTGGCGAGCGCCGTAGCCGTCAAGCTGCCGGAATTCTGGCAGGACAATCCACGGTCGTGGTTCCTACAAGCGGAGTCACAGTTCGCGCTCGCAGGAGAAATGGTGGATGACACTAAGTTCCACCATGTCATCGCTAAGCTGGATAATCGCACGGCTCGGTGCGTGCAGAGCTTGGTACAGCAGCCACCCGCCACCGACAGATACGGCAGGTTGAAAGCTACCCTCATCAAGTTTTTCACGCCCTCAGCCGAAGTGAGGGCTAGGAGGCTCCTGGCTTTGCTCGACCAGGGAGGACACAGGCCAAGCGCCCTGATGGAGGATATGCTACAGCTGAGGGGGTCAGACAACGATGACTTCCTTTTCCAGTACATCTTCCTCACCAACCTCCCGGCGCACATGAGAGGGACGCTGGCCGGCGTACGTTGTCAGACCCAGGAAGATTTCCAGGAGCTGGCCCAGGAGGCAGACAGGATCCTGGACGCCTGCGGCGAGCAGACAACCACAGCGGCGACCCAAAGCAGCGGGGAGCCAGAGGCAGCAGACCCAAGCTTACCAACAACGGCAGCGGCGCGGCCTCGATGCGGTGGAGGTGATGGTTCAGTGGCAGAGGTGCGGCCCCGACGCAGCGGAGGAGAGGATCTCTGCTTTTATCATCGGAGGTTCGCCGAGAGGACACGCAGGTGTGTGCCGCCCTGCAGCTTCAGGAGTTCGGGAAACGGCAAGACCGAGGATCGTTAGCAGCTTCGACTCTCGGTGAAAGCAGCAAGCTGCTCTACATCACAGATGCGAGCTCCGGACGGGATTTCCTCATAGACACCGGAGCCCAAGTGAGTTTCATCACCCCGACATATGCTGACCGGTTGGCTGGACCCCGTGGTAGCGGAGCAACGGCGGCAAACAGCTCGAGCATCAGCACCTACGGGAAAAAGACTTTGTCTTTATGCTTACATGGCCGCACATATGAATGGACTTTTGTCATAGCGGCGGTGAGTTTCAACATGTTAGGCACTGATTTTCTGTGCTCACACGGTCTGTTAGTTGATCTTGCCAATAGGCGGCTGGTAAATGCACTCTCTTTTTACTCTCTCCCCTGTTCAGCTCGAGTGTTCCCGCCACCAGTACAGACCAACGTCGCCACAGCAGGTGGTAAGTTCCACACACTCCTCACCCGGTTTCCAGCACTCACGGTACCCACTTTCTCAGCAACGGTCGCAAAACACGGGGTGGAGCACTTTATAATTACATCTGGCCCCCCCGTCTTTGCGAAAGCTCGGCGCTTAGATGCTGCCAAGCTCTCTATAGCGCGCAAGGAGTTCGCCAGCCTGGAGAGGCTGGGCATCATTCGCCGTTCGAAAAGCCCATGGGCTTCGCCGCTGCATATGGTCCCGAAAGCTGATGGCTCCTGGAGACCGTGCGGCAATTACCGCCGGCTGAACAACGCCACAGCACACGATCGTTACCCCATCCCACACATCCAGGGTTTTTCAATACACCTGGCGGGGGCGCACATTTTTTCCAAAATAGACCTGGTTCGCGGCTACCATCAAGTTCCAGTCCGGCCGGAGGACATTCCTAAAACAGCGGTAATAACCCCGTTTGGACTTTTTGAATTTCTACGCATGCCGTTTGGTCTTAAAGGGGTGGCGCAAATGTTCCAACGGATGATGGACGCCGTGTTACGCGATCTCCCTTTCGTGTTTGTGTACCTCGATGACATATTGGTCGCCAGTACTTCAGAGGAAGAACACAAAAAGCACCTCACTGTGGTTTTTGGGAGGCTGGGAGAGCACGGCTTAATAATTAATCCAGCCAAGTGCCAGTTCGGCGTCACGCAGATCGATTTTTTGGGCCACCGCGTCTCCCCAGAGGGGGCGGTCCCGTTACCGGATAAAGTGCGCGCAGTGACAGATTTTCCCCGACCACAAACGGTCAAATCATTGCAGGAATTTTTGGGGATGGTGAATTTTTATAACCGTTTCCTGCCCCACGCAGCACAACTCATGCAGCCGTTATATGCCGCGCTCAGGAAACAAAAACCAACCAATGCTGTTGAATGGTCCCCAGAGCGGGAGCGCGCGTTCACAGAGGTGAAAAAAGCCTTGGCTGACGCTGCGCTCCTGGCTCACCCTGACCCAGCGGCACGCATCGCGCTAACGACAGATGCATCAGATGTGGCCATAGGGGCCGTTATAGAGCAGCAGGTTGCCGGAGTTTGGCAGCTGCTGGCTTTTTTCAGCAAATCCTTAAGCGTGGCCGAGCGAAAATAGAGCGCGTTCGACAGGGAGCTGTTGGCGCTGCATTTGGCTATTCGTCATTTCCAGTTCTGGCTGGAAGGACGGCATTTCACCGCTTTCGTGGACCACAAGCCGCTCACATACGCCATGTCCAAAATTTCAGATCCATGGTCAGGCAGGCAGCAGAGGCAGCTGGCTGCAATTTCGGAATTTACCACTGACATTCGGCACGTAGCGGGTAAACTCAATGTGGTGGCAGACTGCCTCTCGCGCGCGGTCACGGCACCGGCACGCACAGAGGCGGACCAGCCCGCCGCGACCGCGTGGCAGAGCGGCGGCGCAGGAGCGCGAGCAGCCCCGGTGCACGTAGGTATAGATTACGCAGCCATGGCAGCAGAGCAGGGTGCGGATGCAGACGTGCGCGCGCTCCAGTTTGGACAAACAGGGTTAAGGCTGGAGAGCAAGTGTTTACAAACCGGTACGCCCCCCCTAATTTGCGATGTGTCGACTGGGCGCCCACGCCCGGTGGTTCTGGCCGCATGGCGCCGCCGCGTTTTTGACTTGGTCCACTCGCTGGCGCACCTGGGGGTGCGTGCTTCGGTGAAAATGGTAGCGGAAAAGTTTGTTTGGCCGAGCCTGCGCAAGCACGTGAAGGAGTGGGCAAAGGCCTGCATGTCCTGTCAACGGGCCAAATTCCACAAGCACACAAGAGCCCCGTTAGAACCGTTTCGCATTCCGGCCAGAAGGTTCGACCACGTGCATGTTGACCTCGTGGGCCCCCTACCGGCGTCACAGGGGTTCACACATCTTTTGACAATGGTGGACCGAACCACGCGTTGGCCGGAAGTGGTCCTGCTGGCGACGACCACGGCCGCGGAGGTGGCTCGCGTTTTTTTAACGGCTTGGGTAGCGCGTTTCGGCGTTCCGTCGGATATTACGTCCGATAGAGGGCCTCAATTCGTCTCTGAGCTTTGGTCAGCGATGGCCAATGGCTTGGGAGCCAAAATTCACCGCACTACGGCTTATCACCCTCAGGCTAATGGTTTATGCGAGCGCTTTCATAGGTCTTTGAAGGCAGCACTCAGAGCGGCGCTCACGGATGCAGATTGGGTAAACAAACTACCATGGGTTTTATTAGGGTTGCGTTCTGCGCCCAAGGAGGATTTAGATGCCTCCCCAGCGGAGCTAGTGTTCACACAACCTCTCAGGCTGCCAGGCGAGTTTTTACCAGAGCACCTGGAGCCGCCCCCCCTCCCTGCTCTTGGACCGCTAGTCGGCACGGGAGCGGACGCGCTCCCGGGCCCTGTGCATCACGCTTTTCCGCGCGTTTTTGTTCCCAAAGCTTTAAAAAATGCTGAGTTCGTTTTTGTCAGGCACGAGGCACTAAGATCAACACTCAAACCGCCATATGACGGGCCATATAGAGTGCTGGAGACAGGGGATAAGCATTTTGTGCTAGATTTGGGAGACAGAAAGGAGACAGTTAGTATTGACAGACTGAAACCTGCTTTTGTCATGAAGGACGAGTCTGTACCGGTCGCGAGGGCGCCTCGACGCGGCAGACACCCCAGGGGGAGCGTCTCGGAGCCCCCGCAGAGGTCAAATAACCACTCTCTTCCTCAGTCAACAGAGCCTGGGCAGAAGGGCGCCGCAGGCAAGGCGGGGCCGGCTTACAGCAGATTGTAGCTGTGTATTTGTGCATACATATGTTTAGACATAAAAGGGGTGTATTTGTGCATACGTATGTTAAACATAAGAGAGATGCTGACAGCACATATGTGGATTGACCTCACGACGAAGAGGACAGTAAGTCCGGACCACCTGCGGAGGGCAACGAGAGAGGACAGAGGTGCGAACGAAGGACTTCCTGACCTCCAGGAGAAGACAGAAGACTGGAGGGGGGAGAAATGTCAATAAAGGGTTTTGACGGGGATATGTGATCCCCCCTGTGTGTGAGAAGTCTGTATGAGATAAGGTATAAATGTGAAACTCTGATGTGGCTCAGCCTCTTGTCTTCCTGCTTATTGGAGAGAGCAGGCTGGGGAAATGAATGTTGGAATAAACTGGAATAAAACACAATTCAGTCTCTTTATTCCACGCTCCCCACAGGTTTAACTAATAAAAAATCATCTAGAGGATTATCAGAAGGTTTTTGGGGGAATTGTTTTGTCATGGTTTGCACATAATGTCTGACCTGGAGGAAGCGGAAAAAATGTGTAGAAGTGATGTCGAATTTAGTGGAAAGTTGAGAAAAACTTGCAAATTGACCATCAAAATATAAATCCGCAAAAGATTTTAAACCTTTTCTGTGCCATATATGAAATGCACTATCAATAGTTGATGGGGTAAATAAATGATTTGCGGCAATTGGACTTCTAATGGAGAAAAACTGAAGACCGAAATTTTTCCTGAATTGAGACCAAATTCTAAGAGACTGACGAACTACTTTATTATTACCCAGTGTAGACAAAGCAAGGGGAAGTGGTGAACCTAAAATTGCCGGTAGGGAGGTTTGATTGTCCACATTGTCCACAAACCTCCAGCTGGCTAATGACCTAAACAGCTTTTACTGCAGGTTTGAAAAGAACCTACAGTTCTCACCTCCCACCCACACAAAAGGATTATCTGCAGCCCCAGGAACTCCATCCCTCCTCCACTCTGACCTCCCACCAGCACTAATGATCTGTGAAGAGGAGGTGCGCCGGGTCTTTCAGAGACAAAAGATCAAGAAGGTTGCAGGACCTGATGGTGTGTCTCCGTCCTGCCTGAGAGTCTGCTCCAACGAGTTGGCCCCCATCTTCACCCGGATCTTTAACAGATCACTGGAGCTGCGTGAAGTGCCTTCCTGCTTCAAACGCTCCATCATCATTCCAGTTCCCAAGAAACCCTCTATTACAGGATTAAACGACTACAGACCTGTTGCCCTGACCTCTGTGGTCATGAAATCCTTGGAGAGATTGGTGCTGAACCACCTGAAGGTCATCACAGGCCCCCTGATGGACCCACTGCAGTTTGCCTACCGGTCAAACAGGTCAGTGGATGATGCAGTGAATATGGGACTACATTACATCCTGCAACACCTCGACTCCCCAGGGACGTACGCCAGGATCCTGTTTGTCGACTTCAGCTCAGCGTTCAACACCATCATCCCAGGCATTCTTCATCAGAAACTCCTCCAGCTCAAGGTGCCCCCCTCCACCTGCCAGTGGATCTCCAGCTTTCTGACTGACAGGTGGCAACAGGTGAAGCTAGGGAGATTTACAT
This sequence comes from Pholidichthys leucotaenia, assembly GCA_020510985.1. Lineage (NCBI taxonomy): Eukaryota > Metazoa > Chordata > Actinopteri > Cichliformes > Pholidichthyidae > Pholidichthys > Pholidichthys leucotaenia. Next base: position 110,543,891 of record CM035843.1, on the reverse strand, counting down.
CCAGCTCCCGAAAAATTAGTACTGGCGCCCCCCAAGGATGTGTCCTTTCCCCACTGCTCTTCTCCCTCTACTCCAACGACTGCACCTCAGAGGACCCTTCGGTGAAGCTCCTGAAGTTTGCGGACGACACCACAGTCATCGGTTTGATCCGGGATGATGATGAGTCTGCATACAGGCGGGAGGTGGAGCAGCTGATCCTCTGGTGCAGCCAGAACCATCTTGAACTTAACCCAGCCAAAACGGTGGAGATGACTGTGGATTTCAGGCGACACCCCCCTTCATTCCCCCCACTCACCATCCTCAACAGCACAGTGTCCACTGTGGACTCCTTCAAGTTTCTGGGTACCACAATCTCCCGGAACCTGAAGTGGTCCTCCCATATTGACACTGTCCGGAAAAAGGCCCAGCAGAGGTTGTTTTTTCTGCGTCAGCTCAAGAAGTTTGATTTGCCTCAGGAGCTGCTGGTTGTCTTCTACACCGCCATCATCCAATCTGTCCTCTGCTTTTCCATCACTGTCTGGTTTGGATCTGCCACTAAACAGGACAAGACCAGACTGCAGCGGATCATTAAGTCTGCGGAGAGGATCATTGGTACCGACCTACCCCCCATTGAGAACTTATATCGGTCCATAACCAGGAAACGGGCGGGAAACATCTGTGCTGACCCATCACACCCCGGCCACAAACTGTTTGAACTTCTATCTTCTGGTCGTCGTTACAGATCACTGAAGGTCAAAACCACCCATCACAGGAACAGTTTCTTTCCTCAAGCCATCACTCTGATGAACTCCTAACATTCACCTAGTCCTACCTGTTGCTGTACTCATGACTTTTCATCCATTATTACATTGCACATAACTCTCACACTGCTTTTTACTTCATTCACATTATATCACTGAATCTGAGTCCACATTGAAATACTGTGTGATTGTATATTTTTTCATATATTTCTGCAAAGTGTGGTTAGTCCGAGTAAATAACTGCATATATTCCTGTATATATTTGCATCCTTTTATAGAAACGTGGACAGACTGTAATTTACTGTACATACTCTGGTTGTCATTGAATCCTTATTTAAATCCTTCACCTGAACAACGAGAGCAAGTTTTTAGCCAAAGTCAAATTCCTTGTATGTGTTGTGCATACTTGGCCAATAAAGCTGATTCTGATTCTGATTCTGATTCTGATTCTGATGTGACTCCATAAGGATCCAAATGGGTGATTTGGGTTCCAGATAGAAATGTTTCCAATATAACATGCACCTGATATTTGCTGCCCAGTAGTAATATTGAAAGTTAGGCAGAGCCATGCCACCCACTGATTTGGGTCTTTGAAGAAAAACTTTCCTCAATCTCGGATGTTTACCATTCCAAATAAATGAGGTAATCAGAGAGTCCAAAGACTTAAAAAAAAGGATTTAGGAATAAAAATGGGGAGACATTGAAACAAATATAAAAACTTTGGAAGTAACATCATTTTTACAGAATTGATTCTGCCAATTAAGGACAAGGATAATGGGGACCATTTGGAAAGTATTAGCTTGCACTGGTCAAATAAGGGGAGAAAATTACTTTTATTTAAGTTTTTGTAAAGGGTATACAGGTCATTACAGCATTGCATTGTTTACATTTTCATCATGTTCCCTTATTTTTTGCTATTTGACAACATTGGTAGGATAATTATTACAACACCCCTTTTTTTTTAAAGTGAAAGAAAAAGTGAAATTAAAGAGAATAAAATTAAAAAAACCGAACAAACAAACAAACAGAACAGCAAAAAAACAAACAAACAGAAAATTAAGTAATTAAAAGTAAAAGAGCATCTGAGTAGCATTGGAACAAAGAGCGGGACCATTATTGAAATGGTATTTGTCAAAGATTAGATCTAATGGAAGACACATATGCGATCCAGGGTTGCCAAAAGTTCATGAACCCATCCATGTCCTGTCTCAGTGCGAATGTCAATTTTTCCATCGAGTAAATGTCTTGAATCACGTTAATCCAATCTTCAGGTGTAGGACAGTCTTTCAGCATCCATTTTTTAGTTAGGGCTTTTTTACTTGCCAATATTAAAACATTGAATAAGTATTTATCTCCTCGTCTTTCCAGTGAGTCCGGTAGTAAACCCAAATACAAAGTTACAAAAGAAAAGGGAACTGTTATTTTGAATATTTTCCCCAATATTGTCTGTACATTGGTCCAATATTGGTGGATAACTGGGCATGACCAAAACACATGAAAATGATTTGCAGTCTTTTCACCACACAAGCACCAACAGTTCAACCCCTTATGGGTAAATTTGTTTTGTGCAGGTGTTCTGAAAAATCTTACCAAATTTTTCCATCCAAATTCTCTCCACTGCAGGGATGAGGTACTTTTCCATTGCCGTTTATTTAGCTTTTCCCATATTTCCAATTGGAAAGTGAAATTCCCCTCTTTTTCCCATCTCTCTTTTATATATGATGCGTTGTCTCCTTTTAAGTCTTGAAGACCTTGGTATATTTTAGAAATGTATTTGATCCCTGGGATCCCTTTATATGCCATTAAGAAGACCTTCAGAACAACTGACTGGGCCCTTTCCAAATCCTGCTTTTTAAGTATATTGTTTATGTGGTGTCTAAGCTGAAAGAACCTGTAAAGATCTTGATTTATTAGTCCTTGTTTTTTCAAATCTTCAAAACTTCTTAAAGTTTGCCCCTTAAAAAAATCGTAATATTTTATCAGCCCTTTCTCTTTCCACTCTTTAAATCTAGTGTCTGTTTTATTGGGGGTAAAGTCTTGATCATAGGCAATCCATTGCAGAAGTCGATAGGGCTCTTTAGCTTGATTCTCTCTGACTATCTTAAACCAAATTTTTAGCGGGGTCTCTATCCACGGGTTAGTGTTATTCAAGAGTTTAGGTAAGGCATTGTTCCCTATTATCACCTGTAGGGGGATGTCACTTGTTATTTGGCATTCGATCTCCTTCCATTGTGCAGTGTAGACTGGGTTACATATCTCTATTAAAGTTTTAATTTGTGCGGCTTTAAAATAGTCCCTGATATTTGGCAGCGTGAGCCCACCTTTGTCTTTGTTTAGCTGTAAGGTTCTATATCTGATTCTAGGTCTCTTGCCCTGCCATATGAATCTTGAGATCCTTCTGTCCAGCTCCTGCCATGTTTTTTTGGGAGGTTCTACCGGTATTGTTTGGAAAAGGTATAGAAGACGTGGAAGTATATTCATTTTGACTGCTTCAATTCTTTGTGCAGTACCGAAGAATGGCATCATATTCCATCTTGCTAGGTCAGATTTTATTTTTGTCACCAGTGGATCATAGTTTAGTGTTATAATTTTGTTGAGTTGTTTCGGGATATTGACCCCCAGATATTTCATAGATTCCAACTCCCAGTTAGTTTTGAGTTCATTTAGTGAATAATGATTTGGGTCATAGTTGAATGTTAAAACTTGGGTTTTATGCATGTTTAATTTGTACCCTGATAAATCTCCATAGTCTGAAAAAACTGAGATTAGTTCTGGTAAAGAAGTGTCTGGCTGCCCTAGGTATATTAAAATGTCATCAGCAAAGAGTGCTATTTTATGTTCCTTCTGACCAAGTGTAATACCTTGAATTTCTTGATTTTGTCTTATCCATTGGCTCAGAGGTTCTATGAAGATTGCAAAGAGCAGTGGAGACAGGGGGCAGCCTTGACGACATCCTCTTTCCAGCTCAAAAGATGATGATAAATTACCGTTAATCCTTATTTTAGCTGTTGGTTTTTTATATAATGCCTGTATAGTTCTAATGAAGTTGTTATGAAAATTGAAACTGGATAAGATTCTATATAGGAAAGACCAGTCAACCGAATCGAATGCTTTTTCAGCATCTAATCCCAATATGACTGCATTTAAGTTATATTTTTTTATATGATGAATTATGTGTAAAGTGCGTCGAATGTTGTCTTGTGTCTGTAAGTTCTTATAGTAATTCTCGAAGCTTTTAAGAATATCCTGAATTCTGAATTTTGTTTCCTTTGATACTGGGTCTCTGATTTTGTAGATTGCTCTTTCTGTTTGTTGTTTCCTCAACTTATAGGCTAGTAATTTTGCCGATTTACTGCCTGCTTCATAGTGTTTTTGTTTCAGAAATGTAAGTTTCTTCTGGATTTCTATTGTGTAGATCTCATTTATTTGATTTTTAATTTCTTTAATCTTGAGCGAGCCATTAGAATGAGTGTTGTCTTTGTGTTCTTTTTCTAGGTTCTTGAGTTCTGACTCTAGTGTGATTAGTTTTTCTTGTCTCAGTTTCTTTTGGGCTGCCAGTTTTGCGATAATTTTTCCCCTTATTACAGCTTTGCACGCATCCCACAGTATTAAAGGGGATACTTCTCCATTATCGTTTTCTTCCAAATATCTGAGAATATCTGATTCCAATTCATTTTTCAGTGGTCCTTTCAGGACATTTGAATTCAACCTCCAGGAAAATGTATTATTTGTGTATTTTTGGATGTTTAAGTCCATATAGATCGGACTGTGGTCAGAGAGATCCATCAGTCCTATTTTACATGTTTTTACTCTTCCAATGTCTCTATTAAACATAAAAAAGTAATCAATCCTTGAGTAAGATGAATGTGGCGTTGAATAAAAAGTATAATCTTTTACACTGGGGTTGAATTCCCTCCATACGTCACAGATTCCCATTTCTTTTAATAGCATCCGAGTTTTCCTATTTTGAGTGTTATTTTGATGTGAAGAATTACCTGTTGCATCCCAGTATGGATTCAGTCTTAGATTGAAGTCTCCACCACATATCACTAAACCTTGGGCTTTAGTTATCATTAGGTCGAATACATTTTTATAAAATTTCCATTTAGCCCCTGGTGGTGCATATACATTCAGCAGGGTGATATCTTCTCCCTCTAGCCGCCCAATTACCAAACTGTACCTCCCTTCTTTATCTTTGTGTTCTGATTTTTTTTCAAATGTAATTTTGGTTGATATCAATGTCGCTACTCCCCTCCTCCTCCCTGACTTATATGAAGATGAAGAGATCATTTTAAACCCTTGTCTATTGAGTTTAGTGTGTTCCACGTCTGTTAGGTGGGTTTCTTGTAAAAATATTATTTCTGCTTTGTCTTTTTTCATTTTGTGTAGAATCTTGGATCTTTTAACTGGATTCAGGATCCCTTTAACATTATATGAGGCTATTTTGGTTACACCCTGTTTCTCCATTGTATTTTCTTATTTAATATAACAGTGTGGTGGCCCTCTTTTTTTGCTACTCAGAAACTGAAAGAACATTAAGAACATAAAAAACATTAAGAACATAGTGTACGAAACTTTAAAACAAAAAACTGTCAAAAAAACTTCCTGAGCTGGGGTCTCTTTAAAGACCCTGTAAGAGCCCTGGTGGAGTGTAGGCTCTGAGGGAAATTCCTCAAACTCTGTTACGTGTTGAGGGCCCTCTCTTACCCCTGTAAGTTGTCCCATGTTTTTAACGTGAATTTCAGATCCCAATCCGAATTTGTAATGATTTTTTTTTTTTTTTTTTATGCCTATACCCTATGAGATTGTGTGCACCCTTCCACCCCCATCACAGCAAACATTCACTCTAATACAGTATTTGTTAGTGTGGAGAGAACATGTGGGTCATTGTTACATTTCTATTTTAACAAGATTTTTTTTTTCCTTTAAATTAAGAAGACATTTGTTTCTAATGCTATAACTGCTCCATGAAAGGTTTTACCACATACTGATTCTGCATCTCCTTTAATGTTTGTTACCTTGTAGGAAGGGGGATGGAAGTGCAGAATGACTGAAAAGAAAAAAAAACCCCAAAAGGTCGCTATTCCTTCCCGGAACTGGAAAGCTTATCTTTGTAGCTCTGGGGCTGGGTTTCCCGCTGCTGGCCCGTGGATTTTGAAGGTCTCTGAGTGGACCACGTTTGAGCTCTGATCTTCTCGCTCAGATTCGCTGATACTGGGAGCCCTCTTCTCGCCATGTCAATTGTTGCTTCTTCTGCTGAATTATAGAGACATGACTCTTCACCGTAAAAGACCCTTAACTTCGCAGGAAATGGCGTCTGAAAGCGTAGATTCTGTTCCCGTAGAACCTTTTTGGCGTCGTTATATTCCCGTCGCTTTTTAAGAACCTCCGGGGCGTAATCATGCTCCACGAAGACTTTTCTCTCTTGATGCATAAATCCTTTTTTCTGCCAAGCCCGTCTTACAACCTCTTGTTTTATTTTGAAATCGGAGAATCTTACCACCACCGAACGTGGGGGTGCTTCTGCCGCTGGCTTTGCGGCTAATGTACGATGGGCCTTTTCTATCTTCAAATCGGTGGTTTGTGGAATATCCAACTTCTCTCTCAATAAGGATTCCACGCATTCCGCCATTGTGTTGAAACTATCTTCAGCTCCTTCTTTCAGACCGTGAATTCTGATGTTGTCTTGTCTCTGTCTTCCTTCTTGGTCGGTTAGCTTAGCCTCCAGCCTTGACTGTTTTTTGTGTAAATCCAGCATAGAATCTTCAAGCACTTTTATTCTTTCTTCAGCTTCCAAGATTCGGTTTTCAGCCTGGTCCATTCTGCTGTTCGTCCTTTTTAATTCCTCTCTGAATTCATGAAATTCGGCCCGAAATCGTCGTAATTAATCAAATAGCGATTTCAAGCTAACCTTTTTGCTAGCTAGGGCCAGCTCCTCGTCTTCTGAACGGAGGTCTTCCGGTTCAGATTCTGCGGCCGCTGCGCGTCCTGACCTGGGGAATGTCAGTTTCTTCTGCTTTTGGTTAGGCATGGTGCTTTTGTCTTTTGATTTTTATTCTTCCAAAAATCCATTAAGTCTGATTTTGAAGATGTTTTCCTTGGATTGGGTCTGGGAGTTTCAGCGTTAAGTTGCTATCACCATGGCGTCCAGACCGGAAGTCCCAGAAAATTACTTTTAAACAAGTAATTAAGTTGTTTAGTAACACATATCCCAAGATAATTAAAATGATCAATAACAACCTTGAAAGGAAAATTTTCAAGATCCTGAACTCGAATCTTTTCATTAATCGGAAACAATTCACTCTTATTAAGATTAATTTTATAACCAGAAAACCTACTAAAACTATCCAAAATGTTGAGTATAGCGGGTAGTGAAGTAAGTGGGTTGGAGAGAAATAGTAAAAGATCGTCGGCATAGAGTGAAACCCTATACTCGATGCCACCCCTACGAATGCCTAGAAAGTCCCGGCTTCCACGGATTGCAATAGCTAACGGCTCAATTGCCAAGGCAAAGAGCAACGGGCTCAAAGGACAGCCTTGCCTCGTACCACGGTAAAGTCTAAAATAGTCAGAATAGCGACAATTAGTTAACACTGAAGCTAAAGGACTAGCATAGAGAAGTTTAATCCAGGAACAGAAGGAAGGACCAAAACCGAACCTCTCCAAAGTAAAAAACAAATACTCCCACTCAACCCTATCGAATGCCTTTCAGCGTCCAAACTAATTAGACATTTAGGTATTGACATAACGTTCGGCTCAGGAGACGCACACACACAGGCTCAGAGTAGTTCAAACTGTTTATTAACAACAGGGATGTTTGGGTGCGTGTCTGCAGAATGTTAATGTGTTGGTGGGGGCGTCTGCTTCGGACCCAGAGGCAGGAGACCGTTCAGCCGGCAACCCTATGGGAGAAATCAGACACAGGGTGATGAGCACACACCAACACGGGAGGAGAATAGGCGAGGGAGAGAAGCTTACTTGTTTGGGCAGATGACTGGCGCTTCAAGGATGGAAGCCCGGGAGACAGCCACCTGCAGGGCTCGGTGCAGCAGCGAGGAGAGACGAGGGACGGGATTGTCCGCCGCCGAGGAATCCACCTGTGCACAGGGGAGCAGACTGGAGAGATGAGGTAAGTGAACTTCTTACCGGTAAAGAGGATGCTGAAGAGAATGTGGTAGAAGTCCATGCAAAGGAAACGAAGTCTACGGCTTCAGGCCGACGCTCAGGGCGAGGCGGCTTTTATCCTTCGCCGCTGACGAGTAGCAGGTGCGTGAGCAGGTGGCGCCGCTGATGAATGGCGCGGCGTGACAGTACTCCCCCCTCTAGCAGCGCCTCCTGGCGATGGCTTACCCGGGTGCGCTCGGTGGAAGTCCGCGATGAGCGATGGGTCCAACACAAACGACGGGGGCACCCACTGTCGATGCTCGGGCCCATAGCCCTCCCAGTCCACCAAGTATTGCAACCCACGACCCCGGCGCCGGGAGTCCAGGATGGAGGAAGCGGACCAGGCCGGATGGCCACCAATCATCCGGGGCGCGGGTTGCGCTGCAGGAGGAGGGCAAAGGGGGTCAGAAACCGCCAGTTTCACCTTCGACACGTGGAAAGTAGGATGAATGCGGAGGGAGGGGGGAATAGCCACGCGCACAGCCACCGGGTTGATGATCCGGGTGATGGGGTAGGGACCCATGAAGCGCTGTGCCAGCTTTCTCCTCTCGCCTTTTAGAGTGACGTCCTGGGTGGAAATGTAAACAAGCTGCCCAACTCTGTACGCCGGGGCAGGTCTCCTACGCCGGTCCGCCACAGTCCTGTTGCGCTCCGCTGTGCGTAATAGCGCATGGCGCGCGGCAGCCCAGGTGGAGCGGAACTGCCTGAGATGGGCCCTAACTGACGGGACAGTTACCTCACTCTCCTGCTCCGGAAACAGCGGGGGGTCGTAACCCAGGGACGCTTTGAAGGGGGACATCCCTGTAGCAGAAGAGCGAGCGGTGTTGTGGGCATATTCAACCCAGGCAAGATGGTTGCTCCAGGACGCGGGTTTGGATCTGGACACACAGCGGAGCGCAGCCTCCAGCTCCTGGTTGGTCCTCTCACACTGCCCGTTGGATTGGGGGTGATGGCCGGAGGAGAGGCTCACCTTGGCTCCGATGGCGTTGCAGAATGACCTCCAAACCTCAGATGAAAACTGGGGGCCCCGGTCCGAGACCACGTCCACCGGAATCCCATGCAGCCTGACCACGTGTTGGACGAGGAGGTCCGCCGTCTCCAGGGCAGTAGGGAGGCCTCGCAGGGGGATGAAGTGCACGGCCTTGGAGAAGCGGTCCACGATGGTCAGGATGGTGTCATAGGAGTTGGAGATGGGGAGTCCGGTGACGAAATCCAGAGCGATGTGCGACCAGGGCCTGCCAGGGACGGGCAGGGGCTGGAGCAGACCCGCTGGAGGGGCATTTCCCGATTTGCAGGTGGCACAGATTGGGCAAGCCCGGGCGTAGCGGGCTGCATCCCTCCGCAGGCCTGGCCACCAAAAGGACCGTTGGAGGAGATCTATCATCCGGGAGGTGCCAGGGTGACAGGTGAGCTTGGAGGTGTGGAGCCAGTGGATGACCTCTCCTCGGACCGCGGATGGCACGAACAGCCTCCCCTCCGGTCCGCCGCCAGGGTCAGGTTCCACCTGCTGTGCCTTCCGGATCTTGCTCTCAATGTCCCACGAGATGGCTCCCACGACGCACGACCTGGGCAGGATGGAGTGGGGCGCCTCCTCCGACTCCACGGGGGCGAACTGCCTGGAGAGGGCGTCAGGCAGGACGTTCTTAGAGCCAGGCCTGAAGGTGATGGAAAATTGGAACCTGGCGAAGAACAGGGACCAGCGCGCCTGGCGGGCGTTCAGGCGCTTGGCAGATCGTAAGTATTCCAAGTTCTTGTGGTCCGTGAGGACCACAAACGGCAGGCTTGCCCCCTCCAACCAGTGGCGCCACTCCTGCAGGGCGAGCTTGATGGCCAAGAGCTCTCTGTCCCCCACATCGTAGTTTCTCTCCGCCGGGGACAAGCGCCGGGAGAAGAAGGCGCACGGTCGCTTGGCGCCATCGTCCGGTGACCGCTGGGACAGCACTGCTCCCACTCCCGTGTCCGAGGCGTCTACCTCTACAATGCACTGCAGCGCGGGGTCGACCTGGCGAAGGACCCGGGAGGAGGAGAATTCCGCCTTCAGCGCCTCAAAGGCGGCAGCGACCTCTTCGGTCCACCGGAACGGGACCTTCGGGGACGTGAGGCGGGTCAGTGGTCCCACGATGGCACTGAAGTTGGGGACAAAGCGGCGGTAGAAATTGGCGAAGCCAACAAATTGCTGCACCTGTTTCCGGGATGCAGGTGTGGGCCATTCCACCACCGCCTTTACCTTCTCTGGGTCGGGGAGCACCCTATCGTGGGCGATGATGAACCCCAGGAAGGACGTGCTCCTGGCGTAAAATTCACACTTTTCTGCCTTAACGTACAGACGGTTCTCCAGCAGCCTTTGGAGGACCCGCCTCACGTGGACCTGGTGCTCATCCCTGGACTTGGAGAAGATGAGAATATCGTCCAGGTAGACGAACACAAAAAGGCCAATGAAGTCCCGGAGGACGTCATTTATGAGGCGCTGGAAGACTGCAGGAGCGTTGGTCAACCCGAACGGCATCACCAGATATTCAAAGTGGCCGTTCGGGGTACGGAAGGCCGTTTTCCACTCATCTCCCTCCCGGATCCGGACGAGGTGGTAAGCGCTGCGTAGGTCCAGCTTGGTGAACCAGGTCGCCCCCTGGAGGGAGTGGAAAGCAGTGTCCATGAGAGGCAGGGTGTAACGGTCCTTCTCCGTGATATTATTGAGGGCCCGGTAGTCGATACAAGGGCGGAGGGACCCATCCTTTTTCCCCACGAAGAAGAACCCTGCCCCCACGGGTGACGATGATGGGCGGATAATCCCAGCACTTAAAGATTCCTTCAGGTAGGCGTTCATCGTCTCCTTCTCCGGCGCAGACAGGCTATAAAGGCGACCAGAAGGTAAGGGAGCCCCCTGGCGGAGGTTGATGGCGCAGTCATAGGGCCGATGAGGGGGAAGAGACATAGCTTTCGCTTTGCTGAACACCATACCCAGGTCGTGAAATTCTGGGGGCACCAGAGACAGGTCCGGGGGTGCAGCGTCCGTCGCAGGGGGAGGAGCGGACGGAGAGCAGGCAGCGGACTGAAGGCAGGTGCCCATACAGAACGTACTCCATGCCGAGATCCCAGCTGATTTCCAATCCAGGACCGGATTGTGAAGGCGGAGCCAGGGATACCCCAGGATGACGGGCGACACAGAGTTGGGAAGGACGTAAAAGGTCATTTCCTCCCGGTGGTTTCCCGAGATGATGACCGGTAGGGGAACAGTTTGATGTGTCACTCTCCCGAGGGTGGCACGGGAGAGGTGGATTAGGGAGATGGGAGAATTGAGTGCCTGGCAGCGGATGCCCAATCGGGTTGCCAGGCTTTGTGAAATGAAGCTGCCTTCTGCGCCCGAATCCACCAGTGCGTGGGTGAGGTGCCCAGTAGGGTTATGGCAGAAACGGATGGGCAGCTTCAATTGAGTCAGTGATCCTAACCGATTGACATCCGCGAGGCTTCCAACAGTGACTCGCGGACCCCACCGACTGGCTTTCCGTGGGCAACACTCCACGGTGTGTTGGTCGCCTCCGCAATACATGCAGAGGCCCAACTCACGGCGGCGTTGTTTCTCCACAGGGGAAAGTTTAGTCCAGCCCGTCACCATCGGCTCCGACTCCTCGGGGCGCGATGCTGGCGGCGCCGCCAGGGGGCGAGCTTGGAACAGGTGCGGCGAGGCTCCACGAGGGCGAGAAGAAGAAGACCTCCGCCCCGAGGAGCGCTCGCGCAGCCTGTTATCCAAACTTATCGCTAAGGACGTCAGCTCCGCTAGCGTCCCAGGGATATCCCGACCAGCCAGTTCATCCCTCAGATCACTATTGAGGCTGCGGAGGAACAGGCCACAGAGGGAGCGTTCCTCCCAGCCCAATTCCTCCGCCGCTACCCGGAAGTCGACCGCGTAGTCCGCTGCCGACCGGCTTCCCTGCTGGAGAGCGAGAAGCCGATCGACCTGGACCGTTTCGGTTTGTGAGTGGTCAAAGACCTCCAGAAAGCGCCTCACGAATTGGTCATAGGTGAGGGTGGCATAACTGGGCCTCGCCATTACGGCGTAGGTCCAAGTTAACGCACGCCCCTCCAGAAGATTCCCTATGTAACCAATTCGGCTGTGATCCGAGGGAAAATCTCCGGGCACACGGTGGAACACGGACTCACACTGCATAATAAACCCCCGCGCTCCGCCGAGCTTACCGCTAAAGCGGGCGGGGGTCGGAATCGGCGTGAGCCGAACCGGTGCCACAGGAGCCGGCTGGACGGCCGCTGGAACAGCAGGAGCCGCGCCACCCTGGCGAGTCGGGAGGAACGGCTGTTGGGGGTCCAAGCGGTTCAATCGGTTAGTCAGTTCTAATAATTGGTTAAGAACCACCTGTTGCTGATAAACAATCTGATCCACCCGAGCCTCGAGGATGGTAAACCGGTGTGCGAGCCCGCCGTCCGCCGAGCCGCTCTCCTGAAGCCGTACTGACATAACGTTCGGCTCAGGAGACGCACACACACAGGCTCAGAGTAGTTCAAACTGTTTATTAACAACAGGGATGTTTGGGTGCGTGTCTGCAGAATGTTAATGTGTTGGTGGGGGCGTCTGCTTCGGACCCAGAGGCAGGAGACCGTTCAGCCGGCAACCCTATGGGAGAAATCAGACACAGGGTGATGAGCACACACCAACACGGGAGGAGAATAGGCGAGGGAGAGAAGCTTACTTGTTTGGGCAGATGACTGGCGCTTCAAGGATGGAAGCCCGGGAGACAGCCACCTGCAGGGCTCGGTGCAGCAGCGAGGAGAGACGAGGGACGGGATTGTCCGCCGCCGAGGAATCCACCTGTGCACAGGGGAGCAGACTGGAGAGATGAGGTAAGTGAACTTCTTACCGGTAAAGAGGATGCTGAAGAGAATGTGGTAGAAGTCCATGCAAAGGAAACGAAGTCTACGGCTTCAGGCCGACGCTCAGGGCGAGGCGGCTTTTATCCTTCGCCGCTGACGAGTAGCAGGTGCGTGAGCAGGTGGCGCCGCTGATGAATGGCGCGGCGTGACAGGTATGTTGTGGTGAGGAGTATAAATAATATTAAACAACCGCCGCAAGTTAAAAAAGAATGGCGATTTTTAATGAAACCGGTTTGGTCCTGTGAAATTATAAAAGGAAGAATCTTTCCAACCTTGAAGCTAACAACTTTGACAAAATTTTAACATCGGTATTTAACAAGGAAATAGGCCTGTAAGAAGCCCAATCAACAGGATCCTTATCTTTTTTAAGCAACACAGTGATACAGGCCTGATAACATGAAGGAGGAAGTGTACCGGAGTCAAGCAACTCTGTAAAAACTTGACAAAGGAAAGGGGCAAGGTTGTCAGAGAATTTTTTGAAAAAATCAGTAGAAAACCCATCAGGTCCTGGAGATTTTCCTGATTGCATGGATGATATTGCCAGCTGAATTTCTTCTTTTGTGATGGGAGCTTCTAGAATTTGCCGAGATTCTGAGGAAATCAAAGGGATATCAATAGAATCAAAAAAAATTTTCAAATCCTTTAAGTTTGTTGTATATTCTGAGGTATATAATTTGGAATAAAATGACCTGAAAATATCATTAATCACTTGTTGGTCAGATGTCACCTCTCCTTTATCTGTCCTAACTCCAGTAATAATTTGCTTAGCTCTAATACCACGCAGTTGATTATCAGAATCAGAATCAGAATCAGATTTATTGCCATTGTTCATGTAGTACACAAACTAGGAATTTGTCTCGGTGCAATGCTGCAACATTAAACATGATAAAAATAAAAGATAGAAATAAAAAACTATACATGCAATAAAATGTAGAATATGAATGAGTAATACTAGTCAAAGCAATTTTTAAATATATTAGCGAGCAGTAGATATTGTGGAGTACCACATAGTGCAGTCGGTAATGCAAAAAGAAAACAGTGATGATTGACATGAGTCTGGTTGAGCTGCTGTACATAGTGCACGAGAGTCTAATAAGTCACTTAGTGTTCAGCAGTCTGATGGCAGAGGGGAAGAAGCTGTTCATGTGACGGGAGGTTTTAGTCTGAATGGACCGAAGTCTTCTACCTGAGGGGAGGGGGGCAAACAGTACGTGACCAGGGTGTGAAGGATCGGCTATGATCCGGCCTGCACGCCTCTGGGTCCTGGAGATGTACAGGTCCTGGAGGGATGGGAGCTTGAAGCCGATCACCTTCTCAGCAGCGCTGCAGCCTTAGTCTGTCCCTGGCAGTGGCTCCTGCTTACCACACGGTTATGGAGGTGGTGAGGATGGACCCGATGATGGCTGTGTAGACCAACATCTTGGTGGGTAGCTTGAGCTTCCTCAGCTGGCGCAGGAAGAATATCCTCTGCTGGGCCTTTTTGATGAGGGAGCTGATGGTCGGCTCCCACTTGAGGTCCCGGGTGATGGTGGTGCCCAGGAAGCGGAAGGAATCTGCAATGGTGATGGGAGAGCCTGTGAGGGTAAGGGGGGGGGGGCAGAGGGGTTGTGACTTTTCTGAAGTCCACGATCATCTCCACTGTCTTCAGAGCGTTCAGCTGCAGGTTGTTGAGGCTGCACCAGGACGCCAGCTGGGCCACCTCTCTCCTGTAGACGGACTCGTCGCCATTGGAGATGAGCCCGATGAGGGTGGTGTCGTCCACAAACTTGATCAGCATGACAGACTGGTGGCTGGAGGTGCAGGAGTTGGTATAAAGGGAGGAGAATAGGGGGGAAAGTACACAGCCCTGGGGTGATCCGGTGCTGATGCTAACAGAGTCTGAGACAGTCTTTCCCAGCCGCACATGCTGCCTCCAGTCCGTCAGGAAGTCGGTGATCCACCTGCAGAGGGAGTCAGGCACGTTAAGCAGGGACAGGATTAGCTAGAAGTTCACTGGTTTTTTCGCCATGTTCATAAAATTCACTCTTGTTCCTTATTAAACAACCTTCAATTTGTCGAGTAGAAAGTAAATTAAGTTTAGTTTGTAATGTCATACGTTCCTTGTACAAAGCGGGTGATGGAGATTGAGCATATTGTCTGTCAATGTCCAAGATTTGATCTAAAATAGCCTTCTGTTCCTGTATTATGGATCGTCTTTTAAATGCTGCCAATGAGATAAATTCCCCCCTAAGAAATGCCTTCATGGCCTCCCATATCGTTTTGTTTGGCATACCAGGAGTTTTATTTTCTTTCAAAAAAAAATTAATTTTAGAAGAAATATTCGCAACCAATTTTTCATCTGTAAGTAATAATGGATCCAATCTCTAATGCTTTCTCATGGAGTCACATCCATGGAAGATCATTTTAAGTACAAGAGGGGCATGATCAGAAACCGAGATGCTATCATAACTGCAAGAGCAAAGGTTATTAATTAATAAATTGTCAACAAAAAAATAATCTATTCTGGTATAAGTATGGTGTACGTAAGAGAAAAAAGAATAGTCCCTGCCGTTAGGATGTAAAATACGCCAAGGGTCTGTAAGGCTATATTCCTCAAGAAAAGACTTAACATAAGTTGCAGATTTATTAAGACTCGCAGGTTTTGAGGATGAGCGGTCTAAGATCGGATCCATATACAAATTAAAGTCACCCCTAAGAATTAGAGAATGAGTATTTAAATCTAGAAGTTGCGAAAAAAGGTTGCGAAAAAAGTGTACATCATCAAAATTCGGCACATACAGATTAGCCAAGGTGACATATTTATTGCCAAGTTTACCTGATACTATTACAAATCGTCCATTTTTATCTAATACAACATTAGAGGGAATAAATGCGATATTTTGATCAATAAGAATAGCAGCGCCCTGGCCTTAGTTTTAAAATTTGAATGAAAAAATTGTCCTGACCAACATTTTGACAAGCGCAAGTGGTCGGAATCCTGCAAATGGGTTTCCTGCAAAAACAGTATCCCAGGCTTAAATTGCTTTAGACGTGACATGACTCTCTTTCGTTTAATTGGATGGTTCAACCCCTTCACATTCCAGCTTACCAAAGTAAGATTACTGTTCATTCAAAGAATGAAATTTATATATTGTGTTGTGTAGCCCAGAAAAGAACAGGGTGAGGTACGGGTAAAAAAAAAGGGGGGGGGGTAAGGGGGGTGTAAATAAATCCATAACAAAAAAAAAAATAAAATTCAACAACCAAACCTATAACAACACTCCAGCCGGTTGCAAAAAACAGCAACCGCTCCATCTCCTGCTCTATTCTCATCCTAACAAAATACTCCCACACAACTGGCTTCAATCCTGCATAGCATGAACATTTTACCCTAAAAAAAAAAAATTAAGTAAACAACAACGTATAGGGAGCCAATTTTACCTTGTTTTTGAACATCTAAAAATGCATCAATGTCCAGTCAGTGCAGCTTTAATGAAGTAGTAATCAAGTAGTCCAGTGTGGTAGTTGATCAACCCAGGAATGTCCAGTTCAGGGCGAAAATCGCTGATTTCTCTCCATGGTTTGCATGAAGCGGGTGGCCTCCGAGACGGACGCCAGCCACTGGTTTTTGCCATCTGGAAGAGTTATCCGGAGCCTGGCGGGGAAGAGAAGAGAAGGACGAAAACCTCTCTTATATAATTCGGACATAACTTCCTTATATTCAGCTCGTTGCTTCTGAACGTCGGCGTTATCATCCTCGTAGAACTGGAGTTTATGTCCACGATATTCCAAAGTCCCACGGCGTCTCCGCGCTTCTCTCATCACCAAGTCTTTGGTCCGAAACCGGTGGAAACAAATAATGACAGCGCGCGGCTTCCCGTTCGGACCCAGCTTGAGCGTGAGGCTGCGGTGGGCTCTATCCAGCTCTGGGGGAGATGGCAAAGTTTGTGTGCCAAAGACGTCCACCAACAGCCGAGAAAAAAATTCAGACGGCCGTGGACCCACATCAAAGGACTCCGGCAGACCCACCAGACGAATATTCAGCCTCCTGCTTCTTCCCTCCAGGTCAAAAAGTTTGTTTTTCAAAAACTTGTTCTCCTCCTGCATTGACTCACACGTAACTTCAAGCACCGCTAGGCGCTGGCTGACGTCCTCCGCTTTGCTTTCAAGGTCGCCAATGCGTTGCTTCTGGTTCGCCACATCTGCTTGAATCTTGTCCAGTTTACCATTAATAAGTTCAAATGAAGCTTTAAAGTCAGCAGCTATGGACATTCTGTGTTGCTCAAGCAAGGCAACAAGTGCAAGGTTAAGGCTTTTATTAGCATCCTCAGCTAAGCTGGTGTTAGCATTGTTCACTGCTGCCTCCTTTTCAGTCTGCTTTCTTGTTTTGGACATATTTCTCAACTCAAAACAGATTCCGCACGTATTAAATGTCCAAAACGTTGACAGCTTACAGCAAAGTAGGGTTTAAAAAGTAAGACTGAAAAAAAATATAGCAGGAGCCAGCAACCCACACACCTACTCCATTGCCAGCACACCTGATGCCCTCAACCGGGCCCTCTAACGCGGGCGGAGCCAAGGTGGGAGACTGGGAGGAGCGGCGAAATGGTTTACTCGAACGGCCGGAGGATCTCCGCTCGGCCGCTCGCTCTCTCATCCTATTATCTAAGCTAATGGCCAGAGAAATGAGCTCGGTGAGCCACTCAGGCTTATCTAGGCAGGCCAGCTCATCCCGTAGGCTAGGGCTCAGGCTACGGGTGAAGATGCTGCAAAGCGCAGCATCCTCCCACTCAACTTCCGCTGCTACCACCCGGAAGTCGACAGCGTAATCGGCCACCGACCGACTACCCTGGCGAAGGTTTAATAAACGGGTGGTTAGCACACTATCACG
The DNA here is from genome assembly GCA_020510985.1 of Pholidichthys leucotaenia. Classification (NCBI taxonomy): domain Eukaryota; kingdom Metazoa; phylum Chordata; class Actinopteri; order Cichliformes; family Pholidichthyidae; genus Pholidichthys; species Pholidichthys leucotaenia. The sequence continues at coordinate 110,526,233 of CM035843.1, read as the reverse complement.
ATCCGAGTGGTCAAATATTTTGTGGAAATCTTGGACAAATTGGGCGTAGGAGATTAGTGTAGTTGGATCTCGCCATTATGGCGTAAGCCCACGCTAACGCTCGCCCTTCCAAGAGATTAGCCACTTAACCGATACAGCTGTGATCGGAGGGGAAGTCCCCGGGAACGCGCTGAAACACTGTCTCACACTGGAGAATGAAACCCCGCGCCTCCCCGAGCTTCCGACTGAAGCGTGTGGGCGTGGGGATTGGCGTGAGATGTGTGAGCGCGCCTGGGCTAGCCTGGCTAGATGGGGAGCTAACGGGAGCTGGCCTACTGCTCTGGGCCGGTGGGAACGCCCGCTGTCCTTCCAGGCAATCCAACCGGCTGTTAATCTGACCTAGCTGGTTCAGAATAACCTGCTGCTGGTAAGTAATTTGGTGAACTTGAGCCTCCAAGATGTTAAAGCGGTGTGCGAGCCTGCTGTTCGCTGGGTCACTCTGACGGAGCCGTACTGGCATAATGTTGGACCCAGGGAACACGCAGACACAGACTCAAGTTCAATACAATGATCTTTATTGGATAACCAGCAGGTGTGTGGGTGCGTGTATGTGGTGTGTGAATGTTGTGTGGGTGAACGAGCTGCAGCCAGGGGTGAAACAGAGCCCCGTACAGCCTGGCAACCTTGCAGATGTCCTGGAGTTGGCGTCGGCTTGGGCTTTGGGTCACCTGCCAGGGAGACAGCGCCTGTTGAGTGCACCCAGTGAAGCGTTGTGATGCGCGGCGTGGAGAGAGGAGCGGTTCCGCCGCCACAGGGGAGAGAACCGCCACCGGAGGGATCCACCTGTGCACAGGGGAGAGCCTGGGAGAAGAGTTAAGGTTGGAATTTGTTGAGCTTACGTGCCAACGGAGAGTCCAACGATGTAGCGCAGAGCTGAGCGGAATCAGGGCGTGCGCAGGATGAAGAGCGTATCATAGCAGACGGCTCCGTGCCGAAGCTCTAGGCAGCACGGGCTATATAGCCCGAGGCTGATTACTCCCAGGTGTGCGCACAGCTGAGGCAGATGACGGCCCAGAGTGGGTTGTAACAGTGGCGGAGTGGTTAGCACTGCGGCAGCACAGCAACTCACCCTTGGCCAGGGGATCCTGGGTTCGATCCCAGCCCCCGACCAACAGTGATCTGTGTGGAGTTTGCATGTTCTCCCCGTGTCTTCGTGGGTTTTCTCCAGTTTCCTCCCACATGCCAAAAACATACAAGTTAGGTTAATTGACATCAAACTGGGGATTCTAAATTGTCCTTAGGTCTGAGAGTGAATGGCTGTCTGTCTCTCTGTGTTGGCCCTGCGATGGACTGGCGAACTGTCCAGGGTTTACCCTGCCTCTCGCCCAAAGATGCTGGGATAGGCTCCAGCCCCCCCGTGACCAAAAGAGGATTAAGCGGAAGAAGATGGATGGATGGAAGGTCGCCAGCTTTTAGCAGCAAACCTAGTGCATATCATTCAAACCACAACATGCAATTGGCTGTTTACATCCCACGACCCCTCCCCTCTGGATCCACTCACATCTCTGACCCCCAGGAAGAGTATCCAGCACCAGTCCTGTTTTTGTCATCCTCCACCATCTGGTCTGGAAATTCATTCACTACCCACCGTCCCCATTAGGACATTGATCACAGACAGACCTACAGTTCACAAGAACTCACGCACACGCTGCCTACATTCTGTGGCTCAATCTCCAAACAATAATCCACAGAAAACAAATTACCCACCCATAAATAACTCACCACCTACCCTAAATATGACTCTTTTAAATATACGGTCACTTGCTAACAAGACTTTTATCATCAATGACCTGATTTTAGATAATAAGATTAACTGTTTATTTTTAATGGCAATGTGGCTTGGCAAGGATGCACCAGCGGTTCTCACTGAGGCCTCCCCACCAAATTTTAGTTCAGTTTTTCCATAAGACCGGGCAGGAAGAGTGGGGGTACGGCTTCCATCTTTTTTTCCTTCACTTGCAGTAAAGCAGATTTTACCTGATCAATATACCACATTTGAGCACCAGGCTTTTGTCTTTAGCAGCCCTGCAATTTTATGTGTCACAGTTTACAGACCATCCAAATACTGCCCTGTTTTTATTAATGAGTTGTCTGAGTTTTTATCAATAATCCACTCCTCATATAATTTTATTCTCATTTCTGATGATTTTAATCTACACACAGATAAGCAGGACGACCAAATGTCAGAAGATTTTAGTGACCTGCTCACGTCCATGAATTTTACTCAACATGTCATGCAGCCGACTCACAACGGGGGATGCACTCTGGATCTTGTCATTAGCCATGGCCTGCCCACGAGTGTGTCCTCTGTTGTTGACTTGGCTGTATCTGACCATTACTGTGTGTTTTTTAACATCACTGGTTTTATGCAACGGGAGACCTTGGTGCGAACTGTGAGGAAGCGCCATCTGACATCTGAAGTGGCTGCTGATTTTATCAAACTCTTACGCAACACTCCCCCAGTTATTTCATCTGCATAGTGTGATTTTATTGTTGATAATTTTAACAGTAAACTAAGATCAACCATTGACAGAGTTGCCCCAATAATCACAAGGACAGTTAGGAATAAACCAAAGCCTCCATGGAGAAACAACCAAATCCAAAAACTGAAAAGAGAGTGCAGGATGGCTGAGAGGAAATGGAGGAAAAACAAATTAACTATCAATTACCAAATACTACAGAATATATTAAAAATATACAATAACGCAGTCAAGACATCGAGAACAGAGTATTTTGCCAACATAATCTCAACCCATAACAACACTAACTCTAAAGTCCTTTTTGCAATCATTGATCACTTAATCAACCCAGATTTGAATAAAAACACAAACCTGCCATCTGATTCTCTCTGTGAGAGTTTTGCAGACCACTTCAGGTGCAAGGTTGATTCTATTAGATCCAATATTTTATCTGACCAGAAGACTGCTTTTAATAGAATATTGGACTCACCTTTAGCTGAGGAAACGCTGGACTGTTTTGCCCTGGTTGATGTTAAGATGCTTGGTAGAGTTTTCTCCCAGGTAAACTTGACCTCCTGCCTTTTAGATCCGATTCCCACATCACTTTTTAAAACATTTTATGAATTCTTCGAACATGAGATTTTTTTTTTTTTATTTAAGTTTTTGTAAAGGGTATACAGGTCGTTACAGCAATGCAGTGTTTACATTTTCATCACATGTTCCCTTATTTTCTGATATCTGACAACATTGGAAGATTAATTCTTACAACACCCCTTATTTTTTTTTTTTAAAGTGAAAGAAAAAGTGAAATTAAAGAGAAAAAAAACCCAAAACAAATAAAAAAACAAACAAACCAGTAAAAAACAAACAAAAAGAAAAAGTAAGTAAATAAAGATAAAAGAGCATCTGAGTAGCGTTGGAACAAAGAGCGGAACCATTATTGAAATGGTATTTGTCAAAGATTAGATCTAATGGAAGACACATATGCGGTCCAGGGTTGCCAAAAGTTCATGAACCCATCCATGTCCTGTCTCAGTGCAAATGTCAACTTTTCCATCGAGTAAATGTCTTGGATCACGTTAGTCCAATCTTCAGGTGTAGGACAGTCCTTCAACATCCATTTTTTAGTTAGAGCTTTTTTGCTTGCCAATATTAAAACATTGAATAAGTATTTTTCTCCTCGTCTTTCCAGTGAGTCCGGTAGTAAACCCAAATACAAAGTTACAAAAGAAAAGGGAACTGTAATTTTGAATATTTTCCCCAATATTGTCTGTACATTGGTCCAATATTGGTGGATAACTGGGCATGACCAAAACACATGAAAATGATTTGCAGTCTTTTCACCACACAAGCGCCAACAGTTCAATCCCTTATGGGTAAATTTGTTTTGTGCAGGTGTTCTGAAAAATCTTGCCAAGTTTTTCCATCCAAATTCTCTCCACTGCAGGGATGAGGTACTTTTCCATTGCTGTTTATTTAGCTTTTCCCATATTTCCACATGTAAAGTGAAATTCCCCTCTTTTTCCCATCTCTCTTTTATATAAGATGTGTTGTCTCCTTTTAAGTCTTGAAGACCTTGGTATATTTTAGAAATGTATCTGATCCCTGGGATCCCTTTATATGCCATTAAGAAGACCTTCAGAACACCTGACTGGGCCCTTTCCAAAACCTCCTTTTTAAGTATATTGTTTATGTGGTGTCTAAGCTGGAAGAACCTGTAAAGGTCTTGATTTATTAGGCCTTGTTTTTTCAAATCTTCAAAACTTCTTAAGATTTGCCCTTTAAAAAAATCGTAATATTTTATCAGCCCCTTCTCCTTCCACTTTTTAAATCTGGTGTCTGTTTTATTAGGAGTAAAGTCCTGATCATAGGCGATCCATTGCAGAAGTCGATAGGGCTCTTTAGTTTGATTCTCTCTGACTATCTTAAACCAAATTTTTAGCGGGGTCTCTATCCACGGGTTAGTGTTATTCAAAAGCTTAGGTAAGACATTGTTCCCTATTATCGCCTGTAGGGGGATGTCACTTGTTATTTGGCATTCGATCTCCTTCCATTGTGCAGAGTAGACTGGGTTACATATCTCTACTAAAGTTTTAATTTGTGCGGCTTTAAAGTAGTCCCTGATATTTGGCAGCGCGAGCCCACCTTTGTCTTTGTTTAGCTGTAGGGTTCTATATCTGATTCTAGGTCTCTTGCCCTGCCATATGAATCTTGAGATCCTTCTGTCCAGCTCCTGCCATGTTTTTTTGGGAGGTTCTACCGGTATTGTTTGGAAAAGGTATAGAAGACGTGGAAGTATATTCATTTTGACTGCTTCAATTCTTTGTGCAATACCCAAGAATGGTATCATATTCCATCTTGCTAGGTCAGATTTTATTTTTGTCACCAGTGGATCATAGTTTAGTGATATAATTTTGTTGAGTTGTTTCGGGATATTGACCCCCAGATATTTCATAGATTCCGACTCCCAGTTAGTTTTGAGTTTGCTTAGTGAATAATGATTTGGGTCATAGTTGAATGTTAAAACTTGGGTTTTATGCATATTTAATTTGTACCCCGATAAATCTCCATACTCTGAAAAAACTGAGGTTAGTTCTGGTAAAGAAGTGTCCGGCTGCCCTAGGTATATTAAAATGTCATCAGCAAAGAGTGCTATTTTATGTTCCTTCTGACCAAGTGTAATACCTTGAATTTTTTGGTTTTGTCTTATCCATTGGCTCAGAGGTTCTATGAAGATTGCAAAGAGCAGTGGAGACAGGGGGCAGCCCTGACGACATCCTCTTTCCAGTTCAAAAGATGATGATAAATTACCGTTAATCCTTATTTTAGCTGTTGGTTTTTTATATAATGCCTGTATAGTTCTAATGAAGTTGTTATGAAAATTGAAACTGGATAAGATTCTGTATAGAAAAGACCAGTCAACCGAATCGAATGCTTTTTCAGCATCTAATCCTAATATGACTGCATTTAAGTTATATTTTTTTATATGATGAATTATGTGTAAAGTGCGTCGAATGTTGTCTTGTGTCTGTCTTTGTCTTATAAAACCTGTTTGGTCTAAATGAATTAGGTATGTCAGTATATTCTCTAACCTTTTGGCAAGGATAATGGTAAAAAGCTTATAGTCCTGATTTAGTACACTGATTGGTCTGTAGTTGGAGCACTCTAGTTTATCCTTTTCAGGTTTAGGTATAACTGCAATGACCCCTTCTCTCCAGGAGGGGGGGATTTCCCCTGTGTGGAGGACATAATTAAATGTTTTCAGGAGGAGAGGAGATAGTTGCTGTTTAAAGGTTTTGTACCACTCTGCTGTATAGCCATCAGCTCCTGGGGATTTGTTAGCTTTAAGTTTCATAATTGCTTTTTCCAATTCTTTAGGATGTATTTCTGACAGTAGTGTTTTATTTTGTGACTCCGTAAGTTGGGGAAGGTTTAATGTGTTTAGGAATGCCTCGGATGCGTTTTTATGTTTTTTGTGGGAGTATAAGTTCTTATAGTAATTCTCAAAGTTTTTAAGAATATCCTGAATTCTGAATTTTATTTCCTTTGATACTGGGTCTCTGATTTTGTAGATTGCTCTTTCTGTTTGATGTTTCCTCAATTTATAGGCTAGCAATTTTGCCGATTTACTGCCTGCTTCATAGTATTTTTGTTTCAGAAATGTAAGTTTCTTCTGGATTTCTATTGTGTAGATCTCATTTATTTGGTTTTTAATTTCCTTAATCTTGAGCGAGTCAGTAGAATGAGTGTTGCCTTTGTGTTCTTTTTCTAGGTTCCTAAGTTCTGACTCTAATGTGGATAGTTTTTCTTGTCTTAGTTTCTTTTGGGTTGCCAGTTTTGCAATAATCTTTCCTCTTATTACAGCTTTACATGCATCCCACAGTATTAAAGGGGATACTTCTCCATTATCGTTATCTTCCAAATATCTGAGAATATCTGACTCCAATTCATCTTTCAATGGTCCTTTCAGGACATTTGAATTTAACCTCCAAGAAAATGTATTATTTGTGTATTTTTGGATATTTAAGTCCATGTAGATCGGACTGTGGTCGGAGAGATCCATCAGTCCTATTTTACATGTTTTTACTCTACCAATGTCTCTATTAAACATAAAAAAATAGTCAATCCTTGAGTAAGATGAATGTGGAGTTGAGTAAAATGTATAGTCTTTTACACTGGGGTTGAGTTCCCTCCACACGTCACAGACTCCCAATTCTTTTAGTAGCATCCGAGTCTTCCTGTTTTGGGTGTTATTTTGATGTGGGGAATTACCAGAAGCATCCCAGTATGGATTCAGTCTAAGATTGAAGTCCCCACCACATATCACTAAACTTTGAGCTTTAGTTATCATTAGGTCGAGTACATTTTTATAAAATTTCCAGTTAGCCCCTGGGGGAGCATACACATTCAGCAGGGTGATATCTTCTCCCTCTAGCCGCCCAGTTACCAAACTGTATCTCCCTTCTTTATCTTTGTGTTCTGATTTTTTTTCAAATGTAATTTTGGTTGATATCAATGTCGCTACTCCCCTCCTCCTCCCTGATTTATATGAAGATGAAGAGATCATTTTAAACCCTTGTCTACTGAGTTTATTGTGTTCCACGTCTGTTAGGTGGGTTTCTTGTAAAAGTATTATTCCTGCTTTGTCTTTTTTCATTTTGCCTAGAATCTTGGATCTTTTAACTGGATTCAGGATTCCTTTTACATTATATGAAATTATTTTGGTTACACCCTGTTTCTCCATTGTGTTGTTTTGTTTAGTATAACTGTGTGGTGGCCCTCTTTTGTGCTACTCAGAAACTGAAAGAACATTAAAAACAAGAAAAACATTAAGAACATAGTGTAAAAAACTTTAAAACAAAAAGCTGTCAAAAGAACTTCCTGAGCTGAGGTCTTTTTAAAGACCCTGTAAGAGCCTTGATGGAGTGAAGGCCCTGAGGGAAATTCCTCAAACTCTGTTACGTGTTGAGGGCCCTCTCTTACCACTGAAAGTAGTCCCATGCTTTTAACGTGAGTTTCAGAACCCAATCCAAACTTGTAATGATTTTTTTTTTTTCCTTTTATGCCTAAACCCTGTGAAATTGTGTGCACCCTCCCACCCCCCATCACATCAAACATTCACGCAAAAACAGTATTTGTTAGTATGAGGAGAACATGTGGATTATTGTCACATTTCTATTTTAACAAGTTTTTTTTTTTTTTTTATTACAAAGACTTATTTGTTTCAAATAATATAATTGTTCCATGAAATGTTTTACCACATGCTGAATATGCATCTCCTTTAATGTTTGTTACCTTGTGTGAGGGGCGTTGGATGTGCGGATTGATTCAAGAGGAAAAAAAAAAAAAAAAAAGGTCGCTATTCCAACCTGAAAACGGATAGTTTATCCGCGACGCTCTGGTGCTGGGTTTCCCGCTGCTGGTCCGTGGATTTTGAGGGTCTTTGTGTTGTCCATGTTTGCGCTTTGATCTTCACACTCGGGTCTGCCGCGGGTTTAAATACCGTTACCGGGAGGCCTCTTTTCGCCATGTCAGCTGTTGCTTCTTCCGCCGAATTATAGAGACACGTTTCATCGCCGTAGAAGACCCTTAACTTCGCAGGAAATGGTGTCTGAAAGCGCAATTTCTTCTCTCTTAACACCTTTTTCGCGTCATTGTATTCCCTGCGCTTTTTAAGGACCTCCGGGGCGTAATCGTGTTCCACGTAGACTTTTCTCTCCTGGTGCATAAATCCTTTTTTCTGCCAGGCCAGTCTTACAACCTCTTGTTTTATTTTGAAATTGGAAAATCTTACCAACACCGAACGTGGGGGCGCTTCCGCCGCCGGCCTAGCGGCTAATGAACGATGTGCCTTTTCTATCTTCAAGTCGGTGGTTTGTGGAATATCCAATTTCTCTCTTAGTAAGGATTCCACGCATTCTGCCATTGAGTTAAAACCATTTTCGGTTCCTTCTATCAGACCATGAATTCTTATGTTGTCTCTTCTTTGTTTTCCTTCTTGGTCGGTTAGCTTAGCCTCTATAGCTGCTTGTCTTTTGCGTAGGTCCAGCACAGAATCTTCGAGCACTTTTATTCGATCCTCTGTTTCCAAGATTCGGTTCTCGGCCTGGTCCACTCTGCTGTTTGTCCTTTTCAATTCTTCTCTGAATTCCCGAAATTCGGCCGTAACATCTCGGCGAAATCGTCGTAGTTCCTCAAATAGTGATTTCAGGCTAACCCTTTTGTTAGCTATCACCAGCTCCTCGTCTTCTGAACGGGGATCTTCCAGTTCAGATTCTCCGGCCGATACGTGTCCTGGCCTGGAGAATTTCAGTTTCTTCTGTTTTCCTTTAGACATGATGATTTTGTCTTTTGATTTTCACTCCTCCAAAAATCCGTTAAGTTTGATTTTCAAGGTGTTATCCTGGATTGAGTCTGAGAGCTTCAGTGTTAAGCTGCAGTCGCCATGGCGTCCAGACCGGAAGTCCCGAACATGAGATTTTAAACCTTATAAATTGCTCTCTTCAGACTGGTGTTTTCCCCGCTGCCTTTAAAACAAATCCGACGGCGAACGCTGGGACAGCGTGTGACGCCATTCACTCAGTAACTGGGAGGCTGCTGACAGAACACCCACATGCGCTTCTCCTCATCTCCGGTGATTTCAACCATATTTCACTGTCCCCCATTCTGCCCACATTCACCCAATATGTCACATGCCACACTAGAGACAATAAAACACTGGACTTATTCTATATGAATACTAAGGAGGCGTACACCTCATCGCCACTCCACCCCCCTCGGGAGATCGGATCACAACTTGGTTCATCTCCTGCCAGTGTACAAACCCCTAGTACACAGACAGCCTCCGGTCATGCGCACGGTGAAGATATGGTCTGAGGAGGCAATGGACGCGCTAAAGGAATGTTTTGAAATCAATGCCTGGGAGCAGCTCTGTGATCCGCATGGTTAGGACATCAATGGCCTCACTCACACCATCACGGACTACATCAACTTCTGTGTGGACAACACCATACCCACCAAGATCACATGGTGTTGCTCGAACAACAAACCCTGGATCAACCTTGAGATAAAAACACTTCTGAGAGAGAAGAAGAGGATCTTCAGGTCGGGGAACAGGGAGATGCTGAAGTCCGTACAGAGGGAGCTAAGGAAGAAGATCAGAGAAGGCATGGACAGCTTCAGGAAGAAGATGGAGGACAAGCTGCAACGGAGCAACATCGGCAGGGTCTGGAGAAACCTCAAAACCATCTCTGGGCTCCAGAATACCTCCTCCCAGGCCACGGGGGGCAGGGAGTGGGTGAACAATCTGAGCCTGTTTATTAATAGGTTTGACCAACCGCCCTCCCCGCCCCCCCGCCTGCACACCAACCACTGCTGCCTCTAAAGTCATCGAGACCTGCTGTCCACACCCCACTCTACCAACACCCCCCCACTCCCAGCATACAGCCCCCCAACCTGACCCTCACTAAGACCCAGGTGAGGACGGAGCTGAGGAAGATCAAGGTGAGGAAGGCCTCGGGACCGGATGGCATCAGCGCAAAGCTCCTCAAGTCCTGCACAGACTAGCTGTGTGGGATTGTAGAGCACATCTTCAACCTGAGCCTGAAGCTGGGGATGGTACCACAGTTGTGGAAAACATCTTGTGTGGTACCTGTACCAAAGACTTCCCACCCCAAAGACCTGAACAGCTACAGACCAGTGGCCCTGACGTCTCACATGATGAAGACCCTGGAGAGACTGCTCCTTGCTCACCTCCGCCCCCTGGTGGGACCAGCGGTGGATCCACTTCAGTTTGCCTACCAGCATGGCATTGGGGTGGAGGATGCAGTGATCTTCCTCCTTCATCATTCCCTGTACCACCTGGAGAAGCCTGGGAACGCGGTGAGGATCATGTTCTTTGACTTCTCCAGTGCTTTCAACACCATCCAACCGATGATCCTGAGGGACAAGCTGCTGTGCGCAGGGGTGGACCAGCACCTGTCATCATGGATCCTGGACTACCTCACAAACCAGCCACAGTTTGTGAGAACCTGGGATTGTGTGTCCGACACGATCATCGGCAGCACGGGGGCCCCCCAGGGAACGGTTTTGGCTCCCTTCCTGTTCACCCTTTATACTGCGGACTTCTCACACAACACAACACACTGCTATCTACAGAAGTTCTCTGACGACTCTGCGATCGTCGGCCTCATCTCCAACGGAGATGAAGCTGAGTATAGAGGACTTATCCAGGACTTCGTGGACTGGTGCCATCGGAACTGCCTCCAGATCAATGCGAGGAAAACTAAGGAGCTCGTGGTGGACGGCCACAGGTGAGGACAACCCCTCACAGCACCAGTAAACATCCAGGGAACAGACATTGAGTTGGTGACATCCTACAAGTACCTGGGTGTTCATCTGAACAATAAACTAGACTGGTCACACAATACCGACGCACTCTACAAGAAGGGACAGCGCAGGCTGTTCCTACTGAGGAGGCTCAGGTCTTTTGGTGTACAAGGGGTGCTCCTGAAGACATTCTACGACACGGTGGTGGCATCAGCCATCACTTTTGGAGTGGTCTGCTGGGGCAGTGGCATTACAGCAGCCGATAGGAAGAGACTGAACAAACTGATCAAGAAAGCTAGCTCTGTCCTGGGGCAGTGCCTTGATCCAGTGGAGGAGATAGGAGAGAGAAGGATGGTGGCTAAACTGTCATCCCTGCTGGAGTCCGAGTCCCACGCTATGCAGGACATACTGAACGCACTGAGGAGCTCATTTAGCAGTAGGCTACATCATCCTAGGTGCGCGACCGAGAGGTTTCGCAGGTCCTTCCTACCTACGGCTGTCAGACTGTATAACCTAAGCAGGGCTGCTCGCAGAGATTGTAAAAAAACGTGACGACCTAATAGTATTGAATGCAAAAGATGCAACAGACTTACACAAATGGCCCCCTCCAGTATACAACTAGGACAATATCAGTCGCTATGGAGGGTGACAATATGTATGGGTACACATACTATGTAGGATAACTAAGTAGACGGTTATGCTGTTTATTGCATCTAGCTACAATGCACCGCACTGTGTATATATATTTTTTTATTTATGTGTACATACAGTATGTATATTCACTGCTCTTATTTTCTTATCTTCTAAATTATTGCTCCGAGTGTTGCTGACCCTGTGCTGTTGCAATCCTGGAATTTACCCATTGTGGGACTAATAAAGGCTTATCTTATCTTATCTTATCTTAAACGGCTGTGGTGAAGCCCCTTTTGAAGAAGAGTAATTTGGATCCTTATATTCTCAGTAACTATTGACCTGTATCCAACTTACCGTTTTTAAGTAAAGTTTTGGAAAAAATTGTATTCTTCCAGTTAAAGAAGAATACAATACCATGGGCAGCACTGTGGTGCAGTGGTTAGCACTGTTGCCTTACAGCTAGAAGGTTCCAGGTTTGAATCCCCAGGTTGGCAGGGGTTGGAACCTTTCTGTGTGGAGTTTGCATGTTCTCCCTGTGCTGTGTGGGTTTACTCTGGGGGCTCCGGTTTCCTCCCACAATCCAAAGACATGCATGTTAGGTTAATTGGTTGTTCTAAATTGTCCCTAGATATCTGTCTCCTATAGGCCCTTAGAGTAGAGGGTTAGTGCTAGTGAAGCGCTTTGAGTGGTCTTTGAGACTAGAAAAACGCTATATAAGTACAGGTCCTTATGCCTTAAATAATTTTCTTATTGACCAAAACATTTTTGAGAAATTTCAATCTGGTTTTAGGACAAACCACAGTACCGAGACAGCCCTTTTAAAAATCGTTAATGATATCAGGTGTAACATGGACTCCCACAAACTGTTAGTCCTGGTGCTGTTGGATCTCAGCGCTGCCTTTGATACAGTAGCTCACCACATTTTATTAAGCAGACTCAAACACCTGGTGGGCTTCTCAGGTACTGTTCTTGAATGGTTTCATTCCTATCTCACAGATCGTCACCATTTTGTAAGTATGGATACATGTTCTTTGACAATCCATGAAATCAAGTGTGGGGTACCCCAAGGTTCAATTTTAGGGCCAATACTTTTTAATCTTTATATGTTACCACTTGGGGATGTTATCAGGAGACATGGCATCAATTTTCATAGCTTTGCTGATGATACACAACTGTACATTGCCGTGTCTCCCGATAACACAAAACCAATTAATGCTCTTTTGAACTGTATTTTAGATATACAGTCATGGATGGCAGAGAACTTCCTACAGCTCAACCTGACATATTTATTGGCCCAGGAAACATGCACGCAGGCTCAGGTAAGATTTGATAGCTTTATTTAACAGCAAAGGAGTGTTTGGGTGCGTGTATGAGATATGTATGTGGATTGTGGGTGGACGATGAGAGTCGGGAACAGAGCAGCACGCCGTGCAGCCAGATAACCCTATGGGAAGAACAGAGACAGGGAAATTAGCTGGGCTTAACCACATGGGGAAATAATACAGAATGATGCTCACTTGCAGAAGGGAAGGTGGCTGGCGTTGGCTAGGATCTTCAGCCTGGGAGACAGCGCCCTGCTGCGCACACGACGAGACGTGAAGATGCGGGAGAAGGAGATGGCGAAGATGGGAGAGTCCGCCGCCAGGGAATCCACCTGTGCACAGGGGAAGACTGATAGACAGGTAAGTGGCAAACAGCTTACGTGTCGTAGCAAAGAGTGGCAGGATGGGAAGAGACGATCCTGCTGAGGGTTTGAGCGCGTAGTAGAACAGACGGCTCCAGACCGATGCTCAGGGCCGAGTGGAATAAATAGCCCATCACTGACAAGGCGCAGGTGTGCGCGCAGCTGAGGTGGATGCCTGAGAGCAGCGAGTTGTGACAGTATTCCCCCCCCCCCGGGTGCGCCCGGTGGAACTCCGTGATGAGATCTTTGTCCAGCACAAAAGATGAGCGCACCCAGGATCTTCACTCTGGGCCATATCCCTCCCAATCAACCAAGTACTGCAGCCCACGACCTCGACGCCGGGAGTCCAGGATGGAAGCAACTCCCCACGCCGGGTGGCCGTCGATCATCATGGGAGTGGGCGGCGCCCTAGGAGGAGGACAGAGTGGGTCGGTGATCATGGGCTTGATCCTAGACACATGAAAAGTGGGACACACACGGGGGGGGGGGGGGGGGAAACGCACAGTCACCGGGTTGATAATTTTGGAGATGGTGAAGGGACCGATGAAACGTGGAGCCAGCTTCCTCTTCTCAGCCTTGAGATTGATGTCCTGAGATGACAACCAGACCCGTTGGCCCACCTGGTAACTGGGAGCCGGCTTCCTGTGGCAATTGGCAATGGTGCTGTTGCGCGCCGCCGTGCATAAAAGCGCCTCGCGCGCCCTGGTCCACAAGCTCCGGCAGCGTCTCACATACACCTGGATAGATGGAACAGCCAACTCACTCTCCTGCTCGGGAAACAAGGGGGGGTCGTAGCCCAATGACGCCCTGAAGGGGGACATCCCGGTAGCCGATGACCGGCAAGTGCCGTATTGTGGGCGTACTCCACCCAGGCCAAGTAAGTTCTCCAGGAGGATGGGTTAGAGGAGGTGACGCAGCGCAGGGCAGCCTCCAGCTCCTGATTGGCGTGCTCACACTGCCTGTTGGATTGGGGATGATGACCGGAGGAAAGACTCACCGTAGCCCCCAGGGCGTTGCAAAAGCACCTCCACACTTGAGACACGAACTGAGGCCCCCGATCAGACACGACGTCCACTGGGATCCCGTGCAGCCTGACCACATGTTGGACAAGGAGGTCGGCCGTCTCTCGTGCCGAAGGGAGACCCCGGAGCGGCACAAAGTGGGGGGCCTTGGAGAACCGATCCACAATCGTCAGAACCGTGTTGTAGGTGTTAGAGACAGGGAGACCAGTAATGAAGTCGAGGGCGATGTGCGACCAGGGCCTGCCCGGGACCGGCAGGGGCTGGAGTAGGCCCGCGTGGAGGGGGGGGGGGGAATTCGGGGTCTTGCCAGTAGCACACTGGGGGCAAGCCTGGATGTAATTGGCGACATCCCTTTGGAGACCGGGCCACCAGAAGGAGCGTTGAAGGAGGTCCACCAGTCGGGAGACACCAGGGTGACAGGCGAGCTTGGACGTGTGGGCCCAGTGAATGACCACCCCACGAACAGCTGATGGAATGAAGAGCCTCCCATCCGGACCGCCACCAGGGTCCGGTTCAACCTCCAGTGCCTTCCGGATCTTGTCCCTGATGGACCAGGAGACCGCCCCCACAACACACGAGCTGGGCAGGATGGTGTGGTCCAGCTCCTCCGGAGCCTCAGGAGCGAACTGTCTAGACAGGGCGTCGGGCAACCCATTCTTGGAGCCTGGATGGTAGGTGATGGTGAACTGGAACCGAGCAAAAAACAGAGACCAGCGCGCCTGGCGGGCATTCAGACGCCTGGCTGACCTCAAATACTCGAGATTTTTGTGGTCCGTCCAAACCACAAAAGGCTGAGCTGCCCCCTCCAGCCAGTGGCGCCACTCCTGCAGCGCGAGCTTGACAGCTAGAAGTTCCCTGTCGCCGACGTCATAGTTTTGCTCGGCCGCTGACAGCCGCCGGGAGAAGAAGGCGCAGGGCCGCTTGACTCCATCCACCGGTGACCGCTGGGAAAGCACCGCCCCCACCCCCGTGTCAGAAGCGTCCACCTCCACCAGACACTGCAGCGCGGGGTCAACCTGGGTTAGGACCCAGGAGGAAGAGAACTCCGTCTTCAGGGTCTCGAACGCGGTCGCCGCCTCCTCGGTCCACTGGAAGGGCACCTTGGGGGAAGTGAGGCGGGTCAGGGGAGTAATGATGGCGCCAAAGTTGGGGACAAAGCAACGGTAGAAATTGGCAAAGCCGATGAATTGTTGCACCTGTTTCCTGGAGGCAGGCGTGGGCCACTCGACCACCGCTTTAACCTTGGCGGGGTCGGGGAGAATCTGGTTATGGGAAATAACAAATCCCAGGAAAGAGGTGGTCTTGGCATAAAACTCGCATTTCTCCGCCTTGATGTAAAGCCTGTTCTCCAACAACCGCTGCAGAACCCGCCTCACGTGAGCCTGGTGCTCCTCCCGAGACCTGGAGAAGATGAGAATGTCATCCAAGTATACGAAGACGAAGACCCTCAGGAAATCTCGCAGGACATCATTGATGAGCCGCTGGAAGACGGTGGGAGCGTTGGTGAGCCCGAACGGCATTACTAAGTACTCGAAGTGGCCGCTGGGCGTCCGAAAGGCCGTCTTCCACTCATCGCCCTCCCGGATCTGGACAAGATGGTAGGCGCTGTGGAGGTCTAACTTCGTGAACCAGGTCGCCCCCTGGAGGGAGTGGAAAGCAGTGTCTATAAGAGGCAGGGTGTAGCGGTCCTTCACCGTGATGTCATTGAGGGCCCTGAAGTCGATACACGGACGAAGGGACCCATCCTTCTTGGAGACAAAGAAGAAACCAGCACCAAGCAGGGACGAGGAGGGGCGAATGATCCCAGCGCTGAGCGACTCCCTGATGTACGTGTCCATTGCCTCACATTCAGGAGCAGAAAGGCTGTATAGGCGGCCGGATGGTAATGGCGCCCCTGGGCGGAGGTTTATGGCACAGTCATATGGGCAGTGAGGAGGAAGAGAGATCGCCTTGGACTTGCTGAACACGATTCCCAAGTCATGGAACTCCTGGGGCACCAGAGTGAGGTCCGGAGGAGAGGAGACCGGAGCGGGTGGAGGAGAGGATGGGGCGCATGCCGCAGACTGGAGACAAGTGCTCATGCAGAAGGAGCTCCATGAGAGGACACTACCAGATTGCCAATCGAGGATGGGGTTGTGCAGACGCAGCCACGGGTAACCCAGGATGATGGGAGCTGCAGAGGAAGACAAGACATACAGGCAGAGGTCCTCACGGTGGTTGCCCGAAATTATTATTGGCACCGGCTTGGTGCGGTGTGTCACTACTCCCAGGGGCGAGTGAGAAAGGGTGACAAGGTTGACAGGAGCTGACAATGGCTGACAGGGTATACCCAAACGGGTTGCCAGGCTCTTTGAAATAAAGCTTTGCTCTGCCCCCGAGTCCACCAGTGCGTGAGTGAGGTGCCCGGTGGAGTTGTGGCAAAATCTAATGGGCAGAGTGCAGTTGGAGAGGGGATTTGGCCGGTTAGAGTCCGCGAGGCCCCCTACAGTGACTCGCGGACACCCCCGTTTGGCTTGGCCGGGCATTGCTCCACGGTATGCTGATCGCCTCTGCAATACATGCAGAGGCCCAGCTCCCGTCAGCATTATCTCTTCACTAGAGGGAGCCTGGTTCGCCCGACCAACATAGCCTCTGGCTCATCGGCGGACTCCGGAGCGGATAATGCCAGGGGGCGAGACTGAGGAACGTGGGCGGAGAATCCGCATGGGCGGCTGATAGACTTCCGCTCGGCGGCCTGCTCCCGCAGCCTGTTATCCAAGCTAATGGTTAGAGAAATTAGCTCGGACAGCCGCCCTGGAAGGTCCCGGCTGGCCAACTTATCCCGCAGACCAGAACTGAGGCTACGGAGGAAAATGCTGCAGAGAGATGCCTCACCCCAGCCAACCTCCTCCACTGCCACCCGGAAGTCAACAGTGTAATCTGCCGCCAACCGGCTACCCTGTTGAAGGCTAAGGAGCTGGTCGGCGAGGACGCTGTCACGACGCGAGTGATCAAACACCTCGAGAAAGTCCCGCACGAACTGGTCATTGGGGAGGCTCGCGTAGCTGGGCTTCGACATGACGGCGTAAGCTCAAGCTAACGCTCGCCCCTCCAAGAGATTAGCCATATAGCTAATTTGGCTGTGGTCTGAGGGGAAATCCCCGGGAACGCGCAGGAACACCGACTCACACTGCAAGATGAACCCCCGTGCCTCACTGAGCTTCCCGTTGAAGCGAGCGGGGGTTGGGATCGGAGTGAGCCGGGTCGGCGCTCCTGAGCTAGGCTGGCCAGCCGCAGAGGCGGCCGAAGCCGGTCCACCCTGATGAGCCGGGGGGAATGCCTGCTGGGGGTCAAGATGGTCTAACCGGTGAGTTATCATAGCCAGTTGGTTAAGTATCACCTGCTGTTGATGAGCTATCATATCCACCCGAGCTTCGAGGGTGGAAAAACGGCGTGCGAGCCCGCTCTCCGCTGGGCCGCTTTGCTGGAGCCGTACTGACATATTGATCGGCCCAGGAAACACGCATGCAGGCTCAGGTAAGATTTGATAGCTTTATTTAACAGCAAAGGAGTGTTTGGGTGCGTGTATGAGATATGTATGTGTATTGTGGGTGGACGATGAGAGTCGGGAACAGAGCAGCACACCGTGCAACCAGACAACCCTATGGGAAGAACAGAGACAGGGAAATTAGCTGGGCTTAACCACATGGGGAAATAATACAAAATGATGCTCACTTGCAGAAGGGAAGGTGGCTGGCGTTGGCTAGGATCTTCGGCCTGGGAGACAGCGCCCTGCTGCGCACACGACGAGACGTGAAGATGCGGGAGAAGGAGATGGCGAAGATGGGAGAGTCCACCGCCAGGGAATCCACCTGTGCACAGGGGAAGACTGATAGACAGGTAAGTGGCAAACATCTTACGTGTCGTAGCAAAGAGTGGCAGGATGGGAAGTGACGATCCTGCTGAGGGTTTGAGCGCGTAGTAGAACAGACGGCTCCAGACCAATGCTCAGGGCCGAGTGGAATAAATAGCCCATCACTGACGAGGCGCAGGTGTGCGCGCAGCTGAGGTGGATGCCTGAGAGCGGCGAGTTGTGACACAACCACGGCAAAACAGAAGTTTTAATCATTGGTCCTGAAGACAAGAGAGAGAAACTTTTACCAAAATTGCTAGGTCCAAAACCTACACATTGTGTCAAGAACCTGGGTGTTCTTTTAGACTCTGACTTTAATTTTATTTCACACATTAAAAATGTAACAAAAATTGGATTTTACCATCTTAGGAATATAGCCAGAGTCTTCCCTTTTCTCTCTCTTGCCAGCACGGAGGTCCTGATGCATGCTTTTATTACTAGTCGTATAGACTATTGTAATGCCCTGCTCTCTGGTCTTCCTCAAAAAAGAATATCACATCTCCAACTGCTCCAAAATTCAGCAGCACAAGTGTTAACGAGGACCAAGGGGTGGGTGCATATTACACCAGTTTTAGAATTGCTGCATTGGCTCCCTGTGCGTTTTAGGATCGATTTTAAGGTTCTCCTAGTTGTTTTTAAATGCCTCAATGGTCTTGGGCCTTCTTGTCTATCTGAGCTGCTTTTATCTTATGAGCCCTTGCAGACCCCGAGGCCCTCTGGTACTGGTCTTTTACTGGTTCCCAAAGTCAAGACCAAGACCTTTGGTGAAGCTTCCTTTCACTATTATGGTCCTCATCTATGGAACAGCCTGCCAGAGAGCCTCAGGGCCACAGAGTCAATAGATGCTTTTAAGAACAAGCTCAAGACCCACCCTTTTAGTTTGTCTTTTAATAAACCTAACTATTACTGAAGTAGTCATTTATGTTCCATTGTAAGTATGGGTTTTTAGTTCCTTTTTTATGTGTTCTTAGTTTCTTTTTGTACCTTTTTAAATTTTGTCTTTTAACAAACCGTTTAACCATTATTGAAGTGGTCATTTAGGTTCCTTTGTTTTACATTCTTCTTAGCCCCATTTGCTTTTAGATTTTCTAAGTTTGATGTGTTTTTAGCTCAGTTTCTAAGTATGGGTCTTTAGTTCCCTTTGCTCTATGTGTTCTTAGTTTTATCTTGTATTTTATGTGTTTTAGCTCCAGTGTTTCTTCAGTGGGGCCCCTCATGCCGGATGCTGCCTAGCCCATCTGCAGGGGTGTTGGTCTCATGGGTCGGTCTAGCTTGGATGGGTGGGTGTTTTATACCACTGCCTACAGCTGTGGTGCGGGGCCCCGGCCTGTCCTGGTTGGGGCGGCCTTTGTGGCGCCTTCTGTGGTTTTGGGCTGTGTGGTCTTCCGGCGTGGGGGGCTCCACAGGATGGTTGCTTCTTCACGTGGTGACTCGATGCCGAGCAATGTCCCTTTTATTTTATATGTGTATAAGAGAAGTAGGGGGTGATGTATGTGCCTGTGTGTGTTGTGTTTGTGGGTATGTTTTTGGAAGGGGTGGGGATGTATCGTGTAAAATATGTCACTAAATGTGTCTACTGTTTTTATCTATGTAAAGCACTTTGTGCAGCATCTAAATGTTTAAAAAGTGCTATACAAATAAAGTTTGATTGATTGATATGTTTTACTGTTCTGACACTATACCTGTACTGTAAAAAAGAATGCATTGACATTTGGCAGTAAAATGTAAATCAGTTTAATATTTACAGCGTTATTACTTTAACAATCTCTTGTGACTTAAACACTGAGTAAAAGAATGTTGTCTCACCCAAGGGTGAAAATATGACCGACATATTTCAGTCTCATAACCATGCTTTCAACTTTACCTGTCAAATGGTGTCAAAATGATGGTCCTCCTCATAGAACATATTTAATGAAAATGGTAAAAAAAAAAAAAAAAAAAGATACTGCTATAGGAAAGTTACATATATTTTAAAAGATGTAAGCATATAACACCTCTGTCAAAGCTTTCTTTTTGGAAGCTTTCATAATTCCAGTGTTGTATAAGGATTACATGAGCTCCTTATAAAACCACAGTTGTCCCATTTATTCAGCACACACTGCAGAACACGCAGGAAGTGTGTGTGTGTGTGTGCATGATAAAGAGATAAGCTGTCACTGAATATTGTAACCTGAACAGTAACACGAGTTTGCACAGGCACATGTAACACCCATGTATCATTGTAAACACTCATCTCATGGAACAACTAGAAAAGCACTCAGAGAGTGCATACCGCCACCAAGGCTCCTTCCATCCCTCATGGATCACCTCCAAAATGTAATGAGTTTGTGTGTAGGCCACGAGCCAGTTGTGGTGAAAATTGCATCAAAGTTCTATCCAGTAGTTTTGGAGGATTCTTGCTGACACACTGTGAGAAGATAAGAGCCTTGGTGGAGGTATGCATTCTCAGATAATCACCAAACTGTAATGGTTTCCTCTCTAGCCCAACAACCACCTCTGGTAAAAAAAAATAAAATCATCCAAATCCTTTCAGTAGTTTTGGAGTGTTCTTGCTAACACACTGTGATAAGATAAGCGCCTTGGTGGAGGAATACATTCTGGGATCATTACCAAAATGTAATGGGTTCACCTCGAGGCCAAGGACCACGTCATAGTTTTTGTGTAATCCTGCTGCACAAATACAAAGTCCTTTGTGGAGGTATGCACTCTATGATCATCACCAAAATTTAATGGGTTCATCCTTGGCCCAAGCGCTACCTCTGGTGAAAATTTCATCAAAATCCATAAAATAGGTTTTGCATAATCCTGCTAACAAACAGACAGACAGACAGACAAACAAACAAACACACAAACCACCCCGATTATATTACCTCCTTGGCGGAGGTAATAATAAGAAACTGATAATGACAGAGCATTCTCTCTCTCTGACTGGCTCAATAATTCATGTCTTCTACTAAACTGTTAGTTTCTACTAAACTGTTAGGTTAATTGGCTGTTCTAAATTGTCCCTAGATATTTGTTTCCTATAGGCCCTTAGAATAGAGGGTTAGTATTAATGAAAGCGCTTTGAGTGGTCTTTGTGACTAGAAAAGCGCTATATAAGTGCAGGTTAGTTAGTTAGTTACTAAACACTAAAAAACTGTTTGCATGATGTTTCCCAAACAACGATCAAATATTACAAACTCAAACATTTTCTTAAAAGGGAAAGAGCTGCAAGTAGTTGAGGAATTTAAATACCTTGTGTCATGGATGGTCCTCATGAGCCATCAATAAGACGCTATAGGCCAGCCGGTGAGTTTGCACAGTTTATTAAAGGAAGGATAATGATAAAGTAATGAGCCACGGGGGGCTAAAACACACTATAACTATAACACAGGCTATGACAAGGAGGAACAGATTCACAATGAACACACTTACAGGGAAAGGAGAAAAGGAATAAAAGAAAAGGAGAAAAGAAGAGACAAAGAATGCAAATAACAGGAGAAGGTCTATAACCAAAATACACAGGCCCATAAGACACAGTGTGGCAGTCAGAAATCATCCCTCAGACAGAGGAGGGGGGAGAGAAAAAAAAAGGCACGCTAAACAGTGGTGAATACATAGACCAAAATAGAGCAAATGACAACACACCAGAGCGACCTTTATATTTTAGTGGAAATAAGAAACACACGGGGATGACGGCAGGAAGAGTCCAATGAGACACGAACAGTTCTGGTTGTCTACCTGCATCCAACATCCAGATAGCTGGCCAGGGGAAAAGGAAGAGTTCGGGCAGCCTACCCCAGTCCCAGGCCCGGAGAAACACGACCTTTGGTGGCCGGACCAGGTTGCCAAGCAGACAGTCTAGTTGTTCGGGTGGCCGACCCAGAACGTCAAACAGGCGAGGCAGTCCTCCAGGCGGCTGACCCGCATCGCTCAGCCACCAGGACCGCAGGGGAGAAAACGACAACGGCTTCCCTGTAGAGAGGGATAGCGAGGGAGAGCCGAGCCAAATATGGGGAACCCCAACGGCACCCAGTGGAGAAGAATTGGGGGAAGGATGATGGGCCAGTCCAGCGTCAGACGGCAGAGGATCTGCAGCTCCCTGACCGACCTTGAACCGGTCAGCGCTGCACCCACAACGGACCCCAATTGGGCCGAAGCAGCACCCACGTCGGACCCCGACTGGGTCAATGCCGCACCCGCGATGGACCCCAACTGGGTCGGCGCAGCACCAGGGACGACCTCCAAACCCAAACCCGGAACCTCCAGCACAGCGACCGGGATTGACTCTGCACCAGTGACCCTGGGAGAAGGCTCGGGAGAAGGAGAAGAACTGGGATCAGGATCACCGGTAGCGACAGAGCCCAGTGAGACGAGCTTGGATGCAGCGGACGGCTGCACTTGGCTCGTCTCCCCGAGAGACAGGCAAAAATGCTCCAGAACAGACAGAAGGAAGACAAAATAGAGCACTTGCCTGCACTCGAGTTCTGTCGCCGTCCAGAACTTCGATGATCCGGGTTCAGAAGGCAGAAGGATGTCCTCTGGCTCCCACTTGGCTACGGCAGGCCCCGCAGCCAGCATGATGGTTTCCACAGCCTGAGGACCCTCCAACGCTGATGACCACGCTGACGACCCGCACGGCATGGCGGAAGGAGATCCTCAACCTGCTGAGTCGGACCGCTCTTCTGTGAAGACCCGGGGATGCTTCATCATCGGCGCAGGCTCCAAACTGCAGTCTGCTCTCCTCCTCTGCCTATGACGTGGCTGCGGGGCTGGAACCAGGCTCTCCAGGGCTGCAGGCTCCCTCCTTGTCCGGCGGCGTAGGTTTGGCGCCGTGGAACGCTCAGGAGAAGGAGACACAAAGGTAGCAGGTCCATTACTAATTACTGCAGCAGATGGACGGAGTTCAGGGGACTGTGAACCCCGAACTCCGCCCCCAGGAATCAAGCAAGGCAATTCATCCAATGTGGGAACAGAATGAAAAGTTACTTGCCTGATCCGTAGAGGCCCGATAGAGCCCGCTGCAGTGGACTTCGTTCCTCCCTTTCCCTGCTGGATGGTGACGGAGGGCCCCCTGGAAGGACGAGGAGGAGCCGTTCGCGATGGACCGATGACGGGCTTCACCGAAGCAGGACTCATGGCACTCACAACAGCCGGGGAAGACGTCGAGGAGGAGGGGATGACAGCTGAGGTGATCTGGGCAAGAGGAGCTGACGGGACAGCAGGGAAAGATGACCCGGAGGGAGAGGCTGTGGGAATTCCCTCCTGACGAGACGCCGAAGAGGCAGCTGACTGGGAGGTAGAGTTCTTTCGACGACCCAGAACAGGATCCGGACGGGGTTCTCGCTGAGGCTTACTGTCGGCCGTGTGACGACAGTTACCGGCAGAGGGCGAGGCGAAGGAGAGGTTCGGGAAACGCCGCTCCTGCACAGAAACAGGCGAGTAAGTCGGCGTACTCTGGATAATCACCTAGTTCAGGATTTCTCTCCACCAGCCTGACTGCCGCCGTCACATGCCTAATGATCTGTGTGGGGTGGGCAGCGGAGCGAGCTGCAGCCACTCGGTCCCGGATGGAAGCAGCTGACAGCTGTAACTTCTCCGGGGGAATCCCGACTGACGTCTCACTCCTTAGGGACTCACCCCTGGGTGGTGCAAACTCCTGGACTGGAACGGGGACAGGAACGGGATCCCGAAGCGAGGAGCGAGGGTGCCTACTCTTCGGCTTCCTGCCAGAGTTTCCCTCCAGCCCACGGAGTCTCTCCCGGTGCGCAGAGATGTCTGCCTTCCTCGCAATGACTTCAGGGTGGTTGGAGTAGCGAGGAAGGCAATTAATGATGTCCTCAGCGTGGTCCAGATGCCAGTGTACATCGCTGGGAGTGTCATAGAGGCCAGCAGTGAAGAGAGTTCCATCAACGTAGTCCAGGGCCTCCGCCAGCTCGTAGCCCAGGCTCCGAGCGCGGCCCCTGAATGACGACATGACCTCCCAGCACACAGGTACCCAGACAGGGAAAAACAAGTTCAATTCAGGCAAAACTCACGGCGACCGGCGTCTCAGTCTGGCCGCAGTCTACTGTCATGGATGGCCCTCACCATTTCATTTCAATAGACCAAGAAAAGGCGTTTGACCTCGTTGAACATCCATACCTTTGGCAGACACTAGAAGCCTTCGGTTTCAGCTCAGGGTTCATCGCCAAGATCCAAGCCTTGTATAGAGACATTGAGAGCATTCTTAAGATTAATGGTGGTTTGAGTACTCCTTTCAAATTTGAAAGGGGTGTCCGACAGGGCTGCCCCCTCTCAGGTATGCTGTACTCTCTTGCCATCAAGCCTCTCCTTTGTAAACTAAGGCAAGGCCTCACTGGTTTTAAAGTCCCCAACTCTGACTCTGTTTTTAAAGTGTCTGCATATGCTGATAATGTTGTTGTTTTTACAAGAAATCAAAATGATGTAGACTGTGGAGCGTGTAAATGAAGAGGCAGATTTGTTTCAGACGATTTATTACACACTCTCACATCTCAAGCACAGACCGAATGAATACTCCAGCAGAAAACCCCTCTCTTAAGTCTCATGGCATTCTTCTGGCATTTTCTCACACACAAGATGACCTTCGCGTTACACTGCATTCAACCCCCTCATCCTTGACACCTCCCTGTTATCTCACCAGGAATCCCCGGCTCTTTGTTCCCACTATCTCTTGTCTGAGATGCTACACAATCAGGCTCTCCCAAGGTGCTACACCACCACCCCCTAGCATCTTAGATAGGACAATAGAATAACAGTCCACATGCTGTGATAGAACAATTGAACATCAGTCCACATGCTGCTTGGGCTTCCGTCTTCTCCCGTATCTGCTGTAACCGGGTTTCACCGCCTCCGCGGCGCTGCCATGCCTATGGGGGGCTGTTGCTAGGGGGGGGAACCACTTCGGTCTGTCCGTGTGGCTGCTCTAGTGAATCGTTTCCCTGGGGAGCTCTCCGTGGGGGTCTTCCACGCCGAGGGGCCCTCGCCAACAGCACCTGCTCGTCCGCCACAACGAAAGCGGGTTTGAGTCTGTCTATGCCAATTTTTCCCCTCCTACCCCCCAAGTCTAGCAAAAAATGCTTATCCCCTGTTTCCAGCACTCTGAACGGTCCATCATAGGGTGGGCGCAGTGGAGGGCGGTGGGCGTCGTGTCTGACAAACACGAACTCCGCGTTCTTCAAAGTTTTAGGCACAAAAACACGCAGAAAACTGTGGTGGGCAGGGCCCGGCAGCGTGCCTGTGTTTGCGCTATGCTGCAAAAGCTGAGACGGGCAGCTGCCCGGCGCGGGATTATCTGGTAGAAATTCCCCGGGCAGCCGTAGTGGCTGCGCAAAAACGAGCTCTGCTGGGGAAGCTTCCAGATCCTCTTTCGGCCCTGGAGCGCAACCCCAATAAAACCCACGGTAGCCTGTCTACCCAATTTGCATCCGTCAATGAAGCCCTGAGTGCGGCTTTCAGTGATCTATGAAAACGCTCGCATAACCCATTAGCCTGTGGGTTGTACACGGTTGTGCAGTGAATTGTAATACCCAGGCTGTGGGCCATTGCGGACCAGAGTTCGGAAACAAATTGAGGGCCCCTGTCGGACGTAATGTCCGACGGGACTCCAAAACGCACCACCCATGCTGTTAAAAAAGCGCGCGCCACCTCCACGGACGTGGTTGCCGCCAGCGGGACCGCTTCTGGCCAGCGCGTGGTGCGGTCCACCATTGTCAGGAGGTGCGTGCACCCCTGTGATGGCGGGAGGGGGCCCACGAGGTCCACGTGAACATGGTCGAACCTCTTAGCCGGAATACGAAACGGCTCCAAGGGAGCCTTCGTGTGTCTGTGTACTTTGGCTCGTTGGCACGCCATGCAGGCTGCGGCCCACTCTTTCACTTGTTTGCGTAGGCTCGGCCACACAAATTTCTCTCCCACCATTTTGACCGACGCGTGCACTCCTGGGTGCGCCAAAGTGTGAACCGACTCGAACACGCGGTGGCGCCACGCGGCCGGGACCACCGGATGCGGGCGACCCGTGGAGACATCGCAGATTAGGGTGAGGCCGCCATCCTGCAGCACCCTGCTCTCCAGCCTTAACCCTGTTGGTCCAGACTGGAGCGCGCGCACGTCTGCATCGCTCATCTGCTCCGCGGCCATGGCTGCATAGTCCATCCCCACGCAGACGGGGGCCACTACGGCGCGCGAGAGGCAGTCCGCCACCACATTCAATTTACCAGACACATGCTGAATATCAGTAGTAAACTCTGAGATCGCGGCCAGCTGTCTCTGCTGCTGGCCCGACCACGGTTCCGAAACCTTGGCCATTGCGAATGTTAGCGGCTTGTGGTCTACGAACGCGGTGAAGCTGCGCCCTTCCAGCCAGAACTGGAAGTGGCGAATGGCCAGGTGGAGAGCCAGCAACTCTTTGTCGAACGCGCTGAATTTACATTCGCTGTCGTGCAAAGTTCTGCTGAAAAAAGCAAGCGGCTGCCAAGCCCCGGCGACGCGCTGCTCCACGACAGCCCCTATGGCTACATCTGAAGCGTCGGTGGTGAGCGCTATGAGGGCCATCGGGTCTGGATGCGCCAGCAGTGCGGCGTTTGCCAGAGCTGCTTTAACTTCCGAGAACGCCCGCTCTCGCTCCGGGGACCATTCAACCCTGTCCGTGGGTTTCTGTTTCTTGAGCGTGGCGTATAATGGTTGCATGAGCTGCGCTGTGCGGGGAAGGAAACGGTTATAAAAGTTCACCATTCCCAAAAATTCCTGCAGCGCCCTGACCGTCTGAGGTCGGGGAAAATCCGCCACTGCGCGCATTTTGTCAGGCAGCGGGATCCCTCCTTCGGGAGAGACGCGGTGCCCCAAAAAATCAATCTACGTCACGCCGAACTGACATTTCGCCCGGTTGATTATTAACCCGTGCTCCTCCAACCTCCGGAAAACCGTCGTGAGGTGGGTTTCGTGTTCGTCTTCGGACGCACTGGCTACCAGGATATCGTCCAGGTAGACGAACACGAACGGGAAGTCGCGCAGCACTGCATCCATCATGCGCTAGAACGTCTGTGCCGCTCCTTTTAACCCGAATGGCATGCGCAGGAACTCGAATAAACCGAACGGAGTTATTACCGCTGTTTTGGGTATGTCCTCAGCGCGCACTGGGACTTGGTGGTAACCGTGGACCAGGTCTATTTTGGAAAAAATGCGCGCTCCGGCCAGGTGAACGGAAAAATCCTGTATGTGGGGAATTGGGTAGCGGTCGTGCGCTGTGGCGTTGTTCAACCTGTGGAAATCCCCGCACGGTCGCCACAAACCCTCAGCCTTAGGGACCATGTGTAGCGGGGATGCCCATGGGCTGTTTGAGTGCCTGATGATGCCCAACCTTTCCAGGTTGGCGAACTCCTCGCGCACTATGGCCAGTTTAGCTGCGTCCAAGCGCCGAGGTCGTGCAAAGACGGGCGGCCCGGTGGTGGTGATAAAGTGCTCCACCCCATGTTTAGCGATGGCTGCCAAAAATGTCGGGACTGTGAGTGCTGGGAACTGAGTGACCAGTGTGTGGAACTTACCGCCTGTAGCTGTGACGTTGGCTTGTGCTGTTGGCTGGGTCACTCGAGCTATACAGGAGAGAGAGTCAAAGGACAGTGCATTAACAAGGCACCTGTTAGCAACATCAACCAATAAACCATGTGCACACAGAAAATCAGCCCCCAGTATATGGTAATTCAGTGCTGCTATGACAAAAGTCCACTCATATGTACGGCTGTGTAGAGATAAGAGCAGAGTCCTCTCACCAAAGGTCTTAATATCCGAGCCGTTTGCTGCCAACATCCCGGGGCCGCTAGATCCTGCCAGCCGGTCAGCGTAGGTTGGCCGGATGAAGCTCTTCTGGGCTCCGGTGTCCACGAGGAAACACCTCCCCAAGCGTGCGTCCGTCAGGTAGAGCAGCTTGTTCTCTTCCCCGAGGGTCGCAGCTGCTACCGACCCCCGGTCTTGGCGTTTCCCGAGCGCTTGAATTGGCACGGTGGCGTACATCTGCGTGCCTTCTCTCCGAAGCGGCGGTGGTAGAAGCAGAGCGTGTCTTCCTTGCGCTCCTTGGCCCCCGCTGCTGCTACCTTCGGTGGCTCCTCGCCTCCTCTGGTCGTCTCGCTGGGCTCCGCGGCTGCCGCGTTGACTGTGATCGCCCTGGTGGCGATGATGATCCGGTCTGCCTCCTGGGCTAACGCACGGTAGTCCCGCGTGGCCAGCAATGGCGAATTGGCCAGGGCTGCTCTCGCCGCTGTCGGAAGGTTCCAGAGGAAGAGGTGGGCAAACAGAAAGTGCTCGTCGTCCGTGCCCCTTAACGCTAGCATCTTCTCCATGAGGTCTACGGCCGAACCATCTCCTAACTCGGTCCGCGTCAGGAGCCTCTCTGCTCTCTCACCGTCCGAGAGCGTGTAGCCCTGGATGAGCGCAGCCTTGAGCGCCTCGTATCTGTTGCCGGCTGGTGGCTGATCGAGCAGGCTTGCTACGTGCTGAGCTGTGCGGGCGTCGAGCGCTGTGACCACATGGTAGAATTTGGTGTCATCTGCCGTTACTCCCCGGAGGGCGAACTGAGCCTCGATGAGGTGGAACCAAGAGCGCGGGTTGTGCTGCCAGAAATCCGGTAGCTTGACTGAAACCGCACATGCGTGGCTGGAGGTTCCAGTCGGGGCTGGCTCCGGGGATCTTGCCTCGTGTTCCATAATACGTCTTGGGTCACCAGTGTGGAGCGTGTAAATGAAGAGGCAGATTTGTTTCAGACGATTTATTACACACTCTCACATCTCAAGCACAGACAGAATGAATACTCCAGCAGAAAACCCCTCTCTTAAGTCTCATGGCATTCTTCTGGCATTTTCTCACACACAAGATGACCTTCGCGTCACACTGCATTCAACCCCCTCATCCTTGACACCTCCCTGTTATCTCACCAGGAATCCCCTGCTCTTTGTTCCCACTGTCTCTTGTCTGAGATGCTACACAATCAGGCTCTCCCAAGGTGCTACAAGACTACCTTTTAAGAACTGTTAATTTTTTTGGTGAATGCTCCTCAGCGAGAGCGAATTGGGGTAAGAGTGAAGCTGTTGTGGTGGGGGGAAGACTACAAAAAATTGCCCTACCTGGTGGCCTTTCGTGGACACAGGGTGGTTTTAAATATCTTGGTGTGCTTTTAGGAAATCAGACTTTTACTGGGAAAAATTGGGAATGTTTTTTGGAAAAAGTTGAAGGAAGATTAAAAAAATGGAAATGGATTTTGCCAAACTTGTCCTTCAGAGGTCGTGTTTTAATCATCAACTGGATTGCCTCAGTGCTGTGGCATCGACTGTCTTGTCTGGACCCTCCAACCAATTTATTTGCTGGCCAGAATGCAATCTATAGGCGTGGACTTTTTCTGGGACCGTCTTCACTAGGTTCCACAGAGCATCCTGTTTTTACTGAGGGAAGAAGGTGGTCAAGGGCTCATCCATCTGGCCAGCAGGGGGGCTGTCTTTCTCCTGAAGTTCATTCAGCGACTGCTGAGTGGCCCTCTCGACCTTGTGTGGAGACCTATTGCCAGAGCTGTCCTGGCTCGCTGTGGAGGGCTGGGACTAGAGGAGTCATTGTTTTTAATGGACTTAAAGAGCCAAAAACTCCCAGAACTTCCCCAGTTTTATCAAAGTGCTTTTAAAATCTGGGGACTAACCTGGACCATGCTGCTGCCCTGTGCTTGGCTCTTGGGATTTCTTCAGTCAGAGTCATAATGAACTTGCTGAAAGACTGGAGAGACTGCCTCTCCGCAGAACACTCTGCTGTTGTTTTACACTGCAAAAACTCTGTGCGAACTGCTGATGAGCCTTTTCCTTTTAATGTTTTATCTCCTGATTTTAAAGATGGCACTGGTGTGTCTTTAAACTCTGAACACATTAACATTTGTGACTCTTCTGGTAAAAAAATGTATGGACTTTTGGTGAAAGTTTTAAATGTGGATAAGTTAAAAGGTCGAGCTGATACACCATGGAGGAAACACGGGTTTGGGTTCAGAGGTGAGGCCTGCCTGGAGAGCACTCTATAAACCACCATTAACTAAGAAGGTTGGAGACCTGCAATGGCGAGTTTTACATGGTGTTGTGGCTGTAAATGCTTTTATCTCTATTTTAAACCCAAATGTTGTTGAGGTTTGTCCATTTTGTCCTCAGAAAGAGACTGTGTTCCATTGTTTTCTGGACTGTAACAGATTGCAATTGTTGTTTGTTTTTTGGGGGAAGCTGTTTTATCTGTTTGGAGAAGTCTTTTCCCTGCAGATTTTTATCTTGGGTTTTCCATATAGACAGAGAAGCAAGAAAAAAAGTGAACTTTTAAATTTCATCCTGGGTCAGGCTAAAATGGCTATTTGTGTTAGTAGGAAAAGAAAAATTGAACAAATGCTGGATTGTAATGTAAAAGACATGCTGGTAGGCATGATCAAGACTCAAATAATGATTGATTACAATTACTATCATCTGATGCAAAATGTTGGAACTTTTGAGGCTATGTGGTGCTTTAAGCACATCCTGTGTTGTGTTAAGGAGGGGGAAATTACCTATGGTGTGGTTCTGATGTAAAAAGCAAGTTTTTGTTTTAGTTTTCTTGGTTTAGTTGCTTGTGTCTTTGATTTCTTGTCAGTGAATTATTTTACTTTTCGTTGCTTCTTTTAGTTGGAGTGTTTTTCTGTTGAACTTGTGACAATAAAGGTGTGTTGAAAAATCAAAAATCTCCCTCTCTCTCTCTCTCTCTCTCTCTCTCTCTCTCTCTCTCTCTCTCTCTTTGGGGCTGCAGCTGTCAGTGGCACGTCTGGGTTTTTGCTCTGGTAATGGGCAGTGCCCCTGTCAAGCTGTCAGTCTTGTCTCCTCTCCTCTCATGACTCACCGCTGATCTTAATTGTGCAATCATTCTCATTGCCTACTTAAACCTTGGCCCTCTGCTTGCTAATTGCTGGGTCGTTATTCATCTAGCCTCGTCCGGAGATGGCATTCCTGTCTCTGTGGTTTTCCTGTATCGTAAATCCAGCTCTGCTGGGAAATCGTAGATTGTGTTTCTCCCTCTTGTATGTCCAGCCCTGCTGGGAAGTCATAGTTTTTCGTCTGCTCTGTAGTGTGTGTATTTTTGTATGTGTGTTGTTATTAAATTTGCAAACTCACTGTTCGGATTTGGCATCATCTGTTTGTCTTGTGAACGTTCATGACAGTATGACCCAGCCAGTACAGATGCCGGCGGCAGTGTAGGGTGCTTTTTTCCCCTCTTTTTCCGTAAATTCTCTCCCGCATTTTTTCATTAGTCCAAGGCTTTTTTGGAATGTCTGCCACCTTGGACTTCCGTGTTTCTGGACTGAGTGAGGAGGAGTGTGCGGCAGCAGAACTGATTGTGGGTTTTGTGTCTGAGGCTCATGCCTCCCACACTCCGGAGGAGGCTCTGGGACATCTGGACAGTGCAGCTCGTGTAGTTGAGGCCTATCCCAGCCTCTGGAACTACTCAGGTCTCACAGCGCTCTTCACTGCCAGTGGAGTCCTGACATGAACTCTGTAAGCGGGTAAGAGACTCTTCTTCTGCCTTACCTGTGCCGACGAAGAAGCGTCCTCGGGTGAGGAAGGCTCGCTCACCCCGGCAGGTGCCTGTGTCCTCGCCCATCCACCAGATGACCACTGTTGGTCTTGGAGAGAGTTTGCCTGGTCCCGCCGCAGCTGCTACATCACGCCCCGGGAATTAAGGCAAGTTCACTTTCATTCTCTCTTAATTCACAATGAAGTGTCTTGTCCAATTCCTGGTGGTGGGGCTCAGTAGCAGCTACATTCTGCTGAGTCCTTACCACCAGCTGTTGGAACATTTCCCTCATCTGCTTCTCCTATTTCCCTTGGGTGCCCGCCGGTCTTGGGAGGGAACTGCCAGACAACGGAGGAGTCTGCTAATCCAGAGGGTCCTGGTCTGGCCTTGCAGCCCCGCCCAGCTAGGGAGAGGAGCGCCTCCAGTGCCCCGAAGCCTGTGGCAATGAAAGGGCATCTCCTGGTTTCGGCGTTGCGGGACCCGGTGCCATCGGTGAGGAGGACCCTGGCCCCGATACCTGGGGCTAGGGGGCCACCTGCGTCAAAGTCTGTGCCGACGAATCAGCATCCCCAGGCTCCGGCATCCTCTCAGACAACCTCCGCCATTCCAGGGAGAACATCGTCTGGTCCAGCAGCAGCTGACATCATTACCCCCCGGGAATTCAGGCAAGTACTTCTCCATTCTCTTTCACTTACTACTGAACGATCTTGCCTGATTCCCGGTGGTGAGGCTCAACCACAGCAGCCCATTGAGTCCTCACCATCAGCTGCTATTATCACTACCTCATCTGCTACCCCCATGTCTCCTTCTATTTTCCTTGAGCGTCCACCGATTCCAGGAGGGAGCCGCTGGACAATAGAGGAGCCTACAGCCCTGCAGAGTCAAATTCCAGCCCCACAGCCACAACCCAGATGGAAGGAGAGCACTCCCTGTGACCTGAGGGATGTGCCGACAACAGAGTGTCCTCCGACTTCAGCTACGCGGGAGTCGGCATCAGCAGTGACGCGACCTCCAGCTGCCACGACAGATGGGCCATCTGTGTCGGCTGTTTTGCCCAGGGGTCCTGGGGCTGCACTGTCCATCACGCCTGCTGCCGAGGCCGCCGCAGCAGGTTCACCTGAGTCCTGGACAGTGGTGGAGCTAGAGTCCAGGCAAGTGCTCTGTTCTGTTTCTCCTTTCACAGATTCAGAGAAATCTCATCTGGCTCGTGGTGAGGAGGGTCAGCTGCAGATGTCCTTTGCTTCTGAGTTCTCCTCACCAGGCTCCGCCACTGCCAGTGATTCTTCTCCAGTTTTTTCTCTCTGTCCTTCTCCCAAGGTGACCATGTCGAGTGAGGGCGCCCCGATGGAAAGACTCGAGACATTCCTGCCAAGATCGCCGGAGTCCTGGGCGGCGGTGGAGTCTGAGACAAGGCAAGATAAGATAAGATAAGATAAGCCTTTATTAGTCCCACAACGGGGAAATTCCAGGATTGCAACAGCACAGGGATAGCAACACTCAGAGCAACAATCAGAAGGCAAGAAAAAAACAAGCAAGCAAGAGCAGCTAATATACATATGTACGTATTACTATAAAATATATATATATATACACACACACAGACACACAGTGCAGAGCATTGTAGCTGGATGGAATAAATATATGAGTATATGAACACACCGTGCAGAGCATTGTAGCTAGATGGAATAAATATGTAAATATATAAACACCCACAGTACGGAGCATTGCAGCTAGGTGGAATAAATATGCAAGTATATAAACACACACAGTGCGGAGCAATGTAGCTAGATGGAATAATATGTAGATATATAAATATATAAACACACCCAGTGCTGAGCATTGTAGCTAGATGGAATAAATATGTAAATATATAAACACACACAGTGCAGAGCATTGTTGCTAGATGGAATGAAACAGCATAACCGTCTACTTAGTTATCCTACATGGTATGATTACTGTATGTGCCCATACATATTCTCACCCTCCATAGCGACCGGTATGTTCCTAGTTGTATGCCGGAGGGGACCATTGTGTAAGTCTATTGCATCTTTTGCATTCAAAAAACTATTAGTTTGTTACGTCTTTTTGCTATCTCTGCGAGCAGCCCTGCTTAGGTTGTACAGTCTGACAGCCGTTGGTAGGAAGGACCTACGAAACCTCTCGGTTGTGCACCTGGGATGATGTAGTCTGCTGCTAAATGAGCTCCTCAGTGCATTCAGTATGTCCTGCATAGGGTGGAACTCGGACTCCAGCAGAGATGACAGTTTAGCCACCGTCCTTCTCTCTCCTATCTCCTCCATCGGATCAAGGCGCTGCCCCAGGACAGAGCTAGCTTTCTTAATCAGTTTGTTCAGTCTCTTCCTATCGGCTGCAGTAATGCCACTGCCCCAGCAGACCACTCCAAAAGTGATGGCTGATGCCACCACCGTGTCATAGAATGACTTCAGCAGCGCCCCTTGTACACCAAAAGACCTGAGTCTCCTCAGCAGGAACAGCCTGCGCTGTCCCTTCTTGTAGAGTGCATCAGTATTGTGTGACCAGTCTAGTTTATTGTTCAGATGAATACCCAGGTACTTATAGGATGTCACCATCTCGATGTCTGTTCCCTGTATATTTACTGGTACTGTGAGGGGCTGCCCATGCCTGCGGCAGTCCACCACCAGCTCCTTAGTTTTCCTCGCGTTGATCTGGAGGCAGTTCCGATGGCACCAGTCCACGAAGTCCTGGATAAGCCCTCTGTACTCAGCTTCATCTCCATTGGAGATGAGGCCAACGATCGCAGAGTCATCAGAGAACTTCTGTAGATGGCAGTGTGTTGTGTTGTGTGACAAGTCCTCTGTTCTGTTCTCACATCATCAGATCTAGAGATTTCTTGTCCTGCTTGTGGTGGGGAGGGCCAGTCGCAGCTGCCAACTGCCTCTGAGCTCTCCTTACTGGGCTCCACTGCTACTGGTGGTAGTAACCCGATGTTTGTGTCTTCTCCTCTGCTTGAGTCATCGTCCGGGTCCTCGGATGATCGCCCTCCTCCTTCACCTGAGGTCACTGTGGGTTCTTCATTGTTGCCTGAGGTCTCCGTGGGCCCTCCTCCACTTTCGCCTGAGGTCACTGTGGGTCTTCATCCTTCACCCGAGGTCGCTATGGGCCCTCTCCCTCTGTCCGAGGTCACCGTGGGTCCTCATCCTCCATCTGAGGTCACTGTGGGTCCTCATCCTTCGTCCGAGGTTGCTGTGGGTCCTCATCCTCCGCCCGAGGTTGCTGTGGGTCCTCATTCTTCGTCCAAGGTCGCTGCGGGTCCTCATTCTCTGCCCGAGGCCGCCGTGGGTGCAGCCATGTCCCAGTCCAGGACCACTTCGGGTGCTGCTTTGCTCCAGCCCGGAGCCACCACGGGTGCTGCTTTTGGTCTTTTCGAGTTTTTATGCATGCCGTTTGGGTTAAAGGGCACAGAACACACTTTTCAAAGGATGATGGACGTGGCGTTTCGTGACTTGCCATTTGTTTTTGTCTACTTAGAAGACCTTTTGGAGTCAAAACTTTTTGAGTTGCGTCAGAGGAGGAGCACCTCGACCATCTCAAGCAAGTTTTCCAATGGTTGGAAGCACAAAGGCTGATTGTTAATCCGGTGAAATGTCATTTCAGGCTGCTATTAATCAACTTCTTGGGCCACTGCATCTCGCCGGAGGGCGCGATCCCGCTGCCGGATAAGGTACACGCAGTGTCAGATTTTCCGCATTCACAGACCGTGAGGGCACCGTAGGAATTTTTGGGGATGGTCAGTTTTTACAACCGCTTCCTCCCCTGTGCAGCCCAGCTACTGCAACCACTGTACGGCACACTCAAAAAGAAGAAACCCGTGGATAGCATTGACTACACCCCCGATTGGGTCCAGGCTTTCACAGGTGCCAAAACGGCGCTTGCCAAAGCGGCTTTGCTGGCCCACCCAGCCCCATCAGCGCAGATAGCATTCACCACAGACGCATCGGATGTCGCGGTAGGAGCCGTGGTGGAGCAGAACGTCTCCGGTTCGTGGCAACCCCTCACCTTTTTCAGCCGTACTTTGCACGACAACAAGCGCAAGTATAGTACTTTTGACAGAGAGTTGTTGGCTCTCCACCTGGCCATGCGTCATTTTCAGTTCTGGCTCGACGGTCACGAGTTTATCGCATTTGTAGATCACAACCCACTAACCTACGCGATGTCCAAAGTCTCAGAACTGTGGTCGGCTTGGCAGCAACGGCACTTGGCCGCAATTTCGGAGTTCACAACCAACATCCAACATGTAGCCAGTAAACTTAACATTGTGGCAGACTGCCTGTCACATGCGCTGACCTCTCTGGTCTATGTGGGTATTGATTTTTCCACAATGGATGCCGACCAAACTGGATACGGGGACATTTGCACGCTCCAGTCCGCAGGTACCGGATAAAAACTGGAGAGCAGGGTGGTCCAAGAAGGGTGCCCCCCTCTGCTCTGCGACGTCTCCACCAGTTTTCCCCAGCCGGTGGTTCCGAGCTCTCGGCACCACCGCATCTTTGAGTCTGTCCACTTCCTTTCACATCCCGGCGTATGAGCTTCGGTTGAGCTGGTGGGGTCCAAATTTGTCTGGCCTTGCTTACACAGGGATGTGAAAGAATGGGCTGCAGCGTGAATCGCGTGCCAGTGGGCTAAGGTGCAGAGGCACACCAAAGCCCCCCTTGAGCCTTTTCAAATTCCGGCCAGGAGGTTCAACCACATACACGTGGATTTAGTGGGCCCCCTTCCACCGTCGCAGAGGTTCACACACCTTCTGACAATCATGGACTGCACTACGCGTTGGCCAAAGGCAGTTCCGCTGAATTCCACCACATCTGCCGAGGTATCCCGCGCGTTTGTGTCATTTTGGGTTGCACGGTTCGGATCCCCGTTGGCCATAACTTCCGACAGGGGTCCGCAATTCATTTCAGAACTCTGGTCTGCGATGGCCAAGAGCCTGGGGGTCAAAATCCACTGCACCACCGCGTACAACCCACAGGCTAAGAGTTTGTGCGAGCGGTTTCACAGGTCACTTAAAGCAGTGCTCAGAGCCTCGCTAACTGACGCAAATTGGATTGACTGCCTGCCTTGGGTCCTACTGGGGTTGCGCTCCATGCCTAAGGAAGAACTGGCAGCTTCCCCAGCAGAGTTCATTTTTTCTCAGCTGTTGTGGATCCCCAGGGAATTTTTGCCAGAGAGCCCCGCGCCCAGTTCCGACCTGTCCGTGTGCCCTTTTTCCGGGGCAAAGGCTGACAGCATCCCAAGGCCGGTGCACCATTGTTTTCTCTACACTTTTTGTTCCACAATGTCTGGAAAATGCCAAATTCGTTTTTGTTAGGCACAACGCCCACAGAACACCGCTACATCCACTGTATGGCGGCCCATTCAGAGTGTTGGAAACGGGGGTGAAACATTTTGTGTTAGACCTTGGGGGGCATAAGGAAACCATCTGCATAGACAAGTTGAAGCCCGCTTATGTGTTGGCAGATGAGCAGGTGGTGCTGGCCCAGCTCCCTGGCGTGGACGCCCACCTATGGTGGGCCCACAGGTTGGTGTTCCCCCTACAGAGAACTGTTTTCAGGAGACTAAATCTTTCCCCTCCCCACCCCTTCCCTCTCCAGAAGACTGCTTGCCAGAGGCCGAGTTTTTCTCCTACCCACCTCGACAGCAAGGCACTTTGGCAGGCCCAGTGGCTCCACATTACAGCCATTACGGGCACTTGCTCAAGCCCAAAGGACCAGAGGGTTAAAGCCCCTTCTGGGTGTTTTATGGTGGTGGTGGGGGCTGTGTGAAGCCAGAGCGCTATGGGGTACTAAACCAAATGAAGATGCGCCTTTGCTCCCAGTATACGAGGCGTGAACCTATTGTGTGGGGTGGAAGATGCTGTTCACACCTTGGGTATGCTGGGCACAAAAGTATTGTTTTGAGTCATGCTTTATTGTCGTGTATGTTAATGTGTGTACTGCCAAGGGCGGGAATAAAGCTGCAAATAAAGAGATTCGCTCTGGCACCCAGATCATTCTGTTCTACTCGTTGGAGGAAATAAAGCGTGTCTTTAGCTGCTCGTGTCTCGTCTG
This sequence comes from Pholidichthys leucotaenia, assembly GCA_020510985.1. Taxonomy (NCBI): domain Eukaryota; kingdom Metazoa; phylum Chordata; class Actinopteri; order Cichliformes; family Pholidichthyidae; genus Pholidichthys; species Pholidichthys leucotaenia. The sequence continues at coordinate 110,488,536 of CM035843.1, read as the reverse complement.
ATTCATCCTCCACAATACACTATTATCTTGAATAAGTGATAAAAGATCACACAAATAAGTGATCTGACAAACAAATAGACAAGGGATCTGAAACAGTCGCCAATATTGGATGTCCCATTCATTTTCAATAATTAGGTATTCTGTAATTAATATTCACACAATCAAATAAATCTTAGTGCCATTTACTCCCTTTTATATTTGTCAGTGTCTAACATGTGATTGCCTACATATAGCCTACACCTCTTTGTATTCCACTTTCAAACACAGCCTACATTTGGGCCTGTAAAGCCTAATTGGGAAACCTGTTTCAGACAGTAATACTTGCATTCTACGGGCAATGCACTAGTTTTAAATAGAAACTAGTGCATACCCGTGCATGCCTGTAGAAACCAAGTATAAGCAAGTATTTCTGCATGCCTGTAGAAAGCAAGTGTAAGCAAGCACTTCTGCATGCCCGTAGAAAGTTACTGTTACCATGGCAATAGTAACCATGGCGATGCCTGCCTTTGATCTTTGACATGGTTACCATGGCAACAGTAACCATGGTGACACCTGCCTTTGATCTTTGACGTCACCACTCGTTCAGTGATGCCTGCTTTTGATCTTTGATGATGTGTCTGCCTGGCAACAGTAACCGTGGCAACATCTGTGCGTCTATGATGTCATGTGATGTCTTCCGGCGCCACACGAGTCGGCTGCCTTTTTACAGCAGTGATTCAATTCTGAGTTTCTCTCTCATTTTTATTTACTGTCTTTTTCTTGCCACAACTTTATGATCTTGCAACCCCATATCCACCACAGACGCCAAGGACACAGATCGCCACACTGGTGCTGATATTAGTCATCTTTTGGCTAATATCGCAAATGTCTTCCGACCCAGTGAGTGGAGGAGCCATTGTTTATAGTAGGAGTCAGCTGTTACCACTAGACTTCCCCACGGTGCTAGTGCAAAAAATCGACATACCAAGAGAAATCAGGCGAAAATGACGGGGATGTCAAGCTGGATTGAAGCAACACGTGAGGAAAACAAGGTACAGACCTGTCCTTCCCTCCGTTATTATGGGAAATGTGAGATTGCTGCTTAACAAGACTGACGAACTGGCGGTTATGTCCCGGTATGAGAGTGTCTTCAGAGAGATTAGCATTATGTTGTTTACTGAGATGTGGCTAACAGAACCAGCGACAGATGCTTACATCGTTCTGGAGGGTTTCCACACGATACAGGCAGATCAGACATCAAACAGTGGGAAGAGCAGAGGCGGGGGACTAATAATGTATGTGAACAACAGATGTGTTCACATTCATTATCCTAATCCTGGGCACATCATGATTAAAGAACAACATTGCAGCAAGGACATTGAGTTGCTAGCTGTTAGCATGCGACCGGCTTACCTCCCACGGGAATTTTCACATGTCGGCATTGTTTTTTATGTATCCCCCTCTGCGAGTGCTGAGGCAGTGCATGACATCCATCCACTCAGTCACTAGCAGGCTGCAAACACAGCACTCAAATGCTCCCCTCCTCATCTCAGGTGATTTTAACCATACTTCACTGTCCTCCATTCTGCCCACATTCACCCAGTATGTCACGTGCCCCACCAGAGACAATTAAACATTGGACTTTTTTTACGCAAACACTAAGGAGACTTACACCTCATCTCCCCCCCCCCCCCCCCCCCGGGAGATTGGATCACAACTTGGTTCACTTCCTGCCTGTGTACAAACCCCTCGCATACAGACAACCTCCTGTTACCCGCACAGTGAAAATATGGTCTGAGGAGGCGATGGATGCTCTGAAGGACTGTTTTGAATCCACTGTATGGGAGAAGTTTTGTGATCCACATGAGCCCCTTTTCCACTAGTAGCCACTCAGCCCTACTCACTTCGAGTTGGCGTGCTTTGTAGGCTTTTCCATTAGTACCTGGTACCAGGTACTTTTTTGTACCTACTCCACTGGGGTTCTAACCGTGCTGAGTCAGGCTGAAAATGTGACGTCAACAGACTGCAGGCCACTGATTCGTCAGGGCATAACATCATGAGAGCGCCGTCTTCTGCAGAATTTACAACCGCCATTTGCAAAAATTTGTTCAGCGAGTAAACACGGTCAGCAAGTAAATACGATATTAATAGAGATGGCTTCGCAGGTTTCACGGAAATCTACACCGTGGTCCAACGAAGAGGTGCGGACTTTTCTGTGTTTGGTGGCTGGTGCTTGTATCCAGAGCGAGATGGAGCGACCCGCAATGAAACAGATGGCAGCCCAGGATACAACCGGACATTAAACAATGTAGGAAGAAGCTAAAGGTGAAGGTGAGAAAACCATGGATGGTGAGTGTTTTGTGCTATTCTGCATCTTTTCACTTATTTATCCTATTGGTGGCAAGCTCACTTTTTTTGAGCAACAACAATGCCGTTCTGTCCTGGCTAACGAGTGTTAGCGAGGAGTGCTAGCTAGCTAGTAGCCAACTCTGCTGATTCACGCTTGCTTTGTCTGAAGTATTCACTTGTGAGAGCAAAACGATGAAATATGTTAATCCTGGTTAAAATCCTGGTTTGTGTACATGTTGCACTTTGGTGCTGTGCATTAAGTTGTGTGTATTTTCTTTCTAGAATCTGTTTATACATGCCAGGGGTCCACCTCCCTCAGCATGTTGTGTTTATATGGATACAGGTCCAGTGGACCCCAGGATCCAAAATCTCAACATATACAAGTGCATTTTCAAACCAGTGATTTATAAAATGATTTATAAAGTGATTCAATATAATTTCCTAAAGCCTCATAATAGACCCACATACCTATTATATGGATTTTCCAAAAACAGTGTTGGAACAGTGTTGTTGTGCTGTTTCTTTTCCACCATAAATCCATGGATTGAAAATGTACTTGTACATGTACAGAGTGGATCCTGGGGTGCTCACTTGTCAGGGGTCCACAACCTGGTCCCATTTTTAGCTGTGCTGGAGGAATTCTGTGCCATATTAGCATCTGTGTTTTCTAATAATGGGTTAGGGCAATTTAATTAAATTAAATTAACATAAATTAAATTTAATTTATGTTAATTTAATTTAATTTAATTGAACACCCCTGCCCTAACCCATTATTAGAAAATACTGATGCTAATATGGCACAGAATTCCTCCATATACTGGTACTATCACTAAAGTGTGCAGTGTCTTCTGGGCTGGCGCATCCAGCAATACAGTCTTCAGTAAATAAAATAATTGTGCCATGGAGGGCCAAGACCCTGCAGGCTTTACCTCCAACCAGTGTCTTCAACAGCAGATTCCACTGAATTTCTTCCACTGACTGCTGATCAGTAAAAACACCTGCTGAAGAGACTGGGTAGAAGAGAGAACCTGCAGGATGTTGGCATATGATTGGACACCCCTGGGTTAGGGTTTAATGGGATTTAACATGTTAACACAAACTGTTTTATGGTTCATAATTCTGTTGACAGACTTACACCAAACCAAAAGAGATTTCTCAAACTGCTGGACTGTTCTTAGACAACTTTTCCAATCTTTTGGTCTACCATCAATGGAGGACATGCTAATACAGATGAACCTGAGATGGCTCAGACATGTTGAGAGGATGGACCACCAGCGTCTCCCTCGGCAGTTACTCTACTCACAGTTATGCGAGGGCAAACAAAATCAGGGTAGACCAAGGCTCAGATTTAGAGACACTGTAAAAAGAAACTTGAAGAAGTTGGACATAGACAGGAGTTGCTGGCAGCGGAAGGCTAAGGGCTATGATGATGATGATGATGATGATGAGTCTTTAATTTATGTCACTTGGTGGTAACCTTCACAAATAAAACAAAAGTGGAGACAGCTCTGCAAAAAGTACAAAGATTTATTGTCAAAATTCCCAGTGCAATACTAAATGAATACATGTATAGTACATTGTTGATGTAGAGAATATATATTTCTACAGTATCTACATGTATCTAACCAGTAAATCAAGTATTTTCCATGTAACCTTGTGACTGCATTATTTTAATTGCTTTTAATCCTAGATCGAGTTTGTTTTGGCCTAAATGCATCATAATTGTTAAATATATCTTATTATACCTAACTCAGTACTGTTTACCTGTTGAAATATATATTTTATGGCTAATATAACCCCATAACTCCGTAACAAACTAATAGTTTTTTGAATGCAAAAGATGCAATAGACTTACACAATGGTCCTCTCCGGCATACAACTAGGAACATACCGGTCGCTATGGAGGGTGAGAATATGTATGGGCACATAATCATACCATGTAGGATAACTAAGTAGTCGGTTATGCTGTTTCATCCCATCTAGCAACAATGCTCTGCACTGTGTGTGTTTATATATTTACATATTTATTCCATCTAGCTACAATGCTCAACACTGGGTGTGTTTATATTTATATATCTATATATTTATTCCATCTAGCTACAATGCTCCGCACTGTGTTTTTATATATCTACATATTATTCCATCTAGCTACATTGCTCCGCACTGTGTGTGTTTATATACTTGCATATTTATTCCACCTAGCTGCAATGCTCCGTACTGTGGGTGTTTATATATTTACATATTTATTCCATCTAGCTACAGTGCTCTGCACTGTGTGTTCATATATTCATATATTTATTCCATCCAGCTACAATGCTCTGCACTGTGTGTCTGTGTGTGTGTGTGTGTATATACGTATATATCTTATAGTAATATGTACATATGTATATTAGCTGCTCTTGCTTGCTTGTTTTTTTTCTTGCCTTCTGATTGTTGCTCTGAGTGTTGCTATCCCTGTGCTGTTGCAATCCTGGAATTTCCCCGTTGTGGGACTAATAAAGGCTTATCTTATCTTATCTTATCTTATCTTATAACTACAACCTGGCGATCAAGTTTTGGCAGCTGAACAATTTTTGCCATGACACCACCACAGACTCAGTGCTGCTGGAGCAGGTACATCCCATGATGTCTCAACAGTCTCTCCATGGTTTTCACACAGATCAGAGTAATTTGTTGCACAGGAAGCTACATGTTTCTACAGACATTCTTAAGTTCTGTAACCACTGAGTGTTTGTAAAGCTGGGGTGACATCAGTGAGAGGCTGTGTTGAATGCCCAGACCCAGGGTTTGAAGCGGTAATTTTGCCACAAGACAGCCATCTGAAGCACATACACAACATACAAATTTTAGTACCTAATAGCGATAACTTGCAGACATTACAATGTAGTACGGTGGACTTAAAGCAAACTAGCATTAGCAATCATTAGCTTACCTTCATATGTGATCTAGTTCGTATCCTCACGTCTTCGGCTCTATGGCTTCCTAAATGCTCCAGTACTTTTCCAGAGTGTTTCGTCTCACTGTCTGTGCCCTTGTTTGATTGTCCTTTTTTTGCCTTTACTCTGACAAAAAGCCAGACACTGAGCAGTCGCCTCATAAGCCGCCATGTTGTGTTTTGCTTGTGTTGCGTGTTTTACGTCACAGGAGTGTGGCACCGCCTTGTTGTAAAAAAATCCCACCCACTCCAATCAGTACTCTGCTGTAATGGAAGCAAAAGCGTGCTGAGCCGTGTAAATCCGTGTCGAGGCATATAGGGCTGAGTGGGGACTAGTAGAAAAGGGGCTATGGTGAGGACATTGACACACACCATCACAGACTACATCAACTTCTGTGTGGACAACACCGTACCCACCAAGACCATACGGTTTTTCGCAAACAACAAATCCTGGATCAACCCTGAGATAAAGTCACTACTGAAGGAGAATAAAGGGATCTTCAGGTCGGGAAACAAGAAGGAGCTGAAGTCTGTACAGAGGGAGTTAAGGAGGAAGATCAGAGAGGGGAAGGGCAGCTACAGGAAAAAGATTGAGGACAAGCTGCAACAGAGTGACATCAGCGGGGTCTGGAGGAGCCTCAAAACCATCTCTGGGCACCAGAATACCTCCTCCCAGGCCATGGATGGTAGGGAATGGGTGAACAACCTGAACCTGTTTTTAACAGATTTGACCAACTGCCCTCTTCTCCACTTGCCTATCAACCACTACTGCCTCCACCTTCATCTAGTCCCACTGTCCACGGCCTCACCCCAACACCCCTCACTCCCAGCACACAGCCCCCCTGCCCCAACCTGACCCTCACTAAGACCCAGGTGAGAGCGGAGCTGGGGAAGATCAAGGTGAGGAAGGCCTTGGGTCCAGACAGCATCAGCTCGAGGCTCCTCAAGTCCTGCGCAGACCAGCTGTGTGGAATTGTGGAGCACATCTTCAACAGGTTGAAAGTAGTCATAGATTACCTACGGTAATCTATGACTACCTACGGCAGTCAGACTGTATAACCTAAGCAGGGCTGCTCGCAGAGATAGCAAAAAAACGTGACAACCTAATAGTACTGAATGCAAAAGACGCAATAGATTTACACAATGGTCCCCTCCAGTATATACAACTAGGACAGTATCGGTCGCTACGGAGGGTGACAATATGTATGGGTACATATTCATACTATGTAGGATAACTAAGTAGACGGTTATGCGGTTTATTCCATCTTGCTACAATGCTCCGCACTTTGTGTATATACAGTATTTATATATTGATGTGTATGTATGTATGTATATCCACTGCTCTTATTTATATCTTCCGTATCTTCTTAATTATTGCTCTGAGTGTTGCTATCCCTGTGCTGTTGCAATCCTGGAATTTCCCCATTGTGGGACTAATAAAGGCTTATCTTATCTTAATCTGAGCCTGAAGCTGGGGAGGGTACCACAGCTGTGGAAAACATCCTGTGTGGTACCCGTATCAAAGACCCCTCACCCCAAGGACCTGAACAGCTACAGACCAGTGGCCCTCACATCACACCTATTGAAGACCCTGGAGAGGCTGCTCCTTGCCCACCTCCGCCCCTTGGTGGGACCAGCGATGGATCCACTCCAGTTCGCCTACCAGCATGGCATCAGAGTGGAGGATGCAGTGATCTTCCTCCTACACCGTTCCCTGTCCCACCTGGAGAAGCCTGGGAGCAGTGTGAGGATCATGTTCTTTGATTTCTCCAGTGCTTTCAACACCATCCAACCGGTGACCGGATCAGCATCTGTCATCGTGGATCCTCGACTACCTCACAAACCGACCACAGTTTGTGAGAACCCAGGACTGTGTGTCTGACACCATCATCTGCAGTACAGGGGCTCCCCAGGGAACAGATCTGGCTCCCTTCCTGTTCACCCTCTATACTGTGGACTTTTCACACAACTCACCACACTGACACCTACAGAAATTCTCCGATGACTCTGCGATCATCGGCCTCATCTTGGAGATGATGCGGAGTACAGAGGACTTCGTGGACTGATGCCAATGGAACTGCCTCCAGATGAATGCGAGGAAGACTAAGGAACTGGTGGTGGACTGTCGCAGGCGAGGACAACCCCCCACAGCACCAGTAAACATACAGGGAACAGACATTGAGATGGTGACATCCTACAAGTACCTGGGTGTTCACCTGAACAATAAACTGGACTGGTCACACAGCACCAATGTACTCTACAAGAAGGGGCAGCACAGGCTGTTCCTCCTGAGGAGGCTCAGGTCTTTTGGAGTACAAGGGGCACTCCTGAAGACCTTCTATGATTCAGTGGTGGCATCAGCCATCACATTTGGAATGGTCTGCTGGGGCAGCGGCATCACGGCAGCTGACAGGAAGAGACTAAACAGACTGATCAAAAAAGCCAGCTCTGTTCTGGGGCAGAACCTCGACCCAGTAGAGGGAATAGAAGAGAGGAGGATGGTGGCTAAGCTATCATCTCTGATGGTGTCTGAGTCCCAACCCATGCAGGAAACGCTGAACGCACTGAGGAGCTCATTTTGCGGTAGACTGTACCATCCTCGGGTAGCTCGCCATCGTTGATAACCAGGCGCTCTGGTCCCCCCTGCATACCCAGCTTTTAGCTTGTAGCTAGGTTTTGGCACTCACCTAGTGTCATGGCTAACCGTTCCGTTGCCACAGACTGAGCCTTTAGCTCCTCCGAGCTAGCTAGCTTAGCTCCTCTTGGCGCCAACAGTCTCACTACCCACAGCCCCAGCTTCTTGTCCCTTGGACATTTGGCAAAATCTCCAGCCAGCCGCCTGACAGCATCCGTATAAAGCTCCGTCTCTCCCAACATACGGAGAATTCTCCGACCCTCCACGCCGTGACAACGGACCAGAAGTGCCCGTCCTCTGTCTCTGTCGAGTCTACCCAGGGCCAGCTCAGCGATGTATCCCCCAAGCATCACTATCCAATCCGGCCACAGGATCGCTGGCTCTCCGGGACACTCCAGAAATGGCGGTAGAGGTGAAGGTAGCCCACACGCCTCTATGGTTTATTCTCATCACCAAAACATTATGTCGGTAAATCAGAGGCTGGATTCTGTTATGCCATGCAGAGAACTGAACCTTTATTGAACACAGAGCAACTATATATACTGGTGCTGCAGCCTGCCTTATGTCACACCAAGAGCGGGTACGGCAAGCCATAAGGGCCACACACACACACACACAACATTCACTACATATCATTAACAGCTGAATGTGATTATGGAAAAGCCCATATAAAGCATTATTAGGGACAGGGGTGTGTGGAGTGAATGCTTGGAAAAAAAAAAAAGATGGCTCCTTGGGATAAAGCAAAGAAACAACCCCGAATGAGTGAATGGCTAATTCTGCTAATGCTAGGCAGACTAATGTTTCACCCAGTCTGCCGTGGCAGTCTCCAAGGTGGTAGACAGATTGACTTCAGTCAGCTAGCCAAGGTGCTAGCAGGCTGATGTGCCGACATGTAATGGCCATAATATGACAAAATAAGTCAGAATGACACAACATGTATATTAAATATAATTTATATTATTAATCGATTGGTAAACCAGGTAACAGCAGTATAAACTGCAGGTGCCAAGCTAATTCCATAGCAGGCTAGCAGCCATAGGATGGGGATGCTCCCATATTCATTAATATGAGTGGTGATGAAGGCAGGAGGGTGGCATTGTTCCAGTGAGCCCTGGTTCTCATGTCACAGCTGAAGCCAAACTCAAAATGGTCCTGAGACCAAGGCTGACCAAGTGACAGGGTTGGGATTTTGTTAGCTGCTCCATAGATCCAAATAGATGTGAAAAACACTGAAAAGGTGAAATTTTCATCATATGACTATGTCTCCATCCATCTTCTACAGCTTATCCGGGATCTGGGTCATGAAGGTAGCAGTCCAAATAGAGAAGCTTAGACTTGATATGTTAAAATTAAAGGTGAACCAGTATGCAGACTTTGAAAACCTTACCACTGGGGTGTAAGGGCTATTGCCCTGGTCATTTTTGTTTACTTCTCAACAACCAACACACACAACTACAGGCCAGAAAAATTAATAGGCATTGAGTTATGCTTCCAGATTGTAATATCTACAGTGTAAACTGGCCGTAAATGATAGCAATTTACTTAAGCTGAATAAGTTGTTTTATTTTTTTAAACTAACTGGAAAAACAACATTCTTTTTCATTTGCAATGTTAGAAATTGAAAGGACAGGTTAAGAACAGCTTCAGCCATGTTTATTCTTGTATTCTCTGTGTTCAGCAGGTTTGCAGCTACCCCACAGGACTGATTTGAAACTTATATGTGCAAAAAGTTATGCTTATAAAACAGGCAGGAGAATTGATTAGAGCCTTCAGAAAATGAGAGCTATGGGGCTGTGGAACTGCATCCTGTAGATGGCAGCACTGGGTGTATCAGGGATTAGGGAAGAAATCAGCAACCTTGACCCATTTTTAGATGTTTTTGCCCTTAAAAAGTCTGTATGGAGCTGCAAATCCACATTTGAGAGCTCAAATGAAGGTAAAACGGCCCTAGTAGTATTTATTATCTCGTCAACATTAGTAAGAGTATTTTTTCTTTTGTTTACTTGTAAATTTACAACTTCTTTCTTTCTTTTTTCGTCTCGCCGTAGTTTTCTCACATTGTCTCGTAAATTGGCAACTTTTTTTTTTTAAATTGCAACTTTTTTCTTAGGAATTAATTACAAGAAGCAAGTGGTTATAAGCAGTTATTTTAGGATGATTTTTGGTTGATGATTTGTGCTGATAATCACTTCAAAATCATCTGTTCAGTCACTGTACCTGCATGACTCCTTATGGACCATGTGCAGCAACGTGTGGTCAAAGGTCAAGCTGTCATCATTGTCATATTGGATATCAGGCTATAAGCCCCATGTGTGATTAAAAAACAGAAAATATATCTTCATATATATTTTGTGTGTTTTTTGTTTGTTTGTTTTGGTATTGTCTCCATCAGATTATTTTCAGCAATTCAAAGCAAACACATATAGTAGCTATGCTGTTGTCATATTTTTCTTTTTGTAAAACATGCATGGAAACAATGTCACTCAGGGCAATCTGCAGTTCTATTCATGGCAGCTTCCATATGTATCTTTTATAGTAGTTATACATTATTTCTTTTCCAATTTTAGACTTGTCACTAGTCAGCAAAGCATATGAAGTACATCCATCCAAGCCCTCTTCTCCTAATCCCATAATACCTAAAATCACCTGGGGTTACTCTACAGGACTGTAATCTGTGAGATGTCACCACTCGTGAGCAGGGGCGGTTCAAGGATCAAAGCTTTAGGGGTGCTGAGCACCCAATGAACTCCACCACACACACACACACACACACACACACACACACACACACACACACACACACACACACACACACACACACACACACACACACATTATTTTGTTAGAGTTATCATCTTTCATACAGCTCCTCCCTGGCTTCTAGTTGGTGAACATGGTACGTGATGATACATAAAAACAGTGACACCTTGGATTTAATATTTTGCTTATACCAAAATGACACCAGCTTCTTTTTCTCAAATTCAAACAGCACACAGTGGTTGATTGACAATGCAACCATTAAACCACTGCACCGTGGGCAGCACCGTGGGCAGCGCCGTGGGCAGCACCGTGGGCAGCACAGTGGTTAGCACTGTTGCCTTACAGCTAGAAGGTTCCTGGTTCGAATCCCCAGGCTGGCAGGGGTTGGAACCTTTCTGTGTGGAGTTTGCATGTTCTCCCTGTGCTGCGTGGGTTTACTCCGGGGGCTCCGGTTTCATCCCACAATCCAAAGATATGCATGTTAGGTTAACTGGCTGTTCTAAATTGTCCCTAGATATCTGTTTCCTATGGGCCCTTAGAATAGAGGGTTAGTACTAGTGAAAGCACTTTGAGTGGTCTTTGTGACAAGAAAAGCGCTATATAAGTGCAGGTTAGTTAGTTAGTTAAAGAAAAACATCTGTGTCATGAATGCCCTTTGGGGCAGAAAGATGAGACCCACACGCTGAACTGTGAGTTTGGGCAGTTTATTGAAAAGAAACAACAAACAAAGTTCAACACAGTGCTCAGAACACAAAAAACAAGCGAAGGAGAGAACTTATAGATTTTACACACCAGAGCAGGGCAGGGCTCTGGTGGAGATGAGGGGAATGCAAACCAAGACAGCGGCAATTAGAAATGAAAATAACTCCCCTTAAATAGGGATCAAAAGCCTTTACATAATTAAGGACCGGTGTGGGTATCTGAACGGGCAGGAGAAAGCAATGACATATAATTTGGACCAGCTGGTAATAATGAGGAAGCTATCAGAGCTGACAGCTGGCAGGGCCACGGCCACGCAGAGCAAAACCCCAGTAAGCAATTGACAGCTGTCAACCCCGAGAGAAAGAACACAACAGAATACAAACATAAAGGTGTGGCAAAAAATGGAGAAAGGCAACTCAAAAATACAATAAACAAACTATAACAAACCTAAATGGGAAAATAAATCATACTGAGAAATAATATGGGATAAGTGATAACTCAAAAATGACAACACAGTACAAATAAGAAAAAAGGCAGACAACCTGAGCCCGGTGGAATCCCCTCGCACTCAGAATGTGACAGCCTGCTACTAGCTGTCTTAGCCAGGGCTGAACTGGAACAAAAAAATTGGCCCTGGTATTTTTGGTCAAAGGGAGGGGGGTACTTCTTATCAACTTCTCTTTTGACAGGTGACCTTTGACCCGCCCTGCCCCTGACCTGACCTATGTAACTCTCTGGGAATTATCTCTAATGACATGGGGATTAGTGTAGGTATTGAATGTTGATTATAATGGACCTGTGGGATTAGTAATGGACCTGTGGGATTTGTGTGGGGTATAGAATGTCAATTATAAGTGCTTTAAACATGACCTTTGACCTGTGAAATTTGTATGGGGTATAGAATGTCAATTGTAAGTGCTTTTAAAAATGATCTTTGACCTGTCAGATTAGTGCAAGAATGGAATGTCAATTATATATCTTTTAAAAATGATCTTTGATCTGTGAGATTAGTGCGGGGTATAGAATGTCAATTATACATACTTTTAAAAATAATCTTTGACCTGTGAGATTAGTGTGGTATAGATTGTCAATTATATGTGCTTTTAAAAATGATATTTGGCCTATGGGGTTAATATGAGAATGGAATGTTAATTATTGGGGGAAACAGCTTTCAAGGATAACATCTTTTTACTGCGTTTATTTTGTCTAGTGACCAAATAAGCACCAGAATTCTCTCTCTCTCACACACACACACATTCAGAGGAGTATATTTCCCAATTCTCTAAATGCTTTAAAAGCACAGCCTCCATGACAGACATCAACCACCATCGGCAAAACTGAAGTATCAGCATGAGCAATGTCTGGGGGTCCTATTAACCACCCCAGCAAGTGGCACCGTGAAACAAAGATGTCATGTTACCCAGAGATCTGTCTGCCCCCGTGTAACATAAGTTATCTCTTGTATGAGGGGATCACCAGCTCCCTCCCCTCTCCAACCCTTCCCCTCATTCACACACACACACACACACACACACACACACACACACACACACACACACACACACACACACACACACACACACACACTCAGGATCCTTAACTACTTTATAGACAACCTCAGACCTTAGCTGTGATAGATATTTGTGTTAAGTTGCATGTTTTGCTTTGTTTCACACTTGAGAATTGAATATCATTCCATTTTATTTGTTCATGCACCTCATAATACAGACAAAATAAAAAAAAATAATAAGAACATACAAAAAAATCATGTATTTATTGGTTTGTACAACTGTGTAGGTATAACACAGAATATTCTGTGGAAAATATAAAATGGTTATATATGGGGGGGGGGGGGGTGTCACCACAAATTAAACCGACCCATAAAATCTGTGTATTTTAAGTCGATAAATACATAGACAGAAGTACTTTTTGAAAAAGCCAAGATGTTGGTCTGTTAAAGTGTTCATTTTTAGTTGTTTCAAGCTTATACTAGTTAAACCAATATTTTCAGAATTCAGTTTGTGTTTTTCTCGGAGCCAAAATGTGTCAGTAACACAGTTCTTCAAGCAGAAGGATCTTTAACTGCTTTATAGACAACCTCAGGCCTTAGATTGCCAGTCTGAGAAATTGTTGAGCCCAAGGTAGAGACAAAGAAAAAAAACAAACTTTTATTTCTGTAGGGGAAAAAACCCAACAAACTATAAACACAATGCCCGAGCTAAAAGCTAAATTTACCACAGCTTGTTGTTTTCTTTTTACAAACAAAGTACTTAAGGTACATGCAGAAGTGTTTTTTTTTTTTCTGTACACTTGAGGTTATGACTGCAAAATCCCGTCAGTAAAATACTGTGAGATTGCTGTTTTGTATCAAAAATTGTTTGGGTGTTGTTGTTTTTTGTGAGAATGAAAGTTGTTTCAAAATATTAACCAGAAACTCCTCTGGAGCTTGGTGGCTGACCAAAAATTCACATTGTCTCTGCAGACAACTTAATTGAACTGCGTGCTGTGATAGACATTTGTGTTAAGTTGCAAGTTTTGCTTTGTTTCACACTTGAGAATTCAATATCATTCCATTTTATTTGTTCATGCACCTCATAATACAGACAAAATCAAAAAGAAATCTAAATTGCGAAGCTAACTCCTTTGTGAAATGTGGTGGTGGTTGTGTTGTTAGAGAGGCCAGCTCACTTCGTCGGCCAACCTCGGGCCTTAGCTGTGATAGATATTTGTGTTAAGTTGCAAGTTTTGCTTTGTTTCACACTTGAGAATTTAATATCATTCCATTTTATTTGTTCATGCACCTCATAATACAGACAAAATCAAAAAAATAATCAGAACATACAAAAAAATATTTATTGGTTTGCACGGCTGTGTAGGTATAACACAGAAAAATGGTTATATATGAGGGGGGGAATGTCACCACAAATTAAACCAACCTTTTTCAAAAAAAAAAAAAGTAATAAACGGTTGAAGCAATCATGCTGAAGCAGGTTTGTGTGAATATAACTACCCATTTCAAAGTCAGAGTTTGGAGAAAAGGCTTTGGAATGTGAATGAACCACAGAAAACAATAAAAACTTAAAAAAAATGTGTGTGTGTGCGTGTGTGTGTGTGTGTGAGTGAGCGTGAGAGTGAGCGTGAGAGAGAGAGAGAGAGAGAGAGAGAGAGAGAGAGAGAGAGAGAGAGAGAGAATGAGGGGAAGGGTTGTAGATGAGGAGGGGGCTGGTGAGCCCCTCATACAAGCGATAGCTTATGTTACACTGGGGAGACAGAATTCAGAGTAACATATCTTTGGTCTGGCCCTTACAGTCACATTCATCGTCTGTGGAGCTCATCTGTTTAGCTAAGAGAATTTTCTTTTTTTAAGTATTTAGCTGATTGAAAATTTAATCACATCAACTGTTTCTGTAATTTTTTTTTCTGTAGGAACCCTTATCTGAATGTGCTTGGGAAAGTCCAAAAAGTTGATGTTACACTTTTGTGAAAATCTAATTTGAAGAAAGTCTTTGCTCCCTGCAGGTCAGTGTGTGTGTGTGTGTGTGTGTGTGTGTGTGTGTGTGTGTGTGTGTGTGTGTGTGTGAGAGAGAGAGAGAGAGAGTGAGAGAGAGAGACAGAGAGAATTCTGGTGCTTATTTGGTCACTCTGACAAAATGAACGCGCTAAAAACATGTCAGCCTTGAAAGCTATTTCCTCCATAATTAACATTCAGCGTCATCAACAGATCATTTTTAAAAGCACATATAATTGACATTCTATACCACACTAATCTCAGATTTTTTAAAAAGCACTTATAATTGACATTCTATACCCTGCACTAATCCCACAGGTCCATTCTAATCAACATTCGATACCTACACTAATCCCCATGTCATTAGAGATAATCCCCTGAGAATTACATAGATCAGGTCAGAGGCGGGTCAGGGAGTGTGTCAGATCAAAGGTCATCCGTCAAAAAGAAGTTGATCCTTAGTTCCCCCCTCCCTCTCTTTGGTCCAGATTGTTAAGTAGCAACATTCAATCATCACACTTAATGGTCTAACAGAGGCCAGAATTATCCCACTTTTGCCCTCAGCAAGTGAATCCCTGTGGTTTTGAAGAAAGAAAGAAAGAAAGTTACTTTATTATCTATTTTGCATAAATATTTAGTCATAATTTTAAAGTCTCAAAATTTTCCAATGATGCAAAATTTTGAGAAAAAGCTACACAATTATAAGGGAAAAAAACCACATCACAAACACATATACAATAAAAGCTTCAAATTTACTAGAATAATGTAACAAATTTATAAGGACTAAATTCATGAGAGAAAAAAAAGGTAAAATTACAAGAAAAACAACCTTGAATTTAAAAGATAAAAGTTACAAATTCATGGCAAAAGTTGCAAATTTATGAGGAAAAAAATTCACATAAGTACAGTTACATCATTGAGAATGTAAACACAGGAAGTTATTTAAAAATATTTAATAAATTCATAAAGAAAAAGAAAATTAATAAATTGTTGAGACAAAGAACAAATCAAAAGAGAAAGTTAGCTCATTTGCAATAATTCAAAAAAAAATTAAGGAAAAAAAAATCAATGGAAAGATGAAAATTACTGAAGCAAAAATACAAAGACGGAAGAAAAAAGATGCCAGTTTATGACGCGAAAGTCACAAATTCAAGAAAAAATGTCAACCCATGAGAAAAAATTTTCATGAAATTTCAAATTTCATTTAGTTTCTTAAAAAGTCTATAATTGAAAAACAATGAAAATAATCATAAGAAAAAGTAGGTAATTTATGAGAACTCTCCAAATTCACATAAAAAATTCCACATTTTCAATTAAAAAAAAATCTCTAATTTAGGCAATAGAATAGCCTGAAACTGTACACAAGAAAACGTAAGTTGTCTTTGTATATTATCACTCAATTATACAGCGGGGAAAATAAGTATTGAACGCGTCAACATTTTTCTCATTAAACATATTTCTGATGGAGCCATTGACCTGAGATTTTCACCAGATATTAGTAACAACCCAAGTAATCCATACATACAAAAAAATCAAGGCAACTGTGTTCACAAAGCAAGTTATATTTAATAAAGTGGAATGACACAGGGAATAAGTTTTGAACACACTTGGTGAAATTCATTTAATATTTAGTAGAAAAGCCTTTGTTGGTAATAGCAGCTTCCAGATGCCTCCTGTATGGAGAAACTAGGCACAGGTATTGCTGAAGAGTGATTTTAGCCCCGTCACGAGCTGAGTCTGGTGTTCTACCAGACTCAGTCTTGTGGCTCATCCCTTGTATTTATTTATGTTTATCTGTTGTATTTCTTGTGCCTTCTTGAGTTGTTGCACTGCTTCCTATTTTTCTCTGTTTATGTTTCAGTTTGTATTAACTATGTCCCGCCTTACTTGTGTTTATTTTCTAATCTGTATTTGGTTGTGTTTATATTTATTTTGTGGGCTGACAGCTGTCAGGCATTATTTCCGGGTTTTGTGATCTGCATGGCAAGCTGTCAGTCCGGCCGCTCCTCCCTCACTTCTCATTACTACCAGCTGGTCCTAGTTACTTGTTACTGTTCCCTTCTCCTGCTCAGGTGAACCCACACCTGCGATTACTCATGTCATTATTCCATCCACTGTTTAAGTGCTGTTTATTCAGTCTGTGATTGCGGCTAGATTGTGTGAATACTGGTTATCCTCTGATCATCACTCTGATCAGCTCCTCGTCTCCTCGTGAGTCAAAGTGGTTCAGGACTGCATCCTTCTGTAAGTCTTATTTTACATTTTTGTATGCACAGCACTATTTTTGGACTTTATATTCTTTATGTTAATAAAACTGCACAAACACCATTCAGCATGTGGGTTTGTCTCTCCTGCCCCGAAGAGCACATATGACAGAATCTAGCCACCAGTAAGAAAACCCAGCTGTGGTGTTTGTGTGTTTTTTCATCTTTTTTTCACCCACCTGTTTTCTGGAGCTCGTCATGGACACAGCAGGATGGAGCTATCCAATGCACCTGGGGTGGGAGTGCTGCTGAGCCCTAATGGAAATAGATGGGTTAATTTCTACAGCATGCACATACTCCACTCCAGAGGATGTATTATGGTACTTGGATCTGGCGGAGGCCACAGCTCGTCGTTGCCCTCAACTCTCCAAGCATGCTGAGGGAGTTGAGAGGATTTCCCTGGTGGCAGTACTGCAACGCGAGAACGGCGGAAGGTTGAGGAATTCCTCGAAGAAGCCTGGGCTCGTACCGAAGGGAGAGCGCTCCCGGGGCTCGGCTCTTTCCGTTCCTCACTGGTCCTTGATGCCCGTTCCTGCTGCAACTAAGACAGTTTCAGCTCCAAAGAAACAGCATCGCTCCGCTCCGGACCACTGGAGGAAAGCTCCCACTTCCTCGCCAGCATTGTCTCCTTCACTGAGGCAGGAGACTCCCACAGTAGCCTCTCTTTTTAACTCTCCCTCTCCGGCTGTCCCACCATCCAATCCTCCTGCTGCACTTTTTTCTCCCTCCTCCTTGGTGACTCCTCCCGCTGCGCTGGAACTGGTCGCCTCCCTCTCGGTTCCATCCATCTCCGTGACTCCAGGGGCGGCTCCTCCACACTCCACAGAGGGGCCCAGGTTTACCGTTGACACGGAGAGGGATGACTGTCCGTCTCCCGCAGCAGATGACATCAAGATCTGGGATGACAGGCAAGTGCTGTTCCATTGTACTCCATCTTATAATGATATGCCTTGTCTGTCTCCCTGGAGAGAGACTCAGGTAAAGCAGTCCTTTGAGCTCTCTCTTCCTGCTGCAATAGTTAAAACTTTACCTATCCTCTTTGTGTCTCCCCTATCAATCCTTGAGTTTCTGTCGGTTCCTGAACTGAGCCTTCGGACGATGGAGGAGCCGGTGGCCCTGGAGGACCCGACTCCAGTGCCAACACGGAGCCGACCCTCAGTTTCCACGTCGGAAGAGTCTCCAGCATGGGTCATAGCAGCTGGGGTGACGAGGACTGCAATTACCATCATGCCTGCTGCGGAGGCTGCCGCAGCAGAGTCAGCAGCCAAGCTGGACCTCCAGAGGGCCAAGCCCGAAGAAACACCACCGCCCGGATTGTCGGAGTCCTCAACGGCAGTGGAGCTCGAGCTCAGGCAAGTGTTCTCTTTTGTTTTCCTATTGTCTGTTTTAGAGCAATCTTGGCTGGCTCTTGGTGAGGAGAACCAGGTGCAGCCGCTCGCTGCACCTGAGCTCACCTCACTGGGCTCCGCCGCTGCCAGTGACCCTGAACACTCTTCTGTTTGTGTGTCTGAGCCTTCTCCTAGGGTCACTGGGAATGTTCCAGCTGTTCTAGAGGTCTCCGTGGGTCCAGGCTCACCGCCCGAGGTCATCAGAGGTCCAGCTTCCCCCGTTGTGGAGGTCACTGTGGATATTGCTGTGCCCCAGTCCAAGGTCGTCGATAGCCTTCCCCCTTCGCCCTCACCCGGGGTTCCACTGGTTGACCGTCTGCTTGGTCTGGTGCTCTCATGGGTTGGCTGGTCCACTGTGGGTGCAGCTCTGGCCTGGTTCGGGCCCACCGTGGGTGCAGCATTGGCCGAGCCCGGAGCCCACCGTGGGTGCTGCTAAGCTCCAGCCTGGAGCCACCGAGGGTGCTGCTAAGCTCCAGCCCAGAGCCACCGCGGGTGCTGCTAAGCTTCAGCCCGGAGTCACCGCGGGTGCAGCTAAGCTCCAGCCTGGAGCCACCGTGGGTGCCGCTAAGCTCCAGCCTGGAGCCACCACGGGTGCCGCTAAGCTGCAGCCCAGAGCCACCATGGGTGCAACATTGGCTCATTCCAAGACCACCGAGGGCATTGTCTCTCCTTCTCCTCCCTCGGACACCGTTGTGGTCCCCCTTTCTCCTCAGCCAGATGCCGTCGGGGTCTTTCATCTCCCACCATCTAACATCGCCATGGGTCCTCCCTTGGGGGGGCTGCCTCCTGGGCCATCCCCGTTATCGAGGTGGCTCAGAAACTCTGGCCAGCCGACTGAAAGACTGGGCCGTTGGGGCAGGTGGCCCATATTCTCCAGCAGGCCACCTGACTCACATCACCTGGCCTCCCGGTTGGTCTGGGACTTCGGCAGGCCGCTTGACATATTCCACCTGGCCGCCTACTGGGTCTGGGACCTTGGTTGGCACCCGGAACTGTTGAGCTCCGGGACCCAGGGGTCTTAATTCTGTGTTTTTTTCTGGTGTGGGCCCTGAGTGGGGTTTTTGTTTTGTTCCCTCCTGGCCTGTTCCCCCCACCCCCCAGGGTGGGTTATTGTTGTACCTCTTCTGGGGGGGAGGGCTCCTTTTTTTCAGTTGATGTTACTCTGGGGTGTCTGGGACCACCCCTTGAGGAGTGGGGGCTGTCACGAGCTGAGTCTGATGTTCTGCCGGACTCAGTCTCGTGGCTCATTCCTTGTATTCATATATATTTGTCTGTTGTATTTCATGTGCTTTTTTGAGTTGTTACACTGCTTCCTATTTTTCTCTGTTAATGTTTCAGTTTGTACTGACTATGTCCCGCCTCACTTGTGTTTATTTCCTAATCTGTATTTGGTTGTGTTTATATTTATTTTGTGGGCTGACAGCTGTCAGGCATTATTTCCGGGTATTGTGCTCTGCGTGGCAAGATGTCAGTACGGCCACTCCTCCCTCACTTCTCATTACTACCAGCTGGTCCTAGTTACTTGTTACTGTTCCCTTCTCCTGCTCAGGTGAACCCACACCTGCGATTACTCATGTCATTATTCCATCCACTGTTTAAGTGCTGTTTATTCAGTCTGTGATTGCGGCTAGATTGTGTGAATACTGGTTATCCTGTGATCATCACTCTGATCAGCTCCTCGTCTCCTCATGAGTCAAGGTGGTTCAGGACTGCATCCTTCTGTAAGTCTTATTTTACATTTTTGTATGCACAGCACTATTTTTGGACTTTATATTCTTTATGTTAATAAAACTGCACAAACACCATTCAGCATGTGGGTTTGTCTCTCCTGCCCCGAAGAGCACACATGACAGAATCTAGCCACCAGTAAGAGAACCCAGCTGTGGTGTTTGTGTGTTTTTTCATCTTTTTTTCACCCACTTGTTTTCTGGAGCTCGTCATGGACACAGCAGGATGGAGCTATCCAATGCATCTGGGGTGGGAGTGCTGCTGAGCCCTAATGGAAATAGATGGGTTAATTTCTACAGCATGCACATACTCCACTCCAGAGGATGTATTATGGTACTTGGATCTGGCGGAGGCCACAGCTCGTCATTGCCCTCAACTCTCCAAGCATGCTGTGGGAGTTGAGAGGATTTCCCTGGTGGCAGTACTGCAACGCGAGAACGGCGGAAGGTTGAGGAATTCCTCGAAGAAGCCTGGGCTCGTACCGAAGGGAGAGTGCTCCCGGGGCTCGGCTCTTTCCATTCCTCGCTGGTCCTTGATGCCCATTCCTGCTGCAACTAAGACAGTTTCAGCTCCAAAGAAACAGCATCGCTCCGCTCCGGACCACTGGAGGAAAGCTCCCACTTCCTCGCCAGCATCATCTCCTTCACTGAAGCAGGAGACTCCCGCAGTAGCCTCTCTTTTTAACTCTCCCTCTCTGGCTGTCCCACCATCCAATCCTCCTGCTGCACTTTTTTCTCCCTCCTCCTTGGTGACTCCTCCCGCTGCGCTGGAACTGGTCGCCTCCCTCTCGGTTCCATCCATCTCTGTGACTCCAGGGGCGGCTCCTCCACACTCCACAGAGGGGCCCAGGTTTACCGTTGACACGGAGAGGGATGACTGTCCGTCTCCCGCAGCAGATGAAATCAAGATCTGGGATGACAGGCAAGTGCTGTTCCATTGTACTCCATCTCAGAATCAGAATCAGAATCAGAAAAGATTTATTGCCAAGTACATTAACAGATCACTGATAACATACGAGAGAATTTGACGACACAGAAAATGAACCTGCATTTCCAGTGACACGGCAGCATCAGAGACGCGCCTGCCAACAGGATAGTGAGTACAAGCATGAGAATAAGAATAATACGAGGAACAATAGGAAGGAGCAAAAAAATCATTGATTCAAAATACTGGTTACATAATTAATCAATATTAAGATTTCAAGGGAAAAAAAAGCTCTCGATGCACATTCGCTACACAGGATTAACAAGACACAAGAGAGCAGTGTGTGTATCTTTATTCAGTTCATGGATCAATGTGTGTGCGGTGTTGTGCAGTGTTGATGATAATAAGAGAGACAACAAGGACACTGGCAGGAGATGTTTTGTCTGGCTGGCGCCGAGTCCTTATCTTGGCAGAGTCCAGATGGCTGTCCAAGGCCTTATGCTCGATGATTTTGAAAACACAGACTGCAGACAGCCAGGAGGAATTTTCATGGGGAAATTGAGCCAAATCGGACTGATCACAGAGAAGGCTTTTTATTTCTTCTGTAGATTCAGTACTTAATCCTTCATTGCGGGGCTTTAAATCCATCGTGGAAAGACCTAAGCGAGACCATGATGTAATCCACCTTCCGAGACAGTTCTCCATTTGTCGCTATCAGGGTCTTCTCCAATTTTTCAATTTGACAGATGCACCTCGCCTGGCCAGCATTTTGATAGGTTGTATCCATCTTTAGCAATTTGCGGTACACCAGGACAATCCCAGTTCCAATCAGAAAGATCCCGATCACCATTACCACGAAGACATACAAATCTTCAATATCTTCGATAGAGAGATTAGTGAGACACAAGATTTTCCAATTACTTGTGTCACGTAAATAGCCCGCTGGAGCCGTACCTGCGGGGCAGACAGCTTCCCCCGGAGCACTTTTCCTTGTTGAAAAAATAGTGTCAATTGTGTTCAAAGCCCAGCTTATTAACTCCATAATTTCTTTCTTTCGACGGTCGCAGTTAGACGCAGACAGACAACAGCAAGCTGGGATCCAGTAGTTGGGGGGGAAGGAAAAAAAAGGTCAGAGCAGGAGAGGAGGAAAAAGCGTCTACTCTCTTGGGAGGGCGGAAGTGATCTTATAATGATATGCCTTGTCTGTCTCCCGGGAGAGAGACTCAGGTAAAGCAGTCCTCTGAGCTCTCTCTTCCTGCTGCAATAGTTAAAACTTCACCTATCCTCTTTGTGTCTCCCCCATCAATCCTTGAGTTTCTGTCGGTTCCTGAACTGAGCCTTCGGACGATGGAGGAGCCGGTGGCCCTGGAGGACCCGACTCCAGTGCCAACACGGAGCCGACCCTCAGTTTCCACGTCGGAAGAGTCTCCAGCATGGGTCATAGCAGCTGGGGTGACGAGGACTGCAATTACCATCATGCCTGCTGCGGAGGCTGCCGCAGCAGAGTCAGCAACCAAGCTGGACCTCCAGAGGGCCAAGCCCGAAGAAACACCACCGCCCGGATTGTCGGAGTCCTCAACGGCAGTGGAGCTCGAGCTCAGGCAAGTGTTCTCTTTTGTTTTCCTATTGTCTGTTTTAGAACAATCTTGCCTGGCCCTTGGTGAGGAGAACCAGGTGCAGCTGCCCGCTGCACCTGAGCTCACCTCACTGGGCTCCGCCGCTGCCAGTGACCCTGAACACTCTTCTGTTTGTGTGTCTGAGCCTTCTCCTAGGGTCACTGGGAATGTTCCAGCTGTTCTAGAGGTCTCCGTGGGTCCAGGCTCACCGCCCGAGGTCATCGGAGGTCCAGCTTCCCCCGTTGTGGAGGTCACTGTGGACATTGCTGTACCCCAGTCCAAGGTCGTCGAGAGCCTTCCCCCTTCGCCCTCACCCGGGGTTCCACTGGTTGACCGTCTGCTTGGTCTGGTGCTCTCATGGGTTGGCTGGTCCACTGTGGGTGCAGCTCTGGCCCGGTTTGGGCCCACCGTGGGTGCAGCATTGGCCGAGCCCGGAGCCCACCGTGGGTGCTGCTAAGCTCCAGCCTGGAGCCACCGAGGGTGCTGCTAAGCTTCAGCCCGGAGCCACCGCAGGTGCTGCTAAGCTCCAGCCCGGAGTCACCGTGGGTGCCGCTAAGCTCCAGCCCGTAGCCACCGCGTGTGCTGCTAAGCTCCAGCCCAGAGCCACCATGGGTGCAACATTGGCTCATTCCAAGACCACCGAGGGCATCGTCTCTCCTTCTCCTCCCTCGGACACCGTTGTGGTCCCCCTTTCTCCTCAGCCAGATGCCGTCGGGGTCTTTCATCTCCCACCATCTAACATCGCCATGGGTCCTCCCTTGGGGGGGCTGCCTCCTGGGCCATCCCCGTTATCGAGGTGGCTCAGAAATTCTGGCCAGCCGACTGAAAGACTGGGCCGTTGGGGCAGGTGGCCCATATTCTCCAGCAGGCCACCTGACTCACATCACCTGGCCTCCCGGTTGGTCTGGGACTTCGGCAGGCCGCTTGACATATTCCACCTGGCCACCTACTGGGTCTGGGACCTTGGTTGGCACCCGGAACTGTTGAGCTCCGGGACCCAGGGGTCTTAATTCTGTGTTTTTTTCTGGTGTGGGCCCTGAGTGGGGTTTTTGTTTTGTTCCCTCCTGGCCTGTCCCCCCCCCCCCCCCAGGGTGGGTTATTGTTGTACCTCTTCTGGGGGGGAGGGCTCCTTTTTTTCAGTTGATGTTACTCTGGGGTGTCTGGGACCACCCCTTGAGGAGTGGGGGCTGTCACGAGCTGAGTCTGATGTTCTGCCGGACTCAGTCTCGTGGCTCATTCCTTGTATTCTGTCAGAAATTGTATATATGTACAAATATGTTATCATTTCATAATTAGTTTTTAGCTGAACTTTTCTGTATTTTTTCCCTTACAATGGCTGCAACAATGCTGCATCAGGAAGGTTTAACTCACCCTGTAACAGACATACCTCAACAAACCGGAATAATCTGTATTTACTTAAAGTTTAGAAACCGGTGTGCAAGAAGTCATGTGCTGACACGGAGTTGTCTTTGTGTTACACAACAAAGCCTGACTGTTTCACTACAAAGCCTGACTGTTCCACGGCCTTATCAGTCACCACAAAGCCTGACTGTTTCACTACAAAGCCTGACTGTTCCACGGCCTTATCAGTCACCACAAAGCCTGACTGTTTCACTACAAAGCCTGACTGTTTCACGGTCTTATCAGTCACCACAAAGGTGCCCATAAAGTTGCAGCAGATGTTTCCTGTGTCTGACCTGCTCAGTATAAAAGGGACGTGCTGCCTTTGTATGGCAGCGCGCATTTCCCATCTGTAATCAGAGGTGTGTTGCTCCTTGTACAAGTAAAACTTTGAACACATTTTGTGTCTCGAATCTTATTAAGGTACGAACCTAACAGAGTACTATTATTTTGTGAGTCTTGAGTTTCAGATTCCTGACATATTCATATATATTTATCTGTTGTATTTCATGTGCTTTTTTGAGTTGTTACACTGCTTCCTATTTTTCTCTGTTAATGTTTCAGTTTGTACTGATTACGTCCCGCCTCACTTGTGTTTATTTTCTAATCTGTATTTGGTTGTGTTTATATTTATTTTGCGGGCTGACAGCTGTCAGGCATTATTTCCGGGTATTGTGCTCTGCGTGGCAAGATGTCAGTACGGCCACTCCTCCCTCACTTCTCATTACTACCAGCTGGTCCTAGTTACTTGTTACTGTTCCCTTCTCCTGCTCAGGTGAACCCACACCTGCGATTACTCATGTCATTATTCCATCCACTGTTTAAGTGCTGTTTATTCAGTCTGTGATTGCGGCTAGATTGTGTGAATACTGGTTATCCTGTGATCATCACTCTGATCAGCTCCTCATCTCCTCGTGAGTCAAGGTGGTTCAGGACTGCATCCTTCTGTAAGTCTTATTTTACATTTTTGTATGCACAGCACTATTTTTGGACTTTATATTCTTTATGTTAATAAAACTGCACAAACACCATTCAGCATGTGGGTTTGTCTCTCCTGCCCCGAAGAGCACACATGACAGAATCTAGCCACCAGTAAGAAAACCCAGCTGTGGTGTTTGTATGTTTTTTCATCTTTTTTTCACCCTGTGGCGCACGTATATGCACATATGTTGGTTTCAGATGCTCCACAGATATATCACTGTATGCTTATTGTATACTTCACGTCTCAGGGGAACAAAGCCTTCCAGAGGTAACGGGAGGGTGTGAGATCTGGCCTTTTGTTTCAAGGAGATGGCCTTGAGAGATTTCCTGACCACCGGAGACTAGGAGGTGGATGGTGTTAAGATCGGGGGAAGTTACATTGTGACTGGGATTAAGTACCATGTGACTGTATGTTTGATTAAGCACCATGTGATTGTATGTTTGATGTCCTGGTATAAAAGGACAGATGTGAGAAGATTCATCCTCATTTTCTGCTTTTGAATGTTGGAGAATGTTATTGTGAATAAAGCTGAACCTGAGGAATACACTCAGTCTCGTCCTTCACAATTCTCCACACTGGTGACCTTACGACGAAGCATGAGCAGAAGTAATTCTCCCGAGCTGGACTCGTCAGAAGCCAGCCTGACGAATGCCGCCATGTTCCAGCTGCCGGACTTCTGGCAGAACAGTCCGCGCTCCTGGTTTAGCGCGGTCGAGGCGCTGTTCAACCTCCGGAGAATTTCGAGAGATGACACAAAGTTTTACCATGTGGTGGCGAAGCTGGACAACCACACAATCCAGAGGGTGGAGAGCCTGGTCAACCACCCACCGGACAACGACAAGCACGGCACATTGAAGGCTGCGCTTATCAGCCACTTCACCCCCTTGATGCAACAGCGAGCAGAGGGGCTCCTGGTGTTGACGGAGTTTGAGAACGACAGACCCGCAGACCTGATGGGGAAGATGCTGAGGTTGAGAGACTCCGATGATGACAGCTTTATCTTCACCCACCTTTTCCTCAGGACCCTACCGTTAGTGGTGAGAGTGACCTTGGCCGGTTCACCGCTGTTGGCCCGACGAGACTACCACGAGCTGAGCCAGGAGGCGCAGCGACTCGTCGACGCCCACAAACGGAGTGCAGCTTCGGCCGCAGCAGCAGAGCTAGGCGCGACATCCGGAGACGGCATGGGGCCAGAGGCTGCAGCACCAGACTCACCGATGACAGCAGCAGCAAGGGCCAGGCGACACGGAGCGGATGACGTCCTTTGCTTCTACCATCGCCGCTTCGCAGAGAGGGCACACAAGTGCATCCCACCGTGCCACTTCAAGCGCTCGGGAAACGCCAAGACCGGGGGTCGGTAGCAGCCGCGGCCCTCGGAGAAGAGAACAAGCTGCTCTATCTGAAGGACGCACGCTTGGGGAGGCAATTCCTCGTGGACACAGGCTCCCAGCTGAGCTTCATCATGCCTTCCTACGCGGACCGGCTGGCGCCCTCCAGTGGTCCCCGGGTGACAGCAGCGAACGGCTCAGCGATTAGGACCTTCGGGGAGAGGACTCTGCTTCTGTCTTTGCAGGACCGTACATTCGAGTGGACTTTTGTCGTAGCGGCAGTCAATTTCAACATATTAGGGGCTGATTTTTTGTGCTCACATGGTTTATTGGTTGATCTTGCTAACAGACGCCTGGTTAATGCACTCTCCTTTTATTCTATTCCCTGCACAGCTCGAGTGGCCCCGCCAACTGCACAAGCCAACGTCACAGCTGCGGGTGGTAAGTTCCACACACTCCTCTCTCAGTTCCCAGCACTCACGGTCCCAACGTTTTCGGCGACAGTGGCTAAACATGGGGTGGAACATTTTATTACTACCACCAGCCCACCTGTTTTTGCAAAAGCTCGGCGCTTGGACTCAGCTAAA
Source organism: Pholidichthys leucotaenia (assembly GCA_020510985.1). Lineage (NCBI taxonomy): Eukaryota > Metazoa > Chordata > Actinopteri > Cichliformes > Pholidichthyidae > Pholidichthys > Pholidichthys leucotaenia. Next base: position 110,461,447 of record CM035843.1, on the reverse strand, counting down.
CTGACCATAGCGCGCGAGGAGTTCGCCAACCTGGAAAGACTGGGCATCATCAGGAGGTCGAAGAGCCCCTGGGCTTCGCTGCTCCATATGGTCCCAAAGGCTGATGGCTCGTGGCGACCTTGCGGTGATTTCCGCAGGTTGAATAACGCTACAGCGCACGACCGCTATCCGATCCCGCACATCCAAGATTTTTCGGTGCATTTGGCGGGGGCGCGCATTTTTTCTAAAATAGATTTGGTACGCGGTTACCACCAGGTTCCAGTGCGCGCTGAGGACATACCCAAAACAGCGGTAATAACTCCTTTCGGGCTTTTTGAGTTTTTGCGCATGCCGTTTGGGCTTAAAGGCGCAGCGCAGACGTTCCAACGCATGATGGACGCAGTTCTGCGCGACCTCCCCTTCGTGTTCGTCTACCTGGACGACATATTGGTAGCCAGCGCGTCCGAAGACGAACACGAAAACCACCTCACAGCAGTTTTCCGGAGGTTGGCAGAGCATGGGTTAATAATCAACCCAGCGAAGTGTCAGTTTGGGGTGGCGCAGATTGATTTTTTGGGGCATCGCGTCTCTCCAGAAGGAGCGGTTCCTCTGCCCGACAAAGTGCGCGCAATAACAAATTTTCCCCAACCACAAATGGTCAAAGCGTTACAGGAGTTTTTGGGAATGGTGAATTTTTATAACCGTTTCCTCCCTCACGCAGCGCAGCTCATGCAACCATTGTATGCTGCACTAAAAAAACAAAAACCCACAAACAAAATCGAATGGTCTCCGGAGCGGGAGCGCGCATTCGCTGAAGTCAAAATAGCCCTGGCAAACGCTGCGTTGTTGGCACATCCAGACCCAATGGCCCGCATAGCGCTCACTACTGACGCGTCAGACGTGGCCATAGGAGCGGTCGTGGAACAGTATGTAGCAGGAGCTTGGCAACCGCTCGCCTTTTTCAGCAGGACCTTGCGCGATAGTGAACGAAAATACAGCGCATTCGACAGGGAGTTGTTAGCTCTCCACTTGGTCATTCGCCATTTCCAGTCTTGGCTGGAGGGACGCAGTTTCACCGCGTTCGTGGATCACAAGCCCCTGACTTTCGCGATGGCCAAGATTACAGAACCGTGGTTGGGCCGGCAGCAGAGACAGCTGGCCACCATCTCGGAGTTTACTACCGATATCCAACATGTAGCAGGTAAACTTAATGTAGTGGCGGACTGCCTCTTGCGCGCCGTGGCGGCTGCAGCCCGCGCAGGGGTAGATTTTGCAGCCATGGCTGTGGACCAGGTTAGCGACGCGGAAGTGCGCGCGGCCCCAGTCCGCGTAGGGATAGATTATGCAGCCATGGCCACGGATCAAGTTGCCGACGTGGACGTGTGCGCACTCCAGTTTGGACCAACAGGGTTAAGGCTGGAGAACAGGGTGCTACAAGATGGTATGCCCCCCCTAATCTGCGATGTCTCCACTGGACGACCGCGTCCGGTTGTACCAGCCGTGTGGCGCCGCCGCGTTTTTGACTCCATCCATTCTCTGGCGCACCCAGGGGTGCGCGCGTCGGTCATAATGGTAGGAGAGAAATTTGTATGGCCATACCTGCGCAAGCAAGTCAAGGCGTGGGCGACAGCCTGCGTGGCTTGTCAGCGAGCCAAAATACACAAACACACTAGAGCTCCCTTGGAGCCTTTTCACATCCCGGCTAAGCAGTTCGATCATGTGCATGTCGACCTCGTAGGCCCCCTCCCGCCGTCGCAGGGGTGCACACACCTTTTGACAATGGTGGGCCGCACCACGCGTTGGCTGGAAGTGGTCCCACTGGCATCAACCACAGCCAAGGAGGTGGCGCGCGCGTTTTTAACAGCATGGGCAGCGCGTTTTGGAGTCCCGTCGGACATTACGTCCGACAGAGGTCCTCAATTTGTTTCCGAGCTCTGGTCAGCGATGGCCCGCAGCCTGGGGGTAACGATCTACCGCACTACCGCGTACAACCCGCAGGCTAATGGTTTATGCGAACGTTTCCATAGGTCATTGAAAGCAGCCCTCAGAGTGTCGCTTACGGATGCAAATTGGGTGGACAGGCTACCATGGGTTTTCTTGGGGTTGCGTTCTGCACCTAAAGAGGATTTAAAAGCCTCCCTAGCTGAGTTAGTTTTTGCGCAGCCTCTCCGGCTGCCCGGGGAGTTTCTCCCGGATAATCCTGTGCCAGAGTGCCCCCCCCCCCCCGCTCAGCAGTTGCAGAGCGACACGGGAGCGAGCACGCTTCCTGGCCCAGTTCATCACAGCTTCCCGCGCGTTTTTGTGCCTAAAGCTTTAAAAAATGCGGAGTTTGTTTTTGTCAGACATGATGTACACCGCCCACCCTTACGCCCACCTTATGACGGACCATACAGAGTGCTGGAAACAGGGGACAAGCATTTTTGCTAGATTTGGGGGGCAGGAAGGAAATGATTGGTATAAACAGGCTCAAACCCGCTTTTGTGCTGGCTGACGAAGTGGTGCAGTTGGCGAGGGCTCCTCGGCGCGTAGACCCCCTAGGGAGTATTCCCCAGAACACCCACAGAGATTGACTAACAGTTCTAATCCTCAAACAGCAGCTCCACAGCGGGAAGACACCGCGGGGGTGGTAAAGCCCGCTTACAGCAGATATGGAAGGCGACTGAGGCCCAAGCAACATTTGGACTGATGTGTAATAATGTGACCATGACTTGCAAACTGTATTACGTTTGTTCCATCTTAGACGTTTGGGGGGGGGGGGGTCATGTGGCGCACGTATATGCACATATGTTGGTTTCAGATGCTCCACAGATATATCACTGTATGCTTATTGTATACTTCACGTCTCAGGGGAACAAAGGGACTGAACCTTCCAGAGGTAACGGGAAGGTGTGAGATCTGGCCTTTTGTTTCAAGGAGATGGCCTTGAGAGATTTCCTGACCACCGGAGACTAGGAGGTGGATGGTGTTAAGATCGGGGGAAGTTACATTGTGACTGGGATTAAGTACCATGTGACTGTATGTTTGATTAAGCACCATGTGATTGTATGTTTGATGTCCTGGTATAAAAGGACAGATGTGAGAAGATTCATCCTCATTTTCTGCTATTACATTAGAATGGTTTGCATCTTATCTCCAGAATAGAGAACAGTGTGTAAAAAGTTCACCAGGATAAATCCTCATTTTTAAACATCCGTATGGGTATCCCACAAGGGTCCATTCTTGGTCCTTTACTTTTCAGCATTTTTATTAATGACTTGCCGCTACACTGCTCAGCTGCAACATGTCAACTTTATGCAGATGATGCAGTTATTTACACAGCTGCCAAGACTCCAGCACGGGCTGCAGATGTACTGTCCACAAGTATGGTTGTGGACCATACTTGTGGACAGTATGGTCTCTCTCTTCTGGCTCCCAGAGAGAGCAGTCGCATTTTTCTTCCCTCCTCCTGTCTGCCTTCCTGACCTATTCCCAGTTTTGCAATGTTGCGTTTTTGTTTGTGTTTAGTCGCTCTTCTTCTGCTGAATCTTAATCTAAATGGAATTTATGGATTTGGAAGCGGCTTAAATGTGCTATTGTCACTATTTTTCAACAAGAACCGGGCCAAGGGGGAGCCCATGAATTAGAACCTGCATGATTTGACTGGAGATGCAGAAGACATCTATTGGCTATGACACAGGATTCTATTTTTGGCCCTGGAGTTTCCTGGTGTTTCAGAAATTGAGGAAGGTGGAGAGCTGTTCAAAATGTGGATCCAGTCAAGCTCCTTCACCAATTCGACCAGTTGGGGAGTGCACGAGGCGGCATGGTGAACTGAATGGAGATTCAGATGGTGGAATACATCTTGAAGTCGCCAGTGCTCTCCAGAGAATGTTAAAGTTTAAGCCTGCACATGGAAATTATGAAAGCACAGAATTGCACGGGTGAGGAAAAATCTATTCTCTGAGTGCACTGTGCAGATTTGACCTTGTCTTTGGTGCCCTGTATTTGCATTCCTCCTGATGAAGATAAGCGGAAGGAGCGGCTCTGCCTGCTAACCCAAACAATCGACACAATTGTTGTTTCGGCAGATGAATGCTCAAGGACAGTGCACCATGTGACAATTTACCATCTGCAAGCAAGAGCGAGAGACTCTGGACTGCTTAGATCACATGACTTTAACATCTATCCACTGCCAGGAGGCGCCCTCTGCTGTTCACTAGCAATTGACACACCTACACTACTGCATTCAACATTACACTACTGATACAATTACTGATATATATTCACAATCCACTGACTCTCTCAACTACTGCTTAGTCATTGTGTGATCTATTGTCTGCTAATTGTGCATTTGAGAGTTTTTTTCTTGTAATCAAAATTTTGGTCATAAAATGAGCTCTATTTTGATCAACAATGCTTGTTTCTCTCTCCTATTGTGTTTTTCCCTATCCCCCCCCCCTCTTTACCCCCCCTATATGACAGGCGCCTCGTCATGGCTGCTGCGTCATTGGGATGCGCCTTTCGTGTGCGCCCAATGTCAAGTCAAATTCCTCGTATGTTTACTTGTTTACTTGTAAATGTGCTTGGCAATAAATCTGATTCTGATTCTGATTCTGATGTCCAAGAGTGGCTCTTCCAGAACCATCTATTGCTGAACCTTCAGAAAACAGTGTCAATGTGCTTTTCAATCAAAAAATGTAACCTGCAACGTTTTAAAGTTAATATACATGATCAAGACATCAGTGTAGTTACAGAATTCAAATACCTTAGCATTGTACTAGATCCTCAATTCAAATTTAATCTTCATATAAAGAAAATTTCAAAAACAGTAAAAAAAAATCTGAACTGCTTTAAATTAATTAGATATTACATACCATACGAAGCAGCTGCACTGTATATGCATTCTATGGTTTTTTCTCATATATCATACTGCTTGACAGTCTGGGCTCAAGCAGCCCCTTCTACAATAAGACATATAGGTTCATTATATAATCAAACTCTAAAAATCTTGGACAAAAAGCCCCTTAGGTGGCATCACTGTTATATTTAAAAAAAAATACAACCTATTGAGTTTTGAGAGTTTCATTGACCTCTGTTTTCTGAAATTAATTTTCAAATGTTTCCATAAATCAGCGTCTGAGCCACTTGCTGGTTTCATCCAAAGACAGGACAGCAGCAGAGCTACCAGGAGTTCTGTAAACAATAACTGTAAAATATTCCACCGCAGAACCACATTTGGACAAACAGCTTTCTCTATAAAGGGCAGTCACATCTGGAACACAATGCCAAATGAAATTAAAACAATAACGGACTTTAAAACATTCACTAAAAAGGTTAAAAACTGGCTGAAAAATAAACAAGAATGTACCCATGTATGAAATGATTGTCTACAGGGTGAGAGTGAATGAAGGGAAGGAATGAATGTGTTTGTTTATAGTGAGTGACGGAGGGAGGGAGGCCTGAAATAGGCAAATGTGAGTCAGGTTGTTATATTGTGTATTTATAATAATTATAATATTTATAATTGTGTATTTATAATGTATTTATAATCTTTTTTGCATTGATGTATGTGGTTATTATTTATTCTGTTTTCATTTTTTCTTTTTCTTATCCTTTTTTACTTTTTACTTGTTTCTCCTTTCTAAAGCCCATCCTGGGACAAGAGTTGCAAATTAGCTAATAGCTATACACTCTTTGTGCAACACATCAGATTGATTGTCATTTGATTAATTGTCTGTTTATTGCACTGTCCCTGTCAAATAAAAAAAAAAAAAATAATAATAATAATGCTTTTGAATGTTGGAGAATGTTATTGTGAATAAAGCTGAACCTGAGGAATACACTCAGTCTCATCCTTCACAATTCTCCACAACCCACCTGTTTTCTGGAGCTCGTCATGGACACAGCAGGATGGAGCTATCCAATGCATCTGGGGTGGGAGTGCTGCTGAGCCCTAATGGAAATAGATGGGTTAATTTCTACAGCATGCACATACTCCACTCCAGAGGATGTATTATGGTACTTGGATCTGGCGGAGGCCACAGCTCATCGTTGCCCTCAACTCTCCAAGCATGCTGAGGGAGTTGAGAGGATTTCCCTGGTGGCAGTACTGGCAGTACTGGTCTGGGACTTCGGCAGGCCGCCTGACATATTCCACCTGGCCGCCTACTGGGTCTGGGACCTTGGTCAGCACCCGGAACTCTTGAGCTCCTGGACCCAGGGGTCTTAATTGTGTGTTTTTTTCTGGTGTGGGCCCTGAGTGGGGTTTTTGTTTTGTTCCCTCCTGGCCTGTCCCCCCCCCCCGGGTGGATTATTGTTGTACCTCTTCTGGGGGGAGGGCTCCTTTTTTTCCAGTTGATGTTACTCTGGGGTGTCTGGGACCACCCCTTGAGGAGTGGGGGCTGTCACGAGCTGAGTCTGATGTTCTGCCGGACTCAGTCTCGTGGCTCATTCCTTGTGTTCATATATATTTATCTGTTGTATTTCATGTGCCTTTTTGAGTTGTTACACTGCTTCCTATTTTTCTCTGTTAATGTTTCAGTTTGTACTGACTATGTCCCGCCTCACTTGTGTTTATTTTCTAATCTGTATTTGGTTGTGTTTATATTTATTTTGCGGGCTGACAGCTGTCAGGCATTATTTCCAGGTATTGTGCTCTGCGTGGCAAGATGTCAGTACGGCCACTCCTCCCTCACTTCTCATTACTACCAGCTGGTCCTAGTTACTTGTTACTGTTCCCTTCTCCTGCTCAGGTGAACCCACACCTGCGATTACTCATGTCATTATTCCATCCACTGTTTAAGTGCTGTTTATTCAGTCTGTGATTGCGGCTAGATTGTGTGAATACTGGTTATCCTCTGATCATCACTCTGATCAGCTCCTCATTTACATTTTTGTATGCACAGCACTATTTTTGGACTTTATGTTCATTATGTTAATAAAACTGCACAAACACCATACAGCACGTGGGTTTGTCTCTCCTGCCCCAAAGAGCACACATGACAGAATCTAGCCACCAGTAAGAAAACCCAGCTGTGGTGTTTGTGTGTTTTTTCATCTTTTTTTCACCCACCTGTTTTCTGGAGCTCGTCATGGACACAGCAGGATGGAGCTATTCAATGCATCTGGGGTGAGAGTGCTGCTGAGCCCTAATGGAAATAGATGGGTTAATTTCTACAACATGCACATACTCCACTCCAGAGGATGTATTATGGTACTTGGATCTGGCAGAGGCCACAGCTCGTCGTTGCCCTCAACTCGCCAAGCATGCTGAGGTAGTTGAGAGGATTTCCCTGGTGGCAGTACTGCAACGCGAGAACGGCGGAAGGTTGAGGAATTCCTCGAAGAAGCCTGGGCTCGTACCGAAGGAAGAGCGCTCCCAGGGCTCGGCTCTTTCCGTTCCTCGCCGGTCCTTGATGCCCGTTCCTGCTGCAACTAAGACAGTTTCAGCTCCAAAAAAACAGCATCGCTCCGCTCTGGACCACTGGAGGAAAGCTTCAACTTCCTCACCAGCATCGTCTCCTTCACTGAGGCAGGAGACTCCCGCAGTAGCCTCTCTTTTTAACTCTCCCTCTCCGGCTGTCCCACCATCCAATTCTCCTGCTGCACTTTTTTCTCCCTCCTCCTTGGTGACTCCTCCCGCTGCGCTGGAACTGGTCGCCTCCCTCTCGGTTCCATCCATCTCCGTGACTCCAGGAGCGGCTCCTCCACACTCCACAGAGGCGCCCAGGTTTACCGTTGACACGGAGAGGGATGACTGTCCATCTCCCACAGCAGATGACATCAAGATCTGGGATGACAGGCAAGTGCTGTTCCATTGTACTCCATCTTATAATGATATGCCTTGTCTGTCTCCCGGGAGAGAGACTCAGGTAAAGCAGTCCTCTGAGCTCTCTCTTCCTGCTGCAATAGTTAAAACTTCACCTATCCTCTTTGTGTCTCCCCCATCAATCCTTGAGTTTCTGTCGGTTCCTGAACTGAGCCTTCGGATGATGGAGGAGCCGGTGGCCCTGGAGGACCCGACTCCAGTGCCAACACGGAGCCGACCCTCAGCTTCCACGTCGGAAGAGTCTCCAGCATGGGTCACAGCAGCTGGGGTGACGAGGACTGCAATTACCATCATGCCTGCTGCGGAGGCTGCTGCAGCAGAGTCAGCAACCAAGCTGGACCTCCAGAGGGCCAAGCCTGAAGAAACACCATCGCCCGGATTGACGGAGTCCTCAACGGCCGTGGAGCTCGAGCTCAGGCAAGTGTTCTCTTTTGTTTTCCTATTGTCTGTTTTAGAGCAATCTTGCCTGGCTCTTGGTGAGGAGAACCAGGTGCAGCCGCCCGCTGCACCTGAGCTCACCTCGCTGGGCTCCGCCGCTGCCAGTGACCCTGAACACTCTTCTCTTTGTGTGTCTGAGCCTTCTCCTAGGGTCACTGAGAAAGTTCCAGCTGTACTAGAGGTCTCTGTGGGTTCAGGCTCACCGCCCGAGGTCATCGGAGGTCCAGCTTCCCCCGTTGTGGAGGTCACTGTGGACATTGCTGTACCCCAGTCCAAGGTCATCGAGAGCCTTCCCCCTTCGCCCTCACCCGGGGTTCCACTGGTTGACCGTCTGCTTGGTCTGGTGCTCTCATGGGTTGGCTGGTCCACTGTGGGTGCAGCTCTGGCCTGGAGCCCACCGTGGGTGCTGCTAAGCTTCAGCCCGGAGTCACCGCGGGTGCCGCTAAGCTCCAGCCCGGAGCCACCGCGTGTGCTGCTAAGCTCCAGCCCAGAGCCACCATGGGTGCAACATTGGCTCATTCCAAGACCACCAAGGGTGTCGTCGCTCCTTCTCCTCCCCCGGACACCGTTGTGGTCCCCCTTTCTCCTCAGCCAGATGCCGTCGGGGTCTTTCATCTCCCACCATCTAACATTGCCATGGGTCCTCCCTTGGGGGGGCTGCCTCCTGGGTCATCCCCGTTGTCGAGGTCCACCTGGCCACCTACTGGGTCTGGGACCTTGGTCGGCCCCCGGAACTCTTGAGCTCCTGGACCCAGGGGTCTTAATTCTGTGTTTTTTCTGGTGTGGGCCCTGAGTGGTTTTTTTTTTTTTTTGTTCCCTCCTGGCCTGTTCCCCCCACCCACCCACCCCCCAGGGTGGGTTATTGTTGTACCTCTTCTGGGGGGGGGGGGGGGGCTCCTTTTTTTCAGTTGATGTTACTCTGGGGTGTCTGGGACCACCCCTTGAGGAGTGGGGGCTGTCACGAGCTGAGTCTGATGTTCTGCCGGACTCAGTCTCGTGGCTCATTCCTTGTATTCATATATATTTATCTGTTGTATTTCATGTGCCTTTTTGAGTTGTTACACTGCTTCCTGTTTTTCTCTGTTAATGTTTCAGTTTGTACTCACTATGTCTCGCCTCACTTGTGTTTATTTTCTAATCTGTATTTGGTTGTGTTTATATTTATTTTGCTTGCTGACAGCTGTCAGGCGTTATTTCCAGGCATTGTGCTCTGCGTGGCAAGCTGTCAGTACGGCCACTCCTCCCTCACTTCTCATTACTACCAGCTGGTCCTAGTTACTTGTTATTGTTCCCTTCTCCTGCTCAGGTGAACCCACACCTGCGATTACTCATGTCATTATTCCATCTATTTAAGTGCTGCTTATTCAGTCTGTGATTGCGGCTAGATTGTGTGAATACTCCCATACTGGTTATCCTCTGATCATCACTCTGATCAGCTCCTCATCTCTTCGTGAGTCAAGGTGGCTCAGGACTGCATCCTTCTGAAAGTCTTATTTTACATTTTTGTATGCACAGCACTATTTTTGGACTTTATGTTCTTTATAAGATAAGATAAGATAAGATAAGCCTTTATTAGTCCCACAACGGGGAAATTCCAGGATTGCAACAGCACAGGGATAGCAACACTCAGAGCAACAATCAGAAGGCAAGAAAAAAAACAAGCAAGCAAGAGCAGCTAATATACATATGTACATATTACTATAAAATATATATATACACACACACACACACACAGACACACAGTGCAGAGCATTGTAGCTGGATGGAATAAATATATGAATATATGAACACAGTGCAGAGCATTGTAGCTAGATGGAATAAATATGTAAATATATAAACACCCACAGTACGGAGCATTGCAGCTAGGTGGAATAAATATGCGAGTATATAAACACACACAGTGCGGAGCAATGTAGCTAGATGGAATAATATGTAGATATATAAAAACACAGTGCGGAGCATTGTAGCTAGATGGAATAAATATATAGATATATAAATATAAACACACCCAGTGCTGAGCATTGTAGCTAGATGGAATAAATATATAGATATATAAATATAAACACACCCAGTGCAGAGCATTGTAGCTAGATGGAATAAAGTTATATAGTTTTATGTTAATATAGTATATATAAATAAACTATATGTTTTATAGTATAACTATATGTTATACTATAAAAGTATATATATGTTAAAAGTATAGTATATAGTAAAAGTATAGTATATAAAAGTATATATATACTATAAAAGTATATATATGTTATACTATAAAAGTTATACTATATATAGTATAACTACATATAACTATATGTTTTATATATAGTATATATATAAAACATATAGTTTTATGTTAATAAAACTGCACAAACACCATTCAGCGTGTGGGTTTGTCTCTCCTGCCCCGAGGGGCACACATGACACCTTCTGCCACACAAACTGTCTTCAGATCTTGAAGGTTCCGTGGTTGTCTTCTATGAACTCTGATGTTCAGTTCATTCCAGAGATTTTCATTTGGATTCAGATCAGGTGACTGGCTGGGCCATTCTAGCAACTTTATTTTCTTTCTCTGGAGCCAGTTGAGAGTTTCCTTGGCTGTGTGTTTGGGATCATTGTCTTGTTGAAATATCCATCCTCATTTCATCTTCAGCATCTTGGCAGATGACAACAGGTTCAAGGATGTCTCTGTACATTTGTCCATTCATCTTTTCTTCAATTATATGAAGTCTGCCTGTGCCATGTGCTGAAAAACACTCCCACACCATGAGGCTTCCACCTCCAAACTTCACTGTTGGTATGGTGTTTTGGGGCTGATGTGCAGTGCCATTTCTCCTCCAAACATGCTGTGTGTTGCGGCATCCAAAAAGCTCAGTTTTGGTCTCATCTGACAAAACTATATTCTCCCAGTATTTTATTGGCTTGCCTAAATGTTGTGCAGCAAACTTTAAACAAGCTTCAACATGCTTTTTCTTCAGCAATGGAGTCTTATGAGGTGAGCAGGCATAGAGCCCATGTCACTTGAGTGCATTACTTATTGTTTTCTTTGAAACAGCAGTACCTGCTAACTACAGGTCTTTTTGGAGCTCTCCACGAGTGGTCTTTGGCTCTTGGATAACGCTTCTGATAATCCTTTTGATTCCTGTGAAAAATCTTTCAAGGAGCTCCTGGTTGTGGCCAGTTTATGGTAAAAATGATGTTCCTTCCACTTCCGAATGATGGCTGCAACAGTCCTCACTGGAACATTCAGCAGTTTAGAAATGCATCTGTAACCAATGCCATCATTATGTTTTGCAACAATAAGGTTGTGAAGGTCTAGAGAGAGCTCTTTGCTTCTACTCATCATGAGTTCTTTGTGATGTGACAATCTGACATTCACAGACCTTTTTTAAGGCTATCAGTCAGGACTTAACCAGCTGAAATTAATTTGCACTGATGGGGGATGGGATGGCTTCCTAAATTTTGGTGGATTTCAGCTGGTTTCTTGGCTTTCGATGCCTTTTTGCACCTCTTTTTCGTCATGTGTTCAATACTTAATCCCTGTGTCCTTCCACTTTATTAAATCTAACTTGTTTTGTGAACACTGTAGTTATATTTAATAAAATATAGTGTAATAAGGTATAGGAATTATTTATTTTATTTAATAGTGGGTGTGCGAGGGGACAGAGTTAAACCGTCACCCCAATGCTCACTAAATAAAATAGAAAAGCACTCGTAAAAAGGCGGCACCAGTTCTAAAAGAACAACTTGTTAATGAATTAATTTCAATTAATTAATTTCCGTACCTTCAATTACTTAATGAATCAGTCTCAAAATTTAGTGAGTTCTTTTACTGACCCAGAAAACATATATGCAAAGGAAAAATGCTTCAACTTCTCTTGTTTACAGTTTTATTAAATAAACTCATTCAGGTTCCATGACATGGCATTCAAATGATGAATAAACAGATTCAAATAATAAACAGGTGTTCAGTATCACATCAACTGTTAGTGGATTCCTGAGCATAAAATCTATAGTTAAACCTTTGTGGAACCAAGAGGAAACCACATTTTATGTTTCAACTATAATGGAAGGCTGAAGTATCTAACAAAACCAAAACACAATTTTATGGGGAAAAACTCCATAAGCTGATTATCTAAAAAGGAACTTCTGAATTAATCTACAAAAATGAAAGGAGGTTGCTTAAAGATGAATAAGAATTTTCCTTCAGTTTATAGCTTTGTCCTACGGTTGAGGGACTAATTGTACCATGAAATATTGGTTATGTTCAATTGTAACTGATATTTTTTAGGACATCACATTTAAACCCAGCAGATAGTAAAATAGGAGTCTCACGAACAGCTGTAGGTCCAGGTGGTCAGCGGTGGTCAGCGCCAGATGGTGGTATGAGTTCAGGAAGGCTCATCGGCTCTTCCAGACAGCGTTCGGAACACCAGGGGAAAGCGACTGCTGGTCAGCTTTCAGATCGTTCACAGCTGTGAGAAGCGTAGACTTGGCTGGGGGCTCACACGAGGCAGCAGTAAAGGCTGGGCCCGGAGCAGGCGTGGAGTCCTTTGGCAATAAGTCCTAATTTAGAATGTCTCCGGCCCGCAGAACAAAACCAAAGACTGAAGGAAGAATGTTTTAGTCATTTTCACCCACGAGCTCCTAGTTTCTTTACGGGGTCAGATGTAGATGAGGCCGGAAAAGAAATGTCCGAAAATCTGTATCAGTTCACTTTAAAACAGGAAAATTAAAAAGGCCCACTTTAACGGCAGGCAAAGTCAAAGAGTCCAAGAAAAAAACAACAACATTCAAATAGGATAAGAATGGCTTCTGAGGTGAAGGAAAAAAGAAAGATTTGAGAGTTTAACTCTCTTTAAAGACAAGCTCATAGAAAAAGGATGATTTCTCCTCAGTTAACCAGAAAACAAGTAAAGCTTATCAAGAGATGATTTAGGAGAGTTAACGCAGGATTTGACAAGGTTCACACACACAAAAGACTTCTTAAAACTCACAGAACAATTTAGACAAAAGAAACTGCAAGGAAGTACAAAGAACGGAAAAACTCTCTTTTCTCATCTCTCGAACTTTTCTGAGTATGCAGGGTGGCTCTGAAGCATTTAACTGAAGTGCGCTGCTGGGTCATAAAATGGGGTCGGCCGCAAGATGGACCAATCATCTTCCATAAAGAAGAGTTTGAATGGGCTTTTGTCCAATGAGGGAATATTTCTTTGTTTGTGAACAGCCAATCAGATGCCAGTACGTTATCCAGCAGAAAGGCAGCATGGTGATTGGTTATCAGAGAGAAGACGGACAGAGATTCATAAAACATTCAGTTCTTATGGAATTATATACTCAATATAAAATCTAACTAATTTAAGTGACTCAAGGCTAATATTCAGTGACCATGCATTTATACCTTTACTAATAATTTATACATTCATTTGAATAACACTCATGAAAATAAAACATTCCTAAGACATGCACTCACATTTAAATCAAGGATTAATGAATTACTGCAAACCATTGTTGGTGATCAAAAGGGTGATGATTTTCACAGTGTCCTTAGAATCCCGGGGAGATGATAGCTGGAAGAAAAGCTTAATGTTTAGTCAGAATTAACAGTCAGATCACACAATGAAACATATTCCGTAGATGTCCACTAGGAGGTACTGTTGAGCTGTAGATAATCTTTAGGTCTTTGGAATGTGAGCAGGGGGGCCTAGAGGGTTCTGGGAAATGTCTAAAAGAAGGAAGAAGGCCATATATCTGCCCGCTTTATAAGTTTATGACTTTTTTAAGAGTATCAGTTCCTGGTACGAACGGATACTATCAGCATGAACTGTCCAGTTGGGGATTTTGACTCCAAGAGTTTATGGTCCACTTAAGCCTTTAAAAGCAAATCCTCATCAAGGCTCTCTACAAAAGTGAAATTCCTAGTGTTTACACTGGGGTCCTGTTGAAGACACACAGCATTCTTGACCAGACCTTGAGTGAGAGTTGCTTTAAAATGAAGAAAAGTGAAATTTCTTTAAAATGAAGGAAAGTGATCTCCTGGATTGGCCTGAGGAAACGATGCTACAACACAGTTGCCTTGATTTCTTTGTATGAATGGATTACTTGGGTTGTTACCAGTGTTGGGAGTAACGCGTTACTGTAACACCACTACTTTTGCAGTAATGTACTGTGTAACGAAATTACTGTTTAAAAATTCAGTAATGTGTTACAGTTACTATTTGATCAGATGCGTTACTCACGTTACTCGTTTTATTAATATGGATAGATATTTTTAGCACAAATAAACTGACCCTACCATAGCGGGCGCAGCTGTCAGTCTCCTCCACAGGTCGGTTTCCTGTCCTGCCCCAGTTCACACCACAACCCAGTGGCAACCTCTCATATCAAGCCCTGATCGCCTGTTGTCCGAGTGGTGAGTAGCCCCCAACAGCTCCTACCTCTGTGGTTAAACATGGGTATTTTTTGAGCAAGAAGCTTGCGTTTAATGTCCGCAGTTGTGTAAGTAATTGTGTGAATTTTCTTATGTACAGAGAAAAAGTGACTGTGATTTGTTGCAGTAAAGAACAGCTTCTTCTAAGCAGTGAACTTTCATTTATCTGTGCTTTCTGTTTTATTTTATCTTATTCATTTTCATGCTGTTGTGATATGCAACTATTTCAAGGAAGTAAATCCTCTAAATATGCGTTTTTAATGGGCTGGTCCAGGGGTGTCAAACATATAGCTCGTGGGCCAAAAATGGCCCACCAGGGGGTTCAAAATTTTCTCTGTGAATTTACAGCTTTATTTCTAGTAAATTTCTAACTTTCTACTGATTACAATAGTTTATGTAAATCTGAGACCTTTTTTCTCTGTGATGTGACTTTTTTCTCATCAGTTTTCTTTTTCTTTTTTTTTCTGATGAGAACAAGGGGCCCTTGATCTTGCTATGTGTGCAAGATGATTTAAGTATGCATTTAAAAGTAACGTGAAAGTTACTTTTCCAAGTAACTAGTTACTTTAATCATGCAGTAACTCAAAAGTAACTCAGTTACTTTTGAAAAGAAGTAACTAGTGACTTCCGGTCAGGACACCATGGTGATAGCAGCTTAACGCTGAAGCTCCCAGACCCCATCTGTGAAAATACCTTGAAAATCAGATTTAACGGATTTTTGGAAGAGTGAAAATCAAAAGACAAAGTCACTATGCCTAAAGGAAAGCAGAAGAGATCGACATTTGCCAGGCCAAGACACGCATCGGCCGGAGAATCTGACCTGGAGGACATCCACTCGGAAACAGAGGAGCTGAATGAGGCTAGCAACACAGTTAGCTTAAAAACGGTAATTCAAGAATTAAGAGAATTTCGCCGAGAGTGTTGGGCCGAATTTCGTGAAATTAAAGACGAAATAAAAAGGACAAACAGCAGAGTGGACCAGGCTGAGGACCGAATCATGGAAGCAGAGGAAAGAATAAAAGGGCTGGAAGAAACCGTGCTGGATTTATTTAAACGACAGACAAGACTGGAGGCTAAGCTAACCGACCAAGAAGGAAGACTAAGAAGGGCCAACATAAGAATTCATGGTCTGAAAGAAGGAGTCGAGGACGGTTTCACCACAATGGCTGCATGCGTGGAATCCATACTGAGAGAGAAGTTGGAAATTCCCCAATCCACCGACTTGAAGATAGAAAGGGCGCACCGTTCATTAGCCCCAAGGCCGTCGGCGGAAGCGCCTCCAAGATCGGTGGTGGTGAAGCTTTCCAACTTTAAAACAAAAGAAGAGGTTTTGAGACTAGCTTGGCAGAAAAAAGGATTTATGCACCAAGAAAGAAAAGTTTTGTGGAGCACGACTACGCCCCGGAGGTCCTTAAAAAGCGTTGGGAATACAACAACGCTAAAAAGCTACTAAGAGAAAAGAAACTGCGCTTTCAAACTCCATTTCCAGCGAAGCTGCGGGTTTTTTACGGGGATGAGACGTGTCTCTACAACTCGGTGGAAGAAGCAACCACGGATATGGCGAGAAGAGGGCTCCAGGTAACAGTGTATAAACCCGCAGCAGACCCGATTGAAAGAATCAAGGCTCAAACGTGGTGCACACAGAGACCCTCAAAATCCACGGGCCAGCAGCGGGAAACCCAGCGCCAGAGCTATAAGGAAAAACTGAGCGTTTTCAGGAGGGAATAACGATATTTCTAGTCAATCTGTGCATCCAACCTTCCTCCTACAAGGTAACAAACATTAAAGGAGATGCAGAATCAGCAAGTGGTAAAACATTTCATGGAACAGTCATAATATTAGAAACAAGTACTGTAAGTCTTTAAAAAAAAAACTTGTTGAAATAGAAATGTGACAATGAACCACATGATCTCTTCACACTAACAAATACTGTATTAACGTGATTGTTTGCTGTGACGGTGGTGGGAGGTTGCACACAATTTCATAGGGTATAGGCATAAAAAAAAAAAATCATTACAAGTTCGGATTGGGATCTGAAATTCACGTTAAAAACATGGGACAACTTACAGGGGTAAGAGAGGGCCCTCAACACGTAACAGAGTTTGAAGAATTTCCCTCAGAGCCAACACACCATCAAGGCTCTTCTAAGGTCACTAAAAAGACCTCAGCTCAGGAAGATCTTTTGACAGTTTTTTGTTTTAAAGTTTTATATACTATGTTCTTAATGTTTTTTATGTTCTTAATGTTCTTTCAGTTTCTGAGTAGCATAAAAGAGGGCCACTACACTGTTATACTAAGACAATACAATGGAGAAACAGGGTGTAACCAAAATAATCTCATATAATGTAAAAGGGATCCTGAATCCAGTTAAAAGATCCAAGATTCTTGGCAAAATGAAAAAAGACAAAGCAGGAATAATATTTTTACAGGAAACCCACCTAACAGACTTGGAGCACACTAAACTTAATAGACAAGGGTTTAAACTGATCTCTTCATCCTCATATAAATCAGGGAGGAGGAGGGGGGTAGCAACATTGATCTCAACCAAAATTATGTTTGAAAAAAATTCAGAACACAAAGATAAAGAAGGAAGATTTAGCATGGTACTTGGTCAGCTAGAGGGAGAAGATATCACCCTGCTGAATGTATATGCACCTCCAGGGGCTAACTGGAAATTTTATAAAAATGTATTTGACCTAATGATAACTAAAGCCAAAGGTTTAGTGATATGTGGTGGAGACTTCAATCTAAGACTGAACCCATACTGGGATGCATCAGGTAATTCTCCACATCAAAATAACACTCAAAGTAGAAAAACTCAGATGCTACTAAAAGAAATGGGAATCTGTGACGTGTGGAGGGAACTCAACCCCAGTGTAAAAGATTATACATTTTACTCAGCACCACATTCATCATACTCAAGGACTGACTAGTTTTTATGTTTAATAGAGACATTGGAAGAGTAAAAACATGTAAAATAGGACTGATGGATCTCTCTGACCACAGTCCGATCTATATGGACTTAAATATCCAAAAAGACACAAATAATACATTTTCTTGGAGGTTAAATTCAAATGTGCTGAAAGGACCACTGAAAGATGAATTGAAATCAGATATTCTCAGATATTTGGAAGAAAATGATAATGGAGAAGTATCCCCTTTAATACTGTGGGACGCATGCAAAGCTGTAATAAGGGGAAAGATTATCGCAAAACTGGCAACCCAAAAGAAACTGAGACAAGAAAAACTAATCACATTGGAGTCAGAACTTAAGAAACTAGAAAAAGAGCACAAAGACAACACTCATTCTAATGACTCGCTCAAAATTAAGGAAATTAAAAAACAAATAAACGAGATCTACACAATAGAAATCCAGAAGAAACTTACATTTCTGAAACAAAAATACTATAAAACAGGTAGCAAATCGGCAAAATTACTAGCCTACAAATTGAGGAAACAACAAACGGAGAGAGCAATCTACAAAATCAGAGACCCAGTATCAAAGGAAATAAAATTTAGAATTCAGGAAATTCTTAAAAGCTTCGAGAATTACTACAAGAACTTATGCTCCCTCAAAAAACACAAAAACGCATCCGAAGCCTTCCTAAATACATTAAATCTTCCCCAACGTACTGAGTCACAAAATAAAACACTACTGTCAGAAATACAACCTAAAGAATTAGAAAAAGCAATTATGAAACTTAAAGCTAACAAATCCCCAGGAGCAGATGGCTATACAGCAGAGTGGTACAAAACCTTTAAACAGCAACTATCTCCTCTCCTCCTGAAAACATTTAACTATGTCCTCCACACAGGGGAAATCCCCACTCCTGGAGAGAAGGGGTCATTGCAGTTATACCTAAACCTGAAAAGGATCAACTAGACTGCTCCAACTACAGACCAATCAGTGTGTTAAATCAGGACTATAAACTTTTTACCGCTATCCTTGCCAAAAGGTTAGAAAATATACTGACAGACTTAATTCATTTAGACCAAACAGGTTTTATAAGACAAAGACAGACACAAGATAACATTAGACGCACTTTACACATAATTCATCATATAAAAAAACATAATTTAAATGCAGCCATATTGGGATTAGATGCTGAAAAAGCATTTGATTCGGTTGACTGGTCTTTCCTATATAGAATCTTATCCAATTTCAATTTTCATAATAACTTCATTAGAACTATCCAGGCATTATATAAAAAAACCAACAGCTAAAATAAGGATTAACGGTAAATTATCATCATCTTTTGAACTGGAAAGAGGATGTCGTCAGGGCTGCCCCTTGTCTCCACTGCTCTTTGCAATCTTTATAGAACCTCTGTGTCATGCGGTGATCCTCGCGGATCACCATAAGACGCCAAGAGTCCACCAGTGAGTTTTGCGAAGATGGTGATTTATTAACACACAAGACAGGACAAGACTGTGAGCCGTTCTCGGCACAAACACACATAAATCAATACTTGGGCTCGCAGGGCTGCCCCCAGCCACTACGAGCTAAACTGTGACATGACAAGGGATAACGAACCTGACATGAAGGTCAAACGGTTGGGCTGCACGGTGGCGCAGTGGTTAGCACTGCGGCAGCACAGTTTACCCTTGGCCGTGGGATCGTGGGTTCGATCCCAGCCCCCGACCAACAGTCATCTGTGTGGAGTTTGCATGTTCTCCCCGTGTATGTGTGGGTTTACCCCGGGATTTCTCCGGTTTCCTCCCACATGCCAAAAACATGCAGGTTAGGTTAATTGGAGACTCTAAAGTGGCCCTAGGTGTGAATGTGTGTGTGAATGGTTAAGGGATAGCGCCGTATCGCGGCTGCTTCATCCATCCAGGTGGTGGATGACCCTCATTTTCCCCTCTGGGGATCAATAAAGTATACTAAATCTAAAATCTAAATCTAAAACGACGCACTGACAAGGAACGTTGACAATGCTTAACGAGGTTTAGACAAAGTCTGACGATCTGACAAGATGTTGACAATACTCCTGCAACATTACTGTCGCTAAAGCCCGTTTTATGAAGGCGAACACTAACGAGCAGTAATGACGCACAGCTGACCAGCCTTGACAGGCGGAAACCCCACCGAGCTCCTTCACAATAAGAGCCCGGTGAGGCCAGAATACAACCCACAGCTGTCAAGGCCAGCAGCGAGTAGAACTCAGCCCGAGCACGACCAGAACCCAGCACTCGGGCCGTAACACTCTGAGCCAATGGATAAGACAGAATCAAAAAATTCAAGGTATTACACTTGGTCAGAAGGAACATCAAATAGCACTCTTTGCCGATGACATCTTAATATACCTGGGGCAGCCGGATACCTCTTTTCCAGAACTAATCTCAGTTTTTCAGAGTATGGAGAGTTATCAGGGTACGAATTAAACATGCATAAAACCCAAATTTTAATATTCAACTATGACCCAAATCAATATTTACTAAGCAAACTCAAAACTAACCGGGAGATGGAATCTATGAAATATCTGGGGGTCAATATCCCGAAACAACTCAACAAAATTATAACACTAAACTATGATCCACTGATGGCAAAAATAAAATCTGATCTAGCAAGATGGAATATGATACCATTCTTGGGTACTGCACAAAGAATTGAAGCAGTCAAAATGAATGTACTTCCACGTCTTCTATACCTTTTCCAAACAATACCGGTAGAACCTCCCAAAAAAACATGGCAAGAACTGGACAGAAGGATCTCAAGATTCATATGGCAGGGCAAGAGACCAAGAATCAGGTATAGAACCCTACAGCTAAACAAAGACAAAGGTGGGCTCGCGCTGCCAAATATCAGGGACTATTTTAAAGCCGCACAAATTAAAACTTTAGTAGAGATATGTAACCCAGTCTACACTGCACAATGGAAGGAGATGGAATGCCAAATAACAAGTGACATTCCCCTACAGGCGATAATAGGGAACAATGCCTTACCTAAACTTTTGAATAACACTAACCCGTGGATAGAGACCCCGCTAAAAATTTGGTTTAAGATAGTCAGAGAGAATCAAACTAAAGAACCCTATCGATTATTGCAATGGATTTCCTATGATCAGGGCTTTACTCCTAATAAAACAGACACTAGATTTAAAAAGTGGAAAGAGAACGGACTGATAAAATATTACAATTTTTTTAAAGGGCAAACTTTAAGAAGTTTTGAAGACTTGAAAAAAAAAGGTCTAGTAAATCAAGACCTTTACAGGTTCTTTCAGCTTAGACACCACATAAACAAAATACTTAAAAAGGAGGATTTGGAAAGGGCCCAGTCAGGTGTTCTGAAGGTTTTCTTAATGGCATATAAAGGGATCCCAGGGATCAGATACATTTCTAAAATATACCATGGTCTTCAAGACTTAAAAGGAGACAACACATCATATATAAAAGAGAGATGGGAAAAAGAGGGGAATTTCACTTTACAACTGGAAATATGGGAAAAGCTAAATAAACAACAATGGAAAAGTACTTCATCCCTGCAGTGGAGAGAATTTGGATGGAAAAATTTGGTAAGATTTTTCAGAACACCTGCACAAAACAAATTTACTCGTAAGGGGTCGAATTGTTGGCGCTTGTGTGGTGAAGAGACTGCAAATCATTTTCATGTGTTTTGGTCATGCCCAGTTATCCACCAATATTGGACCAATGTACAGACAATATTGGGGAAAATATTCAAAGTAACAGTTCCCTTTTCTTTTGTAACTTTGTATTTGGGTTTACTACTGGAATCACTGGAAAGACGAGGGGAAAATACTTATTCACTGTTTTAATATTGGCAAGTAAAAAAGCTCTAACAAAAAAATGGATGTTGAAAGACTGTCCTACACCAGAAGATTGGACTAACGTGATTCAGGACATTTATTCGATGGAAAAGTTGAAATTTGCACTGAGACAGGACATGGATGGGTTCTTGAACTTTTGGCAACCCTGGAACGCATATGTGTCTTCCATTAGATCTAATCTTTGACAAATACCATTTCATTAATGGCACCTCTCTTTGCTCCAACGCTACTCAGATACTCTTTTATTTTTCTGCTCTTTTATTTTTTATTTTTTTCCTGTTTGTTTTGTTTTGTTTTGTTCTTCTTTTAATTTCTCTTTTTCTTTCACTTAAAAAAAGGGTGTTGTTATAATTTTTTTCCAATGTTGTCAAAAAACAAAAAAAGGGGAATATGAGATGAAAATGTAAACATTGCAATGCTGTAATGACATGTATACCCTTTACAAAAACTTAAAAAAAAAGAAGTAACTGTAACTAGTTACTATGTTTTAGTAACTTGCCCAACACTGGTTGTTACTGATATCTGGGGAAAATCACAGGTCATTGGCTCCATCAGAAATATGTGACCCGTGCTGGCAAAATGAGTCGGAATGCGCACCGTGCCATTACAAGCTACAGGCAGGAGAAGTCATAAATCATGACTCTTTCTTTGTTTGCTAGCAGCAAGTCCCGGGAAAACCCCCGTGAGTGCCTGGTATCATTGTAAAGCTTAGAAATCGTACTTTCTAAAAATATATATGTTTTGGCAGAAGATGTAACTCCCAACCAATCAAACGCAAGTTTTAAACCTAGCCAAAATATAAACAAATCAGCTTTTTCCGGGTCCGTTTTTGCACACTTTCTACAAATTAAATATCATTTTGAAGATCCTTCAATACAGAATATGAAAAAAACGTTAATTCAGTTTTGATAATTTCCTCAAAGTGACTCATTTTGCCAGCACGGGTCACATATGTTTAATGAGAAAAATGTTGACTGTGTGGGGGCATGGTGTTGGACTTCTCCACCCAGGGAACAATGGACTGAAAGAGGAGGTGTCACCAGGGGGTATCAGATGGGACAGTAAGGACTATGTTTCACTCGGGGAGAGGAGTAAATGCTGTAACGACTGAAAGATGAAGAGTGTGAGAGTGGCGTCGGCGTTATGTCATGTTAATGTGCCACACAGGCTTGGTTTGAAACATAATGTATGATGGTCAGAAGTTCTGGGTCTCGATGCATCGTATTAAAGATATAAAAGAGGAATGTACAGAGTCCCAGGGTCCTTTTTTGCTGTAAGTTATGTTGGAGAAAGAATAAAGTTTCTGTGTCATCCAGCTTGTGGCCTCGCCTGCCTCCTTTCTCCACATTGGTGACCCTAAGACGTGCCATGGAAAGCGAGCCAAGCACCGCCACGGAGACTGCCTGGAGGGAGAGCACCAGAACCGCGCGCATGGTCTCAGTCGAGCTCCCAGACTTCTGGCTTCACAATCCGACCATGTGGTTCTTGCACATAGAAGCCCAGTTCGTACTCCACAGAATAACAACGGACAATACCAAGTATTACTACATGGTCGCAGTGCTGGATGCGCACGCCACGCAACAGGTGATGAGCCTGCTCCAGGAGCTGCCGGCCCAAGGAAAATATGAAGCACTCAAGAGGATGCTTCTCCAGTGCTATACCCTTTCTGACAGCGAGAGGGCAGAGAGACTCTTAACGCGTTCGGAGTTAGGGGACAGCTCAGCAGTGGAGCTCATGGAGAGCATGCTGGCGCTGAGGGGGAAGGATGAGGAATCTTTCCTGTTTGCCCACTTGTTCCTCAGGAACCTACAGGCTACAGCGAGGGCGATCCTGGCGAACTCACCGTGGCTGGTGGCTAAGGATTACCGTGCCCTGGTGCAGGAAGTGGACCGCATCATTTTGGCAACCAGAACTCTCAGCGTGCAGACAGTGGCACCGGCATCCATGAGGGACTCCACCGAGGTTGAGGAGCTGTTGGTGGTAGCTGGGACAGACACCAGATGAAAGAACGGGGCAATCTGTTTTTATCATCGCCATTTCAGCTCAAATGCCCAACGCTGCCTGTCGCCATGCCAATTCAAGAAGCCAGGAAGATGGCACGTTCAGAATTCAGTGGCAGCTGCAACCGATGGCGACAGGAACAGACTGCTTTATGTCACGGACACACTTTTGGGGAGATGGTTTTTGGTGGACTCCGGCTCCCAGAAGAGCCTCATCCTTCCGGTCAACGCAGACAGGGTGGCAGGACGCAGTGGTCCCGAGCTCACAGCCGCCAACGGATCCCCCATCAGGACATTTGGCAAGCGGACACTGACGATATGCTTACACGGACGCAACTTTCAGTGGGACTTTGTCATAGCTGCATGTTCCGGCCCCATTTTAGGCGCAGATTTTTTACGCGCTTATGGGTTGTTAGTCGATGTTGCTAATAGAAGATTAGTGGACGCTGTCTCTTTTACCTCACTGCCCTGCACAGCTCAGGGAGCTGGGTCGACAACACTGGCTAACGTTATAGCTCTAGGGGGTAAGTACCAACATTTGCTAGCACACTTCCCAGCACTCATGGTCCCGACTTTTTTGCCTACGGTAGCGAAACACGGGGTTGAGCACTTTATAACGACAAAAGGCCCGCCGGTGTTTGCGTGACCTCGGCGTTTGTACGCAGCTAAACTGGCCAGCGCACGAGAGGAGTTTGCCAACTTAGAGCAGTTGCGCATCGTCAGGCGCTCCAACAGCCCTTGGGCATCCCCACTACACATGGTGCCTAAAGCCGATGGGTTGTGGTGACCGTGTGATTTCCGGTGCTTGAATAACGCCACGGAACACGATCATTATCCCATTCCACACATCCAGGATTTTTCTGTGCACCTGGCCAGGGCACGTGTTTTTTTGAAAGTGGATCTGGTCCACAGATACCATCAGGTCCCGGTGAGCACGGAAGATGTTCCAAAAACAGTGGTAATAACTCCTTTTGGCCTTTTCGAGTTTTTACGCATGCTGTTTGGATTAAAAGGTGCAGCGCAGACTTTCCAGAGGATGATGGACGCAGTGCTTCCCGACTTGTCCTTCGTTTTTGTCAACTTAGACGACATTCTGGTAGCTAGTGCGTCCGAGGAGGAGCACATCGCCCATCTCAAGATGGTTTTCCAGAGGTTGGAGGCGCACGGGCTGATTGTTAACCTGACAAAGTGCCAGTTCGGTGTGCCAGAGTTTGATTTTTTGGGTCCACCGCATTTCATCGGAGGGCGCGATTCCGTTACCGGATAAGGTGCACGCTGTGTTGGACTTTCCACGTCCACAGACCGTGAGAACACTACAGAAGTTTTTGGGAATGGTTAATTTTTATAACCGTTTTCTACCCTGGGCAGCCCAGCTGATGCAGCCGTTGTATGCCACGCTTCAAAAAAAGAAGCCCGTGGAAGTCATCGACTGGACTCCTGAGAGAGTCCAGGCTTTTACTAATGCCAAAACAGCACTTGCGGATGCCGCGTTGTTAGCCTACCTAGATCCGTCTGCACGGATAGCGCTCACTATGGACGTGTCTGATGTTGCCATAGGGGCAGTGGTGCAGCAGTATGTCTCAGGTTTGTGGCAGCCGTTCACATTTTTCATCCAAACTTTGCGCAACAGGGAACGCAAATACAGCACAATTGATAGAGAATTGCTGGCTCTCCACCTGGCGATGCGCCATTTCCATCTTTGGTTAGAGGGGTGCAAGTTCACCGCAATCGTGGACCATAAGCCACTGACGTACGCGATGGCCAAGGTCTCGAAACAGTGGTTGACCCAGCAGCAACGGGATTTGGCCGCAATTTTGGAGTTTACTACTGACATTCAACTGAATGGCCTCTCTAAAGGACTGCAACGTTTGGGGATCGCGGAGCTTGTCACAGTCAAAGCGACGGTGAGGAACATTTGCCAAAATGCACTTTGGTGGTCGCCGGATCGTAATATTGAGTTGGGAGATCAGGAGGCGGTGATCTGTCCAGCAGTCATCTGCTCCAGGCATGGATCGAGTGATGCGGACATCATTTCGGTCTCTTGTTTTTGTGAGACATAGTCGAGGGTGTGACACTTTTTGGAGCGAGGGTGTTTCCAGGTCGTCTTCTGGTGATGGGGGAGTTGGAAAAGGGTGTTTGTTACAACAAGATTGTGTTTGGCACAAAGACCCAATAAAAGTTCTCCATTTGCATTGCACTTTCCCACACCATGGTGGCCTATGATGCCTTTCCACAGCTGGTGGTCACTGCCAACTCTGGCATTGAAGTCACCCAGAATAACAACCTTGTTGGATTCTGGGACTGTCAGAATGGTATGTGTGAGCTGTTCATAGAAGGAGATCTTGCTTTCATCTTCAGATGTAAGTGTAGGTGCATACACTGAGATCAGAGTGAGGAAACATTTTTGGGTGAGCGGGATTCGGATGGTCATTATTCGCTTATTGATTGCAGTTGGGACAAGGTTGTGTTGGTCCACAAGCTGGGATCGGATGGCAAAGCCTACATCATGGATACATGGATCTTCTGTATCCTTTCCCTTCCAGAAAATGGTGTAGTTTGATCCAGTTTCCTTGATGTTGCCTTCCACAGCAAGTCTAGTCTCACTTAGAGCTGCTATGTTGATGTTAAAGCATGCAAGTGTCATATCCGGCTCTAGGGAGCCGGGCAATCAGAGCCAGGGGCAAGCCAGTGAGTCGTGATATTTTATTCAGGGTAAAGGGGAAGGGATGAGGAGAGCACAGATACTCATGCAGACGTACACTCACAGGTTGCACAGCGCAGAGGTAAGCAGCTCGTACCGGACGTGGGGGTAACAAGACGTACATACTCACAGCGGGATACAAACACAGGAATGCTGCAAGAGGAGTATAAGCTGACACCAGACGAAGGGGCTTCAGCTTAGCAATGTGTTTATGTCGCAGCCCCGAGTCATCGAGGCTGCTCCTATTTATCCTCATTGGCAGCGCCCCAGCTGATGAAGACTAATTGGCCCCAGCCGTCCATAATGCTGCCAGCTGAGACGCTGCTCAATGGGAAGCAGGGATGAGGGAAAACATGGGCTGAGTGCCGAGACGGCATCTCAACCCATGGTGACAGAGCCCCTCCCTCAAGGTCGGGCTCCTGAACGACCAGGAACATCCCAGCCCCCCCCCCCCCCCCCCACCTAGGGTGGGAGGAAGGGAGGCGGACCGGAGGGGAAGAAGCCAAGGGAAGGACAACACCAATGGGGCAATGTAGGGTAGCGGGAAAGAAAAACCCAAATACAGTACTGACAAAACAGAATAATTAACCCAGGTACAGATGGGGAGAAGAACTGGGTCAGCACGCCGGTTACATACTACCCAGAGAGTACCAACCATGCGTGACCCAGAGCAAGGAAAAAAGAACCACCAAAAAGGTACAGGGCAAAAAATGCTGAGTACGGTTAAATAAAGGGGAACCTATACACAGCGCTAATTTAAGTACATACACACAGTCACCAAGAAAAGTGAGGGTGACTGGAACAAATGACAATTATAGAGCATGGTGTTACGGAAAACAAGGCACATGACTCTATAATGAACCAACAGGACAAAAAAGAAATACTGAGTGCAGGCAAAGAAAAACACACACACGAATATATAAATACCCAGTCACCTAAAGAAATGAGTGACTGGAATAAATGGATAACTGCAGAGCATGGTGTTACGGAAAACAAACCATAACTCTACAATACAAAAAACGAGGCTAAAAACATGGCACAAAAAGTAAAATGCTGAGCATGAGCGATGGAAAACAGCACTATAAAAACGAATCCACCAACAGGACAAAACATTACACCCGAGTGACCTTAATAACAAAAGAAAAGGTGACACCCGAGGTGAATGGCAGGCAGAGTCCAAAAATGGCCGAGATGGCTCCGGAGATCTCCCCGCCCATTGTCCAGCTGGCGAATCAGGGAAAGAGAAGTGTTCGGACGGCGAACTCTGGACCCAGATCCCAGGAATCCAGTCCACCGGCAGCCGAACCAGGCTGCCCAGAGGGAAACAGACCAGTGGGGGGAACCAGATCACCGAACCGAAAGTTCTGTGGGTCGGGTCGTCGACCCGCATCACTCAACCACCAGGACCGTTGAGACGGGCGAAGGATCAGAGCGGATCCCGGTGGAAGAGGCTCAGGGGAGAGCCGATGACGAGGGCGGCGGGCGTCAGGCCGCAGGAAAACGGCCACCTCCTCACCGGACCTGGACAATACTGGGGCAGCACCCACGTCGGACCCCGATCGGGCCTCAGGCGAACCCACGTTGGACCCCGACTGGGTCTCGGGCGAACCCACGTTGAATACTGCACCAGAACCGACCTCCAACGTTGAACCCGGACCCTCCAGCACCACGAGGAACAGCAACTCCTTGCCGGTGACCCTGGAAGAAGGCTCAGAAGAGAAAACAGAACCGGGATCAGGATCACCGGCAGCGCCAGAACCCGGCGAGACGAGCTCAGACGCAGCGGACGGCTGCACCCGGCTCGTCTCCCCTGGAGATAGGCTGAAGTGCTCGGGGATAAAAAGAGAGAAAAGAAAGGAGAACACTCGCCTGATCTCGGGTTCTGACGCCGTCCAGGACTGCGAAGATCCAGGATCCGTCGTCAGGAGGTCGTTGTCAGGCTCCCATCTAGCCGCGTCGGGCCCCGCAGCCAGCACGATGGTCAGCGCAGCTTGAGATCCCTCCAGCTCAGGTGACCCCGCCGACGATCCACTCGGCGTGAAGCCAGAAGAATCTCGTCCCGCTGGACCGAACCGCTCCTCCGTGGAGACCCAGGGACGCTCAGTCGTCAGCGTAGACTCCACGCAGCAGTCAGTCCCCCTCCTCCGTCCGCAATGTAGCTGCGGAACCACAGGCCCTCTCCATATCCCACCACGTTGACCCGGAGCCGGGGACCGCTCGGCGGAGAGAGACACAGAGGATGCGGGATTAGGCATACAGGTTACAGCAGGTGGGGAGAGTTCAGGGAGCTGCGAACCCTGAACTTCTCCTCCAGGGATGTGACAGAGCAAATCATTAAGCAGGTGTGAAAAAACAATGACTTGCCTGCCCCCTGGAGGTTGAGTATCGCCTGCTGTAGTGGAATCTGCTTCTTCCTCTCCCCACCCGGCGATAACGGAGGACCCCCCGGGAATTCGTCTGAGGGTCGCTCGCGTTGTCTCCAGCAGAGAGCTCACCAGGCCGGGATTCCAGGCACACACAGCGGTCAGGAAGCGCGTCGAGGAGGAGGGGGAAACAGCCGGGGTGAGCCAGCCCGAATGTCCAGGAATGACAGCGGGGGAACGAGGCTCAGGGGACGAGGCTGTAGAATCTCCACACTGACGAGGCGAAGGGATGACAGCTGCGTGGGAGGAACGGTCCTGACGATGACCCAGAACTGGATCCGGACGAGGTTCGTGCAGAGGTGACTCGGTGATGTGATGACGACTACTCCCAGGGGACGAAGCGAGGGGGAAACCCAGGATTCGCCGCTCCAGATCGGAGATCGAGACGAGGAAGGCGTCGAGCACGGGAAAGCTTCGTAGCCCTGAAGTCCTCACCATCAATCTCACTGCCGCCGCCACATGCCTGAAGGTGGTGACAGGAAGCACAGTAGAGCTCGCGACAGCCACTCGACCCCGGACATAACTGCTGTCAGCTGCGGCTCCTAGAAGGGAATCCCGAGTGACGTGGCGCAGGTCGGGGGAAGTCCTCTGGTTGGCGCGAACTCCCGGACTGGAATAGCGGCAGGAACGGGACTCCGAAGCGGGGAAAGACGTCGCCCACTTCGACTCCCTGCCGGGATTTCCATCCACCCCGTGGAGCTTCTCTCGCTGTGTACCTGCAGCGTCTATCCTGGCACTGTCCTCCAGATGGTACAGAGAGTGAGGGTGACAGTCCAGGAGTTCCTCAGCACGGCCTGGATGCCAGCGTCTCGCGTTGGAGGCGTCGTGCAGGGTGAAGAATGTCCCGTCGACAGCCTCCGAGATGGACCTCAGCTCGTCGCCCTGGCGCCGGAAGTGACTCCTGGGAAACTGCATGCTAGCAGCGCTGACACCCGGACAGAAAGGTACATTTCCACAGCGACTCACGGCCGCCGGCAACTCTTCTGGCTGCGACATACTGTCATATCCGGCTCTAGGGAGCCGGGCAATCAGAGCCAGGGGCAAGCCAGTGAGTCGTGATATTTTATTCAGGGTAAAGGGGAAGGGATGAGGAGAGCACAGATACTCATGCAGACGTACACTCACAGGTTGCACAGCGCAGAGGTAAGCAGCTCGTACCGGACGTGGGGGTAACAAGACGTACATACTCACAGCGGGATACAAACACAGGAATGCTGCAAGAGGAGTATAAGCTGACACCAGACGAAGGGGCTTCAGCTTAGCAATGTGTTTATGTCGCAGCCCCGAGTCATCGAGGCTGCTCCTATTTATCCTCATTGGCAGCGCCCCAGCTGATGAAGACTAATTGGCCCCAGCCGTCCATAATGCTGCCAGCTGAGACGCTGCTCAATGGGAAGCAGGGATGAGGGAAAACATGGGCTGAGTGCCGAGACGGCATCTCAACCCATGGTGACAGCAAGTTCTATGCATACCAGAGCTGTACGACGTTCTGGGCGCTTGCTGCTCCTCGTGTCCTGCAGTGTGCGGATGTTCCAAGCACCCAGGATGAAGGGTTTTGTAATGAGAGATCCAATCAGTGGTTGAGAATTCAAGCGGTGGTTGAGAGCGGTTGAGTTTGAGTTTTTATGGTTTTGATATGTAGGTCGACCACTGTGATGGGTAATCTGCCAGCCGCGACATGCTAGCCAGATAAGTCTGCAGTGTCCAATGTTTGCCCCACCTTTTCTAGGGGCCTCCCCATATGGGGTGGGCTGTGGGAGTCCTAAATAGGCCAGCCCAGTCACGGATCCAACTACCGAAATCCAATGTCACCGCAGAGTTCATTGGAAGGTGATTA
Source organism: Pholidichthys leucotaenia (assembly GCA_020510985.1). Classification (NCBI taxonomy): domain Eukaryota; kingdom Metazoa; phylum Chordata; class Actinopteri; order Cichliformes; family Pholidichthyidae; genus Pholidichthys; species Pholidichthys leucotaenia. The sequence goes on along the minus strand of CM035843.1, from coordinate 110,431,050 downwards.
TCTTAGATCTGCTGCCAATGTGTGGTTGCGAGCTAGAGGCTTCCAGTCATACCAAACCTGCTCCCGTTACTCGCAGTTCCATCGCCACTGGGCTTGAAGGGATCGTCCAAGTTGAAGACGAAGGCCAATCGCTTGTGAATTTGTTTAGGGTGGTCGTGGCTGCGTGAGGGCCATGCACACGCACTTGTCCATTAGCATGTCCGATGTGGTTCGGCAGGCCAAAACGTGCGATTTTCATGAAGTTGGCTGCAACGGGCTGCCGGGTGCTTTGTTTATCAAGGCCCGCCTCTCTAGCACCTGCCCACCAGGCACTGCCCTCATCCACCGAAGTAGTAGACTACTCGCCGTTGGGGACTTTCCTAATGGACTATGTAGTCTGTATACTATTTAACCCATAGTTGGGGATTTGGTTCATGGGTATCAGGGCATGTCCACACACCGGTGGGCAGTGAGTCCCCCAAGTCTGGGGGCCAAACCTCCTCCGAGTTCCTGCAGTTTAGCCTGGGGCCTCACGGTACCCAGTTTCCATCCATTACCATGAGGAGGTATGCATGGGGCTTGCTGTGGAGAGGCTATGTACTAGCAGAGGAGACTTACGCACTTGGCTCCCTTTTCGCTTGCTGTAAACAGCAGGCTAGCTAGCGGCGGGACAGAAGTGTACACTTCTATAACGCACTAGACACATCACACAGCCTTTTAATGCTGTAGATGCTGCATTAAACACTAAATTCAGTTTAACTGTATAATACATTGCCCAAACCTAGGCCAAGGGCCTGAACTCCAACATTACACTACAAAGTTATTCAAAACACTGTTAATATGTTATAATACTTAACAAAATATATCAAATACATATATTTGACATTTACTTACTTATATTGCCACTCAAAGAGCTAGAAACAAACTGATGGTTGGAGATGGAAAATCAGCACCAAAAACACACCATGCTTTTTTGGCTCATCACTTCCTGGAACTCCCTATTGGCTAAAGGTACAACACTACTAGATGGAAAAACCATAAATTAAAGAACTGTGCTCTCTAGTGGTCTTGAGGCTCTAAAAGCAATGAATAGTTCCAATACAAAATAGAAGAACAAGACCAGTTTGACATGGACATCTGCTCACCATAGAGTCTTGACGGTTTGCTCCTGTGAGTCAACGCTGCCAATACGCCATTATACGGTAGCTGTAAGTTAGAAACACATTCAGTAAGTTCAGAACACATCAAATAAGTTGTGGAGGAAAAATAAGTTCAGGCTAGGTACGACGAGCTGAGAGGTTGCAGAGTTTTATTCTCCTCCAACATCATGAGACACACTGTTGCGCTGTGCACTGTGTTGTGCTGTGTGTGCTCGTGAGGCATGTATAGCAAGCTCTTTTATACATGTTATACAAAGAGAGAATGCATGGCACATTAGCATATTGATATACATATCAGTCAACACATATGAGTAGCCTGACCAACGGGCGCCCGGATGTCTCCTCCTTAATCCGGGGATGTATAAACAATAGTCCATTGTTCTGGTTGTCCCCCCAGGGGTTCTCTGTCCGTATGCAATCCCTGCTGAGCGTGAATAGTGTCAGTCTGTATTGTGCTGGGTGCCCACACGGCTCCCCCCAGAACGCTCAGAAGGGGCTGTGACCCCCCCCCCCCGTTGTTTGGCTCCAGCTTCGGTAGAACTGTCGGAGGGCATCTCAGTCCGTGGGGGGGATGGGGGAGGGGTGGAAAGGACAGTGTGCTCCGCTCCGAGTTCCAACACGTTGAACGGTCGTGGATCGTGGGCACCAGGGCCGGTGTGCAGTCGTGCGTAATGGAACCAGACGGCGATCGGCCGGCTTTAGGGAGTGAGGTGCGGGAAAAGCGCTGTGGAGGAGTGGGGGAGGGGAGTGGGAGTAAGTGAGTGCCGGCCCAGGACGTCAAAGGTGTCTGGGCTGCGCAAACATTGCATGTGGATCCACGATGGTGAGGGACTTTCCCAGTAAACCTGGCAGAGATCCACAGTGGCTGTGAAAAAAAAAAAAAAATTAATAAGTCTCTAACTTCTCTCGCGGCTCGATCCAGTGAGGATGTGGGGAAGGCGAGTGGCCAAATTCCCCAAGGATGTGTAGCGGCTGTGAAACAACTGCAGCTGTGTGAGGATGTGAGGCGGTTTGGCTTAAGGTGCGGGAGCAGCCCTAAAGTTATCGGGGAAAGCAATTGGCTAAATTCCCCTTGTGCACCGTGGCTGAGAAACCCATACAAAGTCCTGTGTGCAGGCTGCACATCTGCTCCAGGTGCGTGAGCAGCCCTGAAGGTTCCGAGGGTGGCGATCGGCCGTTTTTCTCGGGCATGTGCAGCGGCGGAGGACGATGTATCAGTCTGTGGAGCCGGTTCGTCTCTGTGCGTGGTGCGCGCTTGGTGCCGTGACCACATAACTGGCAGTTGCGCTGTCCTCGTAATCCTGCGGTGTGCGTGTGGGGCTTCTGTGTGCAGGAGGTCTGCTGTCCGGAGTTTAGTCAGAGTCGGGGAGCTCGGTGGAAATCAACGAAGTTGGCGTCAATGATTGTCCCCGTTCAGGCTGCTTCCTTCGTTCGCTCGTGTCGTTCATGGTGCGTTTTGGTTCCAGCACTGCGCTCCGGAGCGCGTGTTCCGGTGAGGATGAAGAGGTTGCAGGAGTTCTCTGGTCCTCTGTGTCCACAGCGCGGTGAGAGGGAGCAGACAGTCATTCTCTCTTGTCATGTCACGAATGTGGAGGGAAGAGATCAGGCGAGGGTCGTACCATGACTATGACTACTCAAAAAGTGGGCCCTTTAGTTTTTATAAAGCTTAACCACTCCCTTTTGCAAGAGGGAGGGGTTTTTCCCTCATTGTATCAGTACATTTCCACTTATGTGGGAGTTCGGCTGTGTGCAGAACTGATTCTGACTGGTTTCAGCGAGTGAATTATAAGGTGTAAACTAAACTCTGCAGTGTAGCGTGTGAAGCAAGCAGATAAAGAAGTGTGAGGAAGACAGGCCAATCATGTCATTTTACCGACAATTCCCCCTGTTGAGGTGTCCTATTAGGGCGCCTCACTATCTATCTATCTATCTGTACCCTAGTAACATAAGCTTACGTTTTTGCATCTCCCCCTGTTGAGATGGGTGCAAGCCCATCTCATAACCCTACTCTAACCCCTGTGTGTAGTGTTTCTAAAGTTCTATATGTGCTTGACGCCCCCTTTCCGGCAGTCACATGGACCTGCCCCCATCAGGTCGCCATTTCTCCAGAGGACATCGGGTGTGGTGCAGACATTATGAGTCAATATAGCTAACAATCCTATATGTGTAAAATATATTCAAAACTAAGCTATCTTCATATATGCATATATGAATACATTCATATACTGTATATGCATCTATGATTTCATTAATCATTTATCACAAAGGAAACCTGTAGGGCAGAAGCACAGCAGAGCAAAATCTAACACCATGTGAATGTACATTGTAGACCCTATTGCAGACCCTAAACTATCTCCGTCTTCTAGGTCCCCATCTAGGTTCAGTCGTGGCACAACCTCATCATCATCCTGGCAATAGGAGAGCAGGTAGGCAGCTTCCTGGACCCCTTGATATGGAGGTGGATCCTTGTAAGAGAAGGCCACTAAAATAGATCTTTCTTTTATTTTTTTTATTTTTATTCTTTAATCATGGGAATACAACAACATCCACAAAAACAAAGATCAATAAACTAATAATAATACTTATAAGGGCTCCTTGAATTATTTTTCCCATTTGCCAAATATATTATCAAACCAACTACCTACAAGATTATCAATGCCAGATTAAGCTTTATTGAGCTTTTAGCTCTTAAAAAGATTTTAATTTTTCTAAGATTTAAGCTATACTTTATAATAATTTTATTAAAAATATACAACTTATGGATTTTATAACTATTTGAGTAAGTTGATTGATTATGCAAAAGGTTTTTTTTTTTTAACATTAATTGCGTTGTATAATAATCAACCAGATTGCACAATTTCAATAACTTTAAATGTGTAAACAATAAATTAGTATGTTTAAGATACCGACTTTATGTTTAACACAGACTGCCCTTTTTTGTAATATTAGCAATGAATTAAGTATACTTTTATAATTGTTACCCCAGCCTCTATACAATAGGTCAAGTATGGAAGTACCAATGAGCAATACAAGATATAAAGTGATTTGTCTTAATTTTATTTATGATTGCAATATTTTTTGCAACTTTGTTTTGTATTTATCTGACGTGTGATTTCCAACTACTTTTATCATCTAGTATTACATGGTAATAGAAATTCACTAATTATGCATTTATCTGTTGAGATCATATGTTTTATAAGTGTGTGTGTGGGTGTGTTACAACATATGACTGTAACTTTTATCCATATATGAACTGTTTTAATATGCTATATTAACAAGCTGTTTGATATGTCTGTTATATTTTGTGTTCCAAGATGAAATTTTATGTCACACTGACCGGCTAAAGGGTTTCATGCTCTCACTCCCTCCTCCCTTTTCTCCTCTCCTGGGAGTAAACTGCTTGATGACCTTAAAGCCCTGTGCCTTTATCTTATGATGTCTCCAAGTTATGTCTCCAAGTTATGCAGCTGCGTCTTATCATATATTTGTGGAGGCTTCACTGAAGGCCAATAAAAAGGGTGTCCACATTTTTACTTTTTAATTTTCTATCAACATACAGTGCTACATCACCACCACTTTTACGTTTCCTATTTTGTGTGTACATCTCATAACCATATAGTTCAAAATTTACATCTTTTTCTTCATTAATCCATGTTTCACTTATTGCAATAATCCTAAATGGGGTGTTAAACTGATTTAAAAACTCCTTAATGCTATCCAAGCTTGCATCGAGACTCCTACTATTAATATGTATTATTGTCAATGTCTGATCCAAATTCATAATTCCATTTAATTGTTGATCATAATAAGCACACTTATTGTTAATATGATTAAAATAGTTATTGTCTTGGTCAATATCTCCTAAAATTTCTTGTGGTTGCTGTTCAGTATTGACAAAAGTTTCAGCTTCAATTTGCCCTAATACACTTCCATTATTAAATGAGGAAAAGGGGAAAAAAAAAGAAGAAACACAAAGGAAAAAAGATCACAAAAATCTCCACTCATAATCTTACTGCACTATTATTCGTACATCAGAACTAAGGTTTAAATTTATCTAATTCCTTCATTTCTCTAATCATTATTACTTTAGCTTCTTCTGGAGTTCCAAGCAGTTTTATCCACACCTTACAGTTCTTTGTCCATGTTGACTGTATTTTCCCCTGTTTTCTGAGAGCCCTTTTAAATTTCAGAAATTTTATGAAGTGTATGTTTATATTATCATATGCCTTTTTGCATCTGATTAGAATCTTAGTGTTACGAAGGTAATGAATCACGGACTTCTGCCAATGTTCGAGTTCCTGGAGGCACTGGACACTTGATACAGTGGGACTTGTGCCAGTACCCACTCAATTTTTTGTAAAGCAATTTTAATAAATGTAAAAATCTGTATTGTCTTTGTAGTAGATTCTAAATCAAGTCCCACAGTAAACATAAATTCAGCACAAGTTGGACTTTCCTTAGACATTTGGAACTTTTCTCATAAATTTGCATGGTTTTCATCCTTATCAGTTTGCCCTGTTCCTTATAGACATGATATTTCCTTTACAATAATCTACAGATATTTCCTTAAATATCTGGAAATTTATTGATGTAACTTTTAACTTAACTTTTAACTTCTCCTATTGAATGATGTGATTTCATTACCAAGCGGTTTCATTTGTATTTTTCTCTTCATTATTGATCATCTATTGATAATTGTTATGTATTATCTATTTTTCTGAGGATTGCTAATTATTTTTGCTAATTAATTTCTTTGATACCCCTTTTTTGATGCATGGAGACGCACATGCAGCAAAGTTACAGGGTATTTGCTTGATGGGTAGTGTCTTTTACTGGAAGGAAGCGTGTTACCACTTTTTTGTGTTATACGCAATTAATTTAGATGAAAATTTGTGGGTAGTACAGCTCCTTCAAAATGAAATTTCAATAATCATGACTTCTTTTGTGACGTCTCTTGAACTAATTTACAAATTCCATTTAAGAAAAACAAAATAGCTGTTTGTGCCGATTTGATATGCTTTAGCATTGATAACTAAAATCAGTTTATCCAGCTGAACACAGACAGGTTGAATCCTTGTGAAAGGTTGTGTCACACTCCTTCAGTCAATGGAAAAGTGGACATTTTGTCTAATTAGAATTTGGCTTAATTTTGTACAAGGAATGCCTCATTTTATACATTCCTTGGTAAATTATGGGGTGGGATATAGTCCCGAGGCCCAGCTTGGTCACGGCTGAGCATCAGGAAAATACATTCCTTATTACTGTCACATTTCTGAAATATGATGTTGTCACACCTTTATGTGGTGAGTAACATCCTGCAGTGTAAAATCATATAAACATTACATTTGTAAAGTCAGAGTCATTTAAATCGTTATGCTTACTTATTTACAATGTCATGCAAAGTCATACTTAGCTTCAAAAAATGCTTATCAATTTAGGGGTCCTTTCTTCTGTGGTCAGTCAGTGTCAACCCACACACCCACTGTCCAGCCTCTCTCCATCTCCCACAAAGATCAAATCTCGGTGCTATCCTGCAAAGAAAAATTTGGGGAAAACCTTACGGCTTCCCAGTCTGCACATCAGTGTTTACATCAACAGGAGTGCAAGTTTCATCACCTCATAAATTGATTTTACTTATGTTCCAGCGATCATCATTAGTTTTGTAACTCTTAAATGTTTATCCTAGTTGTTTATTAATATAAGTTATCAATATAAGAAACACAAGTGAATTATTGTTTTTATTATTTTATTACATATTGCATATATCACCAAAGATTTATTAAATTGAAAGGTAATGATGATGTTGGGATTCCTTGTTAATTTGGCAAATCTAATTCCTGTTGAAAGCTAAAAAATATTTTTTTAAAAATTGTAAATGCTTTTCCCTTTCCTTTTGAAAAACAAAGAATAAAGAATAGCAGAAAAACCTTTAAATCACACCTAAAGCTTCCACAATTTGAGTGTGAGTTCGCTACTCACAACAAGTATTCGCTAAATATTCTGTGAATCAGTTAAGGTTTTACCAATTGACATGGGTAATCACTTAGTTTAGGATTATATTCAAACAAAACAGTATCATATATTAAAAGCCTTAGACCAGTGCAGCATTTAGAATTAGTAACTGCAGATGTAAACCTAATCTCTGTTTTCAGGAATTTATGGCACAGGACCACAATCTATGACCTGTGTGTTTTTTCCTTTGAAGGCTGATTCTGTCTATTCTTATCTAGGTCAGACTGACACAACTCACTAATCAGTCTCAGTTTACCATTGAAATTAAATTCCCTTTCTCCATTTTATCAGAATTCTTGTGGTATTTCTGTCTTTTCTGTTCATAAATTTACCATCTCCCGATAATAAAAACTTCATCGTCATCTTGCTATGTTCTTTAGGAGGGAAAAAGTCACAACATGGACTGTCTCAGATCCTGCTCTCACGTTTTCCCCTTTTTTTATTACATGGTCAGTCCTAGGGTCGAAATGTAAATAAGATTGTATATGTCATTTATTAAAAGGTGAGTATAGTATTATTTAAACAAAGCAACAATATAACATACAATTACCAAGACCTCTATTTGATAATCTGTAGTCTCTGGCAAATCATATGCACAAACACATTAATTATCAATCTCTTTTGAACCTCTATGCTTTAAATCATGTAATATAGGGTATACATAAAGCCTTCAGTGATTAGGCATTATTAAGTGACATCATGATATTGTAATATTCAATTAATTTCGTCATTGTCATGCTGGTAACATTGATTAAGATGTAAGCATTTGTACTTAACTTAGTGTTTCTGTACCTATGGTCACGTCGAGGGAGGCACGGACAGCTGCGAGGAAATCATTAGTCCTGTGTCCTTTTTCCCTGTAAAGTGCACTTTTATGCTTCAGTCAAAGAAAAAGTCAGTGATACTTCAAAAAATTGCTTTAAAAAATATGTAAATAATTTATCACGTACGCAACATTAGTTAAAAACCCGCAAAGTTAGATTGAAAAAGTAAACCCCCAAAACTTTGCACAGCCTGTTTTTTCATTCTCTTTTTTCTCAAACAAACACACACACACACAAACACAGAATTGCTCCTCTCTCCATTATCTCCACAAGGTCGGAGCTACTTAGCAGCGTGAAGGTCCTTCCATTTTTTCTACACGGCCGTAACACACACACAACACAAGTCGACTCCTTTTGCTCAAAGCTGCTATTTTCAAATACCTATAATTTTAAACATTTCTCAAAAAGATAACAATTAATTAATCAATCCTTTTATGCTAAAAAATTACAATAGTTTTACAACCTGCTCCTTCCACCTCCACGGAGAACTCTCATCCTTTTTGTCATCTGCATAACAATGAAAATGTATACAGTGCTTTCTAATAATGTTGCCTAACGGAAGCATATACAGTGGGGCAAAAAAGTATTTAATCAGCCACCAATTGTGCAAGTTCTCCCACTTAAAAGATGAGAGAGGTCTCCAATTTTCATCATAGGTATACCTCAACTATGGGAGACAAAATGAGAAAAAAAATCCAGAAAATCACATTGAAGGATTTTTAATGAATTAATTGGTAAATTCCTCGGTAAAATAAGTATTTGGTCAATAACAAAAGTTCATCTCAATACTTGGTTATATACCCTTTGTTGGCAATGACAGAGGTCAAACATTTTCTGTAAGTCTTCACAAGGTTTTCACACACTGTTGCTGGCATTTTGGCCCATTCCTCCATGCAGATCTCCTCTACAGCAGTGATGTTTTGGGGCTGTCGCTGGGTAACACGGACTTTCAACTCCCTCCAAAAATTTTCTATGGGGTTGAGATCTGGAGACTGGCTAGGCCACTCCAGGACCTTGAAATGCTTCTTACGAAGCCACTCCTTCGTTTCCCGGGCAGTGTGTTTGGGATCATTGTCATGCTGGAAGACCCAGCCACGTTTCAACTTCAATGCCCTTGTTGATGGAAGGAGGTTTTCACTCAAAATCTCATGATACATCGCCCCATTCATTCTTTCCTTTACACGGATCAGTCGTCCTAGTCCCTTTGCAGAAAAACAGCCCCAAAGTATAATGTTTTCACCCCCATGCTTCACAGTAGGTATGGTGTTCTTTCTCCTCCAAACACAACAAGTTGAGTTTTTACCAAAAAGTTCTATTTTGGTTTCATCTGACCATATGACATTCTCCCAGTCCTCTTCTGGATCATCCAAATGCTCTCTAGCAAACTTCAGATGGGCCTGGACATGTACTGGCTTAAGCAGGGGGACACGTCTGGCACTGCAGGATTTGAGTCCCTGATGGCGTAGTGTGTTACTGATGGTAGCCTTTGTTACTTTGGTCCCAGCTTTCTGCAGGTCATTCACTAGGTCCCCCTGTGTGGTTCTGGGATTTTTGTTCACCGCTTTCATGATCATTTTGACCCCACGGGGTGAGATCTTGCGTGGAGCCCCAGATCGAGGGAGATTATCAGTGGTCTTGTATGTCTTCCATTTTCTAATAATTGCTCCCACAGTTGATTTCTTCACACCAAGCTGCTTACCTATTGCAGATTCAGTCTTCCCAGCCTGGTGCAGGTCTACAATTTTGTTTCTGGTGTCCTTTGACAGCTCTTTGGTCTTGTCCATAGTGGAGTTTGGAGTCTGACTGTTTGAGGTTGTGGACAGGTGTCTTTTATACTGATAACGAGTTCAAACAGGTGCCATTAATACAGGTAACGAGTGGAGGACAGAGAAGCCTCTTAAAGAAGAAGTTACAGGTCTGTGAGAGCCAGAAATCTTGCTTGTTTGTAGGTGATCAAATACTTATTTTACCAAGGAATTTACCAATTAATTCATTAAAAATCCTTCAATGTGATTTTCTGGATTTTTTTTTCTCATTTTGTCTCTCATAGTTGAGGTATACCTATGATGAAAATTGGAGACCTCTCTCATCTTTTAAGTGGGAGAACTTGCACAATTGGTGGCTGACTAAATACTTTTTTGCCCCACTGTATAAACTAAAAAGAGTAGGGCCTAGCACAGATCCCTGTGGAACTCCATGACTGAGCTTTGAGTTGAAAGAAAACTCATTATTGACATGAACAAACTGGAACCTATCAGATAAATAAGATCTAAACCACTGCATCGAAGTTCCATTAAGCCCAACATAGTGTTCTAATCTATCAAGTAGAATATTATGATCGATAGTATCAAAAGCTGCACTAAGGTCTAAAAGGACAAGTACAGAAACAAGCTCATTATCAGATGCGATCAGGAGGTCATTAGTGACCTTCACTAAGGCTGTTTCAGTACTATGATGGATTCTAAGCCCAGATTGAAACTCTTCAAATAAACCATTTCCCTGCAAGTAGTCAAATAATTGCGTAGCAACAACTCTTTGTAAGATTTTTGAAATGAAAAGGAGATTATAGATTGGTCTATAGTTAGCTAAAACTCCTGGATCCAGCATTGGCTTTTTCCAATATATATTTTATTCAGTTTTTTTGAAAATAAGACAGAACAATAAACAATAAACACTGCCAGTGCTCAAGAAAATACACAAAAAAATAAGTGATTGTTACACAAAGCCCATATAACTACAAAAGTGTAAGCAGTCCATGCTAAGCAAGTTTAATCCTTTCATGTTACAGGCTGAGTCTTCTTTTTCTTAATGTGATCCATAAATGGTCCCCAAATTTTAGTAAACATATCTTGAGTATTAGACAAATGATATCGAATCTCTTCAAGGTACAAGCAGGATGCCAAATCATTAAGCCAGTTAATATAACTGGGCGGCGTATTGGCCTTCCATTCTTTCAGAATGACCCTCTTCGCAACAATCATGCCAAACCTAATAGCATGCTGAAGTGACTGTGAGCAGAGCAAAGTTTGATCTGAACAACCAAGTATTACTGTTAAGACATCAGGTATTATGACTTTTTTATATATGACACTGTACAAATTAAAAATCTGAGACCAAAAATTTTTAAGCGAGGGGCAGGAGAAAAATAAATGACATAAAGTACCATCACTTATTTTACACTTGTCACATAGTGGTGAAATGGTCGGAAAAAGTCTATTAAGGCGAGTCTTAGAGTAATGTAATCGATGTATTACTTTAAATTGTATTAGCTGAAGTCTGGCATTTACTGAACATGAATGAATACCAACTAAGGCTCTTTCCCATAGATCATTTGAGATCTCTATACCTGCATCCCTCGTCCATGCCTCCTTGACATGGGTCGAAGACGTTGGCCAAGAGAAAAGATTAACGAATTCTGAAACTAAATACTTGGAGGTTGGGTGTTTTCTCAAAACCTCATAGAAATCATGTTGTACAGGAAGTTTGACAAAATGGGTTAAAGACTGTTATACAAAATGTCTAATCTGCAGGTACCTGAAAAAATGATCAGGTGGGAGATTGAACTTCATTTGTAATTGTGTAAAAGATGCAAAGTCTTTGTTGATATACAGGTCCTTTATTAAAAGAATACCTTTATTTGACCATTGCCTGAACACAGGATCTGATAAAGCTGGTTTGAAGGCAGGGTTTTGGCATATAGGTGCATATATAGAAAGGTCAGGAAGATGCAATATCTTCTTAATTTGTTTCAGAATTCTGAAGGAATTGTACAGCACAAAGTCATGTCTGAACACATTCAGAGGGACATCGACCTTGCTAAATAATAAAGCAGATAAAGATGTACCAATGAGGGATTGACAGGTATGAGATTCAAGTGCAGGCCAACACGGTATTTGATCCACATTATGATTATCTTGGGACCAAAAGACCAAGGCCCTAGCATTGCAGGCCCAATAATAATGTCTCATAATAGGCAACCCAAGACCACCCTCGACCGAGGGTTTTTGGAGATGTAATTTAGAGACACGGGGGTTTTTGCCAGCCCAAATAAAGGAGATGATAATGGAATCAACTAATTTAAAAAAAGATGCTGTAAGAAAAATTGGCAGATTCTGAAATAAATATATAAATTTAGGAAGTACAATCATTTTGACAATATTTACTCGTCCAATTAGAGAAATTGGTAGTAATTTCCATTTCTCAATCATGCCCCTAATCTTATTTAATAGTTCTGTAAAATTCAATTTGAAAATAAGTTTGGGATTCCTAGGGATGGTGATTCCTAAATATTCAAAGTGCTCATTTGATATTTTAAAAGGTAATGTGTTGAGAAATGTTTTATCTAGACCATCTGAAAGAGGCATGAGAACACTTTTCTCCCAGTTAATGGTAAAACCAGAGAACTGACCAAATTCCCTAATGATCTCGAGAAGAGGTGGAAGAGACTGTTTAATGTCAGACAGTGTCAAAATGACATCATCAGCGTACAAGCCAATAGTGCATTCAGATGCGCTATATCTAAACCCAACTATTTCAGGCTCCATCCTGATGGCAACAGCAAGTGGTTCAAGCGCCAGAGCAAAAAACATTGGCGATAGACAACAGCCCTGCCTGGTCCCACGATGTAATAAAAATGGGGCAGATTTATTGTTGTTAGTAAGTACATATGATCTAGGATGTGCATAAAGCATTTTTGCGATAGCTATAAATCTGTCACCAAAGCCAAATCTTTTAAGAGTAATAAACATATACTCCCACTCAATTTGATCGAAGGCCTGCTGTGCATCCAAGGAGACAACAGCAGAATATGGTGGGTTGTTAGAATACATGACGTTCAGAAGTCTACGAGTACTCGAAAATGCAAACCTTTCGGGGATAAACCCGGTTTGGTCACCATGAATTAAGGAACCAATATGTTTGTTCAAGCGGTTTGCCAAAACTTTTGCAACAATTTTCTGGTCACTATTTAAAAGGCTGAGAGGGCGATAAGAAGCTAGATTTGTTTCATCTTTACCCTTCTTCAACAGTAGACAAATGTTCGCATCGTATAATGTCTCTGGGAATGATCCTTCCTTCACGGAAGAGTTTATCATACGAAGCAACAATGGAGCAAGTTTGTCAATGTGAATTTTATAAAATTCAATGCCAAATCCGTCAGGGCCACAAGCCTTACCATTTGGAAATGAACGGATGGCAGCTTTGATCTCCTCTAGTGTAAAGTCAGCATCCAACTGTTGTTTGGCATTTTCACTCAATGTGGGCATATCCAATCTATTTAAGAACCCCCATATATCTTCCTTTGATGACGATGATTTAGAGGTATATAAGTTTTTATAATATTCATAAAAAGTGTTATTTATCTGTAAAGGGTCAGTTATTAGTTCTCCATTAGATACAATTTTATAAATTGCCCGTTCAGCTTGAACACCTCTCAACTGCCTAGCGAGTACGCTGTGTGCTTTATCACCAAGCTCAAATTGCTTTTGTTTAAGCTTTCGTATATAATTACAAACATGCTCACCAAGAATGCGGCTGTATTCAAGTCTTGCAGATACAATATTCTTTAGTATTTCATCTGATTTTGAGATACGAAATGATTCCTCCAACAAAGGGAGTTGGGCCTGTATTTCAGACATACGCTTCTGTTTAACCTTTTTATTATAAGACTGGTAAGAGATAATATCACCCCTAATAACGGATTTAAATGTTTCCCACAGTGTGGAATCAGATACCTCACCATTATCATTAAAGTGTAAGAAATCTGTAATTTTGTTTGAAATGCTTTCACAAAAAGCTTTATCTGAATTTAATGCCGGATTGTATTTCCAATTATATGAGTGCACAAGCATGTTGAAGTTTATTTTAACAGACACAGGGGCATGATCAGAAATTAAAATATTGTTATAATCTGAACTGACAACGTTGGTAATTAAATTGGAATCAACGAGAAAATAATCAATCCTAGTAAAACTGCCATGTACCTGGGAGAAAAAGGAGTACTGTCTGTCCAAGGGATGTTGATGCCTCCAAATATCCACTAAATTTAGCGATTTAATAAGATTATTTAGGACTGGCACAGATTTTAACATGGGAGCAGCTGTAATGGAAGATCTATCAAGATGAGGGTCTAGGAAACAATTAAAATCACCTCCTATAATAATGTTACAGTTATTCTGTTCTGCAACAAGACGAAAAATTTTACAGAAGAAATCCGGACTATCAAAATTTGGAGCATATACATTTAAAAGGGCCAATGGCATAGAGTTTATGGTACCTGTTACAAGCACAAATCTCCCACCTGGATCGGTCACCATAGACTTGAATACAAAAGGTATAGTTCTGCGCACTAAGATGGCCACTCCTCTGGCCTTTGAGGAAAAGGTAGATTGATAGACCTGGGATATCCATAAGGCTCTCAACCGTCTCTGTTCTGTGGGGGGAATATGGGTTTCCTGTAAGAAGATTATATCAGAGGACAATGATTTCAGATGTGAAAATACTTTTACTCTTTTGAGAGCTTTCCCCAAACCCCTACAGTTCCATGATGTGAACGTGAGATGACTCACACCTGATCCAGAGGAACCAGCTTGCATTCAAAAAAAAAAAATTAAATTTAAAAAAATATATGGGCTTAGGCAGTAAATGGCTACACTGGCAGGCAAAACAAACCAAACAAAGAACAAATTAAAAAAGAAAAACATATTATAAAAACCCATTCCCTTAACGCCGCAAAAAACAGGAACAAAGCGGCAAAACCCGCTAATACTTGGGAGACTGCTGGGTAACAGACACAGTTTTGCGTTTCAGCAAACCACCAATGGAGCCGCGCAGTCTTCTAATGTAAATCAATTAACTGAAAAAAAAGCTACACACAAAGACAATATAATTAACTTGGAATATGCCATCAAAAAAGGACGATGCAGAATAAAGTGCAGTATTAGAATGGCGTCAACAGCTGTATAATTTAAACAATGTGCACTTCGCCAGTTATACACTGTCAGTCAGGGAGTTGGCAAACCTCTCTGCATCCGCCGGAGTGTTAAACACTTTAACTTCACTGTTGCGGACGACCTGAAGTTTGGCAGGAAACCGTAGAGAGCACTTGGCACCGGCATCAGTCAGCTTCTTCTTGACGTTGTTAAAGGCTTGACGCTGTGATGCAACCTCCGCCGTGTAGTCCGGGAAGATGTACACTTTATTGCCTTGATAACGGAGTGGACCCTGTTGTCTGCTGAGTTTAAAAATATTGGCCAAGTCGCGGTCATTGTGGACTTTGGCGATGATCATCCGTGGGCGCTCGTTGTCCGGAGGCTTAGGTTTGAGGCTGCGGTGGGCACGGTCAATTTTAACGGGCTTGGTCAGATTATTCGGGCCAAGCAACTCCGGTAGCAGTCGTGTCACAAACTCTGTGGGATTGCCCTTCTCTTCTCCTTCTTTGATCCCCACGATCCTGATGTTTAACCTCCGCGAGCGCCCCTCCAAGTCATTTAGCTTAGCCTTGAGCTGACCATTTTCCACCTGCAATTCACGGTAGCTAGCTTCCAGTGCCGTGATGCGAACATCTGCGTCGGAGAGTGCCACATCCATACTATCCAAGCGTTGTTCAGTCTGATTATGTTCATTCTGTAATGTGCCCAAATGCGTCTCCACTGTGCTTAAGCGACCCTCCACGGACTTTTTCAACTCTTCCATCTGCGCTGAAACTTTAGCTAGCTCAGCGCCATATTTATTAACTGCAGCTAATATAGCTTCGTTGCTAGCGCTAGCCGAGGCTGAATTTGATGATTTTACCTTGTCTCTCTTGGGTGGCATGATTGGAGGTTAGTTAGAAACAGCTCTGACGATAAGTAGGCAAAACGTTGGTAAGTAGGTGTAGCAAAGATAAACAAAATTTAGAAGTCTGCGACGGAGCCTCGTGGAAACATGTCTACTCCATTACTGCGCACGAGCGCCCCCCCCCCCTCCAGCATTGGCTTTTTGAGTAAGGGTTTAATTACAGCAGTTTTAAAAGCCTGCGGTACATGGCCTAAAGTTAATGAAGAATTGATTATTTGAAAAAAAAAAACTACAAATAAATGGGAAAACTTCTTTAAATAACCTGGTAGGAATAGGGTCTAAAAGACAAGTTGAAGGCTTGGACGAGGAAACTGTTTTGTCTAACTCTAAAAGGTCAGTTGGATTAAACTGATCCAAACAGATGTCAATTGAAGGAGTTGTAGTAGTTACTGTATTTAAGTTAACGGTGGGAAGAATCTGATTGATTTTATCTCTGACAGATGAAATTTTATTATTGAAAAAGTTCATGAAGTCCTGACTAGTAAGCTCTAAGGGAATGCTAGGGTTGACAGAGTCCTGACTGTTTGTCAGCCTAGCTACAGTGCTGAAAAGAAACCTGGGACTATTCTTGTTCTCTTCTATTAATGCAGAATAATAACTCGTTCTAGCTTTTCTCAGAGATTTTCTATAAATTAAAAGATGATTTCTCCAAGCTAAATAGATTTCATCTAAATTAGTGGAGCGCCATTTTCTTTCTAATTGATGAGTCTTCTGTTTTAAGCTACGAGTTTCTGTGTTGAACCAAGGAGTTAGAAATCTCTGATTAGACTTTTTCTTTTTTAAAGGGGCCACCATGTCTAGAGTCTGATGCAGAGAAGCTGTGACACTATCTACCATGCTATCAATTACAGAAGGAGCAAGCTGTCTATAGCTTACTTCCGTTGTGATGACACATGGCATAATCATCTCCAACTATCCATTTGTTTCTAGCCCTTTGAGTGGCAGTATAAATGTTCTCAAATATATGTATTTGATGTATCTTGTTAAGTATTAGAACATATTGACAGTGTTTTGAATAACTTTGTTGGCATGCATGACCGCACAGTGTAATGTCGGAGTTCAGGCCTTTGGCCTAGGTTTGGCCAATGTATTATACAGTTAGAGTGAATTTAGTGTTTAATGCAGTATCTACCTCAACCTTATTTATGTAGCTGATTGCTGTATTTGCTTACTTGATTGTTATACTCATCACTTACCTGATTAGTCCTGTCAGTTATAAAATTTACTTAACAATCATACCTGAGAATACATAAATGTAGCTCAGCAAGAGGACAAGTTTTTTTTTAATATATTGATATACAGTAATAAAGGAGGGCAATTATATATTGATATAATAAGGCCAGCTTAACTCCTTGCCAGTCCACAGTGGACTACATCCTTGCCTTGAGTGTCCTGGCGCAGCAACGGAGGGAATATCACCAACCTCTTTATGCGGCCTACGTCTACCTCAAAGCTGCCTTCGACTCCCTAGACAGGAACGCCCTCTGGCAACTCCTCCATGCCATTGGAGTCCCACCCAAGTACATCAACATTCTCTGGGACCGCTAATCCAACACCATGTGCAAGGTCCGTGTCAAGGGTCTTTTGTCACCACCCCAGGAGTCCAGCAGGGATGCGTCACTGCACCAAACCTCTTTAATGTTGCGGTTGACTACTGGGTCAAGAACACGATGGAACGCTGCCCCAATCTCGGAGTTGACTTCCACTCCCACTTCACAGACCTGTGCTACACGGATGACATGGTGCTTTTCACCATGCATAAAGACATAATCGCTGAGGCTCTAGAGCTGCTTGCAAAGGAAGCATTGCCCCTGGGCCTCACCATCAGCTTGGCAAAGACAAAGATCCAGTCACTGTCAGACTTCTTGTCATCACCACCACCACAAGTCATCACCATCAACAACAAGTCGGTTGAGACTGTCAATGACTTTGTCTACCTCGGCTCTAAGTCTGATGTATGGAAATGGCACATTATTGTGAAGTGCGGTGTGGTGACGTGCACTTCACATCACTGCCCTATATAAGGCAGAGGGCATCCATATTGCGGCCTCTTTGACCGGCGCCCTCTGCCAGGTGCCTACCGTGTAACCGCAGTTCTCATCCATCAATAAAGCTGTGTTCGCCCAGTCATCTTGCCTCATCCTTCACCCAGGTATTTTACCGTACATAACATTTGGTGATCAAGGATGAAGTCATAGAGGCATGTATCACACCACTTCGCCCCTTTCTCAAGCTACCAGGTGAACCGCAGGTGCCCTGGCCCATGTGATATGAGGTTTTCCAGACCTACATCACCGCGCTGGACCTCTTTAAGCTTGACAAGTTAAGAGCACTTGCGCTTCTTGTTCATAACCTGGTTATTGAGGGCCAGTGAGTCCTGTGCACACTCAGAGCTTCAGACTCTTTTGAAAATGTTGTGGAGCTGTGAGTAAACCATTTTCACACCCCGGATAGCGTGACTGTCTGGAGGATTCATTTTCGGCAGCGACATCAACAGGTAGGTGAGCCTATTCATCAGTTTGTTGCCAACTTGAGGCAGCTAGCTAGCGAGTGTTGATTTGGGCCATTGGAAGATGAAATAGTACATGACCAGCTTGCAGAGCACATGTGCAGCGCCGCATTGCGGGCTAGGCTACTCACAGTGACCAGTGACTTAACATTAGCCAGAGCTGTCAAACTAGCTCTCCAGCTGGAGGCCACAGACAAGCTAGCTTCAGAGCTAACCTGGCACTGGTCACAGCGGCCCCTGGAGCCTCCTGCCGTGGCAAATGTTGCAGACTCGGATCGCGAGGATAGATTGGACAACGATACTAGAGAAGCCAATGCTGCCAGCTGAAGGTCTGCACTGGGAAAACGCCTGTGCAAGGGTTGTGGATCTGCAATGTACCACAATAAGGCTAAGGACTGCTCAGCTAGGGGAAAACGTTGTAGCAGATGTGGATGCTTAAACCATTATGCTAGAGTGTGCCGTGTATCTGAACCGGAGAGCCCACAAAAGGAATCACTCCTCCCGTCCCTGACGACCATCCATACGATGTCCCCCAGCACAAACGGGTACACGTTTTGCACAGTGGAATTGGACGGCATGGAGGTGCTGCTGCTGCTCGACACGGGAGCGGAGGGGTCATTGCTGAATTGGGCCACAGTGAGGAAGTTTTTGTCATGATGGCCTTCACGAGCCATCAAAAAACACCACATATCACCGGTGAGTTTGCACAGTTTATTAAAGGAAAAGGTGAATGACAAAATAACAAGCCATGAGGGGCTAAAACACACTACAACAATACTCAGTCAATGACAAGGAAGAACGGACACATAATGAAACACACTTACGATCATGAAAGAAGGGTAGTAAACGTCTGACCAGAGGGATGCTCGATAACGTCAGACAAGGGGAAGTTTGACGAGACTGCCGCACCTTTCGCCTCTCAGCTGCCCTCTTAAGTAGGGCTCCAGGTGGCGCAGCTGATGAGGCCATTAATGCAGCTCAGCTGTCAGCTCTGACAGCCAGAAGCCCCTCCGAGCGCTGTCATAATAAAAGCTCAGAGAGCCAAAAGGGACACACACACACGCCAGATGGGAAAAAATACTGCATGGCCCGAGCGAGATCGGCGCTCGAACCATGACAGTACCTCCCCCCCGAGGCGGCAAACTACGAGCGCCGTATGACGCCCAAGCCCCCACCACCCACCCACCCCAGGGTGGGGGGATGGGGGAAAGGCCTGAAGGGTGAGAACCAGAAAAGACCAAAAAACACCAAGACGATAACAGGGAACAAATGAAGCAATTACAGAGTACGGTTAAGAAAAAAAAACCCACAATACTCCATAAAGCAAGGATGATACATAGAACAGGACAAAAAATGCAAATGACAGAAAGAGACCTAAAACTAAACACCCAGGCCTATGAGGCAAAATGTGGCAACTACAAATCCTCCCTCAGACAGGGGAGGGGAGAAAAAAAAACACGCTAAACAGCGGTGAATACACAGATCAGGGTAGAGCAAATAACACAGAGTGACCTTTATATGACAGTGGAACTAAGAAACACATGTGGATGACGATAGGCAGAGACCAATGAGACAGGAATAGTTCTGGTGGTCTCCCTGCGTCCAATGTCCAGATCGCCGATAAGGGGAACAGGAAACGTTCGGGCGGCCTACCCCAGTCCCAGGCCTGGAAAGACAGAACCTCTGGCGGCCGAACCAGGTCACCCAGTAGGAAGCACAGTACTTCGGGTGGCCGACCCAGAATGCTGAACCGGCGAAAAAGCTCACCAGGCGGCCGACCCGCATCACTCAGCCACCAGGACCGTAGGGGAAAAATTGAAGACGGCCTCCCTGGAGAGGGGGAAGACGAGGGACAGCCGGGCCAAATACTGAGAACCTCAACAGCCCCCGGTGGAGATGAGCTGGGATGATGATGATGATGACGATGAGCCAGTCCAGTGTCAGGCGGTAGAGGATCTGCAGCTCCCTCACCGACCTTGAACCGAACCGGCACTGCGCCCCTGCTGGACCCCGATTGGGCCGGAGCAGCACCCGCGATGGACCCCGATTGGGTCTCCGCTGCACCCACGTCAGACCCCGACTGGGTCAATGCCGTCACCCGCGATGGACCCCGACTGGGTCGGCGCAGCACCAGAAACGACCTTCAACCCCGAACCCGGAACCTCCAGCACAGTGACCGGGATTGACTCCGTACCTGTGACCCTGGGAGAAGGCTCAGGAGAAGAAGAAGAACCGGGATCAGGATCACCGGTAGCGACAGAGCCCAGCCGGATGAGCTCGGGCGCAGCGAACGGCTGCCCCTGGCTTGTCTCCCCGAGAGACAGGAAAAATGTTCCAAAATAGAAAGAAGGAAAACAAAGTAGAGCACTTGCCTGCACTCGAGTTCTGTCGCCGTCCAGGACTTCGACGATCCGGGCTCAGGACGAAGAATAGTAGTAGTAGATTAGTTTATTTGACAGGGACAGTGCAATAAACATAGACAATTAATCAAAGACAATTAATCTGATGTGTTGCACATAGAGTGTATAGCTATTAGCTAATTTGCAACTCTTGTCCCTGGATGGGCTTTAGAAAAAAGAATCAAGATAAAAAATATACACAATAATCACATACATCAATGCAGAAAAATTATAAATACACAATTATAAATATTATATTATAAATACACAAATATAACAGCCTGACTCACATTTAACATAAATATTATAAATATTATAAATACACAAATATAACAGCCTGACTCACATTTAACACATATAACATAACTCACATTTGCCTATTTCAGGCCTTCCTCCCTCCGTCACTCACTATAAACAAACACATTTATTCCTTCCCTTCATTCACTCTCACTTTGCAGACAGTTAATTCATACATGAGTACATTCTTGTTTATTTTTCAGCCAGTTTTTAACATTTTTAGTGAATGTTTTAAAGTCCGTTATTATTTTAATTTCATTTGGCATTGTGTTCCAGATGTGACTGCCCTTTATAGAGAAAGCTGTTTGTCCAAATGTGGTTCTGCGGTGGAATATTTTACAGTTATTGTTAACAGAACTCCTGGTGGCTCTGCTGCTGTCCTGTCTTTGGACGAAACCAGCAAGTGGCTCGGGTGCTGATTTATGGAAACATTTGAACGTTAATTTCAGAAGACAGAGGTCAATGAAGCTCTCAAAACTCAATAGGTTGTATTTTTTTAAAACATTACAGTGATGCCACCTAATGGGCTTTTTGTCCAAGATTTTTAGGGTTTGATTATATAATGAACCTATATGTCTTATTGTGGAAGGGGCTGCTTGAGCCCAGACTGTCAAACAGTATGATATATGAGAAAAAACCATAGAATGCATATACAGTGCAGCTGCTTCGTAAGGTATGTAATATCTAATTAATTTAAAGCAGTTCAGATTTTTTTTTACTGTTTTTGAAATTTTCTTTATATGAAGATTAAATTTGAGTTGAGGATCTAGTACAATGCCAAGGTATTTGAATTCTGTAGCTAAACTGATGTCATGATCATGTATATTAACTTTAAAATGTTGCAGGTTACATTTTTTGATTGAAAAGCACATTGAGACTGTTTTCTGAAGGTTCAGCAATAGATGGTTCTTGAGGAGCCACTCTTGGACATCAACCATACTTGTAGACAGTACATCTGCAGCCTGTGCTGGAGTCTTGGCAGCTGTGTAAATAACTGCATCATCTGCATAAAGTTGGCATGTTGCAGCTGAGCAGTGTAACGGCAAGTCATTAATAAAAATGCTGAAAAGTAAAGGACCAAGAATGGACCCTTGTGGGATACCCATGCGGTTGTTTAAAAATGAGGATTTATCCTGGTGAACTTTTACACACTGTTCTCTATTCTGGAGA
This sequence comes from Pholidichthys leucotaenia, assembly GCA_020510985.1. Classification (NCBI taxonomy): domain Eukaryota; kingdom Metazoa; phylum Chordata; class Actinopteri; order Cichliformes; family Pholidichthyidae; genus Pholidichthys; species Pholidichthys leucotaenia. The sequence goes on along the minus strand of CM035843.1, from coordinate 110,408,864 downwards.
TAAGATGCAAACCATTCTAATGTATTTGGGGAGAAGTTAAAAGATACCATTTTGGATAAAAGCAAACTGTGGTTTACAGTATCGAAAGCCTTTTTGAGATCTAGAAAAACAGCTCCTACCACATTACCCCTGTCCAAGGACTGTTTGACGTTTTCAATAAGGCAACAATTTGCTGTTTCTGTTGAGTATCCTGGTCTAAAACCAAATTGATGTGGATGAAGAAGTTGACTGTCTTGTAAGTAGTCTATCAGCTGTGTAGCTACAACTTTTTCAAGAACCTTAGATAGGACTGGTAAGATAGAGATTGGGCGGTAATTGCATATATCGTCTTTACTGCCTGATTTATGAACTGGTATGACGACAGCTTTTTTCCAGCCAGATGGAAATGTACTAGACCTAATGGAGAGATTAATGAGATGAGTCAGTGGTTTGATTAATATTTTGCTGTGCATTTTGAGAAAGGAGGTGCTCATATTGTAGATATCATTAGTTTTTGAGTTTGACAGTGTTTTAACAATACCAGCAATTAACTTCTCATTTACCTCATCGATGTGAAAAGTATCTGTTGGAAGTATGGAATTTGTGTTGTTGAGCACATTTGGCAGCACAAAAATTTTTGTTAAGTCTTCCACAGAGCCCACAAAGTGTGAATTAAATTCATTTGCCAAAGTAGCCTTGTCACTGACGGTCTTGCCATTGATTCTAAGTTCCCTTACCCCCTTCTGATCGTTTTTTTTATTAGTTAAGTTATTTAAATGCCTCCATAGGGAACTGTTGTTACCCTTTGCATGATCTATCAGTTTATTGTAATAAGATATTTTTGATTTTCGCAGCTCATGTACCACTTTATTTCTTAAACTTTTGTACACAAGGTGATCATTTTGTAGTTTGGAGGTTAGTGATGTTTTCAGTGCATAGTCTCGCCTCTTCATAAGTTTTCTTATTTCATTATTTAACCATGGTAGGCTAATCTTCTGTTGTCTACTTTTAATTTGCTTTGAAAATTTTTCTATAGACTTTGTGATTGTTGCAGTTATAAAATTACAACAATCATCTACTTCACATGTTGACATGAGCTGCTCCCAATTTTGATTCTCTAAGTAATGTTCAAACTCCTCATTTTTTGATTTGGGGATAATAAAATTTGATTTGTCAATATCGACTCCCCCAAAATACTGTAGTCGCTTTTTAGTAAGTTTCCTGACAGCAAGAACCATGTTATGATCTGAGAGACCAGTTACAAGATTATAGGTTCTGGTTATTCGTTCTGGTTTATTAGTAAATACCATGTCAATAAGTGTTCTGGATTGTTTGGTTATCCTGGTGGGTCCTTTGATGATTTGCTGGTAATTAAATTTAGTCATGAGGCTTTTCAGTTTTTGTTTGTCTTTTTTATCAGACCAGTTGATATTAAAGTCACCATGAATTATTGTTTCTCTGTTCTTCTCAAGTTGTTTAACCAGATCACTTAATTCATTATAAAAGGAAGAGTTGTGTGACGGTGGGTTGTACACTACTGCAATGTTGAAATTCATTACCGGAGAGAGACATACATTAACAGCTAAACATTCAAGTGAAGTATTCAAATCAACCAGTTGACATTTATATTTCTCTTTGATGTAAATTAAAACACCTCCTCCCCTCCCTACCTGCCTGTCTTTTCTAAAACACTGGTAGCCCACAATATCGATCATATTAGTGTCTATGTTCCTGTGTAGCCAGCTTTCTGAGAGACAAAGGTAGTCCAGATTTGAGTCCAACAGCAACACCGAAATCTCATCTCTTTTGGGGATTATGCTCCGTATGTTTAAATGACCGCCGAGGATCCCCTTTGGTTTAGCCTTGGTGTCCCAAAGAACTCGTGCATGATTAACAGTTTGGAAAAATAAATGTTGTTTTTGCTTTTGTACAGCTCGGTTTTGTGCTAACCCAGTGGTCTGCTGTTTAATAGTGGCAGGTCCAGGGTTAAGGTGAATATCTCCTGCCAGAAGTAGCAGAACTAACAGAACTTTAATTGTATATCCTCTGCCATATTGTGATTTTTGCTTAACAGCCATGTTTGCCTTAATTTGGAAGTTTTTGCTCAGGCCTTTTAAAGACCACATAGAGTGTAGGGTGAGATGTCCAAGCCCAAATCCATACAGATAAGACTTTTTAACTTCACCTTTGGTTGAGTTTGTCGGAAAATCCTTCTTGTTGCAGGTCCAGACACACAAAGACAAAACGAAGAGGAAGTAGAGAAGTAGAGAAGGCTTATTAGTGGTGCCCATCAGCCCACTTTTTAATCCGGTGGCAGCCATCTTCGGTCTTTCTTGGAAAGAAGGAAAAAGAAAATCTGTGGATAGTAAAATAAATTCTGCTTATATCGCCAGAATCTGATCCGATCGTCCTCGAATCCAGCTGGGCCTCAGCTAGCCAACTAGCCCCTTCCGTTGCTGGTCTCGTTGCTCATAGTCGCCGTAACTGGTCTCCCATCCCGCTCCTCCAACCGAGTCTCGTCACACACCGCCGCTGCCACCGAGCTCCGCTGAGGTCACGGTAAGTCCTCCGCTAGGCACCGCCACCTACCGTCGTCTGCCTGGGTGAAATCTCTGCTGAGCCCCGTCAACAAATAGCCACTTGCCTGGTAGTATCTCCGCTGGGCCTCGCAGCTGGGCTTCGATTCAGGCTGGTGTAAGGTGGAATGACTGGCGCCAGCATTAAGCTAACTAGCGTTAGCTTAGCAGTCCTTAGAAGGACGTTGTCTGGCTCCCACTCGGCTACGGCGGGCTCCGCAGCCGGCATGATGGTTCCGCAGCCTGAGGACCCTCCAGCGCTGACATCCACGCTGACGACCCGCACGGCGTGGTGGCGGGGGATCCTTGACCCGCTGGATCGAACTGCTCATCGGTGGAGACCCGGGGACATTTTGTCATCGGCGCAGGCTCCACGCTGCAGTCTGCTCTCCTCCTCTGCCCATGACGTGGCTTCAGGGCTGGAACCAGGCTCTCCAGAACTGCAGGCCCCCTCCTCGTCCGACGACATAGACCTGGCGTCGTGGACCGCTCAGCGGAGGGAGACACAGAGGCAGCAGGTTTAATGTCAGAGGTTACAGCAGGTGGTGAGAGCTCGGGGGACTGCGAACACTGAACTCCACCATCAGGAATCAGACAAGGCAAATCACCACAACAAGGAGAAGAATGAAATTGCACTTGCCTGTTCTCCGGGGGACTGATGGTGCCTGCTGTAGTGAACGTTGTTCCTCACTTTCCCCACTGGATGGTGACGGAGGGCCCCCTGGGAGGACAAGGAGGAGCCGCTCGCGATGGTCCGATAACAGGCTTCGCAGGAGCAGGACTCGTGGCACTCACAGCAGCCGGGGAAGACATCGAGGAGGAGGGGACGACAGCCGAGGCGATCCGGGCACGAGGAGCTGACGGGACAGCAGAGACAGATGGCCCAGGGGGAGAGGCTGCGGGCATTCCCTCCTGACGAGACACCGAAGAGGCAGCTGACTGGGAGGTAGAGTTCCTCCGATGACCCGGAACAGGATCCAGACGGGGTTCTCGCTGAGTCTTAGGGTTGGCAGTGTGACGACGGTTATCGGCAGAGGGCGAGGCAAAGGAGAGGCTCAGGAAACGTTGCTCCTGCGCAGAAACAGAAGCGAGCAGGTCGGCGTACTCTGGAAAGTCACTTAATGCCGGATTCCTCTCCACCAGCCTGACTACCGCCGTCACATGCGTTATAATTTGCGTGGGGTGAACAGTGGAGCGAGCTGCAGCCACTCGGTCCCGGATGGAAACAGCTGACTGTTGTAACTTCTCCGGGGGAATCCCGACCGACGTCACACTCTCTCGGGGATCACCCCTGGGCGGTACGAACTCCTGGCCTGGAACACGGACAGGAATGGGATCCCGAAGCGAGGAGCAAGGATGCCCCCTCTTCGGCTTCCTGCTGGAGTTCCCCTCCAGCCCACGGAGTCTTTCCTGGTGTGCAGCGATGTCCGCCTTCCTCGCCGTGACTTCTGGGTGGTTGGAATAGCGGGGAAGGCGATTGATAATGTCCTCAGCAAGGTCCAGGTGCCGGCATACATCGCTGGGAGTGTCGTAGAGGCCAGCCGTGAAGATAGTTTGATCAATGTAGTCCAGGGCCTCCACCAGCTCGTAGCCCAGGCTCCGAGCGTGGCCCCTGCGTGACGACATGACCTCCCAGCACACAGGTACCCAGACAGGGAAAAACAAACGTCCAATTTAGGCAAAACTCATGGCGACAGGCGTCTCAGTCTGGCGGCAGTCTACTGTCATGGATGGCCCTCACGAGCCATCAAAAGACACCACATATCACCGATGAGTTTGCACAGTTTATTAAAGGAAATGGTGAATGACAAAATAACAAGCCACGAGGGGCTAAAACACACTACAAAGATAGTCAATGACAAGGAAGAACGGACACATAATGAAACACACTTACAATCATGGAAGAAGGGTAGTAAACGTCTGAACAGAGGGATGCTTGATAACGTCAGACAAGGGGAAGTTTGACGAGACTGCCGCACCTTTCGCCTCTCAGCTGCCCTCTTAAGTAGGGCCCCAAGTGGCGCAGCTGATGAGGCGATTAATGCAGCTCAGCTGTCAGCTCTGACAGCCAGAAGCCCCCTCCGAGCGCTGTCATAATAAAAGCTCAGAGAGCCAAAAGGGACACACACACACGCCAGATGGGAAAAAATACTGCATGGCCTGAGCGCGGACGAGATCAGCACTCGAACCATGACAGTTTTTCCCCCACTACAGGATTAGAGGTAGCCCGTTGTATGGTTATGGATGTGGCAGGCTGTGCATGGTTGGGACTTTGTAGTTAAAAGTCTGGTACAAGTCTGCGAAGATGGTTAACTTCACGTTCCACGTGGCAGCGCGAGGCGATAACATCATGGGTTGTGATTTGTTTTATGGAGTGGGTTTTGCCATAGAAGACGACGCCAGGAATGAATAGTCGGGTTGTGGCCAGTGGAACCCCCCGGTTCCTATGGTCGATGAGGAGGTTGTGTAGGATGAGGAGCTAACGGACACCACAGCGGTCAAGCAGGACCAGCCTCATTCAGGTTCAGCACAGGAGGGTCTCAGTGCTGGCGCTCAGGATACGGTAGAGGGGGTACCAACCGTGGCGGCAAGGTGCCTGCGCGTGACACTGATATACTAGCCCCAGATGCCTCCGGAGCTTGGCCGCAGGGGGATGGAGGGTCTGCAGCTACAATGGTGACTGCTACGATGGTTTTAGAAGAGGTCAGGGCCAGACTGACGAGTGGAGGAACGGTGTGCTCAGCAGCACCACTTTAGGCCAAGCTGGGCCCCGGTGAGGGTTTTGGACTTGGTTCGGGTTCAGGGTGAAGACCGTCCATTGCAAAGATGGGCCAAACGACAGCCAACTAAACATTGAGGGTGTCTGCGCATTGGGGCTAAGCTGGGCACAGCATACTTCAGGTTGTCCAATGGCTCATCAAGGCACACCAATCAGCTTTGGCATGTCCGGAAAGAGACTCCAGCTGACGAGGCTGGACAGGAGTCAGTGTCGGTGGTGAAGAAGCAAGGCTCCATCGTCTGGAAGATCAGCCATCGTCCCAGAGGTCTGCTGCTTCCAGGGCCGCCCTTTCTGAGGGCTGCCCTGGGCCCCGCTGTGCCGGTTCTACCTCTCCCACCCAAGGGACTGTGCTGTAAATAATAAGGTGTTTATAGTTCTTATGTTCTGATTTGCATGTTATGATATGGGATTATTTTGTGTGTTTTTCTTTAGTTTAGGAGTACGGCATGTGATTTTAATTTTATGTATGGACTTCTTCTTTAGGTATGGGTGGCAGAATAATCCACCCCACCGTGCGGGCTGCACAGTAGTCCACCCGTTTGTCCTATTTTAGGCTGTGTTGTGTGAATGTGTTAGGCCATTTTATAGTACATTGTTTTTTGTTATTTTAGTGTGTGATTCGGATCCCAAATTTGGGGGGGTTTCAATTGTGTGTATGGTTTTGGACTTTTCTAAAGGCGGGGGGGGGGGGATATGATGTATGTGTAGCTGAGGCATTATGATTATTATGTTTATTTTTCAGTGAACGTCTTCAAAACTAGAGTAAACTGACAATATTAATAATCAAGTTCATTTTGAGTCAGTGGATCAAATTTATAATTTAGAGGTTCTGATTTTCTTTGTTAGTGAGTCATTAATTGGCGGGACACAGGAAATGGGGTCATTGCGCATGCAGGGGTTTTCCTGGCAAAAATTGAGGGGACCCTGCACAGGTAAGATGGGTGTGTGTGGCTCTCCTCTCTCTATCCATCCATCTTCTTCCGCTTAATCTTTTTCGGGTCGCGGGGGGGCTGGAGCCTATCCCAGCATCTTTGGGCGAGAGGCAAGGTACACCCTGGACAGATCGCCAGTCCATTACAGGGCCAACACAGAGAGACAGACAACTGTGTTGGCCATATGTACATATGTATACTAGCTGCTCTTGTTTTTTCTTGCCTTCTGATTGTTGCTCTGAGTGTTGCTATCCCTGTGCTGTTGCAATCCTGGAATTTCCCCATTGTGGGACTAATAAAGACTTATCTTATCTTATCTTATCTTATCTTATCTTATTCACTCTCACAGTCATACCTAAGGACAATTTAGAATCCCCAGTTTGATGCCAGTTAACCTAACATGCATGTTTTGGCATGTGGGAGGAAACCGGAGAAATCCCAGAGTAAACCCACACAGACACGGGGAGAACATGTAAACTCCACACAGATCACTGTTGGTCAGGGGCTGGGATCAAACCCAGGATCCCTCGGCCAAGGGTGAATTGCTGTGCTGCTGCAGTGCTAACCACTCCGCCACTGCGCTGCCCACTAATGAGTTTTTAAGTTTAAACTTTGTCTTCTTTGCTGTAGTTAGTGCTTATTGATAATCGCACAACACTGCAGAAAGGTTTTCAATAAGGTTTAGTAACTTCTGAGCAGAAAAATATCACTGTTATTGCTGTTTTGTCATTGTCTCCACTTAGAGGCCGTTTTTTTCCTTTTGCATTAGAAGGGACGAGAGTGTGCTGCTGCTGTGTGTGCCCCAGTGATTAATCTCTGTCTTTCATAGGTATGTTTCATGTTAAAAATGTTGTAATGTGAGTTTTATTTGAAGCTGCACTTAAGATAATACTTTGAGTCACTGGGGGGGGGGTCATGTGGGACACATATGTGGGTTTCATATGCACAAATGTATATCACCTTATGCTTCATATGTATATCACTGTATGCTTACTGTATGCTCCACGTCTCAGATGAACAAAGGACTAAGCCTCCTCGGAGATAACAAGAGGATGTGAAATGTGGTCTATGGTATGCAAAGAGATGGCCGTGGGGGATTTCCTGGCTGCCAGTGACTTTGGGGTGGGGGTGATAAGATCTGAAAGGGATGCATTGTTACTGGGGATTAAATGCATTGTGACTGGAGCTTTGAAGCTCCTGGGTTATAAAAAAGGGATGAAGGTCTGGTTTCTTTCTCTTTCTGTATTGTTGATGTTGGAGAATGTGAATAAACCTGACTCGTGAGACAAACTCTGCCTCGTCCTTTCACATTTCCACAGTTTATATTTTTATATCTAACCGTCTAATTTCAGTGTGTCAATTTGTTGATGCTTTTGAGTACAATTGTGTTTATTTGATTTTTATTTATTTATTTCAGTTTTACTGTGTTTTTGGTTTGGAATGTATTTTGTTAATATATAATTTTGTAACGCAGCACGTTTTAAAAAAGACTGTGTGGACCCTGCCCAGACAGGATGAGAGTGTGCTGCTGCTGTGTGTATCCCACTGATAAATCCCTGTCTTTCATAGAATAAAGTGCCAGCTGTGAACCCACTGTTGGAGTTATTTCCCAACACAACACAATGCAGACGCAGATAACAGTTTCAAGTCTGCTACATATAGAAATGGCACATTATTGTGAAGTGCGGTGTGGTGACGTGCACTTCCCGTCACGTCACCGCAACGCCCTATATAAGGCAGAGGGCATCCATATTGTGGCCTCTTTGACTGGTGCCTTCTGCCAGGTGCCTGCCGTGTAACTGCTGTTCTCATCCATCAATAAGGCTGTGTTCGCCCAGTCATCTTGCCTCATCCTTCACCTAGGTATTTTACCATACATAACACTAAGATTGACATAACGTTCGGCTCAGGAGACGCACACACACAGGCTCAGAGTAGTTCAAACTGTTTATTAACAACAGGGATGTTTGGGTGCGTGTCTGCGGAATGTTAATGTGTTGGTGGTGGCGTCTGCTTCGGACCCAGAGGCAGGAGACCGTTCAGCCGGCAACCCTATGGGAGAAATCAGACACAGGGTGATGAGCACACACCAACACGGGAGGAGAATAGGCGAGGGAGAGAAGCTTACTTGTTTGGGCAGATGACTGGCGCTTCAAGGATGGAAGCCCGGGAGACAGCCACCTGCAGGGCTCGGTGCAGCAGCGAGGAGAGACGAGGGACGGGATTGTCCGCCGCCGAGGAATCCACCTGTGCACAGGGGAGCAGACTGGAGAGATGAGGTAAGTGAACTTCTTACCGGAGATGAGGATGCTGAAGAGAATGTGGTAGAAGTCCATACAAAGGAAATGAAGTCTACGGCTTCAGGCCGACGCTCAGGGCGAGGCGGCTTTTATCCTTCGCCGCTGACGAGTAGCAGGTGCGTGAGCAGGTGGCGCCGCTGATGAATGGCGCGGCGTGACAGTACTCCCCCCTCTAGCAGCGCCTCCTGGCGATGGCTTATCCGGGTGCGCTCGGTGGAAGTCCGCGATGAGCGATGGGTCCAACACAAACGACGGGGGCACCCACTGTCGATGCTCGGGCCCATAGCCCTCCCAGTCCACCAAGTATTGCAACCCACGACCCCGGCGCCGGGAGTCCAGGATGGAGGAGGCGGACCAGGCCGGATGGCCACCAATCATCCGGGGCGCGGGTTGCGCTGCAGGAGGAGGGCAAAGGGGGTCAGTAACCGCCAGTTTCACCTTCGACACGTGGAAAGTAGGATGAATGCGGAGGGAGGGGGGAATAGCCACGCGCACAGCCACCGGGTTGATGATCCGGGTGATGGGGTAGGGACCCATGAAGCGCTGTGCCAGCTTTCTCCTCTCGCCTTTTAGAGTGACGTCCTGGGTGGAAATGTAAACAAGCTGCCCAACTCTGTACGCCGGGGCAGGTCTCCTACGCCGGTCCGCCACAGTCCTGTTGCGCTCCGCTGTGCGCAATAGCGCATGGCGCGCGGCCGCCCAGGTGGAGCGGAACTGCCTGAGATGGGCCCCAACTGACGAGACAGTTACCTCACTCTCCTGCTCCGGAAACAGCGGGGGGTCGTAACCCAGGGACGCTTTGAAGGGGGACATCCCTGTAGCAGAAGAGCGAGCGGTGTTGTGGGCATATTCAACCCAGGCAAGATGGTTGCTCCAGGACGCGGGTTTGGATCTGGACACACAGCGGAGCGCAGCCTCCAGCTCCTGGTTGGTCCTCTCACACTGCCCGTTGGATTGGGGGTGATGGCCGGAGGAGAGGCTCACCTTGGCTCCGATGGCGTTGCAGAAAGACCTCCAAACCTCAGATGAAAACTGGGGGCCCCGGTCCGAGACCACGTCCACCGGAATCCCATGCAGCCTGACCACGTGTTGGACGAGGAGGTCCGCCGTCTCCAGGGCAGTAGGGAGGCCTCGCAGGGGGACGAAGTGCACGGCCTTGGAGAAGCGGTCCACGATGGTCAGGACGGTGTCATAGGAGTTGGAGATGGGGAGTCCGGTGACGAAATCCAGAGCGATGTGCGACCAGGGCCTGCCAGGGACGGGCAGGGGCTGGAGCAGACCCGCTGGAGGGGCATTTCCCGACTTGCAGGTGGCACAGATTGGGCAAGCCCGGGCGTAGCGGGCTGCATCCCTCCGCAGGCCTGGCCACCAAAAGGACCGTTGGAGGAGATCTATCATCCGGGAGGTGCCAGGGTGACAGGTGAGCTTGGAGGTGTGGAGCCAGTGGATGACCTCTCCTCGGACCGCGGATGGCACGAACAGCCTCCCCTCCGGTCCGCCGCCAGGGTCAGGTTCCACCTCCTGTGCCTTCCGGATCTTGCTCTCAATGTCCCACGAGATGGCTCCCACGACGCACGACCTGGGCAGGATGGAGTGGGGCGCCTCCTCCGACTCCACGGGGGCGAACTGCCTGGAGAGGGCGTCAGGCAGGACGTTCTTAGAGCCAGGCCTGAAGGTGATGGAAAATTGGAACCTGGCGAAGAACAGGGACCAGCGCGCCTGGCGGGCGTTCAGGCGCTTGGCAGATCGTAAGTATTCCAAGTTCCTGTGGTCCGTGAGGACCACAAACGGCAGGCTTGCCCCCTCCAACCAGTGGCGCCACTCCTGCAGGGCGAGCTTGATGGCCAAGAGCTCTCTGTCCCCCACATCGTAGTTTCTCTCCGCCGGGGACAAGCGCCGGGAGAAGAAGGCGCACGGTCGCTTGGCGCCATCGTCCGGTGACCGCTGGGACAGCACTGCTCCCACTCCCGTGTCCGAGGCGTCTACCTCTACAATGCACTGCAGCGCGGGGTCGACCTGGCGAAGGACCCGGGAGGAGGAGAATTCCGCCTTCAGCGCCTCAAAGGCGGCAGCGACCTCTTCGGTCCACCGGAACGGGACCTTCGGGGACGTGAGGCGGGTCAGTGGTCCCACGATGGCACTGAAGTTGGGGACAAAGCGGCGGTAGAAATTGGCGAAGCCAACAAATTGCTGCACCTGTTTCCGAGATGCAGGTGTGGGCCATTCCACCACCGCCTTTACCTTCTCTGGGTCGGGGAGCACCTTATCGTGGGCGATGATGAACCCCAGGAAGGATGTACTCCTGGCGTAAAATTCACACTTTTCCGCCTTAACGTACAGACGATTCTCCAGCAGCCTTTGGAGGACCCGCCTCACGTGGACCTGGTGCTCATCCCTGGACTTGGAGAAGATGAGAATATCGTCCAGGTAGACGAACACGAAAAGGCCAATGAAGTCCCGGAGGACGTCATTAATGAGGCGCTGGAAGACTGCAGGAGCGTTGGTCAACCCGAACGGCATCACCAGATATTCAAAGTGGCCGTTCGGGGTACGGAAGGCCGTTTTCCACTCATCTCCCTCCCGGATCCGGACGAGGTGGTAAGCGCTGCGTAGGTCCAGCTTGGTGAACCAGGTCGCCCCCTGGAGGGAGTGGAAAGCAGTGTCCATGAGAGGCAGGGTGTAACGGTCCCTCTCCGTGATATTGTTGAGGGCCCGGTAGTCGATACAAGGGCGGAGGGACCCATCCTTTTTCCCCACGAAGAAGAACCCTGCCCCCACGGGTGACGATGATGGGCGGATAATCCCAGCACTTAATGATTCCTTCAGGTAGGCGTTCATCGTCTCCTTCTCCGGCGCAGACAGGCTGTAAAGGCGACCAGAAGGTAAGGGAGCCCCCTGGCGGAGGTTGATGGCGCAGTCATAGGGCCGATGAGGGGGAAGAGACATAGCTTTCGCTTTGCTGAACACTATACCCAGGTCGTGAAATTCTGGGGGCACCAGAGACAGGTCCGGGGGTGCAGCGTCCGTAGCAGGGGGAGGAGCGGACGGAGAGCAGGCAGCGGACTGAAGGCAGGTGCCCATACAGAACGTACTCCATGCCGAGATCCCAGCTGATTTCCAATCCAGGACCGGATTGTGAAGGCGGAGCCAGGGATACCCCAGGATGACGGGCGACACAGAGTTGGGAAGGACGTAAAAGGTCATTTCCTCCCGGTGGTTTCCCGAGATGATGACCGGTAGGGGAACAGTTTGATGTGTCACTCTCCCGAGGGTGGCACGGGAGAGGTGGATTAGGGAGATGGGAGTGTTGAGTGCCTGGCAGCGGATGCCCAATCGGGTTGCCAGGCTTTGTGAAATGAAGCTGCCTTCTGCGCCCGAATCCACCAGTGCGTGGGTGAGGTGCCCAGTAGGGTTATGGCAGAAACGGATGGGCAGCTTCAATTGAGTAAGTGATCCTAACCGATTGACATCCGCGAGGCTTCCAACAGTGACTCGCGGACCCCACCGACTGGCTTTCCGTGGACAACGCTCCACGGTGTGTTGGTCGCCTCCGCAATACATGCAGAGGCCCAACTCACGGCGGCGTTGTTTCTCCACAGGGGAAAGTTTAGTCCAGCCCGTCACCATCGGCTCCGACTCCTCGGGGCGCGATGCTGGCGGCGCCGCCAGGGGGCGAGCTTGGAACAGGTGCGGCGAGGCTCCACGAGGGCGAGAAGAAGAAGACCTCCGCCCCGAGGAGCGCTCGCGCAGCCTGTTATCCAAACTTATCGCTAAGGATGTCAGCTCCGCTAGCGTCCCAGGGATATCCCGACCAGCCAGTTCATCCCTCAGATCACTATTGAGGCTGCGGAGGAACAGGCCACAGAGGGAGCGTTCCTCCCAGCCCAATTCCTCCGCCGCTACCCGGAAGTCGACCGAGTGGTCCGCTGCCGACCGGCTTCCCTGCTGGAGAGCGAGAAGCCGATCGACCTGGACCGTTTCGGTTTGTGAGTGGTCAAAGACCTCCAGAAAGCGCCTCACGAATTGGTCATAGGTGAGGGTGGCATAACTGGGCCTCGCCATTACGGCGTAGGTCCAGGTTAACGCACGCCCCTCCAGAAGATTCCCTATGTAACCAATTCGGCTGTGATCCGAGGGAAAATCTCCGGGCACACGGTGGAACACGGACTCACACTGCATAATAAACCCCCGCGCTCCGCCGAGCTTACCGCTAAAGCGGGCGGGGGTCGGAATCGGCGTGAGCCGAACCGGTGCCACTGGAGCCGGCTGGACGGCCGCTGGAACAGCAGGAGCCGCGCCACCCTGGTGAGTCGGGAGGAACGGCTGTTGGGGGTCCAAGCGGTTCAATCGGTTAGTCAGTTCTAATAATTGATTAAGAACCACCTGTTGCTGATAAACAATCTGATCCACCCGAGCCTCGAGGATGGTAAACCGGTGTGCGAGCCCGCCGTCCGCCGAGCCGCTCTGCTGAAGCCGTACTGACATAACGTTCGGCTCAGGAGACGCACACACACAGGCTCAGAGTAGTTCAAACTGTTTATTAACAACAGGGATGTTTGGGTGCGTGTCTGCGGAATGTTAATGTGTTGGTGGTGGCGTCTGCTTCGGACCCAGAGGCAGGAGACCGTTCAGCCGGCAACCCTATGGGAGAAATCAGACACAGGGTGATGAGCACACACCAACACGGGAGGAGAATAGGCGAGGGAGAGAAGCTTACTTGTTTGGGCAGATGACTGGCACTTCAAGGATGGAAGCCCGGGAGACAGCCACCTGCAGGGCTCGGTGCAGCAGCGAGGAGAGACGAGGGACGGGAATGTCCGCCGCCGAGGAATCCACCTGTGCACAGGGGAGCAGACTGGAGAGATGAGGTAAGTGAACTTCTTACCGGAGATGAGGATGCTGAAGAGAATGTGGTAGAAGTCCATACAAAGGAAATGAAGTCTACGGCTTCAGGCCGACGCTCAGGGCGAGGCGGCTTTTATCCTTCGCCGCTGACGAGTAGCAGGTGCGTGAGCAGGTGGCGCCGCTGATGAATGGCGCGGCGTGACAAAGATCATCAGATCACTCGCCGCCTGCAGCTGTCTTGCAGTGCTTTCGGCTGCCTCCAGAGAGTCTGGTGGAGTGTGAAGATCCGCACATCCACAAAGTAGTAAATCTTTAACACCTGTGTGATCCCCGTCCTCTTATACGGGTCTGAGACCTGGACCCTCTCCGCCACAGCTACCCACCATCTGGATACAATTCATCGGACCTGCCTCCGTAACATCCTCGGCATCCGATGGTTCCACCACGCCATAAACAATAAGGTTCACAGGAGGGCTGGCTGCCCCATCCCCATCTCCACTGTCATTAGAAGAGGGAGGTTGCAGCCCCCCAGTCACGTGGCCAGGTTGGAAGATGGGACACCGGCCAAGCAGGCCCTCTCTGCCAGCGCTCATCCACCCCAGAACTGACATTGCCCCCAAGGTCGGCTCAGACTGTTCTGGACGACCCAGGTCACAGTGATAAGACCTCTGGCTGACCTCGTTGCCCTCGCCCAAGATTGCCCTGCCTTCAGACGATTGGCCACAACGGTCACTTAAAGCGTACCTGTGGTGGTCGTGAAGACGCATTTAACTTGAAAACATTAGGAAAAGGTATTTGTTATTTGGGTAAATAATTGTTGCCAGCCATATACCACCTGAGATATATTGAAATAGGACCGCGGGCATGGCCAGCCAATGAAAACTATGGGCGCCGCCATGACATATGTGGAAGTGACGTCGTACCGTTGCTACTGAAAAGACAATACTCAGCGTTTCACCGCGACTACGGTGCTGTTGTCCGTTGTTTTTGTTCTATTATGGCCGAATTTTCTGACTCTAAGGAAGAATTCGTCCAACATGGCTGCAGGTTTGAGCCAGAAAGGTCTTCTGAGGGTTAAAGTGACGAAGTGGTCCTCACACACAACGCAATTTCGTCTGAAAGGATTTGTCTGTGCCCTGTTCCTGTCACTTTAACGCTATGATCTTCTGACAAGGTGAGCTGGGTTTGGGTACACAAAAGAAGTGTTTATCTTTCTTTTTTCGCTTATTATTGAGACATCCAATGGCTTTACATTCCGCCATGTTGCAATATCCATATCGCATTGTATGTTTTTGTTTTAACAAGAGCGCCGAGTGTCTGCTGCTCTGTATATAGTTTTAGAATCATCTTCCGTGTTGCGGCAGTTACGAGCTCAGATCAGACGACACGGCCCGCTGAATTTAAGCATTTATTTATTTATTTTCTACTCGTTTTAGTTCTGCATTTAATATGAACCCTGAGTTTGAAATAAACGTTTGAATTTTGGTCCTCACACACAATGCAACGTGTCGAGTGTCTGCTCCTCTGTATAGTGGCGAGGGAGGAGCCGAATTATCTGCCGTGTTGCGGCTGTTAGGAGCTCAGATCAGACGAGACAAGGCGCTGAATTTAAGCATTTATTTATTTATTTTCTACTCGTTTTAGTTCTGCATTTAATATGAACCCTGAGTTTGAAATAAACGTTTGAATTTGAATTTGAATATCACGAAAGCCACTGCTCATCCGGGCACTCCAGGGTCAGCCAATACTGATCCAGATCGCGGTGGCAACGTTATTACGTCACAGGAAGCGTCCTTGAAGGCCATGTAGCCGTAAGTATGGCTGCGCACATGTTTTGCTGGCATACCTGAAACAGCACATCGGCAATGGATTTATATAAAATTGCCTTGAACTTGAATTTGAACTTGAAATTGAACTATAAAGTGAGACAGGGGCTCAATATAATATCTTTTTGTTCACGACCACCACAGGTACCCTTTAAGTGGCCAGGCGAGGATTAAGTTAAGATAAGATAAGATAAGATAAGATAAGCCTTTATTAGTCCCACAATGGGGAAATTCCAGGATTGCAACAGCACAGGGATAGCAACACTCAGAGCAACAATCAGAAGGCAAGAAAAAACAAGAACAGCTAGTCAACATATGTACATATTACTATAAATATATATATATATATATATATATAGACACAGTGCGGAGCATTATGGTTGGTGAATGTGCAGCAGAAAGTCTAAGCTCTCTCTCCGCGGATGCGGCGGGCCAGCTGGAAGTCTTTGGGCATAATGGTGACCCTCTTAGCGAAGAAGAGACCCACCAGGTAGGCCTCGCTGGCCTCCTGCAGAGCCATGACGGCGAAGCTCAGGAAGCGCAGGTCAGTCTTGAAGTCCTGAGCGATCTCCCTCACCAGGCACTGGAAGGGCAGCTTACGGATGAGCAGCTCCGTGGATTTCTGGTAGCGACGGATCTCTCTCAGAGCCACGGGCCTGTAACGGTGAGGCTTCTTCACTCCGCCGGTGGCCGGAGCGCTTTTCCGAGCAGCCTTGGTGGCTAGCTGCTTCCTGGGGGGCTTTTTCCTCCAGTAGATTTTACCGGCAGTCTGCTTGGTTCTTGCCATCGCTCTTTATTATTCTGTCTTATATTTCTTGCACGCTGCTTAAGCTCCAGCCCGGCACCCGCGTCGTTTTCGCTACAGTTCCCGGTATGTCGAGTTTTCCGTTAGCACCGGGTGGCGGTTGAGTGCTTGCTAGCACTAGCTCTTCCTGCTGTAACGTCTCCTGCTGTAAACAGTGGCTCCATCCGCCGACTCGGGAGACCTTTGGGGCGATCTGTGTGTCCGTGATATATATATATAGAGTGAAAGGTGTAGAAAGAAGAAGGAAGATAAAAAAAGGCTGTTGCAACGGGCAGCCAACTCGTGTGGCGCCGCCGGTCCGGCGGAACCGGAACCGAAAAAAAAAAGAAAAAAAAGTGAGATATAATAAGCGAAGACTAATTTGCAAATGTGTCAGACTGTTTGTATTGTTTATTAATTACTGCTTTCTCTATTTTTGTATTGTAATGTCGGGGCCATGTTAAGGGGGGCAGGGATTTCCCAGCATGCTTTGCCAGTTGAAACGTTACTGTGTGTGTGTGTATTAAATGTGTTATTACTGAGTTATTATACTGCTGGGTCATTATAACAGCAGTGTTTAGCAGGATTAGGGCAAGATGTATCATGTGTGTGTAACCATGATTGAAACGGAGGTCTGGGAGAATGACCTCCCCTCCTCTCTGTGCTCAGAAGTAGTTGGGGTCGGGGGTGTGTAAATAAAGCCTGTTCGTCACAACCATCTTGCTCCTTTTCTTTGTGAGAATCCCGCAAACGTCACGCTGGTGTCAGAAGTGGGGATGGAGCAAGATGAGGATCCAGGCGGAGGTCCAGCGGCCGGAGCGGTTCATCGCTCGGCTGGGAACGGAGCGTAGAGCTGAGACGCCGGCCCCCGGAGAGGCTCGCCGCGATGGACGGAGCAGCGGACTCGATGGGACTGCTCTGCCTTTTTCAAGGCAGAATGGGCCGAGCAGAGCAAACCAGCCCTGTTTCCCGCCCTTTTCAGGGCAGGACGGGCTGGCGATTCCAGAGCAATTAGGAGCAGCGATCGACTGGGAGATGACCGTCCCATCCGTCCAGCAGCGGGCCAAGATTCCCTGCTACAACGGCGAGAACCTGTTGGATGACCACCTGGCCCAGGTCGAGTTGGCTGCCGCGCTGAACGACTGGTCATCAGAGGAAACCACCGTGCTGAGAGCGAGTGGGAGGAGGAGCTACGGCAGACCACGGCAGTGCGTGCACGGAGGAGACAGCTGCGGCGACGTGAGGAAGGGGGGCTTCCGCTGCACAGAGCCAGGGTACTTCACACGGTACTGCCCCGCACGCAGCGCACGACAAACTGGCCCCTCGCCAACGATAAATTAGAGCGAGGTAGCATGGACGGGGAAAAGGCCACCTCCTGCAGATGCTTCCCCCGGCGGTGACGTCACAGAGGCCTTCGGAGCGCAGCAGTAGCGGAGCGAGCAGGACGAAGATGCCGCCATTTCCCAGGCGCGGCAAGGGCTGGATGCATGGACGCGGGCCAGCGGCCGCCTGGGAGACCTGGCAGCGGTGGGAGTCAGCCGGAGCGGACATGGGACTCCCGCTGCCAGGGGAGGAACTGTGCGTAGTCCTACCGCCACCCGCAGATGCTTCCCCTTTCGGTGACGTCACGGAGGCCCTCGGCGCAGCAGCGACGCAGCGGAGCAAGCAGGACAAAGATCTGGCCATTTTTCCAGGCGCGGCAAGGGCTGGACGCATGGACGCGGGCCAGCGGCCGCCTGGGAGACCTGGCAGCGGTGGGAGTCGGCCGGAGCGGGCATGGGACTCCCGCTGCCAGGAAAGGGACTGTGCGTGGTCCTACAGAGGCTGTCAGATGTGTCCATCCGCCCGCTGGTGGCCAAACCGGAACCCTACCCCAACCAGATACTCCGACCGAGACTCAGATGGACACTGGATGGCCCGTGCGTGCCGCCCCGGCACCGGGCTGACTCGCGTTGGATTTCTGAAAGTGGACTTTGAATTTTCTGGGGACAGAAACCAGTCCAGGGGAGGGGAGTGTAACGTCGGGGCCATGTTAAGGGGGGCAGGGATTTCCCAGCATGCTTTGCCAGTTGAAACGTTACTGTGTGTGTGTATTAAATGTGTTATTACTGAGTTATTATACTGCTGGGTCATTATAACAGCAGTGTTTAGCAGGATTAGGGCAAGATGTATCATGTGTGTGTAACCATGATTGAAACGGAGGTCTGGGAGAATGACCTCCCCTCCTCTCTGTGCTCAGAAGTAGTTGGGGTTGGTGGTGTGTAAATAAAGCCTGTTCGTCACAACCATCTTGCTCCTTTTCTTTGTGAGAATCCCGCAAACGTCACAGTATGTCCATTTCAGTTTTGCACTTTCCTGTATTAAATTTCATTCATCTACAACACCTGTCTGTTCCTTGGAGGATTTGATGCAGGGGAGAGTTTAGCTGGCTGTGAATCCCAATATAGGACAGGAGTCACATTGGGTGCAACAGTACATATTCAGACAAAGAGATGTTTCATACCTTGACACGTTTCGACTGTTATCTGACATTCCTGACATGTCACATCAGCTGTTTTATCCTTTCCGTAAGTGTGACCGACCTGACAGATCTGCCAGACGGTCACACCCCCCGCCATGCAATGGTCTTTGGAGGAGAGAATCATCTCGATTCAACCAAGATGATGGAGCCTTCGTACACCTGGGATTCATGGATCAGGAGGCGACGGCAGTTTGGCATGACCACGCTATGCATCAGTTAGACTATCGTTGGGCGTAAGATGTGAACGCCGACAATACGCTAAGCATTCGTTGGTACAAGTTATCTATACATTATTGAAACGTTCTATATAAGTGACTAATATGTTATGCATATGTTCAGCTCATTATGGATGCGTGATTCATATGCACAAAATTGAACATTTTGGCTATATGCCAGCGTTTTAGAGAAATTTTGATACGTCAGCATACACTGCCTAAATCATCAAGGTGTGACAGGGCCTTTACCCAGCCATGAAGGGAGCACAAAGCCAAGTAAATGGGGAGGGTTGCGTCAGGAAGGGCATCTGTTGTAAAAAAAAAATTTAAAAAAAATCCCAAAGCAAATGTGCAGATGATGATCCCCTGTGGCAACTCCTGACAACTGAGCAGAAGAGAAGAAGAGAAGAATTGTGACAGTTTTTAAAGACATTGATAGACAGAGCTGTGCTGATTAAGTAAGGAGCAGCAAAACCAACATTGAGTGCGTCTCAGCAAATGAGAATATCATGACTGAGGAAATTAATTCAAACAACTAAGTCATAATCATCGAAATTTAAACCAAAACAAGCTTGAAATAGTTTACTGTATGTGTGATGAAATATGGAAAATAAGAATGTTTAACTTTTTTAAATTGAATTGTTAAAAAAACTTTCATAATCTATTTTTAGATGCACAAACATGAAGACAAAGTTAGTTAAGTTATATATAAACTAACTAGTTATATACTGGTTAGTTATATATATAGTTAGTTATATATAGTTATAACTTATTAGTTTAATGTTTCTGTTTTCAATTGTCTCTCTTTTTCTGCAGTTTGAACTTTCTTTGATTAACTGAGACTCATATAAAAATCGAATTTGCACATTCATTCTCTAGCATTTACTTGAGTGACATTTATATTCATCTGGACTATATTAGTGCGAGTCGCCCAGTTTGGACATTTCAGTTTTTCTATTAAAATAGCAGTGTGCTCTTGTTCTTATTCTCATACTCAAAGCACCAAAAAGTAATACAAGGCTCCAGTGTAGTTCTTTAAAAACAAAATTCTAAAATTGCTGACAGGTTGTGTGGAGTTTTTGAGCAACTAGGTCATGATTTCTGTGATAGTGTTTACTTTCATATTTATTTTTTCGCAAACATTTTTGCAGGATTTTATAGTGCCTTCTTCATGATGGTGTTTCTGTATGTATCCACTTTTCTTTTCTGCTCCTGACGTCAAAGTCTTTGCTGCCTGTCGCTCATCACAGTCAGCAGCACAGTGTCCCCGGTGTCGCTTATCACCAGCACGTGGCTTCTTTCGCATTCTGTAAAAACACACATGCACTCCGGCAGCTGACTGCCCCTTTTCTTTCTTTTTTATGTGGTAACAGAACACACAGAAGCACCTCCAGCTCCACCTGTCTTCCAGACCCAGTGTGTGGATGGAGGCAGTGTGTTTGAGCGATGAGCGGCGGTGAATGTGAACACGTGAAGGGTCCTCCCACTGGCCCTCACACATGCAGCAGGCAGGAGGGGGCAGAGCAAGGGATGTCCTGGTTGCCATGGCGCCTGTGCTAGATGCATGAATGTACCCACATCAGTTTGTGCACTAAACAGCAGCACACACAGTCATGTTTCTTAATTTAAGGGGACATTGCATAGATTTACAGTGGTGTGAAAAAGTGTTTGCCCCCTTCCTGATTTCACATTTTTTTGTATGTTTTTCACACTTAAATGTTTCAGATCATCAAACAGATTTAAATATTAGACAAAGATAACACAAGTAAACACAAAATGCAGTTTTTAAATGAAGGTGTTTATTATTAATGGTAAAAAAATCCAAACCTAAAAAAATCCAAACCTACATGGCCCTGTGTGAAAAAGTGATTGCCCCCTAAACCTAATAACTGGTTGGGCCACCCTTAGCGGCAACAACTGCAATCAAGCATTTGCGATAACTGGCAATGAGTCATTTACAGCGCTGTGGAGGAATTTTGGCCCACTCATCTTTGCAGAATTGTTGTAATTCAGCCACATTGGAGGGCTTTCGAGCATGAACCACCTTTTTAAGGTCATGCCACAGCATCTCATTCGGATTCAGGCCAGGACTTTGACTAGGCCACTCCAAAGTCTTCATTTTGTTATTCTTAAGCCATTCAGAGGTGGACTTGCTGGTGTATTTTGGATCTTTGTCCTGCTGCAGAACCCAAGTGCACTTCAGCTTGAGGTCACGAACAGATGGTTGGACATTCTCCTTCAGGATTTTTTGGTAGACAGCAGAATTTATGGTTCCATTTACCACAGCAAGTCTTCCAGGTCCTGAAGCAGCAAAACAGCCCCAGACCATCACACTACCACCACCATATTTTACTGTTGGTATGATGTTCCTTTTCTGAAATGCTGTTACTTTTACGCCAGATGTAATGGGACACACACCTTCCAAAAAGTTCAGCTTTACCTTGTCAGTCCACAGAGTATTTTCCCAAAAGTCTGGGGATCATCAAGATGTTTTCTGGCAAAACTGAGACAAGCCTTTATGTTCTTTTGCTCAGCAGTGGTTTTCATCTTGGAACTCTGCCATGCAGGCCATTTTTGCCCAGTCTCTTTCTTATGGTGGAGTCATGAACACTGACCTTAACTGAAGCAAGTGAGGCTTACAGTTCTTTAGATGTTGTTGTGGGGTCTTTTGTAACCTCTTGGATGAGTCGTCGCTGTGCTCTAGGGATAATTTTGGTCAGCCGGCCACTCCTAGGAAGGTTCACCACTGTTCCATGTTTTTGCCATTTGCGGATAATGGCTCTCACTGTGGTTTGCTGTAGTCCCAAAACTTTAGAAATGGCTTTATAACCTTTTCCAGACTGATAGATCACAATTACTTTGTTTCTCATTTGTTCCTGAATTTCTTTGGATCGTAGCATGATGTCTAGCTTTTGAGGATATTTTGGTCTACTTCACTTCTTTCTTTTTTTTTGGCATAGGCAACCAGTGTAAAGGTGCATTACCGCCATCCAGCGTTGGAGTGTGGGGCCGACAAACTCAAGAGAAAAAACAAACAGACAAACAAAAAAACCCCAACTATATCCTATTAATTAGCCCTGTATCTTTAAGGTAAACAAATAACTTCTTTAACCCAATCCCCAATACCACGCTTAAGTTAACATCTCCCACCCCTAGTTTCCTAATTTCCCTCACTAATATGTCTTGCTCCTGCATGTACTTCTGGGAGTGCAGACTGACATGCTCCACAGTTTCTTCCTGTCTCTCACAATAATCACACATCCCTGTCTGGTGCTTATTTATCAAATGCATAGTTTTATTTAATCTAGTATGACCCAATCTTAGTCTGGATAAAATATTCTCTTCTTTTGTTGTTCTCTTTCCCACCCTCCCCTTTATTCCAACTGTGTTCTGGATATCATACAGGTGACATCCTGTACCTCCTGTGTCCCACCTATGCTGCCATTCCTGATTACTATATTTTTTAATCATTGTTTTTGCTTCAGACTTACTAAATGAAATATTCCAAACCTCCTGGTGTCCCAGAGCCTGCTTAGCCAATATATCTGCTGTTTCATTGCCCCTTATCCCCTTGTGAGCTGGTATCCACATAAATGATACAGCCACCTTTTTATTTCTCAGTCTATACAGAGTCTCATATATTTCATAAACTATGTCCTGTCTGCTGTCAGATGAAACTGATTGTATTGACATTAAAGCTGCACTGGAATCTGAACAAAGAATAACATTTTTGATCGGCAACCCCTCAATCCACTGTAATGTAGTTACCAAAGCTAACATTTCAGCTGTGTATACAGACAAATGGGAGGTGACTGATAAAGGAACTGATGGAATATATGATCTGTCACATAATTTCATGTCTCTGGCTATCCTCCAAGCATAAAATGCAAAACTCTCCTTTTTGACCCTTTCTCCTTCCCAATATGGCATCAAAACTCTAGCTGTAGGATGCTGATCCTGAGTGTGCCCTTGCAGATTGACCCAGTAATTCATCATTATCTGTTTACACCTGACTGACATTTAATGGCATTTCCCCCATTTCCACTTGAAGAGCAGCAACAGGGGTTGTTTTAAGTGCACCACAACAGATCCTCAATGCTTGGGTCTGGATGACATCTAACGTATTCAAAATGGTTTTGGATGCAGATCTATAGTATATACAGTACATCCATAATCCAACACAGACCTAATTAACGCAACATAAATGTTTTTAATAGCAGCTCTACTAGCACCCCACTCTGCCCCTGTTAAGCACCTCATTACATTCAACACCTTTTTGCATTTTATTGTCATATTTTGGATATGTTCCCTCCAAGTTAGGTTAACGTCAAACCAGACACCCAAAAATCTGAAAACTTTGACTTGCTCAGTTTCCTGAGCATACATTGTTAACTGAGCATCAGCTACCCTTTTTCTTGTAAATTCAACCTTTGTTTTTTCCACAGAAAATTTAAATCCCCAAGAGTATGACCACCCTTTCACAGTACGCATTGCCTCTTGTATTTTCCCTCTTATATAATTAAAATTACTCCCTTTTTACATAATGCGCCATCGTCAGTCTTCTTCTTCTTCTATTGTTGTTTTTTGGCAAACAGCTTATAGGTGCATTACCGCCATCTTCTAGAATTGAGTGTGATTCAGAATGGCATTACCCTCCTGTATTGTTGAAATGAGACCTGTTGTCCTTATGAACCTAAATACTGCCTTATAGACCACATCCCCTGAACTTCTCTGTAAAATCTCTTTAATACTGAGCTGGGTTTTGTTCCTGTATAGATTGTCCGCCATTGTTGACCCAGCTAACTGATACTTTGGACAGTGCATAAATACTGTATATGTTCAACTGTTTCATTGTTTCTACAGTAATCACAGTTTCCATTTGGGTGTGTTTTTTTTTCATTATAACTAATGTACTATTCAGACCTGTGTGACCAAATCTTAATCTAGATATGATGTCCTCCTTTCTACTCCTGTGAACTTCTCTAGCTTCCCCTACTTTCTTTTGTATGCCATACAAGCTCCGTCCTTTATTTCCTGTATCCCACTCTTCCTGCCACTTCTTTTTAATTCGTATTTTAATAATGCTCTTGACCTCTGCCTTGCTATATTTCACATTCCTCCTAACATGACTCTTCCTCGTTGCACATTTTGCATATTTATCTGTTAGTTCATTCCCATCCACTCCAGTGTGTGCCAGAATCCAGATGACCAGTTGAGCCTAATTCTCAGTACTGAATGTACAATTTCCATTACCAAATCCTGTCTTGAATCTGAATGCATTTGCCTAATACTCTCCATTGCACTGCTAGAATCAGACCCTATCAAAACCTTTCTGGGCTTTACTTCATCCACCCAACTCAATGCCAAAAAGATTGCTAAAAGCTCACCAGTCTTCATGACTTCTAATTCTGGAATGATGAATGCTATTCTCACAATATTCTTTGTTGATTTAGATGCATCTGTATAAATTTTTATAAAGTCAGGATAATTTGTCGTCGGCCTCCGTTGGTCTATGATGACCATGGAAGAGAATCCTAAACGTCTACTCTGCTGGAACAGCACCGCCTGTGGCTGAACAGGCCGATGCGCGAATGGCAGTCCTTGTCACACAGGTCGCACTTGTGGGTGGTCTCCGTGCTGCTGGAGCTGTGGCGGTTCTTCCTGCGGGTCCTTTTTTCATCTGCTGCAGCAGTCAGTCTCTCTTCACCCGCCTTGAGC
Organism: Pholidichthys leucotaenia; assembly: GCA_020510985.1. NCBI lineage: Eukaryota > Metazoa > Chordata > Actinopteri > Cichliformes > Pholidichthyidae > Pholidichthys > Pholidichthys leucotaenia. The sequence goes on along the minus strand of CM035843.1, from coordinate 110,384,389 downwards.
TGTCTGGTCAGGGTGCCTCTCCATTTGGAGCGGTCCATTGCAAGGTCCTCCCAGCGCTCTGTGTTGATCTCCAGGGCCTTCATGTCTCTCTTGCAGACGTCTCTAAAGCGCAGCTGTGGGTGGCCAACGTCTCTCCTGCCAGTCGCCAGTTCTCTGTAGAGGACGTCTTTGGGGATTCTGCCATCCTCCATATGGTGAACGTGGCCTAGCCAGCAGAGCCTGCGCTGCCTGAGTAGAGTGAACATGGAGGGAAGGTCGGCGCGGGACAGAACTTCTGTGTTGGGCACTTTATCCTGCCAGGATATGTCCAGGATGCAGCGAATGCAGCGCAAGTGGAAGGAGTTCAGTCTCTTTTCCTGCTGGGCGTATGTTGTCCACGTCTCACTCCCATAGAGCAGTGTGCTGATGATGCAGGCGTTGTACACTGCCATCTTCGTCTTGACAGAGAGTTTGGGATTCTCCCACACTCGTGTGGTGAGGCGAGCGAGTGTGAAGGCTGATTTTCCAATCCTCTTGTCGATCTCTGTATCAAGGGAGAGGTTGCTGCTGATCGTGGACCCCAGGTACGTGAACTGATTCACAACCTCCAGCTCTTAGTCGTCGATGGTGATGGTTGGTGGTGCTTCTGTGCCTTGCGCCAAGACGTTAGTCTTCTTCAGGCTGATGGTAAGCCCGAAGTCCTTGCATGCCTGGGAGAAGCGGTCCATCAGGATCTGAAGCTCCTGCTGTGTGTGGGTCGCAACTGCAGCATCGTCTGCGAACAGCATGTCTCTGATTAGAGCCTCGCGTACTTTGGTTCTGGCTTTCAGGCGGGCGAGGTTGAAAAGCCTGCCGTCAGATCTTGTGTGCAGGTAGAATCCCTCTGTTGCTGTGCTGAAGGCATGCCTCAGGAGCACAGCAAAGAAAATCCCAAAGAGGGTTGGCGCAAGTACACAGCCCTGTTTCACTCCGCTGCGTATGTTGAATGGCTCTGAGACGTTACCGTCGTGCTGCACTATCCCTTGCATGTTGGTGTGAAACGATTCGATGAGGCTTTGCAACTTTGGTGGGCATCCTATCTTTGGCAGGATCTTGAAAAGGCCCTCTCTGCTGACCAGATCAAACGCTTTGGTGAGGTCGATGAAGGCGACGTACAGGGGCATGTTCTGTTCTCTGCACTTCTCCTGGAGTTGGTGGATGGAGAATATCATGTCTACCGTCGATTGCTCAGTGCGGAAGCCACACTGAGACACGTTCGGCAAGCTTCTGTAGACGAATGAGAACAACTCGTGCATAGACTTTGCCAACAACGCTGAGGAGGGAGATGCCCCTGTAGTTGTTGCAGTCACTTCTCTCCCCTTTGTTTTTGTAGAGGGTGATGATCTTGGCGTCCCTCATGTCCTGTGGTATGGCACCTTCCTTCCAGCACTGGCAGAGGACGTCATGCAATGGCAGCAGTAGGGCGGTCTTGCAGTGCTTGATCAGGTCGGGGGGTATGCCGTCGTTGCCGGGTGCCTTGTCAGCAGCCAAGCTATCAATGGCCTTGCTGAGTTCATCGATGGTTGGCTCGGCGTCAAGTTCGTCCATGGATGGCAGGCAGTCGATGGCATCAAGGGCTGACGGTGTCACGGTGTTCTGTCTGGAGTAGAGGTCGGAGTAGTGTTCCACCCATCTCTCCATCTGCTTGCTCTTTTCTGTGATCATCTCCCCAGTGGTGGCTTTGAGGGGGGCCATCTTGCTCTGAGCCGGACCAAGTGCTTTCTTGATGCCATCGTACATACCACGGATGTTCCCTGTTATGGCAGTGGTTTGAATGTCTTGGCTGAGCTGAGTCCAGTACTCGTTGGCGCAGCACTGAGCAGTCTGCTGAACTTTGCTTCTTGCAGCCCTGAGAATCTGGAGATTCTTCTCATTTGGGTACTTCTTGTACTCAGCAAGTGCTGAGCACTTGGCTTCAATGACGGGGGTCATCTCGGTCAACTTGGCATCAAACCAGTCCTGTGACTTTGAGGTCTTCCTCCCAAAGGTAGCCAAGGCTGTGCGGTGGATGGTGTTTCGCAGCTCTTCCCACTTCTGCTTTGCGGATTCTCCTTCTTATGGTACACCAAGTTCCTTCTCAAAGGTGGAGGCAAACTGCTCAACAAGTTCTGGTTGGGCCATCTTGCTGGTGTCAATCCATGCCTTTCCAGGCTGTCTGGCACGATGGAATTTCTTCAGCTGCAGCTTGACCTTGCAACACACCAATGAATGGTCTGTGTCGCAATCTGCACTCTGGAACGAACGGGTGATTAGCACGTTCTTCAGTGAGGTGCGCCTGGTCAGGATCAAGTCTAGCTGGTGCCAGTGCTTTGAGCGCGGATGTCGCCAGGAAACCTTGTGTTGGGGCTTGGTCTTGAAGAACGAGTTTGTGATGCACAGATCATGATGTGTGCAGAACTCGAGCAGCCGCTGTCCGTTGTCGTTCATTCTGCCCACACCAAATGGTCCAAGACAGGAGGGCCAGGAGTCGTGGTCAGCACCCACTCTGGCATTGAAGTCTCCAAGGAGAATGAGTTGTTCAGAGTTGGGGATGATCCTGACAGTTGTTGCGAGATTCTCGTAGAACTCGTCTTTTGCCTCTGGTGTGGCTGTCAGTGTTGGGGCATACACACTGACGAGGGTGACTGGGCCTTGAGTGGTGTTGAGGCGGAGGGTGAGGAGTCGTGCAGAGCCATTGCTGCCCGGTTCCACCATCTTCAGCAAGGTGTTCTTCACTGCGAAGCCCACTCCGTGTTCCCTGTGTTCGTCACTGCCCTTTCCCTGCCAGTAGAATGTGTAGTCCTTCTCTCTCAGTGTGCCTGCATCAGCCAACCATGTTTCCTGGAGAGTGGCGATATCCACTTCCAGTCTCTTCAGCTCATTATTGATGACGGCAGTCTTCCTGGTGTCGCTGATGTCCTTGAGGTTAGCCGCGAGTCCTGACATCATAGTGCAGACGTTCCAAGTTCCCAGTTTTAGAGTTGGTCTCTTTTGTTTTGTTGTCTTGCCTGGTGCGAAGGTTCTCAGCCTGCCGTTCGGACTTCTCCTCATCCCCATGCACCCAAGGAGGAAAGCAGGCTGTGGTGGGACAGCACCTTATTGGCTGGGGGCTGCCCAGCTTGAGGCGGGCGGTAGCTGTCCAGTGAGCTCCGCTGATCCCTCCCACCGTCGGGAACAACCCTTGGCGCCGCGCTCTACGCCAATTGAGCGGTGGCTTATAACCGGTAACTGTCATTCCCTGTGTTTTGTCTACGCCAAAGTCGAAGCTGGAGTGTCCTCAGTGATCCGGTGTTCTACCTTCCAGCATTGGGCGTTGGTAGGATTCAAGCCTGGGCAGGAAGATATGGAGGACAAGATGTTGCCCATGCAGCACGTCCCCCCTCTCCACGTCAGTGATGAATCCAAAGGAACAGCAGAGCTGCTACAGTTTGGCACCAGCGCCGTCGCAGGAGCTGCCAGAACGATGTTGAGCACAACAGAGAACTGCCTTAGGGACTCCGACTCCGGATTTTTCCTCAGGGTTGACTCCCGAAGCCTTTCCTGTGACTGGGTGTGCCGCAAGGCAGCGGAGGTTTGAAATCAGGGTTTACCTTCCCCTAGATGGGCTACCTTCCCAGGTTGACGAGCCACCATCTACCCAAAGCATCTGGTTTTAAGGCGCTAGAGATCCTCCCTCGCCCCTTCTCCTATTAGTAAAAGCAGTTCCGCCGGGCTTAGAGACTAAACCACATGGGCAGGCTAGGAGTTGGACTTCGTTGTCAGAGGCTTTTTGAGACGCACGCCATAAGGAGCATTTTATAAGCACTGGGAGCTTAACCCCAGTGCCGCTCCTGGCTATGACAACCTTGGAACCCAGGATAATTACTGTCTAAATATTTATTGACCTAATTTTTGTTTATCCTCCCTCTTCTGTCTTTTGTTAAAAATCTAAAATCCACTTTTACTTCTTCCAGTCACCATGGTGGTTCTGCAGAAAGAGGGTCTGTTGGACATACTTCTTTATCAGCAACCCTTAGCTCCCTGATTTTATTCTATGTTATCCATTCAAAACTTCTCATTTGCCTCTTTTCCTTCTCTTGACAAGGCTTCAGTACACTGTGTACTGGGTGACTGTCACTAAATCCTCTGATGTTGGTCCAGTATGTAGCTGCTATTTGAGTTCTTCTCAACTCCAGAGGCATCTCACCTATCTCCACCTGGAGCGCTGCTACTGGAGTAATTTTTTTGGCCCCACAGCACAATCTCAGAGCTTGGTACTGAATTGTATCCAACTTTTTCAATAGTGTTCCTGAAGCTGATCCATACATTATACACCCATAATCAAATGCTGACCTAATTAAATCCATATATAATGTTTTTAAAGCACCTCTATTTGGTCCCCATTCTCTTCCCCTCAAGCATCTAATATTTAAAACCTTCTTGCATTTTGTCACAATTTTCTCAACATGAATATTCCAAGAACAACTCTTATCGAACCACACACCCAAGTGTTATGATTCTCCGTGCACTTTAATGCAGCGCACGGAGGAAGAAATGGAAAACCCAATTGCAGGAGTAGAACGTGCACTTTATTAACAAAAATTCCAAAATAACAAGTCCAGCTAACAGTCACAAAAATAAACAGAGTTGGAATGGTTAGGATGAGGCCACCAGACATACAGGGACGCCACCTGGATGTTCCGCAGCTTGAGGGAGGGAATGCCTAGTGCCGCAGGGTTGCTGCCGGCACGAGGAGAAAGGCAAACATGACTTACGGCTGGAATGATCCGGGGCAGTCCATGTAGTCCGGTGGATGAGGGTAAGCAGAAACAGCCGCTGACGCCAATGAGGAAACCAATCTTAAGGCGCCAGAGAAGACAATAACGTCAGGCTGAAGGTAAATGCAGGTAATGATGACAAACACGGAGGAACACAGTGCCGTGAATGAAACTCAATGCTACAACAGTCTCTTCCTACTAACACAACGTTTAAGTAATAATAATACTAACGAGGGAAGAGGCTGCCGGTGTGAGAGTGCGTGGGCTGAACTTAATTAACACCATGTGTGCATGTGTGAGTGTCTGAGCGTATGAATGGGAGTGAATGAAGTGTGTGCATGTACGTGTGTGAAACACCCATAATACAGAACACCTGGTGATACTGACAGGAGGAGGGGGCATGCCCGAGCTGTCAGGGAGCGGAGGACCCAAAGGACTCCCTGAAGCGCCTGATGGAAAATAGGGAGACGGGCAAAACTACCTATGGGTCAGAACTGGGTTTGGAACCACCAGGTTCATGACACCCAAGTACTTGAAGCACTCAACTGTTTATATGTTTTGATCGTACATTTTAAGATTGACTTGTTTACTCTCTCCCTAGTGAATAACACAGCCTTTGTCTTCCCCACAGAAAACCCAAGTCCTCATTCCACTGCCCAAGCCTCAACTTTATCAATTGCCTGCTGCAACTTTTTAACAATAAATGATAGATTTCTTCCTCTTGTCCACATAGCACCATCGTCTGCAAACAAAGAGACACCAACAGAACTCTTAACTCTACAAAAAATATCACTGATCATGACTGAAAACAAAATAGGCCTAATAATATTGCCTTGTGGGGTTCCATTCTCTATTACTTGACTTGAGCTGTACTGCTTCACTATTCTTACCAAAATTTTCCTGTCACTCAAAAATTTTTTAACACATCTTTTCATTCTCCCTCTAATGCCTAGCTTATGAAGTTTGATAATCAGTCCGTCTTTCTACATCATGTCATACACCTTCTTGACATCCAAAAATACAGCAACTACACTTTCCCTATTTACTTGGGCCTTCCTAATTTCATGTTCCAAACAAACAGCAGGATCAGTAGTACTTCTCCCTTTTCTAAAGCCACTTTGGTAACCTTTTAATGACTCTCTAGACTCCAGATAATATATTAACCTCTCATTAGTCATTTTTTCCAGTTTTACCAGTGTGGGATGTTAAAGCAATGGGTCTGCATCTCTCTCCTAAACCTGGATTTTTACCTGGCTTGCATATTGGAACAATAGCAGCTTCTTTCCATGGAGTAGGCAATATCCCTTCCTCCCAAACCTTGTTGTATAACTCTAATAGTATCTTTTTACCAGTATTGAATCTTTTTACCATTACAGAATGCACTATGTGTGTTTATATATTTATATATTTATTCCATCTAGCAACAATGCTCCACACTGTGTTTATATATCTACATATTTATTCCATCTAGCTACAATGCTCTGCACTGTTTATATATTTATATATTTATTCCATCTAGCAACAATGCTCCACACTGTGTGTGTTTATATATTTACATATTTATTCCATCTAGCTACAATACTCCGCACTGTGTTTATATACTCATATATTTATTCCATCCAGCTACAATGCTCCACACTGTGTTTATATATTTATACACTACCATTCAAAAGTTTGGGGTCACCCAGACAATTAAGATAAGATAAGATAAGATAAGCCTTTATTAGACCCACAACGGGGAAATTCCAGGATTGCAACAGCACAGGGATAGCAACACTCAGAGCAACAATCAGAAGGCAAGAAAAAAACAAGCAAGCAAGAGCGGCTAATATACATATGTACATATTACTATAAAATAAATATATACACACACACACACAGACACACAGTGCAGAGCATTGTAGCTGGATGGAATAAATATATGAGTATATGAACACACAGTGCAGGGAAAAGCCAGTGTGAACACACAGTGCAGAGCATTGTAGCTAGATGGAATAAATATGTAAATATATAAACACCCACAGTACGGAGCATTGCAGCTAGGTGGAATAAATATGCAAGTATATAAACACACACAGTGCGGAGCAATGTAGCTAGATGGAATAATATGTAGATATATAAAAACACAGTGCGGAGCATTGTAGCTAGATGGAATAAATATGTAAATATATAAACACACACAGTGCAGAGCATTGTTGCTAGATGGGATGAAACAGCATAACCGTCTACTTAGTTATCCTACATGGTATGATTATGTGCCCATACATATTCTCACCCTCCATAGCGACCGGTATGTTCCTAGTTGTATGCCGGAGGGGACCATTGTGTAAGTCTATTGCATCTTTTGCATTCAAAAAACTATTAGTTTGTTACGTCTTTTTGCTATCTCTGCGAGCAGCCCTGCTTAGGTTGTACAGTCTGACAGCCGTTGGTAGGAAGGACCTACGAAACATGAAAAGTCACACTTATTTACCACCATGAGTTGTAAAATGAATAGAAAATATAGTCAAGACATTGACAAGGTTAGAAATAATGATTTGTATTTGAAATAATAATTTTTTCCTTCAAACTTTGCTTTCGTCAAAGAATCCTCCATTTGCAGCAATTACAGCATTGCAGACCTAACATGATTGCACAAGGGTTTTCTAATCATCCATTAGCCTTCTGACGCAATGAGCAAACACATTGTACCATTAGAACACTGGAGTGATAGTTGCTGGAAATGGGCCTCTATACACCTATGTAGATATTGCACCAAAAACCAGACATTTGCAGCTAGAATAGTCATTTACCACATTAGCAATGTATAGAGTGTATTTCTGATTAGTTTAAAGTTATCTTCATTGAAAAAAAGTGCTTTTCTTTCAAAAATAAGGAAATTTCTAAGTGACCCCAAACTTTTGAACGGTAGTGTATATCTATTCCATCTAGCTACAATGCTCCGCTCTGTGTGTCTATATATATATATTTATATTTATATGTACATATGTATACTCGCTGCTCTTGTTTTTCTCTTGCCTTCTGATTGTTGCTCTGAGTGTTGCTATCCCTGTGCTGTTGCAATCCTGGAATTTCCCCATTGTGGGACTAATAAAGGCTTATCTTATCTTATCTTATCTTATCACTCAGGTTTTTAATCATTTTATAAGTCACTTGATCTTTCCCTGGAGTTGTCTTACAGACTTTCCTTAATGTATGATTTTACTCATTCATTGAGAAACACTAGCTTATCACATTCTCAAACTCTGCCTCATCTTGTAAAGCTCCTACATTATTTAATTTTATCTGTTTTCTCCCACTTTTTTCCACATTGCTCAAATTATCTGCACTACTTATTTTATTGAAAATTCTAACTATCAAACTGTTCCCGTTTTCCATTATTGGATAATTTAGCTCCTTCCTTATACCAGACATCCTTTTAATTGTTCCCCATACCTTCTCCAAGGGTGTACTTCTTCCTAATGAATTGCAATACTTCCTCCAAAACTCTTTTTTGGTCTGTTTAATTATTCTCTGTACTTTAGCCTGCTCCCGTTTATAATTAATCAAATTATCCATATTCAATACATTTTTTAATACTTTAAAAGCTTTATTCCGTCTCTTAATTGCTTCAGAACATTCTGGAGTCCACCAAGGAACAATTTTTTTCCTTTCCCCCCTATCTGTTCTTGGGATGGCTTCCTTTGCTGCTTTAATGATAGCTGTCGTTATTCCTACATTCATCTCTTCAGCTATCTGATTTAGATTTACTTCTTTCAATTCCCTCTCGCTTAAAATTGTAAATTTTCCCCAATCTGCTTTATCAAATGCCCATCTCTTGTCTCTTCCTTCTTGATCAATGCCATTTCCTACTCCAATATCAACTACTATTGGGTAGTGATCACTTCCTATAGTGCTTTCCCTTGTTACCCTCCACCTGCATCTTCCACCTAAGCTTTGAGAAATCAAAGTAAGATCAATGGCTGATTGTCCCCTTTGCCAAATTCACCCTAGCGCCCGAACCATCATTTAAACACACCAACTCCTTGTCATCCATTATCACTTCTATAACCCCTCCATTAGTGTCCTTGTGCTCTCCCCATAATGTATTATGTGCATTAAAATACGCACACTAGACCACTCTTCCCCTCCAGTCCTGGAGAATTGACTCCAACTCGCTTTTAACTAGCTGCTTACATGGACTGTAGAAATTGATTATTATCATACTGCCTTCTTTAGTCCATATTTCGCTGACAATTACTTCCAGCTCTTGTACTGTGACCAGTTGTCTATATTTAACCCCTTGTCTAACAAAAGTTGCACAACCCCCACCCTTTCTATCTTTATGCATACCAGAATATCCCTTAATAATGAAATCTAGTGATGGCTTAAGCCATGTTTCCTGTACACAAATAATATCTGGTTTTGTTTCTGATTTCTGAATAAATCCTTTGAATTCCTGCTCATTTGCAATCAGACTCCTTGCGTTCCATTAGAGGATGATTGTCATGAATTAACATGTTGACTCCCCTCTCCACACACACTCTTCTCACAGGATAGATCTTTGGTATTTAAGAATTTTGCTGCCGCTTTCACAATGATCTTTATCGTCTCAGTTTTAGTCTTCGCCTGCTCTGAGCAGTTAATGACATAGGCTAGAAATAGAACAAGCTTATCTGTTGTGATATTAGTCTGACAATTTTGTGTTTTTGCTTCCTTGTTTTTGGCCATGCTTTCTACTTTTTCCTGTTGATTCACAACCTTTGCTGCTTCTGCGTATGTCAACTTCCTCTCTACTCTTACTTGCTGAATTTCTACTGCCTGTTTTCTCACTACACACCCTCTATATGCTGCTGTGTGATTCCCTCCACAATTACAGCATTTAATTATGCTGTCACTTCCACATTCTCCATACATGTGCTCTCCACAGCATCTTCCACACCGCTGTTTTCCTTTGCACACATTAGCAATATGTCCATATCTCTGGCATTTAAAACACCTGAGAGGAGGGGGGCTATAAGCCCTAAAAGTAAAACTTAGGTATCCAATAAACACTTTTTCTGGTAAAGCCTTGTCTTTAAATTCCAGCAACACAGATGGGCTATCCAACTTTTCCCCATTCCAGTCTACTTCGCTTTATCAGGCAGGTCCTATTTAAGTAGTGATGGGCAGGCAGGCACTGGTGCTTCGATCTTGTCCAGGAAATATTTGGCAAGGCATGTTTTGAGGTGTGACTCATGACGTATGTGTTGACGTCGGACCACGTGACTGGGTCAGGGAAATAAACTGAGCAGCGCTACCCAGTGGAAATCCCCGTCCCTCACATTTTGTGTAATCATGTTTTGACTGTGTAAGGAATTTGTCACAGCCAACTTTCAGATGGAGCCAGCACCAAAAACACAGACTTCTCCCATTTGGGAACAGTTTCTCATTTCTCCAATTGATGTATTTTTGATAAATAGTGGCTGTCTATTGCAACTGAGGTGATAGCTTAGTGGTAGTATATCTATTTTGCAAGTGGGAGACCTTGGTTTGAATCCCAGCTGTGTCGTTCTTTTAATTTCATTTTTATTTGCACAAGGTGAAGTTTTTGTTGTGTTTCAAAGAGCTTGGATCATTATTACACATCATTATGCTAAGGCACTATTGCCATTGTGCCCTGCATGAGAATAAGGACAGAGATGAATGTACTGAGAAAGACAATATAAGACTGTTGAAAAGTTATTTCTTTAAAAAATGGATAAGTAGCGCAAGCACATTCACTGTATTCACCTCAGTTTTATTTTTTTCCTTATGATCATTGATATTTCTTCAAAGACAGTGCATTTATTGAAATGGAAAAAAATACACATTAAACCCAGAATACCCTTGTAAAAATCAGCATGTTGTATACGTTTTATCCACTAGATAGCCTGGTAGAGAAAATGAAGTCCCACATGAGGCCTTGTCCATGTGAACCATTTTGAGGAAAGGCCTCAAGTCCTCCAGAAAGCCTCATTTGCCCATCAAGTGATTTTTTGATTGAGAACAGGTGTGGCAGTAATCAGGCCCGGGTGCGGCTAGAGAAATTGAACTCATCTTTCCAAAGATGTGATAAACCACAGTTAATTTATGTTATGTAAAAACTGCATTTTGTGTTTACTTGTGTTATCTTTGTCTAATATTTAAATTTGATTATCTGAAACATTTAAATGTGACAAACATACAAAAAAATTAGAAATTTGGAAGGAGTTCTGGAAGGAGCAAACACTTTGTCACACCACTGTACATTCATTTCCCGGAGACTTACAGTGGTGCTTGAAAGTTTGTGAACCCTTTAGAATTTTCTACATCAGATTTTCACAACATTTTCTACATCAGATTTTCACAACAGTCCTCGTAGTAGATAAAGTGAACCCATTTAAATAAATGAGAGAAAAAACTTACTTTTTCATTTATTTATTTAGGAAAATGAGCCAATATTACATATCTGTGAGTGGCAAAAGTTTGTGAACCTCTAGGATTAGCAGGTAATCTGAAGGTGAAATTAGAGTCAGCTGTTTTCAAACAATGGGATGACAATCAGGTGTGAGTGGGCACCCTGTTTTATTTAAAGAATCTTTCATTTAAAGATCTATCAAAGTGTTGACACATGCTTGTGGAAGTGTATCATGGCAGGGCTGTTGATGCTCATCAGGCTGGAAAAAGTTATAAAACCATCTCTAAAGAGTTTGGACTCCACCAGTCCACAGTAAGACAGATTGTACACAAACTGAGGAAATTTAAGACCATTGTTACCATCCCCAGGAGTGATCGATGACTGAGAATCAAAGTCATGAAAACTTATGCTTCAAGGAAAGGAAAAATTTAAAAGTGTTGTGTGACTCCTGCATGGAGCTCAAAGTACCACCAGATGGTAGTGTGACTTAAGAGGAGGTGCTGCAGTTTGCTAGAACTAAGTTTCTTCTCATTTCTTTACCTGCTCTTTATGTGTGTATTTGATACTGGACTAAATAGTGGGCGCTTCCATCTCATGAATATAAGAAATTGTCTTTATATTGAAGTTCTCCACACATCTCCATTCAAAAAAAGAAAAAAAAAAAAAAAAGCTGCCGAGATACCCTTTATAGTTGCACACAATCAGATATACCATTCTCAGAAAAAAAAAAAGAAAAAAAAAACAACCCTTCCTATTTAGGGCCACTTTGGAGGAAACAAGCAAATATATTGTTATTGAAAGTGAAAGACAAGTCGGCCCAAACACCATTTCACTTTGTCAATGAAAAGGTCACAGATTTGTCCGACTTTAGAATCACTTTTTAAATAAATAAGCAAATGATAAAACTAGTGAGATTACATTTTATTTTATATACACTATTACATGATTAATCAAAAATTTTCATTAATTCATATGCATTTTGTGTTTGATTTCCCAATCAAGCAATACATTCATAAATGCCACTGTCCTTTAACCTCATGGGTCAGCAGTCATCTATGCACCAATAAGCTCCTGCACAAATCAGTTCTTCTGTGAGTGTAATGGTAACTTTTATGGTATTGAATTGATCTGAAGGAATTGCTCACAAATCGATTGTTAGCTGACTTACTCTAACAGCAATGCTGTTTCTGGGAAAGTAGTGTTACTTACTAGAACATAAAGACGCTGCTCTGCTTCGTTGGACTATGACTCACAGCATGACTGTGTCTGCTGAACATATTAATCATATATCCCATAACCTACATATGTATAAGCATGTTAGAATGTTTGGTGATTACATATGTACAACGACCTCACGCCTCAGAACAGGACAAGAGGTCTCAACCGCCAGCGAAGATCAAAGAGCATCCGAGGCGCTGCAGTGGAGACCAGATCGATCGCCCTGACTTCCCAGGGCCAGGTGGAAGAGACAGAGGACAATGGAGGAGATCGATCGCCCTGACCACCCAGGGTCAGGTGGAGGAGTAGGAAGACAAAGGAGGGGGGATTAAGCTAATGCGGGATGTCAGCTTTGATGTGCAATGTCTTTTGTTATGTGTAGGTATAAGTATGTAGGTCTGAATGTGTTCAACCTCTTATTCTGCTTCAGCACTGAGATGAGACTTGTTAGAGGAGCGAAGCTGATAATAAACTTTGGTTTATAAGTCACATCGCCTCGTTATTCCAAGCTCTTCTACACTGGTGACCCTGACGCAAGACTGGAACAGAGGCGTTCTCCCGCGATTGACTCATCAGAGGCGACCCAGGCAGACGCCGGCGCCCATGCAGACAGGGGAACAGATGGACGACGTTCCCCCACGGCAGAAGCTACAGAGAGGGCTCAACCGAGCACCAGCTCCGCTGCGAGAGCCGAAGGAAGGCGCTCTCACCCTGCGGACACATCAGGGACGGCCCACACAAGCGCCGTCACCGTCAAGCTGCCGGACTTCTGGCAGGAAGACCCGAGCTCGTGGTTTCAGCAAGCTGAGGCTCAGTTTGCACTGGCGGGCATAACGGCTGACGACACAAAATTTTATCACATTGTCGCCAAACTCGACGCTGCCACTTCGAGATGTGCGCGGAGCATAATCCAGCGGCCGCCTGCCCAGGACAAATATAGAGAACTGAAGGCGACCATCGTGGAGAATTTCGTCCCCTCAGCCAAGGAGAGAGCAGAGAGGATCCTGGCGATCTACGGCCACAGAGGATGCAGACCCAAGGCCCTCATGGAGGACATGCTGCAGCTCAAGGAAGAGGACAACGACAACTTCCTCTTCCAATATATCTTCCTCAGTACTCTGCCGCCACACATGAGAGGGACGCTTGTCAACATGCGGTGCAGCACCCAGCAAGACTTCCGCGCGCTGGCTCGCGAAGCGCAGCGACTTGTCAACGCCTGCAGTGAACAGACGGCCACAGCAGCATCCGCAGATCTCAGCACTGATGCCCAGAGCAACGGGGAGCCACAAACCACTGAGCAGAGCCTGCCCACCATGGCGGCGACACGACCAAGACGCAACAGACGGAGCGACATCTGTTATTACCACCACCGTTTCGCCAAGAAGGCTTACAAATGCGTTCCCCCCTGCAAGTTCAAGAGTTCGGGAAACGCCAAAGCCGAGAACCGTTAACAGCTGCGGTTCTCGGCGAAAAAAACAAGCTTCTCTATGTAACTGACGGACACACCGGCAAACAGTTCCTAATTGACACCGGAGCTCAACTGAGTTTTATCATGCCCTCCCACGCAGACCGGGCCATGGGCCCCCGGGGCAATGGAGCGATGGCAGCCAACGGCTCCATCATCGACACTTACGGTGAAAGGAACCTGCCCCTCTGCATTCATGGCCGCAACTACAGATGGACATTTGTTGTAGCGGCGGTGAGTTTTAACTTGTTGGGCGCTGATTTTTTGTGTGCACATGGGCTGTTAGTCGATCTAGCAAATAGACGTTTGGTTAATGCACTGTCATTTTCTTCTATTCCCTGCTCAGCTCGAGTTTCTCCACCACCCGTGCAGGCCAACGTCACTACAGCAGGAGGTAAGTTTGATCAACTCCTCACCCAATTTCCAGCACTCACAGTTCCCAAATTCTCAGCTACGGTGGCTAAGCACGGGGTTGAACACTTTATTCCCACAACGGGCCCACCCGTATTCGCCAAAGCTCGGCGCTTAGACGCGACCAAGCTCGCCATAGCTCGGGACGAGTTTACCACCCTTGAAAAACTAGGCATTATCAGACGCTCAAAAAGCCCCTGGGCATCGCCACTACACATGGTCCCGAAAACCGACGGTTCTTGGAGACCGTGCGGCGATTACCGCAGATTAAACAATGCGACAGCGCATGACCGCTACCCATTTCCTCACATCCAAGATTTTTCACTACATCTGGCGGGTGCGTGCATTTTTTCTAAAATAGACCTGGTCCGCGGCTATCACCAAGTCCCCGTTCGAGCGGAAGACATTCCTAAAACAGCTGTAATAACCCCCTTCGGTCTTTTCGAATTTTTGTGGATGCCTTTTGGCCTCAAAGGCGCTGCTCAAACCTTTCAGCGGATGATGGACGCGGTATTACGCGATCTCCCTTTCGTGTTCGTCTACCTCGACGATATGCTGGTAGCCAGCTCGTCGGAGGAAGAACACGAACAACATCTCACTATGGTTTTTCAGAGACTAGAAGAGCACGGGTTAATAATCAATCCAGCCAAATGCAAATATGGCATGTCACAAATTGATTTTTTGGGACACAGAATTTCACCGAAGGGGGCAGTCCCACTGCCAGACAAAGTTCGCGCAGTAAAAAATTTTCCACGGCCACAAACGGTCAAATCGCTGCAAGAATTTTTGGGAATGGTTAATTTTTACAACCGTTTCCTCCCCCGTGCAGCTCAACTCATGCAGCCCCTATATGATGCGCTCAGAAAACAAAAGCCTTCCAATGCGGTCGAATGGACCCCGGAGCGCGAACACGCCTTCGCGGAAGTAAAAAGTGCTCTAGCTAACGCCACATTGTTGGTTCACCCTGATCCCTCGGCCCGCATTGCGCTAACCACAGACGCTTCAGACCTGGCCATAGGGGCAGTTGTGGAACAACACGTTGGCGGAACCTGGCAACCTTTGGCATTTTTCAGCAAATCGTTAAACCAAACTGAGCGTAAATACAGCACTTTTGACAGGGAGCTGCTAGCGCTTCATTTATCCATCCGCCACTTCCAGTTCTGGTTAGAAGGGCGGCGTTTCACGGCTTTTGTAGACCACAAACCGCTCACCTTTGCAATGGCTAAAATTTCAGAACCATGGTCAGGCAGACAACAAAGACAGCTAGCTGCAATTTCAGAGTTCACCACAGACATTCGACATGTGGCAGGCAAACTTAATGTGGTAGCAGACTGCCTCTCTCGCGCTGTGACATCGCCAGAGCACGAGGAGACAGATTATACTACCTCAGCCGCAGAACTCTTCGCCAACGCGGACACATACGCTGCCCCAGTCCACGTAGGGATAGATTACGCAGCCATGGCGGAGGATCAAAGCAGTGACGCAGACATGCGCGCACTCCTGTCTGGACCAACAGGGTTAAGGCTGGAGGAAAGGGGTTTACGCGACGGTGTACCCCCCCTAATATGCGACATCTCAACCGGCCGACCTCGCCCGGTAGTCCCAGCTGCATGGTGCCGCCGTATTTTCGACTCAATTCACTCCCTCGCGCACCCGGGTGTGCGCGCCTCGGTTAAAATGGTTGCCGAAAAGTTTGTGTGGCCCGGCCTGCGCAAAAACGTAAAGGAATGGGCAAAAACTTGCATGTCTTGTCAGCGCGCCAAAATACACAAACACACAAAAGCCCCTCTAGAGCCTTTTCGAATCCCAGCTAGAAGGTTCGACCACGTTCATGTCGACCTCGTGGGACCACTACCTTCCTCTCAAGGTTTCACACACCTGTTAACAATGATAGACCGTACTACGCGCTGGCCTGAGGCGGTCCCTCTGGCGTCAACCACAGCGGAGGAAGTCGCTCACGTTTTTTTTACAAACTGGGTGGCACGTTTCGGTGTCCCATCGGACATCACGTCCGATAGGGGGCCTCAATTTGTCTCAGAGCTTTGGTCAGCCATGGCCAGCAGCTTAGGGGCGACAATTCACCGCACCACCGCTTATCACCCTCAGGCTAATGGGTTATGCGAGCGCTTTCACAGATCTTTAAAGGCCGCCCTCAGAGCCTCACTAACGGATACAAATTGGGTAAATAAACTTCCCTGGGTTTTATTGGGGTTGCGTGCTGCGCCGAAAGAGGATCTAGACGCCTCCCCAGCAGAATTAGTTTTTGCACAACCTCTCAGACTCCCAGGTGAATTTTTACCAGAGAACCCAGAGCCTGGGCATCTTCCAGCCCTGAGGCTTTTAGGCAGCAACGGACCGGACACTCTCCCTGGACCGGCACATCACTCTTTTCCATGGGTTTTTGTCCCCCAAGCTTTAAAAAACGCCGAATTCGTTTTTGTTAGGCATGAAGCTTTAAAACCAACCCTCCGTCCACCATACGATGGACCATTCAGAGTGCTGGAACCTGGTGATAAGCATTTTGTGCTTGATTTAGGGGACAGAAAAGAAACAGTCAGCATTGACAGACTTAAACCTGCCTTCTTGTTGAGAGACGAACCTGCACGGTTGGCGAGAGCACCTCGGCGGGGTAGACCCCCCAAGAAAAAAGACTCAGACCCCTGCAGGGAACAAATAATCACTCTCCTCCCCAAGCTGCAGATTCCTTACAGGAAGGTCCCACCAGGACGCCCAAGCGGACCCACAGCAGATTCGGGAGAAGATTAAAACCCAAACGGCACAGGGACTGATGCAAACTAACCAAAAGTTGTTGACTATTTGATCAGATTGTCCTGTGACAGTTTTAAGACTGACTTGTGATATTACTACGCTGTTATGATTACCACTGAATTCTCTACAGGAGCATAGCTGCTGGAAAGTTTCTTCCTTGTCAAGAGGTTTAACAGTTAGTATGTCATAGTAATTATCTTAAACTGCGGACTTTCTTTGATTGTCCTTTTCTTAGTCGTTTGGGGGGGGGCTGTGGTTTATATTAATCATATATCCCATAACCTACATATGTATAAGCATGTTAGAATGTTTGGTGATTACATATGTACAACGACCTCACGCCTCAGAACAGGACAAGAGGTCTCAACCGCCAGCGAAGATCAAAGAGCATCCGAGGCGCTGCGGTGGAGACCAGATCGATCGCCCTGACTTCCCAGGGCCAGGTGGAAGAGACAGAGGACAATGGAGGAGATCGATCGCCCTGACCACCCAGGGTCAGGTGGAGGAGTAGGAAGACAAAGGAGGGGGGATTAAGCTAATGCGGGATGTCAGCTTTGATGTGCAATGTCTTTTGTTATGTGTAGGTATAAGTATGTAGGTCTGAATGTGTTCGACCTCTTATTCTGCTTCTGCACTGAGATGAGACTTGTTAGAGGAGCGAAGCTGATAATAAACTTTGGTTTATAAGTCACATCGCCTCGTTATTCCAAGCTCTTCTACACCCTTCCTATTTAGGGCCACTTTGGAGGAAACAAGCAAATATATTGTTATTGAAAGTGAAAGACAAGTCGGCCCAAACACCATTTCACTTTGTCAATGAAAAGGTCACAGATTTGTCCGACTTTAGAATCACTTTTTAAATAAATAAGCAAATGATAAAACTAGTGAGATTACATTTTATTTTATATACACTATTACATGATTAATCAAAAATTTTCATTAATTCATATGCATTTTGTGTTTGACTTCCCAATCAAGCAATACACCAATAAGCTCCTGCACAAATCAGTTCTTCTGTGAGTGTAATGGTAACTTTTATGGTATTGAATTGATCTGAAGGAATTGCTCACAAATCGATTGTTAGCTGACTTACTCTAACAGCAATGCTGTTTCTGGGAAAGTAGTGTTACTTACTAGAACATAAAGACGCTGCTCTGCTTCGTTGGACTATGACTCACAGCATGACTGTGTCTGCTGAACATAGTCAGGAGTACAATGTTAAAGCTACTCAAGCATCATGGGAGACTAAAGAAGTGTCCAAGGATAGGATGATGAGTTACATTGACTACATGTTCTCAAGTACCTTTTTTTGTCACAAAATTATACTTGTGATTTTTTTCCCCCATCTTTCAAATTTGCAGCTTTTCCCCAGTTCCCCCAGTAAATTTGAAACTTTTTTCCACTATGTGTCACGCCGCGCCGCTCATCAGCGATGCCACCTGCTCGCACACCTGCTCGTCATCAGCGGCGAGGGATATAAGCCGCCTCGCCCTGAGCTTCGGCCTGAAGCCGTCAGACTTCGTCACTCATCATCGTGAGTCAAACCTTTTCTTCAGCACAACGTTTTTGGTAAGAAGCCCTTACCTCCTTTCTTTCCAGTCTGCTCCCCTGTGCACAGGTGGATTCCTTGGCGGCGGACAACGCCTCTCCCTCGCCATTCCTCGCTGCTGCACCGAGCCCTGCAGGTGGCTGTCTACCGGGTCCCGTCCTTGTGGTGCCAGTCATCTGTCCCTTACAAGGTTGCCGGCTGTACGGTCTCCTGCCTCTGTGCCCGAAGCAGACGCCGCCACCAATACATTTACATCCCGCAGACACACATCCATTCACCCCTGTTGCTAATAAACTATTTGAACTTCTCTGAGCCTGTGTGTGTGCGTCTCCTGAGCCGTGCGTTATGTCACTATGTAAATTTGAGATTTGTTCACTCCAGTTTTGTAAACTTGCAACTCCTCTTCTCTCTCTTTTTTTTTTTATTTTTCCCTTCTTGGTGACTTTCCCCACCCAGTTTTAATTTGCAATTTTTGCTCCCAGTTTTAGATATGCAACTTTTTTTTATCTTATAGATTTGCGACTTTTTCCCATCTTATGAATTTGTGACTTTTTCTGCAAGCTTAATTAATTTGTGACTTCACCCACCAGTTTTACAAACTTGCGACTCCCTTCCTCTAAAACTTTTTAGGCTTTTTCCCATCTTGTAAATTTGGAATTTTATTTAAACAAATGTGGGTCTTGTGGTAAATTTATGACTTTTTAAAATTGTTAAATTAGCATCTTTTATCATATTTTGCATCTTTATTCTTTCAAATTTATACCTAATTTACATTCATTTGTACCTTATGCTAAATTTCTTAATATCCCAGACAACCACCACATCCCCCTCGTTAAAAAATAGCAAATCACCTACTGACTATAGGTATGGTTTTAAAGCTGAAGTTGTTGAATTTTAACTTTTTACTTTTTCTCATATTTGCTTAACCCCTTAGCATTCCAACCAATGTGAAACATTCAAGGAGTGGAGCACCTGAATTTTAAGAGGTTAAACTGGTTTCTCTGGCTCATCCCAGTGCTTCTACAGCAATTTGTCTGCAGAGGTGGGTAATAACTTCTTATTTACTTAAAGGTCCCGTGTGTAATATTCAACACAATATAGCAGTTTCATATACAGTGGTGTGAAAAAGTGTTTGCCCCCTTCCTGATTTCTCATTTTTTTGTATGTTTGTCACACTTAAATGTTTCAGATCATCAAACAAATTTAAATATTAGACAAAAATAACATGTGGCGCATATGTTGATTACATATTCCCCACAATTGTGTTGCTGTATGTTTATTGTATGCTTCACGTCTCATGGAACAAAGAGGACTGAGACTCTGGGATTCAGCAGGGGAGTGTGAGATTCGCCCTTTGTTTCCGGGAGACGACCGGGGAAGATTTCCGGGCCACAGAGACTAGAGGACAATGGCGTGAGATCAAAGGGGTTACTTTGGGATTGAGATTAAGTACCATGTGACTGTATGTTTGATTAAACACCATGTGACTGCTGTTTCGTGCCCGGGGTATAAAACCCCTGATGTGAGATGAAAACTTCCTCTTGATTTGCTTTGAGATTTGATGGAGATGTGCTCTGTGAATAAAGCTGAATCTGAGGAACAAACTCAGCCTCATCCTTGAACACATTCTCCACACTGGTGACCTTACGACTCAGAATGAGCAGAAATAATTCTCCCGAGCGGGGCTCGGCAGAAGCCTGCCTGATGGCTGCCTCCACACTCTGGCTGCCTGACTTCTGGCAGCATAGCCCGCGCTCCTGGTTCAGCGCGGTCGAGGCGCAGTTCAGCCTCCGGAGAATCTCGAAGGACGACACGAGATTCTACCATGTTGTGGCGAAGCTGGACAGCCACACAGTTCAGAGGGTGGAAGATTTGGTCAACCACCCACCGGACAGCGAGAAATACGGTGCCTTGAAAGCTGCGCTTATCAGTCATTTCACCCCCTCCGTGCAACAGTGAGCAGAGGGGCTCCTGGCGTTGACGGAGTCGGAGAACGACAGACCCGTAGACCTGATGGTCAAAATGCTGAGGCTGAAAGACTCCGAGGACTGCGAATTTATCTTTGCCCACCTTTTCCTCCGGACCCTACCGCCAGCGGTGAGAGTTACCCTGGCAGATTCACCCCAGTTGGCCAAGCGAGACTACCACGGGCTGAGCAAGGAGGCGCAGCGACTCGTCAATGCCCACAAGCGGAGCGCAGTTTCGGCTGCAGCAGCGGAGCTAGGAGCAACACCCGGAGACGGCATGGGGCCAGTGGTTGCAGCACCAGACGCGCCGACGACAGCAGCAGTCAGCACCAAGCGACACGGAGCGGGCGACGTCCTGTGCTTCTATCATCGCCGTTTTGCAGAGAGGGCACACAAGTGCCTCCCGCCGTGCCACTTCAAGCGTTCGGGAAACGCCAAGACCGAGGGTCGGTAGCGGCTGCGGCCCTCGGGGAAGAGAACAAGCTGCTTTACCTGACGGATGCACGTTCGGGGAAACGATTCCTCGTGGACACAGGCTCCCAGATGAGCTTCATCATGCCTTCCTACGCAGACCGGCTGATGCCGTCCCAAGTTCCCCGGGTGTCAGTGTCAGCAGCGAACGGCTCAGCTATTAAGACCTTCGGTGAGAGCACTCTGCTTCTGTCTTTGCAGGGTCGTTCATTTGAGTGGACTTTTGTGGTAGCTGCAGTCAGTTTCAACATGTTAGGGGCTGATTTTTTGTGCTTACATGGTTTATTGGTTGATCTTGCTAATAGACGTCTTTTCACTCTATTCCCTGCACAGCACGAGTGGCACCGCCAACTGCACAAGCCAACGCCACGACTGCGGGTGGTAAGTTCCACACACTCCTAACTCAGTTCCCAGCACTAACAGTCCCAACGTTTTCGGCAACAGTGGCCAAACATGGGGTGGAGCATTATATCACTACCACCGGGCCGCCCGTTTTTGCAAAAGCTCGGCACCTGGACTCAGCTAAACTGGCCATAGCGCGCGAGAAGTTTGCCAACCTGGAAAAACTGGGCATCATCAGACGTTCGAAAAGTCCCTGGGCTTCACCATTGCACATGGTCCCAAAGACTGATGGCTCGTGGCGACCTTGCGGTGATTTCCGCAGGTTGAATAATGCCACCGCACACGACCGCTACCCGATCCCACACACTCAGGATTTTTCGGTTCATTTGGCGGGAGCGCGCATTTTTTCTAAAATAGATTTAGTGCGCGGCTACCATCAGGTTCCAGTGCGCGCCCAAGACATACCCAAAACAGCGGTAATAACTCCTTTCGGGCTTTTTGAGTTTTTGCGCATGCCTTTTGGACTCAAGGGGGCCGCACAGACCTTCCAACGCATGATGGACGCGGTGCTGCGCGACCTCCCTTTCATGTTCGTCTACTTGGATGACATTTTAGTAGCCGGCACGTCCGAAGACGAACACGAAAACCACCTCACGGCAGTTTTCCGGAGGCTGGCAGAGCACGGGTTAATAATTAACCCAGCGAAGTGCCAGTTTGGGGTAGCACAGATTGATTTTTTGGGGCATCGTGTTTCGCCAGAAGGAGCGGTCCCTCTCCCTGATAAAGTGCGCGCAATAACAAATTTTCCCCAACCTCAAACGGTCAAAGCGTTACAGGAGTTTTTGGGAATGGTTAATTTTTATAACTGTTTCCTCCCAAGTGCAGCGCGGCTCATGCAACCATTGTACGCGGCACTAAAAAAACAAAAGCCCACAAATAAAATCGAATGGTCTCCTGAGCGGGAGCGCGCATTCTCTCAAGTCAAAACAGCTCTGGCAAACGCGGTTTTGTTGGCACACCCAGTTCCAACAGCCCGCATGGCCCTCACCACTAACACGTCCGATTTAGCGGTAGGGGCGGTCGTTGAACAGTGGGTAGTGGGGACCTGGCAACCGCTCGCATTTTTCAGCAAAACCTTGCGCGATAGCGAGCGAAAATACAGCGCGTTCGACAGGGAGTTGTTGACCCTACACTTAGCCATCCGCCATTTCCAGTTCTGGCTGGAAGGGCACCGTTTCACCGCGTTCGTGGACCACAAACCGCTGACTTTTGCGATGGCCAAGATTTCTGAACCTTGGTCGGGCCGGCAGCAAAGACAGCTGGCCGCGATATCAGAGTTCACCACCGATATCCAGCATGTCGCAGGTAAATATAATGTAGTGGCAGACTGCCTCTTGCGTGCTGTGCCGGAGCCAGACCACGTGAGGGCAGACTCTGCAGCCATGGCCGCGGGCCAGGGTAACGACGCGGGAGCGTGCGCGGCCCCGGTCCGCGTGGGGTTAGATTATGCAGCCATGGCCGCGGAGCAGGTTAGCGATGCGGACGTGCGCGCGCTCCAGTCTGGACCAACAGGGTTAAGGCTGGAGCACAGGGTGCTGCAAATGGGTATGCCTCCCCTAATCTGCGATGTCTCCACGGGACGGCTGCGCCCCGTGGTGCCAGCTGTGTGGCACCGCCGTGTTTTTGACTCTATCCATTCTCTGCCGCACCCGGGGGGCGCGCATCGGTCAAAATGGTGGGGGAGAAATTTGTATGGCCGGGGTTGCGCAGACAGGTCAAGGAATGGGCGACAGCCTGCGTAGCGTGTCAGCGAGCCAAAATACACAAGCACACTAGAGCTCCTTTGGAGCGTTTTCACATTCCTGCTAAGCACTTTGATCACGTGCATATTGACTTGGTAGGCCCCCTCCCGTCGTCACAGGGGCACACACATCTTTTGACGATGGTGGATCGCACCACGCGTTGGCCAGAAGCGGTTCCTCTGGTGTCAACCACAGCAGAAGAAGTGTCACGCGCGCTTTTAACAGCTTGGGTAGCGCGTTTTGGAGTCCCGTCGGACATAACGTCAGACAGGGGTCCTCAGTTTGTCTCCGAACTCTGGTCGTTGATGGCCCGCAGCCTAGGGGTAAAGATCCACCGCACCACCACGTACAACCCCCAGGCTAACGGTTTATGCGAGCGTTTTCACAGGTCATTGAAAGCGGCCCTCAGAGCGTCACTTACGGATACAAATTGGGTTGACAAGTTACCATGGGTCTTATTGGGGTTGCGTTCTGCACCTAAGGAGGATTTGCAAGCCTCTCCAGCGGAATTAGTTTTTGCACAGCCTCTCCGTTTGCCAGGGGAATTTCTCCCCGATAATCCTGCCCCAAATGGCCCCCCCGCTCGGCTGTTGCAGAGCGGCACAGGATCAAACATGCTTCCTGGCCCAGTTCATCACAGTTTCCCACGCGTTTTTGTGCCAAAGGCTTTAAAAAATGCGGAGTTTGTTTTTGTGAGACATGATGCTTGTCGCCCCAGCCTGCGCCCGCCTTACGATGGGCCGTTCAAGGTGCTGGAAACAAGAGAGAAGCTTTTTTTGCTAGATTTGGGAGGCAGAAAAGAATTGATTTGTATTAACAGACTCAAACCCGCTTTTGTTTTGGCGGATGAAGAGGTGCAGTTGGCAAGAGCCCCCCGTCGTGGTAGACCCCCTAGAGGGCATTCTACAGGACTCCCACAGAGATTGACTAACAGTTCTAATCCACAGGTGCAGACAGCAGCAAAGCCGGCTTTCAGAAGATTCGGCAGGAGACTGAGAGTTAGGCAACTGGTGGATTGATGTGTAGTGATGTTATGATGTTTGTCCCATTTAGACGGTTGGGGGGGGGGTCTTGTGGCGCATATGTTGGTTACATATTCCCCACAATTGTGTTGCTGTATGTTTATTGTGTGCTTCACGTCTCATGGAAAAAAGAGGACTGAGACTCTGGGATTCAGCAGGGGAGTGTGAGATTTGCCCTTTGTTTCCGGGAGACGACCGGGGAAGATTTCCGGGCCACAGAGAATAGAGGACAATGGCGTGAGATCAAAGGGGTTACTTTGGGATTGAGATTAAGTACCATGTGACTGTATGTTTGATTAAACACCATGTGACTGCTGTTTCGTGCCCGGGGTATAAAACCCCTGATGTGAGATGAAAACTTCCTCTTGATTTGCTTTGAGATTTGATGGAGATGTGCTCTGTGAATAAAGCTGAATCTGAGGAACAAACTCAGCCTCATCCTTGAACACATTCTCCACAAACACAAGTAAACAAATGCAGTTTTTAAATAAAGGTGTTTATTATTAAGGGGAGAAAAAAATCCAAACCTACATGGCCCTGTGTGAAAAAGTGATTGCCCTCTCCCATTAAAACATAAATTAACTGTGGTTTATCACATCTTTGGAAAGGTGAGTTCAATTTCTCTAGCCACACTCAGGCCTCATTACTGCCACACCTGTTTTCAATCAAAAAATCACTTAAATAGGACCTGCCTGACAAAGTGAAGTAGACCAAAAGATCCTCAAAAGCTCGACATCATGCTGTGATCCAAAGAAATTCAAGAACAAATGAGAAACAAAGTAATTGAGAGCTATCAGTCTGGAAAAGGTTATAAAGCCATTTCTAAAGCTTTGGGACTCCAGCGAACCACAGTGAGAGCCATTATCCACAAACGGCGAAACCATAGAATAGTGGTGAACCTTCCCAGGAGTGGCTGGCTGACCAAAATTACCCCAAGAGCGCAGCAAAGACTCATCCAAGAGGTCACAAAAGACCGCACAACAACATCCAAAGAACTGCAGGCCCCCTCCAGACTCCACCATAAGAAAGAGATTGGGCAAAAATGGTCTGCATTGCAGAATTCCAAGACAAAAACCACTGCTGAGCAAAAAGAACATAAAGGCTCGTCTCAGTTTTGCCAGAAAACATCTTGATGAGCCCCAAGACTTTTGGGAAAACACTCTGTGGACTGACGAGACAAAAGTTGAACTTTTTGGAAGGTGTGTGTCCCATTACATCTGGCGTAAAAGTAACACAGCATTTCAGAAAAGGATCATACCAACAGTAAAATATGGTGGTGGTAGTGTGATGGTCTGGGGCTGTTTTGCTGCTTCAGGACCTGGAAGACTTGCCGTGGTAAATGGAACCATGAATTCTGCTGTCTACCAAAAAATCCTGGAGGAGAATATCCGGCCATCTGTTTGTGACCTCAAGCTGAAGTGCACTTGGGTTCTGCAGCAGGACAAAGATCCAAAACACACCAGCAAACCCACCTCTGAATGGCTTAAGAAAAATAAAATGAAGACCTTGGACTGGCCTTGTCAAAGTCCTGACCTGAATCCGATTGAGATGCTGTGGCATGACCTTAAAAAGGTGGTTCATGCTCGAAAACCCTCCAATATGTGGCTGAATTACGACAATTCTGCAAAGATGAGTGCGCCAAAATTCCTTCACAGCGCTGTAAATGACTCATTGCCAGTTATCGCAAATGCTTGATTGCAGTTGTTTCTGCTAAGGGCAGCCCAACCAGCTATTAGGTTTAGGGGGCAATCACTTTTTCACACAGGGCCATGTAGGTATGGATTTTTTCTCTCCTTAATAATAAACACCTTCATTTAAAAACTGCATTTTGTGTTTACTTGTGTTATCTTTGTCTAATATTTAAATTTGTTTGATGGGCAGCGCGGTGGCGCAGTGGTTAGCACTGCAGCAGCACAGCAACTCACCCTTGGCCATGGGATCCCTGGTTCGATCCCAGCCCCTGACCAACAGTAATCTGTGTGGAGTTTGCATGTTCTCCCCATGTCTGCGTGGGTTTACTCCAGGATTCTCCGGTTTCCTCCCTCATGCCAAAAACATGCAAGTTAGGTTAATTGGCATCAAACTGGGGAATCTGTCCTTAGGTATGACTGTGAGAGTGAATGGTTGTCTGTCTCTCTGTGTTGGCCCTGCGATGAACTGACGATCTGTCCAGGATGTACCCTGCCTCTCGCCCAAAGATGCTGGGATAGGCTCCAGCCCCCCCGCGACTCGAAAAGGATTAAGCAGAAGAAGATGAATGAATGAATGAATGATCTGAAACATTTAAGTGTGACAAACATACAAAAATATGAGCAATCAGGAAGGGGGCAAACACTTTTTCACACCACTGTAAATATTCAATTCAGCTTTATTTATACAGTGTGGCAGACTGAGGAGTGTACCTCTCACCCAGTGGGACTTGGGGTTGGAGGGCGTGGTTTGTTTTCCCTCGGTTTTGGAGTCCCGGAGTGTTCCAGTCAGTTGTTGGTGAAAAGTTGTGGAGTAAAGATAAAAAAATCGCCTGCGGCTCCTGTGTGTTTCTTCCTCTTGCCACATTGGTGACCCCAATTCGAGCATGTCCGACACAGAAGAAAACCATTTCCTCGTCAGCTGTGTTGCCCCGACCCTCACAGCCGGCCGCTTGTACTGCGGCTGTGAAGCTTTTGGAGTTTTTGGCAGAGCGACCCGACTTCGTGGTTCCAGCATATCGAAGTGCTGTTCCACCAGCGAGGAATCACTGCAGATGAGCCCAGGTACTACTTGGTAGTTGCTGCTTTGTATCAGCAGTCCACACAGCATGTCATGCAGTTGCTTTGCGTACCCCTACAGCTTGGAAAATACGCCATCATCAAACAGTTCCTGCTCCATAGATATAGTCTATCGGCCGCAGAAAGAGCGGATAAAATCCTTTCCCTGTCAGGCTTGGGTGATGGCACAGCTATGGAACTTATGGACAGAATGCTATCGCTGCTTGGAGCGGACGAAGGTGGTTTCCTGTTTCCACACATTTTCCTGCGCCAGCTCCCGCCACCTGTGTGTGCGGTTTTAGCTAACTCCCCACATTTGTCTACCAGTGACTACTGAGCTTTAGCCAAGGAAGCTGATCAAGTCCTGCTGGCTACCAGGCAGTTTGCTGTGCAAAGCATGGCATTGAATATTCCACAACCCACGATGGAGGACGCGGACCGGGCGGCAGTAGCTGGAGTGGTGGCCTGGAGACGATGCGGGAAAGGTCTGTATTTCTTCCACCTGCGGTTTGGCAGCAAGGCTAAGCTCTGTGTTCCTCCATGCACGTTTGAGATGGGAAACTCCAGAGCCAGCACTCAGTAGCAGCTGTGGGCACTGGCGGATGAGGTGAGCTGCTCTTTATTAAAGACTCGCTGTCAGGGAGACATTTCCTAGTGGACTCTGGCTCACAGAAGAGCCTACTCCCGCCAACTAGCACGGACAGACCGGCGGTGGGCAACAGCCCACGTTTGAGTGCAGCTGGCGGTTCTTCCATTGAGACATTTGGCACAAGGTCTGTGACTGTTTGTTTTCAGGGACACGGTTTTGAGTGGGACTTTGTAATCGCTTCCATTACAGGACCTATTGTTGGCGCGGATTTTCTGTGTGCAACTGGTTTGCTTGTTGATGTTGCTAACCACCGTTTGACTGATGCTGTGTCTTTTGCCACCTTTCCGTGTGAGGCTGGGGGAGCTGGGCTGTTGTCATATGCTAACTTTTTAGCATCAGATAATGTTTTTCTGCATTTGCTGACAAATTTTCCGTCGCTTACAACAGCTGCTTTTTCCACTGCAGCTACTAAGCACAGGGTGGAACATTTCATCCTCCACAGTATCTGCTGCTCGCTAATATATTTTAACTGCTGACCAGTATCACTTACTCTTATTCTACACTTTATTGCATGTATAGTTTATTTCTTTTATCTTATCATGTTTAATGTTGCAGCATTGCACCGAGACAAATTCCTAGTTTGTGTACT
Organism: Pholidichthys leucotaenia; assembly: GCA_020510985.1. NCBI lineage: Eukaryota > Metazoa > Chordata > Actinopteri > Cichliformes > Pholidichthyidae > Pholidichthys > Pholidichthys leucotaenia. The sequence continues at coordinate 110,356,237 of CM035843.1, read as the reverse complement.
ACATGAACAATGGCAATAAACCTGATTCTGATTCTGATTCTGATTCTGATCCCCGCCGCGGGACCACCGGTTTTTGCGCACGCGACACCTCGACACGGTTAAGTTGGCCATAGCAAAAGAGGAGTTCGCCACTATGGAACATTTGGGTATAGTGAGGCATTCTAACAGCCCATGGGACTCGCCACTTCACATGGTACCTAAGGCAGTTGGGTTGGGGTGGCCGTGTGGTTATTTTCGTCAGCTTAACAATGTCACCGCAAATGACCGTTATCCTATCCCGTACATCCAAGATTCTCCGTGTGTTTTGGCGAGTGCTGCCATTTTTTCAAAGGTGGATCTGGACCAGGTTCCCGTGCATGTGGAGGACGTTCCCAAGACTGTGGTACTTACCCCGTTCTGGCTTTTTGAATTCCTGCATGCCATTTGGCCTTAAAGGCGCGGCCCAAACATTTCAGAGGTTAATGGACTCGGTGTTACATGATCTCCCATTCATGTTTGTCTACCTTGATGGCTTATTAGTGGCCAGTCCGTCAGCTGAAGAGCATTTGTCGCACCTCAAACAAGTTTTTGGATGCCTTGAAGAACATGGCCTGATTGTTAACCAGGCTAAGTGTCAGTTTGAGCTGCTGGTGGTTGACTTCTTAGGCCACCGTATTTCATTGCAGGGCTCGATTCCATTGCCTTCTAAGGTTCAAGCGGTGGCGGAATTTCCTCGTCCGGACTCCGTTAAGGCACTGCAGGAATTTTTGGGCATGGTAAATTTTTACAATTGCTTCCTCCCTCACGGTGCCCACCTCCTGCAGCCACTTTATAAGGTTCTGAGGCTTAAAAAAGCCAATGACCCTGTCACCTGGACTCCTGAACGGGTCCAAGCTTTTGACAGAGCCAAGTCTGCCCTTGCGAATGCAGCGCTGCTCACTCACCCTGTACCCATGCTGCCCATAGCTTTGACAACAGACGCCTCCAACGTAGTCATGGGGGCAGTGGTCAAGTAGCACGTGGCAGGGGCGTAACAGCCCCTCACATTTTTCAGTCGCAAGCTGCGGGATGGCGAGTGTAAGTACAGCGTTTTTGACCGGGAGTTGCTGGCACTGTACCTGGCGACCTGTCATTTCCGTTTCTTATTGGAAAGTCGTTCTTTCGTGGCTAATGTAGATCATAAACCACTGATGTTAGCCATGTCCAAGGTGACCGAGCCGTGGTCTGCTCATCAACAATGCCATTTGTCGGCCATCTCCGAGTTCACAACCATTGTTGGGAGTAATGCGTTACAAAGTAACACGCTACTGTAATGCCACTACTTTTGCAGTAACGTGCTGTGTTAACAAAATTACTGTTTAAAAATTCAGTAATGTGTTACAGTTACAGAAATTTGATCAAATGAGTTACTCGCAAGATATTTTTAGCACAAATAGACGATCATACAACTTGCAGTTGCTAGACACCCTCCTCATCAGCTGCCAACTGGGGATGAATACACAGTTTTGGTGGCTATTGGCGGGACTGCCATCCCCAGCGCCACCAGCAGCCTCAAGCCACTGGAGGTTGTCATGCCAAAGGCAAAGGCAAGCAAATAAATATAAACTGAACCTACTGTAACTATTTTGACTATGCGAGTCCCCTCTGGGTGTTCGGGTGGGGGGGGGGAGCTGTGTGGCAGACTGCAGAGTGTACCTCTCACCCAGTGGGACTTGAGGTTGGGGGGCGTGGTTTGTTTTCCCCCGGCTTTGGAGTCCGGGAGTGTTACAGTCAGTTGTTGGCGGCAAGTTGTGGAGTAAAGATAAAAACTCACCTTCGGCTCCTGTGTGTTTCTTCCTCTTGCCACAATAGCACCATTTTACAACAGTCCTCTCATAGCACTGTCAAACTGTAGTGGAAACCCCCACAAATGCAGAAAGACTCCAGTAATCAGGCGATCCCCTGTGAGCAAGCACTTGGCGACAGTGGAGAGGAAAAACTCCATTTTAGCAGGAAGAAACCTGCAGCAGAACCAGACTCAGGGAGGGACAGTCATCTGCTGCAACTGGCTGGGTGATGAGGGGATAGAGAAGAAGGAGAAAAGAATAAACATGTAGAAAGCAAACAATCAACTTTTTATTTATCATCATTTTCTTCCAAAGCTTAAAGGAGAATCGCAGAAGCCATCTTAGTAAGTATGGTTCAACATAAAAACTTGAAAAGACGTTTCGGTCATCCAAGATGGCTGCCTACATGGAGAAGGACCCTCTTTCTATGTATTAAAAAAAACTTGTTTTAAGCTACTGAAAATGTAACAATTTTTACTTGTGAATTTAATAAAGTGAAAACAAAATTAGGATTTTTATGATGGATTAAATTTCATAATTCAGATTACAAAAAAATTACACACTGACCATTTAAGTACAAATAACATTTTAAATACAAACCCTAATTCCAGTGAAGTTGGGACACTGTGTAAAATGTAAATAAAAATAGAATACATTCATTCATTCATCCATCTTCTTCCGCTTAATCCTTTTCGGGTCGCGGGGGGGCTGGAGCCTATCCCAGCATCTTTGGGCGAGAGGCAGGGTACACCCTGGACAGATCGCCAGTCCATCGCAGGGCTAACACAGAGAGACAGAGAACCATTCACTCTCACAGTCATACCTAAGGACAATTTAGAATCCCCAGTTTGATGCCAATTAACCTAACTTGCATGTTTTTGGCATGTGGAACAATGATTAGCAAATCCGTTTCAACCTATATTCAGTTGAATACACTACAGCGACAAGATATTTAATGTTCAAATTGATAAACTTTGTCTTTATGCAAATATTCACTCATTTTGAATTTGATGCCTGCAACACATTCCAAAAAAGCTAGGACAGGGGCATGTTTACCACTGTGTTACATCACCTTTCCTTTTAACAACACTCAATAAGCATTTAGGAACTGAGGACATTGTTGGCGCTTTGTAGGTGGAATTCTTTCCCATTCTTGCTTGATGTATTACTTACCCTTTAGCCTCCAAGGTCGATCTGACACACCATCTGCATGCACCCTCGAGTGGCCAATAATTTTTCAAAGAAAATATTCAGTTTAGATGTCAGAAATTCCAAAGGCTGTAACTTGAAAGTGGTAAGAGATAATGGCTTACTGTAAATGAGAAAAATGTAGAATATGACCCAAATTTTATGATGGGAGTAAATTTACTCATCTAACTTGTGTAATGTGATGACAGCCATATCAGAATACATAACTTTCAGTAAAACTGGACTTTGGCCATACATTATTTCACAAAAGTGAGTACACCCCTCACATTTTTGTAAATACTTTATTGTATCTTTTCATGGGACAACACTGAAGATATGACACTTTGATACAATGTAAAATAGTCAGTGTACAACTTGTATAACAGTGTAAATTTGCTGTCCCCTGAAAATAACTCAACACACAGCCATTAATGTCTAAACCACTGGCAACAAAAGTGAGTACACCCCTAAGTGAAAATGACCAAATTGTGCCCAAAGTGTCAATATTTTGTGTGGCCACCATTATTTTCCAGTACTGCCTTAACTCTCTTGGGCATGGAGTTTACTAGAGCTTCACAGGTTGCCAATGGAATCCTCTTCCACTCCTCCATGATGACATCACGGAGCTGGTGGATGTTAGAGAACTTGTGCTCCTCCACCTTCTGTTTGAAAATGCCCCACAGATGCTCGGTAGGGTTTAGGTCTGGGAACATGCTTGGCCAGTCCATGACCTTTACCCTCAGTTTCTTTAGCAAGGCAGTGGTCGTCTTGGAGGAGTGTTTGGGGTCGTTATGTTGGAATACTGCCCTGCAGCCCAGTTTCCAAAGGGCTGCTTCAGTATGTCACAGTACGTGTTGGCATTCATGGTTCCTTCAATGAAGTGTAGCTCCCCAGTGCCATGACACTGGGGAGCTAAACCATGACACTCCCACCATGATGCTAAACCATGACACTCCCACCACCATGCTTGACTGTAGGCAAGACACACTTGTCTTTGCACTCCTCACCTGTTTGTGGGCTTTCTTGTGCATCATATTCTTTTTTTTCCGCTTGTCCTGTCAGGCAGCTAGGCAAACAGAACAGGGATCTGTCACCCTTATTGTGCCACAACAGATTTACTTTGCCAAGAGGAGCTTATACAGTATCTAACTGTATATTGTATATTGGTGTAAACTCCTCCTGCAATAACTTTTAATACTTTATTTTAATTATTTTACCCATGGAAGACACAACAGGATGGGGAAAAGGGAAAGGAAGTGCATGGAGGGGGGAAAGAGAAGGAAGGGGAACAGACAAAAAAAAAACAAATAAACCAACAACTAAAACAAACAAAAGACAAACTGCTTCTTCCACTGAAGATGTCTCAACACGAGTCTGGTTTCTGCACCTGTTAAAGGAGAGACACTTGTGCGTGTATGTCTGCGTGCATACATATGAGAGCGCACGCAAACTAAATGTGTGCATGTGAGTGGTTTGTTAGGAAACATACGAAGCGGAGGACCGGTCGTAGCAGCTCTCCCCCCAGGAACCCTAAGCAGGCAAGGCAGTGCCACCAACCCCCACAGGGCACAAGCGTCCGATGTGAGCAAGCCCCAGGAAAGGGAGGCATCCGCCCCCGGAGGGATGATCAAGGGAGGCCAGGCTGCTTGGTGGCCAGTGCGGTGAGCCCACACCCCCGGAACCGCCAACCCCCCCCCCCTTCCCCCAGCGGGACCAACGCCCGCCCACGGGCCCCAGGCACCAGGAGGCCAGCGACTCCAACCCCCAGAGCGGAGAGCGGGCCCGTCCCGCGCCACTGCCGCACATCCCAGGGACCCCCCCCATGCCCAAAGAAGTCCCCCCACCCAGGGGAGCCCACATTGCCGAGAAGCACTACCCCCCTTAATCCAGCACCTCCCAACTCGCAGATACACCCCTCCCCACACCTTCACACCCACACGCTCCCATGCGCACCCATATGCACTAACTCCCTCTCACTCACCCGGACCAACCCATTCTCTTTCACTCCTGTACCCATTCAAACTCACCCCTCATTCACCCTTGTTTCACAAGGCAGCTGTGAAGCAGATGCAGTGAGCCTGAACACGCACCAGTGCCCGGCAGTGACCAGGGAGACCACCGGCGCAGGCCACAGAAGCAGACCCCCACCCCTGGTGTCCACCTGAGCGACCAATCAGCAGACCACCGCAATGCCACCCGACATGCAAAGCACCGCACAAAACCGATCCACCATCACCACCTCCATTCATTACCCCCTCACTCTCACTTACGCTCATACTTGTGCATCATGTTTAAAAGGGGTTTCCTTCTGGGACGACAGCCATGCAAACCAATTTGATGCAGTGTGCGGCATATGGTCTGAGCACTGACAGGCTGACCCCCCATCCCTTCAACCTCTGCAGCAATGCTGGCAGCACTCATACCTCTATTTTCAAAAGACAACCTCTGGATATGACGCTGAGCATGCGCACTCAACTTCTTTGGTCGACCATGGCGAGGCCTGTTCTGATTGGAACCTGTCCTGTTAAACCACTGTATGGTCTTGGCCTTTGTGCTGCAGCTCAGTTTCAGGGTGTTGGCAGTCTTCTTATAGCCTAGGCCATCTTTATTTTTTTATTTTTTATTTATTTATTTATTTTAATGGCGCCGGAGGCAGGGCGGCCATACCAGCAGCAACTCTCTCATGTCTTTGTGTTTCTATCAGTTTATTCCCGTAGATAGTGTGTCTCTTATTAACCAGGGCTCTGTAGGAATACTCGGATTAAGACTGGACCAACTTTTTCTCTATTTTAGCCCGGTCTTTCTCTAGTTTTTCTTTTCTTTTTCTCTTCCTCGGGCAATGGAGATCAACAGAGGTGGGGGTGGACGCATTGTTTACACACGTTAACAGCTGATTGCGCTGAGCAGGCCGGCGTCTGGAGCGTTGTGGCCGGCAGTGAAGCCCCTCATCCCGGTTGAGCTGAAGAGGAGACGCCATGGGCGAAGGGCTGGAGCGAAGAGGAGGAGGAGGATGAAGCATAAGCCGGCTGTACCGATGGTCATCACCGTGAATGTGCGATCGCTGGGAAATAAAACAGATGAGCTTACAGTGCTGGTCAGGACGCAAAAGGAGTATCATGAGTGCAGTATCATGTGTTTTACGGAGACGTGATTACACTCACAGATCCCGGACGTAAACGTAGCGATACCTGGCTTCAAGACTATACTGGGGGACAGAGACATGATAAACAGCAGAAAAAAGAGAGGAGGAGGACTGGCACTTCTTGTTAATGAATGGTGGTGTCATCCTGGACATATTTATGTGAAGGAAAAGTGCTGCAGCCCAGACACTGAACTGCTGGCTGAGTATGAGACCTTATTATATGCCGCGAGAAATGAAGTGTGCCTTAATTATTATTGTCTACGTCCCTCCGTCAGCTGATGCAGCGGTGGTCTGTGACGTCATCAGCTCTACTGCAGCCACATTACTGGAGAAGCACCCAGATGTATTCATGGCCACAACGGGTGATTTTAACCATGTCTCAGTGGGAAAAACACTACCAAACTTTCACCGGTTTGTTGACTGTCCCACCAGAGAAAACAAAACACTGGATTTACTGTATGCCAATGTCAGAGATGCATATAGTGCCACAGCTCTACCCCCCATTGGCAAATCAGATCACTGCATGGTCATGTTAACACCCAAGTACTTTCCCCTTGTGCAAAGGCAGCCTGCTTATACACAGACTACAAGGAGGTGGACACAGGAGGCTGCTGATGCACTGCAGGACTGCTTCGAGACAATGGACTGGAGCGTACTCTGTGAACCACCTGGGGTGGACATAGACAATATGACTGACTGCATCACAGAATACATCAGATTCTGTGAAGACATGACCATGCCAGCTCAGACTGTACACTGCTTCTCCAACAACAGACCATGGGTCACGAGCAACCTGAAAGCACTTCTGAATAAAAAGAAGAGAGCTTTTAGGGCTGGAGTCAAGGAGAAGCTGAGGGGAGTGCAGCATGAGCTGAGAGAGATGCTGAGGAGGTGCAAGGACAATTATAGGATGAAGTTGGAAGACAAACTCAGGCAAAACAATGCTAAAGATGTGTGGGAGGGAATGAAACAAATAACTGGGTGCAAGGGGAGAGTGAGGCAGCCATCTGGGAGCCAGGAGAGAGCTAAGGAACTGAATCTGTTTTTTAATAGGTTTAACTCACAGTCTGTCACCGCAGCAACGCAACCAGACCCCCACACATCCCTCCCCACCCACCCTCCTGTGCAGAACCTCTCTCCATCTCCCCCCTCCTCCTCCTCAGGGGCACCAGGACCCTCCCTCACTTCACGGTGACTACAGACCAGGTGGAGAAACAGCCGGAGAGACTCCGTCAGCGGAAGGTGGCGGGCCCTGATGGCATCTCCGCCAGGACCCTGAGGACCTGTGCCAACCAACTAGCTCCGGTATTGAAACACCTGGACAACCTGAGCCTGAGTCTGGAGAGAGTCCCGGTGGAAGACATCCTGCCAGGCTCCTGTCCCCAAGAAGTCATCTCCATCAGACCTGAATGACTATCGCCCAGTTACCCTCACATCTCATGTGATGAAGGTCCTGGAGAGACTGGTCTTAGCCCATCCGAGGCCGCAGGTGAAGACGTGGCTGGACCCTCTGCAGTTTGCCTATCAGCCCCATTTAGGAGTTGAAAATGCTGTCACCTACCTGCTGCAACAAGCACATCTGCACCTGGATGGTGGAAGAGATACTGTGAGAATCACTTTTTTTGATTTCTCCAATGCCTTTAACACCATCCAGCCACTGCTGCTGGGTGAGAAGCTGCGAGTGATGGGGGTTGACAGCTCTGTGATCTCCTGGATTACTGACTGCCTGACAGGCAGACCATAGTTTGTCAGGCTGGGCAATGTCTTGTCTGGAGTGGTGGCTAGTAATATGGGAGCTTCACAGGGGACTGTGCTCTCTCCTTTTCTCTTTACCTTATACACCACTGACTTTCAGTACAACACTGAGTCATGCCACCTGCAGAAATTCTCTGACGACTCAGCTGTTGTGGGGTGTATAAGAGGAGGAGAGGAGGAGGAGTACAGGGCACTGGTAGATAGATTTGTGGAGTGGACGGAACAGAATCACCTGAGGTTGAATGTCAGCAAGACCAGAGAGATGGTGATTGACTTCAGGAAGAGGAAGGCTCCTTCTCAGCCACTGCAGATTAGTGGGGAGGAAGTGGGAGTGGTCGAGGACTACAAATATCTGGGTGTCAGGATCAGCAGCGGGTTGGACTGGAGATCCAACACCGATGCTGCGCACAAGAAGGGGATGAGCAGACTCTACTTCCTGAGAAAGCTGAGATCCTTCAACGTGTGCAGCAGGATGCTGGAGCTTTTCTACCAGACCGTTGTCGCCAGCGCCATCTTCTTTGCTGCGGTCTGTTGGGGTAGCAGTTTCAGGGCCAGAGATACCAACAGACTTGACAAGATTATCAAGAGGCCTGGCTCTGTAATTGGTCTCAGAACGGAGACCTTTGAGACAGGGGTGGAGAGGAGAACACTAAATAAACTGCAGTCCATCATAGACAACCTGATCACCCCCTCCACCACACACTAAACAGACAGCGAAGCACTTTCTCCAGTAGACTACTACAGCTTCGCTGTCGAATGGCCAGGTACAGGAAATCTTTCCTGCCACATGCAATTTCACTGTACAATAATTCACTATGATGTTGTATTCTGGTCATAATAATGCTGCCACACTGCATCTTTACAGCCTAACTGGTACCTCACATTTCACTCTGCTCCTGATAGTCCTTCTTTGTGCAGTGGGATGATTCATGTGTTTATACGGGTCATCATATATTAAGCTATGATGTATATAGGTTTTATAGTCGTGTTAGTTTTACTTTCCACCCTTTGTCATGTGTGTGTTTCTGTTGTTTGATTGTCTACTGTCATGCAGCTGTTACACTGTAATTTCCTAGTTTGGGATCAATAAAGTACATCTATCTATCTGTCTGTCTGTCTGTCTGTCTGTCTGTCTGTAGAGCAACAATTCTTTTTTCAGATCCTCAGAGTTCTTTCCCATGAGGTGCCATGTTGAACTTCCAGTGACCAGTATGAGAGAGTGTGAGAGCAATAACACCAAATTTAACACACCTGCTCCCCATTCTCACCTGAGACTTTGCAACACTAGCAAGTCACATGACACCAGGGAGGGAAAATGGCTAATTGGGCACAATTTGGACATTTTCACTTAGGGGTGTACTCACTGTTGTTGCCAGCGGTTTAGACATTAATGGCTGTGTGTTGAGTTATTTGGAGGGAACAACAAGTTTACACTGTTATACAAGCTGTACACTGACTACTTTACATTGTGTCAAAGTGTCATATTGTCAGTGTTGTCCCCTGAAAAGATATAATAAAATATTTACAAAAATGTGAGGCATGTACTCACTTTTGTGAGATACTGTATGCTCAAATAATAAAGCTGGGATAAGTTTTCTAAAGAAAATTTTAAATATACCAATAATACACACAAATAAATGCACAAGTAATATGAAGGAACCATTATGAGTGAAATGGTTAACGAAGGTAAATTATGCAAACTGCAACATAATGAAAGCATACTGAAAAAAAATCCTTTCAAAACAAAATATTTCAAGATTTTCTCTATTGGATTAAAAAGAAATGTGCTTAATACCACAGATTACACATTTATATTTATCTATTATTCCACTCTCACTGGGGCCAGTTGGTCAGTCTGTGTTGTTCTAAAAACTTTTTCCTTCACATCTGCCACTGTCTTCCACTCACACTCTCTACAGTGGAGTGCATCTGTTTAAGCATATTCCTTCTCGTGATGGAACTATATTTCTGTCATTAGGAGAGGGACGTTCAGATTGACTGTATTAAAATTGCACGGGCATGCAACCTTTGAGGGGACAGCAAATTTAAGATAAGATAAGCCTTTATTAGTCCCACAATGGGGAAATTCCAGGATTGCAACAGCACAGGGATAGCAACACTCAGAGCAACAATCAAGAAGACAAGAAAAATAAGAGCAGCGAATATACATATGTACATATAAATATATAATATATAAACACACAGTGCGGAGCATTGTAGCTAGATGGAATAAACAGCATAACCGTCTACTTAGTTATCCTACATAGTATGAATATGTACCCATACATATTGTCACCCTCCATAGCGACTGATATTGTCCTAGTTGTATATACTGGAGGGGACCATTGTGTAAGTCTATTGCGTCTTTTGCATTCAATACTATTAGGTCGTCACATTTTTTTGCTATCTCTGCAAGCAGCCCTGCTTAGGTTATACAGTCTGACAGCCGTAGGTAGGAAGGACCTGCGAAACCTCTCGGTTGCGCACCTAGGATGATGTAGTCTGCTGCTAAATGAGTTCCTCAGTGCGTTCAGTATGTCCTGCATAGGGTGGGACTCAGACTCCAGCAAAGATGACAGTTTAGCCACCATCCTTCTCTCTCCTATCTCCTCCACTGGGTCAAGGCGCTGCCCCAGGACAGATCTAGCTTTCTTGATCAGTTTGTTCAGTCTCTTCCTATCGGCTGCTGTAATGCCACTGCCCCAGCAGACCACTCCAAAAGTGATGGCTGATGCCACCACTGTGTCGTAGAATGTCTTCAGCAGTGCCCCTTGTACACCAAAAGACCTGAGTCTCCTTACACTGTTATACAAGCTGTACACTGACTACATTGTGTCAAAGCGTCATATCTTCAGTGTTGTCCGATGAAAAGATATAATAAAATATTTACAAAAATGTTTGAAGATGAGGATGAACCCACCAGGCTCTTAGCTCAACAACTTCACAAAAAAGCTGCTTCAAGAATTATTTTGGCAATTAAAACTTCCTCTGGCCCTATTACCTCAGACCATAGGTTTATTTATAATGAGTTTAAAAGTTTTTACTCTATATACACTACCGTTCAAAAGTTTGGGGTCACCCAGACAATTTTGTGTTTTCCATGAAAAGTCACACTTTTATTTACCACCATGAGTTGTAAAATGAATAGAAAATATAGTCAAGACATTGACAAGGTTAGAAATAATGATTTGTATTTGAAATAATAATTTTTTCCTTCAAACTTTGCTTTCGTCAAAGAATCCTCCATTTGCAGCAATTACAGCATTGCAGACCTTTGGCATTCTAGCTGTTAATTTGTTGAGGTAATCTGGAGAATTCTGACGCAATGAGCAAACACATTGTACCATTAGAACACTGGAGTGATAGTTGCTGGAAATGGGCCTCTATACACCTATGTAGATATTGCACCAAAAACCAGACATTTGCAGCTAGAATAGTCATTTACCACATTAGCAATGTATAGAGTTTATTTCTGATTAGTTTAAAGTTATCTTCATTGAAAAAAACAGTGCTTTTCTTTCAAAAATAAGGAAATTTCTAAGTGACCCCAAACTTTTGAACGGTAGTGTACATCTGATTCTCAACGTGACCCAAATCTATTTACTAACTTTTTTAATAATTTGAACATTCCTCAACTTAATCCAGATGATGTTGCATCACTTGAAGAAACAGTCACCCTTGAAACAATAAAAACTTCAATTTTATCTTTGCAGAGTGGGAAGACTGTGGGGCCTGATGGTTTCCCAGCCGAATTCTATAAGAAATTTTGTAACAAGCTTGTGCCTTTCCTACATGCAATGTGTATGGAGTCATTTCAGGTAAAAGTGCTCCCCCCAACTTTATATCAAGCCACCATTTCGCTTTTATTAAAAAAGGATAAAGACCCCCTGTACTGCTCTTCTTATCAACCAATAAGCCTTCTTAATCAGGACTTCAAAATTCTGGCCAAAGCTCTTGGTCAAAGTTTAGAATTAATCCTCCCCTCTGTTATCTCTGACGATCAGACTGGCTTCATCCGTAATAGACAGTTATTTTCTAATGTGCACAGACTACTCAACATTTTACACACTCCCTCTGTGCACTCTGCTCATGAGGCTGTCATTTCACTCAATGCGGAAAAGGCCTTTGACCGTATCGAGTGCGATTACCTCTTCTTCGCATTGGACAAATTTGGCTTTGGCCCTAATTTCATCTCGGAGTGGTTAGCACTGTGGCAACACAGCAACTCACCCTTGGCAGGGGGATCCTTGGTTCGATCCCAGCCCCCAACCAACAGTGATCTGTGTGGAGTTAGCATGTTCTCCCCGTGTCTGCGTGGGTTTGCGCTGGGATTTCTCCGGTTTCCTCCCACATGCCAAAAACATGCAAGTTAGGTTAATTGGCATCAACTGGGGATTCTAAATTGTCCTTAGGTATAACTGTGAGAGTGAAAGGTTGTCTGTCTCTCTGTATTGGCCCTGCAATGGACTGGCGATCTGTCCAGGGTGTACCCTGCCTTTCGCCTAAAGATGCTGGGATAGGCTCCAGCCCCCACCCCCACCCCCACCCCCCGCGACTCAAAAAGGATTAAGCGGAAGAAGATGGATGGATGGGTGGGTTAAGCTGTTATATGCATCACTTATGGCCTCCATTCTTACCAACCAAGTAATGCCTGACCATTTCCACTTACATAGAGGCACGAGACAGGGGTGCCCTCTGAGCCCCCTCTTGTTTGCTATTGCTATAGAAACTCTTGCTATAGCATTGAGACAGCACAATAGGATAGAGGGAATTGTCCGGGGTGATCAGGTGCATACAGTCTCTCTTTATGCGAATGACCTCCTTCTTTTTAACGCAAACCCTACCATGACTCTCACCCATGTCTTTTTGACACTCACTGCTTTTGGAGCCATTTCTGGCTATAAGCTTAGTTTGCAGAAAAGTGAGTATTTCTCTAACTTCTTCCTCCACTCTCCGAATCAATGTACCTTTTAAAATTGTGAAGGATTCTTTCCATTACCTTGGGATAACTATTACTAGGTCATATTCAAAACTTATCCAAGCTAATTTCACTCCCCTTCTTGAACGCTATAAATCTGACTTTGCAAGATGGGCTGCCCTCCCGCTTTCTTTAATTGGCAAACTTAATTCAGTGAAAATGAATACCCTCCCCAAATTTCTTTACCTGTTTCAGTGTCTTTCTGTCTTCATTCCTGGCTCATTTTTTAAACCATTGCGACAATTATCTCTGGTTTTATTTGTGGGGGGGGGGGGGGGGTAGACCAGCAAGGATACGTAAAGAATTTCTTGAGAGGCCTAAACATGGGAGGTCTTTCCTCGCCTAATTTTCAATTCTACTACTGGGCTGCTAATCTGAGTAACATGTCTTTCTGGCTTCTTCCTCCAGATAATACAAGCCGTCCTGCATGGGTTAACATTGAGGCCTCACTGTGTCGTCCCCACTCTCTGGCGGCTCTCCTCGGAGCGTCGCTTCCTCTTCCGGTCTCCATTTCCAAAAAGAACGTGGTGGTGTGGCATTTGTTAAAGATCTTGAGGCAATTTAAATTGACTCTTGGTATACATGGCATTTCTCTATTCTCCCCTATTCTGGATAACCCCTTATTCCCTCCTGCCACTCATTCCTCTTCTTTTTTTAGCTGGGCTGCCAGGGGCATACAGAATCTCCAGCACTTGTACATAGATAATACTTTCGCCAGTTTCACCTAACTTGCAGTGAAATTTAACGTGCCCCGCATTCACTTCTTTCAGTATCTTCAGATAAGGGACCTGGTCAGAAAGAAGTTTCTCAACTTCCCACTCTACCCACCTGAAACTCACTTGGACCATATCATGACCAAGTGCTTGCAGTCTCAGAGGAGGAGGCTTGCTAAAATATATGAATATAGTATTTCAATTAATACACCTTCGATGGCTATCATCAAACAATACTGGGAAGATGAGCTTGATTTTGACATTGAGGATGATATTTGGGACACGGTCCTTAGATGTGTACACTCTTCATCTATTTGTGCATGTCACAGTTTGATCCAGTTTAAAGTATTGCATCATTTCCATTATTCCAAATCTGCCCTAGCTAAAATACATCCAAACACAGACACCCTGTGTGGACAGCGCGGTGGAAGAGTGGTTAGCGCTGTGGCAGCACAGCAACTCAACCTTGGCCGGGGGGTCCTGGGTTCAATCCCAGCCCCCAACCAACAGTGATCTATGTGGAGTTTGCATGTTCTTCCCATGTCTGCATGGGTTTACTCCGGGATTTCTCCGGTTTCCTCCCACATGCCAAAAACATGCAAGTTAGGTTAACTGGCATCAAACTGGGGATTCTAAATTGTCCTTAGGTATGACTGTGAGAGTGAATGGTTGTCTGTCTCTCTGTGTTGGCCCTGCGATGGACTGCTGATCTGTCCAGGGTGTACTCTGCCTCTTGCACAAAAGATGCTGGGATAGGCTCCAGCCTCCCCCCCCCCCCGACCTGAAAAGGATTAAGCGGAAGAAGATGGATGGATGGATGGATGGAGACCCCCTGTGGGATAGATGCAAACTAGTGCCCGCGACCCTTTATCATATGTTTTGGGGATGTTCTGAGCTAGATCATTTCTGGTCCTCATTCTTTAGTTTATTCTCTAGAATATTTAAGAAAAATATCTCCTTCCCTGTTGACTGCTATTTTTGGGGTACCCCCAACAAACACATCTACAACTTTCCAACAGAATAAGGCTCTCGCTTTTACATCCTTACTAGCACGACGATTAATATTGTTGAATTGGAAAAACGCTGCCCCGCCCATCCACTCTCACCTCATTCGTAATATTATGTCTAATCTTAAAGTGGAAAAGATTCGATGCACTGTAAATGATGCCCTCCAGGACTTTCACAGCATTTGGAATGGCTTTATAAATCCTGTGAAGGAGCTGGATGGTCTACAATTAGACTGAAGGACATTCAGCAGTCTGTTTACTCTGATATGCTCTGGTTGACAATATTTTGTGGTGCACATATGTGGGTGTCATATGCTTCACAGGTGTATTGCTGTATGCTTATGGTATTCTTCACGTCTCAGAGGAACAAAAGGTCTGAACCTCCTAGGGGTAACAGGAGGATGTGAAGTCTGGCCTTTTGTATGCAGAGAGATGGCCGTGAGAGATTTTCTGACCACCAGGACTTTAGGTGGAGAAGAGAAGACCTGGAGGGGGAGGCATTGTATTTGGGATTAAGAGGCAATGTGACTGTGTGCTTTGATGTCCTGGGGTATTAAAGGGACAGAGGATGGGGGATTCCTTCTTCTTTCTGTTTTTGGATGTTGGAGATGTGATTGTGAATAAAACTAGTCTTGAGGAATAAACTCAGCCTCGTCCTTCCACACATCTCTACACTGGTGACCCTAAGACGTATCATGAGCGGAGACGAATCTCCCGAGCCAGACTCGTCAGGAGCCAGCCAAACGAATGCAGCCACAGTTCAACTACCGGACTTCTGGCCGAACAATCCGCGCTCCTGGTTTAGCGCAGTCGAGGCACAGTTCCACCTCCGGAGGATTTCGGTGGACACCACAAAGTTCTACCATGTGGTTGCAAAGCTGGACAACCACACAGCCCAGCGGGTGGCGAACCTGATCAACCACCCGCCGGACAGCGACAAGTACAGCACGTTGAAGGCTGCACTCATCCGTTACTTCACCCCCTCAGTGGAGGAGCGAGCAGAGAGGCTCCTGGCGCTGACTGAATTCGAGAGCGACAGACCTGCAGACCTGATGGGGAAGATGTTGAGTTTGAGAGACTCCGAAGATGATAACTTCATCTTCACCCACCTTTTCCTCAGGACCCTACCATCAGCGGTGAGAGTGACCCTGGCCAGTTCACCACTGTTGGCCCGACGAGACTACCACGAGCTGGGCCAGAAGGCGCAACGACTCGTCGATGCCAATAAACGGTGCGCGGCTACGGCTGCAGCAGCAGAGCTAGGCGCAACGTCCGGAGATGGCAGGGGGCCAGAGGCTGCAGCACCAGACTCACCGACGACGGCGGTGACAGGGGCCAGGAAACACAGAGCAGACGACATCCTATGCTTCTACCATCGCCACTTTGCAGAGAGGGCACGCAAGTGCATTCCACCGTGCCATTTTAGGCGCTCGGGAAACGCCAAGACCGGGGGTCGGTAGCAGCTGCGGCCCTCGGAGAGGAGAACAAGCTGCTCTACTTGAGGGATGCGCACTCGGGGAGGCATTTCCTCGTGGACACGGGCTCCCAGCTGAGTTTCATCACACCTTCCTACGCTGACCGGCTGGCGCCTTCCAGTGGTCCCCTGGTGTCAGCAGCGAATGGCTCGGCGATTAAGACCTTCGGTGAGAGGACTCTGCTTCTGTCTTTACACGGCCGTACATTCGAGTGGACTTTCGTCAGAGCGGCAGTCAATTTCAACATGTTAGGGGCTGATTTTTTGTGCTCACAAAGGTTTGTTGGTCGATCTCGCTAACAGACGCCTGGTTAATGCACTCTCTTTTCATTCTATTCCCTGTACAGCTCGAGTGGCCCCGCCGACAGAACAAGCCAACGTCACAGCTGCAGGTGTTAAGTTCCACACACTTCTCACTCAGTTCCCAGCACTCACGGTTCCAACATTTTCGGCGGCCGTGGCTAAAAACGGGGTGGAACATTTCATTACTACCACCAGACCGCCCGTTTTCGCAAAAGCTCGGCGCTTGGATTCAGCTAAACTGACCATAGCGCGCGAGGAGTTCGCCAACCTGGAAAGGTTGGGCATCATCAGGCGTTCGAAGAGCCCATGGGCTTCACCGCTTCACATGGTCCCGAAAGCTGATGGCTCGTGGCGGCCTTGCGGCGATTTCCGCAGGCTGAACAACGCTACAGCGCACGACCGCTACCCGATCCCGCACATCCAAGATTTTTCAGTTCATTTGGCGGGGGCGCGCATTTTTTCTAAAATAGACTTGGTACGCGGTTACCACCAGGTCCCAGTGCGTGCTGAGGACATACCCAAAACAGCAGTAATAACTCCTTTTGGGCTTTTCGAGTTTTTGCGCATACCGTTTGGGCTTAAAGGCACGGCGCAGACATTCCAACGCATGATGGACGCGGTTTTGCGTGATCTCCCTTTCGTGTTCGTCTACCTAGATGACATATTGGTAGCCAGCGCGTCCGAAGACGAACACGAAAACCACCTCACGGCAGTTTTCCGGAGGTTGGCAGAGCACGGGTTAATAATTAACCCAGCGAAGTGTCAGTTCGGGGTGATGCAGATTGATTTTTTGGGGCATCGCGTCTCCCCAGAGGGAGCGGTCCCTCTGCCTGACAAAGTGCGCGCAGTAACGAATTTTCCCCAGCCACAAACGGTCAAAGCGTTACGGGAGTTTTTGGGAATGGTGAATTTTTATAACCGTTTCCTCCCCCGCACAGCGCAGCTCATGCAACCACTGTATGCTGCACTAAAAAACCAAAAACCCACAAATAAAGTCAAATGGTCTCCCGAGCGAGAGCGCGCATTTTCTGAAGTCAAAACAGCCCTGGCAAACGCTGCGTTGTTAGCACATCCAGTCCCAGTGGCCCGCATGGCGCTCACTACTGATGCGTCAGATGTGGCCATAGGGGCGGTCGTGGAACAGTATGTAGCCGGAGCCTGGCAACCGCTCACCTTTTTCAGTAAGACTCTGCGCGACAGCGAACGAAAATACAGCGCATTCGACAGGGAGTTGTTAGCTCTCCACTTGGCCATTCGCCACTTCCAGTTCTGGCTGGAAGGACGCCGTTTCACCGCGTTCGTTGACCACAAGCCGCTGACTTTCGCGATGGCCAAGATTTCAGAACCTTGGTCGGGCCGGCAGCAGAGACAGCTGGCCGCGATATCGGAGTTTACTACCGATATCCAGCATGTTGCGGGTAAACTTAATGTAGTGGCGGACTGCCTCTCGCGCGCCGTGGGGGCTCCAGTCCGCGTGGAGGTAGACCCTGCAGCCATGGGCGCGGAGCGGGTTAGCAACGCGGAAGTGCGCGCGGCCCCGGTCCGTGTGGGGATAGATTATGCAGCCATGGGCGCGGAGCAGGCTAGCGACGCGGATGTGCGCGCGCTCCAGTCTGGACCAACAGGATTAAGGCTGGAGAACAGGGTGCTCCAAGACGGTATGCCCCCCTAATCTGCGATGTCTCCATTGGGCGGCCGCGTCCGGTGGTTCTAGCCACGTGGCGCCGCCGCGTTTTTGACTTGATCCATTCTCTGGCGCACCCGGGGGTGCGGCGTCGGTCAAAATGGTGGGAGAGAAATTTGTATGGCCGAGCCTGCGCAAGCAAGCTAGAGAGTGGGTGGCAGCCTGCATAGCTTGTCAGCGGGCCAAGGTTCATAGACACACGAGAGCTCCCCTGGAGCCGTTTCACATCCCAGCTAAAAGGTTTGATCATGTCCACGTGGACCTCGTAGGCCCCCTCCCGCCTTCACAAGGGTGCACACATCTTCTGACAATGGTTGACCGCACCACGCGCTGGCCGGAAGTGGTTCCGCTGTCATCAACCACAGCCGAGGAGGTAGCACGCGCATTTTTAACGGCATGGGTAGCGCGTTTTGGAGTCCCGTCGGACATTACGTCCAACAGAGGCCCGCAATTTGTTTCCGAACTTTGGTCAGCGATGGCCCGCAGCCTGGGGCCAACGATCCACCGCACGACCGCGTACAACCCGCAGGCTAACGGGTTATGCGAACGTTTTCACAGGTCACTGAAGGCGGCTCTTAGAGCGTCGCTTACGGATGCAAATTGGGTGGACAAGCTACCATGGGTTTTATTGGGGTTGCGTTCTGCACCTAAAGAGGATTTAGAAGCCTCCCCAGCTGAGCTAGTTTTCGCACAGCCACTTCGGCTGCCCGGGGAATTTCTTCCAGATAATCCAACGCCAGAGTGCTCCCCGGCTCAGCGGTTACAGAATAGCACGGGCCCGAGCACGCTACCTGGCCCCGTTCACCACAGTTTTCCGCGTGTTTTTGTGCCTAAGGCTTTAAAAAATGCGGAGTTTGTTTTTGTCAGACATGATGCCCATCGTCCGCCTTTACGCCCACCTTATGACGGACCATATAGAGTGCTGGAAAAAGGAGAGAAGCATTTTTTGCTAGATTTGGGGGGCAGAAAAGAAATGATTGGCATTAACAGGCTCAAACCCACTTTTGTGGTAGCTGACGAAGTTGTGCAGTTGGCTAAGGCTCCTTGGCGCGGCAGACCCCCTAGAGAGCATTCCCCAGAACACCCACAGAGATTGACTAACAGTTCTCATCCTCAGGCAGCAGCTCCACAGCAGGAAGACGCCGCGGGGGTGGTACAGCCTGCTTACAGTAAATACGGGAGAAGGCTGAGACCCAAGCGGCACGTGGACTGATATGTAGTGATTTTATTATGACATGCAATCTGTGGTTATGTTGTTCCATCTTAGACGTTTCGGGGGGTCATGTGGTGCATATATGTGGGTGTCATATTCTTCACAGGTGTATTGCTGTATGCTTATGGTATTCTTCACGTCTCAGAGGAACAAAAGGTCTGAACCTCCTAGGGGTAACAGGAGGATGTGAAGTCTGGCCTTTTGTATGCAGAGAGATGGCCGTGAGAGCTTTCCTGACCACCAGGACTTTAGGTGGAGAAGAGAAGACCTGGAGGGGGAGGCATTGTATTTGGGATTAAGAGACAATGTGACTGTGTGCTTTGATGTCCTGGGGTATTAAAGGGACAGAGGATGGGGGATTCCTTCCCCTTTCTGTTTTTGGATGTTGGAGATGTGATTGTGAATAAAACTGGTCTTTGTAGCTCATGTATTTTTACCTACATATGTATAAGCACTATGGGATGCTTGAGATTGCATGTGTGGATTGACCTCACGTCTTGGATGGAACAATATGTCTGGACCGCCTGTGGATAACAGCAAGAAGACGGAGGTACGGCGATAAGGAGCTGAAAAGACTTCCTGACCTCCTGGGGGCCAGGCGGAGGACTGAAGGACGCGGGGGGAGAGTTATTGTCAATAGGGGGTTTTGACGGTGATATGTGATTCTTCCTTTGTTCTGAGATGTATAAATAAGAAGGTTTTGACTCAGCTCTCTCTCTTCTGTTCTTGAGAGATAGCTGGGGATGTGATCGCAACAATAAAACCTGAGTTAAGAAATAATTCAGCCTTGTTATTTCACGCTCCCCACATTGGTGACCAAGAGACGTGAGAATGCATAGAAGGGATTCTCCTGATGCAGACTCGTCGGAGCCTGCCCAAGCGAGCGCCGTCTCCATTAAACTGCTAGAATTCTGGCAGGACAACCCGGACTCGTGGTTCCTTCAGGCTGAGGCACAGTTCACGCTCGCAGGAATAACGGCGGATGACACTAAGTTTTACCACGTCATCGCAAGGCTCGACAACCGCACAGCTCGATGCGTGCGGAGTCTGGTACAGCAGCCACCCGCTGACAACAAATACGGCAAGTTGAAGGCTGCCCTCACCGAGTGTTTCACACCCTCAGCTGAAGAGAGGGCTAGGAGGCTGCTGGCTATGCACGGCCAGGGAGGGCGCAGGCCAGTCGCCCTGATGGAAGACATGCTGCAGCTGAGGGAATCGGACAACGATAATTTCCTATTTATGCACATTTTCCTAAGTAACCTCCCGTCGCACATGAGAGGGACCCTCTCCGGCATGCCTTGTGTGACCCAGCGGGACTTCCGTGCGCTGGCCCGAGAGGCGCAGCGGCTCCTCAACTCCTGCGGCGAGCAGACGGCCACAGCAGCAGCGGCAGACCTAGGTGCGGCGACCCGAGGCAACGAAGAGCCAGAGACAGCGGAGCCAGCCCCACCAACAATGGCAGCGACGCTGCCCCGGCGCAGCGGAGGAGATGGCCTCTGTTATTATCACCGGCGTTTCGCAGCGAAGGCACACAGGTGTGTGCCGCTGTGCAACTACAAGAGCTCGGGAAACTCCAGGACCGGGACCCGTTAGCAGCTTCGGCTCTCGGTGAAAGAAATAAGCTGCTGTACATCACAGATGCGAGCTCTGGGCGGCACTTTCTCGTAGACACCGGAGCCCAAGTGAGTTTCATCATCCCGACCTATGCTGACCGGTTGGCTGGCCCCCGTGGTGACGGGGCAACGGCAGCAAACAGCTTGAGCATCAACACCTACGGAGAAAGGACTTTGTTTCTGTCCTTGCACGGCCGCACTTATGAATGGACTTTTATCATAGCGGCAATGAGCTTCAATATGTTAGGTGCCGATTTTCTGTGCTCGCATGGTTTGTTAGTTGATCTTGCCAACAGACGCTTAGTCAATGCACTATCTTTCTGTTCTATTCCTTGTGCAGCTCGAGTGTCCCCACCACCGGTGCAGACCAACGTCGCCACAGCAGGCGGTAAGTTTAACACACTCCTCACCTAGTTTCCAGTGCTCACGGTTCCTACTTTTTCGGCAACAGTTGCGAAACACGGGGTGGAGCATTTTATCACTACAGCGGGCCACCCCGTCTTCATGAAAGCTCGGCGTTTGGATGCTGCTAAGCTTTCCATAGCGCGCGAGGAGTTCGCCAGCCTGGAAAGACTGGGCATTATTCGTCGTTCGAAAAGCCCATGGGCTTCGCCACTGCATATGGTCCCTAAAGCTGACGGCTCCTGGAGACCTTGCGGCAATTACCGTAGACTAAACAACGCCACAGCGCATGACCGCTACCCAATCCCACACATTCAGGATTTTTCGGTGCACCTAGCGGGGGCGCGCATTTTTTCTAAAATAGACCTGGTTCGCGGCTACCATCAGGTTCCAGTCCGGCCTGAGGACATTCCTAAAACAGCGGTAATAACCCCTTTTGGACTTTTTGAGTTTTTGAGCATGCCATTTGGTCTTAAAGGCGCCGCACAAACATTCCAACGTATGATGGATGCCGTGTTACGCGATCTCCCTTTTGTGTTCGTCTACCTCGATGACATTTTAGTCGCCAGTACTTCAGAAGAGGAACACGAAAAACACCTCACTGCGGTTTTTCAGAGGTTGGGAGAGCACGGGTTAATAATTAATCCAGCCAAGTGCCAGTTTGGCGTGGCGCAGATCGATTTTTTGGGGCACCGCGTCTCCCCAGAAGGGGCAATCCCGCTACCGGATAAGGTGCGCGCAGTGGCAGATTTTCCCCGACCACAAACAG
This sequence comes from Pholidichthys leucotaenia, assembly GCA_020510985.1. Lineage (NCBI taxonomy): Eukaryota > Metazoa > Chordata > Actinopteri > Cichliformes > Pholidichthyidae > Pholidichthys > Pholidichthys leucotaenia. Next base: position 110,334,191 of record CM035843.1, on the reverse strand, counting down.
TCAAATCATTGCAGGAGTTTTTAGGAATGATAAATTTTTATAACCGATTCCTACCCCACGCAGCGCAACTCATGCAACCATTATACGCCGCGCTCAAAAAACAAAAACCCTCCAATCCTATTGAGTGGTCCCCGGAGCGGAAGCGCGCATTTGCGGAGGTAAAAAAAAGCCCTGGCTGACGCCACGCTTCTGGCTCACCCAGATCCATCGGCCCACATAGCGCTCACCACCGACGCATCAGATTTAGCCATAGGGGCGGTCGTGGAACAGCAGGTTGCCGGGGTTTGGCAGCCGCTGGCATTTTTCAGCAGATCCTTGAACGAAGCCGAGTGGAAATACAGCACGTTTGACAGGGAGCTGTTAGCGCTCCATTTGGCTGTCCGCCATTTCCAGTTTTGGCTGGAAGGTCGGCGTTTCACCGCTTTTGTCGACCATAAGCCGCTCACTTTTGCAATGTCCAAAATTTCAGAACCTTGGTCGGGCCGGCAACAGAGGCAGCTGGCCGCAATTTTGGAGTTTACCACCGATATTCAGCACGTAGCGGGTAAACTCAACGTAGTGGCAGACTGCCTCTCTCGCGCGGTCACAGCACCGGTGCGCGCGGAGGCAGATTATACTACCGCAGCCGTAGGGCAAAATGACAGCGCGGAAGCCCACGCGGCCCCAGTTCACGTGGGGATAGATTACGCAGCCATGGCAACGGAACAGGGTGGAGATGCAGATATGCGCGCGCTCCAGTCTGGACCAACAGGGTTAAGGCTGGAGAGCAGGTATTTGCAAACCGGTATGCCCCCCCTAATCTGCGATGTATCGACTGGGCGACCGCGCCCGGTAGTCCCGGCCGCGTGGCACCGCCGCGTTTTTGACTCGGTTCACTCCCTGGCGCACCCGGGAGTGCGCGCTTCTGTGAAAATGGTAGCGGAGAAGTTTGTTTGGCCGAGCCTGCGCAAGCACGTGAAAGAGTGGACAAGGACCTGCATGGCTTGCCAGCGGGCCAAAATTCACAAGCACATGAAAGCTCCCTTAGAACCGTTCCACATTCCGGCCAAGAGATTCGATCACGTGCATGTCGACCTCGTGGGCCCCCTACCGTCGTCGCAGGGGTTCACACATCTTTTGACAATGGTGGACCGAACCACACGTTGGCCGGAAGTGGTCCCACTGGCATCGACCACAGCTGCAGAGGTGTCTCGCGCTTTTTTGAAGGCCTGGGTAGCGCGTTTCGGAGTTCCGTCGGATATTATGTCCGACAGAGGGCCTCAATTTGTCTCTGAGCTCTGGTCAGCGATGGCCAGCAGCTTAGGAGCAAAAATTCATCGCACTACCGCTTATCACCCCCAGGCTAATGGTTTATGCGAGCGTTTTCATAGGTCTTTGAAGGCAGCCCTCAGAGCGTTGCTTACGGATGCAGATTGGGTAAACAAACTACCATGGGTTTTATTGGGGTTGCGTTCTGCGCCCAAAGAGGATTTAAATGCCTCCCCAGCCGAGTTAGTTTTTGCATAACCTCTCAGGCTGCCCGGTGAGTTCCTACCAGAGCATCCAGAGCCGGGGCGCCCCCCGGCTCTGGGGCCGCTGATCGGCACGGGAGCAGACATGCTCCCGGGCCCCGTTCATCACACTTTTCCGCGCGTTTTTGTTCCCAAAGCTTTGAAAAATGCCGAGTTCGTTTTTGTCAGGCACGAGGCTCTGAGACCGACCCTCCGCCCGCCATATGATGGTCCATATAGGGTGCTGGAAACAGGTGATAAGCATTTTGTGCTAGATTTGGGAGACAGGAAAGAGACAGTTAGTATTGACAGACTAAAGCCTGCTTTTGTGATGAACGACAAATCTGTACGGGTGGCGAGGGCACCTTGACGTGGCAGATGCCCCAGGGAACACGTCCCTGAGTCCCCGCAGGGATCAAATAACCACTGTCTTCCTCAGTCAGCAGATTCTTTGCAGGACAGCGCCGCAGGGACAGCGAGACCTGCTTACAGCAGATTCGGAAGACGTCTGAAACCCAGACAGCGTGCAGACTGATTTTTGATGGGATCATGTGGTATAGACTATGCTATTGATGTTATCATGTTTTGTGAACTCTGATATATTGTCCATTCTTCGACGTTTGGGGGGGGGGGGGTTATGTAGCTCATGTATTTTTACCTACATATGTATAAGCACTATGGGATGCTTGAGATTGCATGTGTGGATTGACCTCACGTCTTGGATGGAACAATATGTCTGGACCGCCTGTGGATAACAGCAAGAAGACGGAGGTACGGCGATAAGGAGCTGAAAAGACTTCCTGACCTTCTGGGGGCCAGGCAGAGGACTGAAGGACGCGGCGGGAGAGTTATTGTCAATAGGGGGTTTTGACGGTGATATGTGATTCTTCCTTTGTTCTGAGATGTATAAATAAGAAGGTTTTGGCTCAGCTCTCTCTCTTCTGTTCTTGAGAGATAGCTGGGGATGTGATCGCAACAATAAAACCTGAATTAAGAAATAATTCAGCCTTGTTATTTCACGCTCCCCACAGTCTTGAGGAATAAACTCAGCTTTGTCCTTCCACACATCTCTACAATTTCACCTTTATCCATGCAACTGGCGACCCCCCCCCCCCCATGCGGTCTGTTCTTACGTGGTGTTTATTGTTTTTATGAATGAGTGGTGTGTACAGGGGGTTTGTTTTTTGTCATTATTTTTTTCCTGTTTTTTTTTCTTTAATTTTATTATTTTTCTCTTGTCTTTCTTGTTTAGCGTTTACCACTGTTTGGGGTGTTGATACATTGTGGATTCTCTGTTTTACATTCAGGCTGTGTCTTTGTCATATGAATGTATAGTACTAATTCTGTATGTACAGTCAAGAAAATTCAATAAAAAAAACTTTTAAAAAATTACAAAAACGTGTACTCACTTTTGTGAGATACTGTATTTACATAGAGGATTTTGTTTTGTTTTGTTTTTTATCTTATCCTCAAAATATATGAACCAGAAAATCGGTAGAATGTAAACAAACTGATAAAAACATCAGACCTACCGCACGTCGTGCATCTCCACGTGTCCATTTGCTCATCCTGGTTCCTTATTTTGTCTTCTGCCGGTCATTTTCGCTTTCCCTCCCACGTCCAGAAACTCTCACATTTATCTTCTGCTTATTCTACCCTGACTTTGGTTATGCAACACTGCAGAGCCAGCAATATTCTCCTCTGTCATGTGTAGCTTCGTCGACGGCAGACGAAAGGTGTACATGTGCCGGTCCATCTTGCACTGTCACAGAAGGTAAACGTTACCCTTCAGAATTGTCCTCAGAAGCTAAACAATCCCTTTTAGAATCATAGTAAAATTTGGAGCAAATGCTTCCTCCCGAACAACTGTTTGAACATCTCTGCTTCTGCGCTTCTGGTTTGAAGAGGTTCTGGGCGGATGTGGGCCCAGTCCTCCAAAGTAAGGGGGTGCTAGGACTTACGCTATACGTATCTGCCATCGAGCGATGTGAAGTGATTAGTACATGTGGGATTTTGGACTTTTTTTTTTTTTTTAATAAAAAAATGTGACAGGTTAATAATTGTGACATTTTAGTCAAGAGGGTTGCATCATGTAAAATTACTGGCAGGTAAAGAGTTAAGTTGCTCAACAGTCCAGGGTCTCCATTGGCGTATTTGCACTTCATAATGCACCACATATTTTTAATGGGAGACAGCAGGGCTGTTTCCTGGGTTTTATGGGCCCTGTGCAATTTTGTTTGTGCCCCTTCCCCCACACATTTACGTTTGTTTGCGAATATAGATTTCTTGACAGCACACACCACATGGAGTATGTATGTGAGTAGTTTATTGCAGAATACTTTTTATGCCTTCTTGAGTATTTTTTTTAAGAAAAACCTGTACTTTTAGTCAAATGTATCTGGTTGTATTCAGTTATTTTTAATTTCATTGATTTAAAAACTGGTTTAATAATTTATTCTCACCAGAAATGACTGCATCTTGAGTCATTTTAGCAAGTCTGTAATCTTATTTCATTGAGACCGGTGATGATATTGTTCTTCTGTTTGGCTTGGCAAAGGAATGAGGGAAAGTTACAAAATTATGAGGAAAAACACTGCAAATGTATGAGTAAAAAGTTGCAAAGTTATAAGGAAAAAAGTCACAAAAAATGGTCACAAGTTTATTAGGAAAAAAAAAAAAAAATGTCTGAAATGCATGAGAAAAAAACATGACAAATTTACAAGAAAAGGGACAACAAATTTAAAATTAAAGGCCTCCAATGTAGAGAAAAATCCTCACAAATTTATGAAGAAAAATCACTGAGGAAAAATATTGCAAATTTATGAGTATAAAGATGCAAATATACATTGTGAAAATCATAAATGTACATGAGAAAAAAGTCCAAATCCACAAGAACAGGATCCTAAATGTCTGAGTAAGAAATTTATGAGAAGAGTTACGAAAAAAAGAACTCACAAATTTGCAGGTGTCCTTACTCACTGAAATAACTTTTTAAATAGGTCCTCTGTTTCTCAAGTATTTTTTTTTTTTTTGGTGGCTAATTATACTTGTACTTTTACTTTAATTGGATGTTTAAATACCCTAAATACCCTGCCTCTCGCTCAAAGACCCTGGGATAGGCTCCACCCCCTTCTTCCCCCGCGATCCGAAAAGTATTACGCGGTAGAAGATGGATGGATAAATAAACGTGTGAGGTGCCCAAAAGTTTCATTTTGTTTAAATATATGGTATTTAAAAAACAGAGTAGCAGTGGCAGACTCAGATATGGGCCATGTGGGCAAGTGCCCGGGGCGCCATTCTTTTGAGGGTGCCATGAGAATCAAGAATAAAATTATTAATAAAAAATTCATAATTATGTGTGCCGAGCATGTATTTGTGACAAATGGGCTCCCTCTACAGGCGGGATGCTGGCGCCTTCTGGCTGCGGGTGGCAGGCTTCACAGATCAAACTCCAGTATGGCCTGTTCAAAGCGCAGCAAAGGAAGAAAAAAAAAACTTAAAAGTAGTTTTTTTTTTCTTAAATTATGCAGCGGTTTGAACTTTAAAACACTGAGCCCTAAAACAGCAACATTTGGTTATCACAGCTTATGTTATATAACATAATTGTTCTCCAAGTCCGAGTCCATGGTCCTAAGCCGGAAAAAGGTGGATTGTCCTCTCTGGGTTGGGGACAGGCTCCTGCCCCAAGTGGAAGAGGTGTTATTCACGAGTGAGGGGAGAATGGCGCAAGAGATTGACAGACGGATCGGAGCAGCATCTGCAGTGATGCGGACGTTGTACTGGTCTGTTGTGGTGAAGAGGGAGCTAAGCTCTAAGGCAAAGCTGTCGATTTACCAGTCAATCTACTTTCCTACCCTCACCTATGGTCATGAGCTTTGGGTAATGACCAAAAGAACGAGATCATGGATACAAGCGGCTGAAATGCGCTTTCTTTGTAGGATTGCTGGACCCACCCTTAGAGGTAGGGTGAGGAGCTCAGTCATCCGGGAGAGGCTCAGAGTAGAACCGCTGCTCCTCCACATTGAAAGGAGCCAGTTGAGGTGGTATGGGGCTCTGATCAGGATGCCTCCTTGACGCCTCCCACTTGAAGCGTTTCGGGCACGTCCCCTCTGTGAGGAGACCCCGGGGCAGACCCAGGACTCACTGGAGAGACGATGTCTCCCAGCTGGTCTGGGAATGCCTTGGTATCCTCTCTGAAGAGCTGGAGCAGGTGGCTGGGGAGAAAGAAGTCTGGGCTTCTCTGCTTGAATTGCTGCTTCTGTGACCCAGACCTCCAGAAAAGCAGTAGAAGATGGATGGATGGATGTTCTCCAATGTGTTGTAGTCGGCTTCAGTTTAGCGGCCACATGAGTTAATTTCAGGGCTGTGCAGAGACCATTTGAGAGGCAGCGGCACAAATTAACAAAAAGGGCACCTGGAATGAGATTTGTTAAAAATATGTCAGCTTTATATGTCAGTTGGTGTCACGAACCGAGCCGGTGTTGTCCGTTAGGCTTGGTTCTGACAGTTCTCTGTGGCTCAGGTATCAATATATTTGTGTATTGTGTTATATTTTGTGTTCTTGTTGCTTGTATGTCACTTGTTCTGTTTTCCGTGCCTGTAGCCGCTGTTCTGGCCGGCAGCTGCTAGGCAGCCTCTTTGACCTACATTCGTGTGGGCGTTGTCTGCCTCGTTGTTAATAAATGTGTTGTGGTGTAACCCTGCGAGTAAATCCATTCTTCCTCCTCACTCCTCGATGCGCTGCGCAAAAGCGCACAAGGAGGGTTGTGACAAGTTGGTATCTATTTTATTTTAATAACTATACACTCATGGACATATTTAATACTCCACAGATTTTTACAAAGTATCAACTGCCACAGAGACCACAGTCTTCAAAGGCTCATTAACGGTTTATGAGAAAACAGAACTGATTACTGAAGTAAACTGATAAAGGTAATAAACAGCTTATGGTGTTTACATGCACTGAGTAAATGGTTTACTGGGCAAATAAACTAGGTGTGTTAATCTGTTTTCTCATAAACCGTTAATGAGTCTTTGACCCTGTTTACATAGTCACGAGTAAACCGATTACTGGAGTAAACCGATAAAGGTAATCGGATTACTCTGTTTACATGACAGTTTGAATAATCAGGTAACTCCAGAAAGCTGATTGCAATCGGTTTACTCGTGACCATGTTAACAGGGTCATTAATTACGTAAAGGTCAATGACCAAAAAATAAATAAATAAATAATGGGCAGCTTCCATTTAAAAATAATTCTCTTCAAAATTAAAACAACTTTGCAAGAATCTGAAAAAAAGCTTTTCTTTCAATAAATAAACAATTAAAACTTCATTTAAGTGACTAAATCATTGCAAAAAAATTAAAAAGGCCATTCGCCTAGTCAGCAAAATGAGCCCAAACCATCTCCTCTGTTAAACTACCCCCCTCCATCTCCACAAAGACTGCAAGGATAGTTTATACAGGACAACGTAGTACAGGTGCATCTCAGTAAATTAAAATGCCATTGAAAAGTTGATATATTTAAGTAACTCAGTTAAAAAAACGAAAGTCATACAGTATATTATATAGATTCATTACATACAGAGTGATATATTTCAAGTGTTTATTTCTTTTTAATGTTGATGGTTATGGCTTATAGCCCATGAAAACCCCAAATTCAGTTTCTCAAAAAATTAGAAGATTACGTATAATTAATTAAAAAATGGATTTTTAATAGAAATATTGGCTGACTGAGAAGTATGTCCATGCACATACACACTCATTACTTGGTCAGGGCTACTTTTGCATGAATTACTACATACAGTGGGGAAAAAAAGTATTTAGTCAGCCACCAATTGTGCAAGTTCTCCCACTTAAAAGATGAGAGAGGTCTCCAGTTTTCATCATAGGTATACCTCAACTATGAGAGACAAAATGAGAAAAAACAAATCCAGAAAATTACATTGAAGGATTTTTAATGAATTAATTGGTAAATTCCTCGGTAAAATAAGTATTTGGTCAATAACAAAAGTTCATCTCAATACTTTGTTGTATACCCTTTGTTGGCAATGACAGAGGTCAAACGTTTTCTGTAAGTCTTCACAAGGTTTTCACACACTGTTGCTGGTATTTTGGCCCATTCCTCCATGCAGATCTCCTCTAGAGCAGTGATGTTTTGGGGCTGTCGCTGGGCAACATGGACTTTCAACTCCCTCCAAAGATTTTCTATGGGGTTGAGATCTGGAGACTGGCTAGGCCACTCCAGGACCTTGAAATCCTTCTTACAAAGCCACTCCTTCGTTGCCCGGGCGGTGTGTTTGGGATCATTGTCATGCTGAAAGACCCAGCCACGTTTCATCTTCAATACCCTTGCTGATGGAAGGAGGTTTTCACTCAAAATCTCACGATACATGGCCCCATTCATTCTTTCCTTTACACGGATCAGTCGTCCTGGTCCCTTTGCAGAAAAACAGCCCCAAAGTATAATGTTTTCACCCCCATGCTTCACAGTAGGTATGGTGTTCTTTCTCCTCCAAACACGACAAGTTGAGTTTTTACCAAAAAATTCTGTTTTGGTTTCATCTGACCGTATGACATTCTCCTAATCCTCTTCTGGATCATCCAAATGCTCTCTAGCAAACTTCAGACGGGCCTGGACATGTACTGGCTTAAGCAGGGGGACACGTCTGGCACTGCACGATTTGAGTCCCTGGCGGCGTAGTGTGTTACTGATGTAGCTTTTGCTACTTTGGTCCCAGCTCTCTGCAGGTCATTCACTAGGTCCCCCCGTGTGGTTCTGGGATTTTTGCTCACCGTTCTCATGATCATTTTGACCTCACGGGGTGAGATCTTGCGTGGAGCCCCAGATCGAGGGAGATTATCAGTGGTCTTGTATGTCTTCCATTTTCTAATAATTGCTCCCATAGTTGATTTCTTCACACCAAGCTGCTTACCTATTGCAGATCCAGTCTTCCCAGCCTGGTGCAGGTCTACAATTTTGTTTCTGGTGTCCTTTGACAGCTCTTTGGTCTTGGCCATAGTGAAGTTTGGAGTCTGACTGTTTGAGGTTGTGGACAGGTGTCTTTTATACTGATAATGAGTTCAAACAGGTGCCATTAATACAGGTAATGAGTGGAGGACAGAGGAGCCTCTTAAAGAAGAAGTTACAGGTCTGTGAGAGCCAGAAATCTTGCTTGTTTATAGGTGACCAAATACTTATTTTCCACTATAATTTGCAAATAAATTCTTTAAAAATCAGACAATGTGACTTTCTGGATTTTTTTTTTCCTCATTTTGTCTCTCATAGTTGAGGTATATCTATGATGAAAATTGGAGACCTCTCTCATCTTTTAAGTGGGAGAACTTGCACAGTTGGTGGCTGACTAAATACTTTTTTGCCCCACTGTAAGTGGGGTGGCTGTGGCGCAGGTGTAGTGTGGCCAACTACTGATCGGAGGGTCAAGGGTTTGATCCCCACTCTGTCTGCAGTCTGCATGTTGAAGTGTCCTTGAGCAAGACACTAAACCCCCAGTTGCTCCTGGTGGGTCAGGCTAGCACTGGTGCATGGCAGCGCTACCACCATCAGTGTGTAAATGTGTGTGTGAATGGGTAAATAGCGGGATCTGGAAAGCACTTTGGTCATCTAGAGATGAGAAAAAGGAATATATAAGTGAACGCCATTTACCAACAATGCGGGATGTCACGGAGGTGATCAGCCTGTGGCACTGCTGAGGTGTTATCGAGGCCCAGGTTGCTTTGATAATGGCCTTCAGCTCGTCTGCATTGTTGGCTTTGGTGTCTCTCTTATTCCTCTTGACAATACACCATAGATTATGGGGTTTAGGTCAAGAGGGTTTGCTGGCCAATCAAGCTCAGTGATATCATGGTCATTAAACCAGGTTTTGGTACTTTTGGCAGTGTGGGCAGGTGCCAAGTCCTGCTGGAAAATGAAACCAGCATCTCCATAAAGCTTGTCAGTAGAGGGAAGCATGAAATGCTCTAAAATTTCCCAGTAGACGGCTGTGCTGACTTTGAATTAAAAAAAAAAGAGAAAGAAATTTAAATTAATTTTATGTAATATTCTATTTTTTTGAGAAATTGAATTTGGGGTTTTCATTAGCTGTAAGCCATAACCATCTAAATTTAAAAAATAAACACTTGAAATATATCACTGTGTGTAATGAATCTAGTTTTATTTTTTTATTGAATTACTGAAATAAATCAACTTTTTGATGACATTCTAATTTATTGAGATGCACATATCAGTGAGAGGATAGGTGCAAATGTACAAGAAAATCATGAAAATGTGAGGAAAAAAAGGTGAAACATGGCAAAAGTTTAAAAAGTAATAAACTTGGAAGGAAAAAGTTGCAAGAAAAACCTCACTAATTGTTGAGAAAATTGAACATTTGGACATTTAAGAGAAATAAGAAAAGTAAAAAAAAAGAAGTAAAAAAAATGTGTGTGGGGGGTGGGGGGCAGTCCGCCCAGGGCATCATACAAGCCAGGACTGCCCCTGCAGACCAGGCTGTTCCTTTTGAGGAGACCCAGGTCTTTTGGAGTGCAGCTGGCTCTCTTGAAAATCTTCTGACTCTGTGGTGGCATTAGCCGTCTTATATGGTGTGGTCTGCTGGGGCAGCAGCATCATGGCTTTCAACAGGAAGAGACTGAACAGACTGATTGAGAAGGCCGTTGTTCTGTGGTGCCACATCAACCCACTGGAGGTAGTAGGAGAGAGGATGGTGGTGGCTAAGCTGTCATCTCTGAGAGTCCAAGTCCTACCCCATGTGAGAAGTGCTGAGTGCACTGAGGAACTCGCTTAGTGACTGGCTGCTCCATCCAAAGTGCATAAGGGAGAGGTTTCGCAGGTCCTTCCTACCTGCTGCTGTGAGACGTTACAATCTGCGTTGCTCAAAGAGACCACACATAACACTCCTACTTTGCACAAACAAGGGACGTTTCTTTTCAATTCACTCTTATTATTAAAGGTTGTAACAGCAATGTACTCATTCAACTGTGAAATATACTGCTATTTTCCTTTTTTTTCCCTTTTTGCACTGTGTACAGTATATACTATTTTTTGCCCTATTTTATTATTGCTCTGAGTGCTGCTTCAATCCTGTAAATCTTCCTGCCGTGGGACTAATAAATGTTTATTATCTAAGTTACATGATTGAATGCAGGACCCAATGACAGTTCCAACAACAGAAACTGTCAGACACAGAAATGCAAGCTTTTGTATTTTGATGATGATGATGGGGACAGAGACAGTACTGCATGCCGACAGGAGACAGGTAAAGCTCCAGTTCTGTAACAGTCAATTAGAACGTCATAAAAGTCTGATCCAATAATATCCCAAAAATGTTTAAAAAAGTCAGAAGAAAGACCGTCAATTCCAGGTGCACGTCCCAGAGCCATTTGATTAACTGCTGCAGTTAACTCATCCAAAGTCAATTCACAGTCCAGAGCAGCTCTTTCATCTGGGCTGAGCTTGGGAAGACCTTCAGAGTTGATTTTGACATGGTTCTGTCCCAAACAAAGCACCATAGAAATCCACTGCATGACTTCTCATTTCAGATGGATTCATAGTTATTTGGCCATTTGGGAGTTTTAAACAAGTCATCAATTTCTTTTTTGCAGCAGACTTCTCCAGATTGAAGAAAAAAGATGTTGGAGCATCCATATCTTTCAGCTGGGTAAACTGGGATCTAACAAGTGTCCCCTTCACTCTTTCTTGTAGGAAAGAGCTCAGGGCTGATCTCTTCTCCTGCAGCAGAAGACCTGAGGTAGAATCCCGATCTCTGATCAAACTCTCCAACCTCTTAGCAGTGTCTTCAAGTTCACAAGCTTTAGATTTAATGATAACAGTTGAGTTTGCGGTATACTGTTGACAAAAAATTGTGAATTTGCACCTTGCCAACCTCCCACCACTGTTCTAAGGAACTAAAAAAGCTTTGTAGTCCTCCAAAGTTCCCAAAGTGTTGTCTTGAAGAAGCTTATTAAAATGCCAATATGATTTATTTCTTTCCCCTGGTGAAATAATTAAAGTCACAGAGGCTAGATGATGGTCTGTAAAATCAACTGGACCTATGTTACTGTGAAGAATTCTTGGGCCCAAACTTTGAGAAACATTTATTCTATCTAATCTAGCAGCACTGACTATTATCTAAGTTAGCAGCCTGGAAGAGAGAAGAGAAACAGAGTTGACAATCATCAAGATGGTTCAAGAAAGAGCTTTCGCCCAAGAAATAAAGTCCCTTCAACATCATAAAGTGATGCAAACCAAAGACAAGGCAAACAAGTTGCACAAGTTATGCCCATTTCTAGATGATCAAGGCATTCCTCGAGTCGGAGGACGCCTCACACATGCTGCCTTACATCCCAATGTTAAGCATCCAGCAGTCCTACCAAGAGACAGCCATGTGTCAGCGTTGCTTGTCAAGCATTATCATGAGAGAACGTACCATCAAGGATGAGGGATCACCATGAACGAGCTTCCTGGCCTTTGGATCCTCGGGTGCAGCAAAGTTGTGTCATCTCACATTTACAAGTGCAGAAAGTGCAGAAAGTTCAGAAGATGTACCGAGCAGCAAAGGATGGCAGACCTTCCTGGAGATTGGATGGAGACCACGCCGCCATTCACCTACTGAGGGATGGACTGTTTTGGTCCTTTCTATGTCAAGGAAGGCAGGGAGGAGTTAAAGTGGTATGGCTTGTTAATCACCTGCATGTGCTCCAGGGCAGTACACATCGAGATGCTTGATGATTTGACTACTGACTGTCATGCGGTGACCCTCGCGGGTCACCATAAGACGCCAAAAGTCACCAGTGAGTTTTGCATTCGATGTTTTATTATAACAAGACAAGACGAGAACATAAAGCTATGAGCCACTGTGGGCAAAAATACACTACACAGGATACAAGGGATCGTAGGGCCAACCCCAGCCACTACGACCTTTACTATGACATGAACACACACTAAAGAATACGAGGGGTCATAGGGCTAACCTCAGCCACTACGACCTTAACTATGACATGAACAAGACACGAACCTGACATGAGCGTGCTGACACACCAGGAATCTCTCAGGATGTTTCGACGATACTCCAGCATCAACCAGCTGTCAGCGCCCGCTAACAAAGCCGACGACTAACAAGCGGTGATGCAGAACAGCTGATCGACCTTGACAGCTGGAAACCCCACCAAGCACCGTCACAATAAGAGCCCGGTGGAGCCAGAATGTAATCCACAGCTGTCAAGGCCGGCAGAGATGATGCAGAGCCCGAGCATGGACGAGATCGGCGCTTGGGTCATGACAGTACCCTCCCTCTGAGGGCGGGCTCCTGACCGCCCATAGACATCCAATCCCACCCCCCACCCCCCTCCAGGGTGGGCGGATGGGGCAGGAGAGTATCAAACCACAGATAGAGAACCAGAGCACAGATAGGAAAAAAACAAAAAACAACTCAAAATACATGAAACAGTTACAGGACCAGACTATACTCCAAAATACATGAAATGCCATTACCCAGGCACGAAAACAACAACAACAAAAAAAAAAAACACACTCTCAGGTCAAAAAGCAAATACAGCACACAGGACAGAGAAAAAAAAAAACAGAACAATTACAGGGCCAGACATGACACACAATACATGAAAATACATGAAACACATACATGAAACACAATTATACTGGCACGAAAACAAAGATACCAAATTCTCAGGTCAAAAAGCAAATACGACACAGGACAGAGAAGAAAAAAACAGAACAATTACAGGACCAGACTATATTCCAAAATAAGTGAAACCCAATTACCCAGGCACAAAGACAAAAATACCAAATTCTCAGGTCAAGAAGCAAGTACAACACAGGTCAGAAAAAAAACCCAACACAGAACAATTTCAGGGCTAGACTACCCTCCAAAATACATGAACACAATTGACCAGGCACGAAAACAAAAATACCATGCTCTCAAGTCAAAAAGCACATACAACACAGGACAGAAAAAAACCCAGAACAATTTCAGGGCTAGACTACCACAAAGGAATGACCTCTACCCCCCCCCCCCCCCAACAGTTCATGCCAAGCGGCGGAGACCAAGCACCACAGGAACAGTTCAGGCGGTCTCCCCGCGTCCAACGGCCGACAAGTGGTCATAGGGGGCGGAACATGACCGGGCAGCTTACCACAGTCCCAGGCCCGGAAAGTCCACTCCTCTGGTGGCCAAACCAGATCGCCCAGTGAAACACACAATATGTCGGGTGGCCGACCCAAGGCACCAAACCGGCGAAACAGTTCCTCAGGCGGCTGACCCGCATCCCTCAGCCACCAGTACCGGGGGAGAACAGCCCGCGGTGGCCTCCCTGGCGAGGACAAAATTCAGGAGAGCCGGGGCGAGCGAAAAGGGACCCCACGGCCCCCAGCGATGATGCACAGGGGCGATGACTCTGAAGAGGGGACAGAAGGCAAGGATGAGCCTGAACTGGGTCAGGCGGCGAAGGGACTGCAGCTCCTCCACCGTCTGTGGACCACACCGGCGCTGCACCTCCGCTGGACCCCGATTGGGTCCCAGCTGCACCCACATCGGACCCCGATTGGACCAGAACAGTACCTGCGGTGGACCCCGATTGGGCCTCGGGCACACCCACGTCGGGCCCCGACTGGGCCAAAGCAGCTCCCGCGATGGACCCCGATTGGGTCTCGGGCATACCCCTGTCGGACCCCGATTGGGCCAAAGCAGCTCCCGTGAAGGACCCCGATTGGGTCTCGGGCGCACCCACGTCGGACCCCGATTGGGCCACAGCAACTTCCACAACGGTCCCCGACTGGGTCGGTGCAGCTCCGCCGACGACCTCCACCCCCAAACCTGGAACTTCCAACTCGGCGGCCCCGACTGGCTCCGCGCTGGTGACACTGCAAGGAGGCTCAGAACACAGAGAAAAAACGGGATCAGTGTCACTGGCAGCAACAGAACCCAGCGAGACAAGTTTGGGCGCAGCAGGCGGCTGCCCCTCGCTCGCCTCCCCGAGAGGCAGGCAAAAATGCTCCGACACAGGGGACAGAGACACAAGAGGGAGCACTTGCCTACACTCGGGTTCTGTTGCCGTCCAGGACTTCGTCGATCCAGGCTCAGGGCGAAGAAGTTCATGCGCAGGCTCCAACTCAGCTGCGTCGGGCTCCGCAGCTGGCAAGATGGGTTTTGCAGCCTGAGGTTCCACTTGCGCTGATGCCCACGCTGATGACCCATATGGCGTGGAGGCAGGGGACCCCCGACCCACTGGCTCGGACCGCTCCGGCGAGGAGACCCGGGGATGCTTCATCGTCGGCACAGGTTCCTGGCCGCAGTCCGCTCTTCTCCTCTATCCACGACGTGGCTGCAGGGCCGGATCCAGGCTTTCCAGCCCCGCAGGCCCCCTCCTCACCCCGCGATGTAGACCTGGCGTCGCAGACCGCTCAGCAGAGGGAGACAAAGAGGCAGCAGGTTTGGTTATTATAACTACAGCAGGTGGCGGGAGCTTGGGGGGCTGCGAACCCCGAACTTCACCCCCAGGAGTCAGACAAGGCAGGCTACAATTATGATGTAAAGAACGAACTTGCACTTGCCTTTCTCCCGGAGGGAGGATGGTGCCTGCTGTAGGGGACGTAGTTCCTCCCTCTCCCCGCTGGATGGCAACAGAGGGCCCCCTGGAAGGACAACGTGGAGCCGCTCTCAGAGTTCTGCTGACGGGCTTCGTCGGCAGCGGGTCCAGCCGGGGATTCTGTTGAGGTTCACCTTGGCCGTGGCGCCGACGTCTTCGACGGTCCCCAGATGGCGAGAACTCCTGGACCGGATCAGGGGCAGGAACGGTCTCCCAACGCGGGGAGCAAGGATGCCTCCTCCTCTGCTTCCTTCCGTAGTCCACCTCCAGCCCACGGGGTATCTCGTGCTGTGTGGTGATGTCATCCCTCCTCGCGCCGACTTCAGGGTGGTCGGCGTAGCAGGGGAGATGATTAAGGACATCCTCAGAATAGTCCAGGTACCAGCGTACATCGCTGTGGTAGTCGAGGAGGGAGGCAGCGATAAGCGTTTCGTCCACATATTCCAAAGCCTCCGCCAGTTCGTAGTCCTGACTCCGAGCGTGGCCCCTCCGCGACGGCATTCTCCCAGCACGCAGTTACCCAGACAGGGAAGAACAAACGTCCAACTAAGCAAAAACTCACGGTGAAAGGGCGTCTCGGTGTGGCGTCTCCGTTTAGACGACCTGGCTGGAGTATACTGTCATGCGGTGACCCTCGCGGGCCACCATAAGACGCCAAAAGTCACCAGTGAGTTTTGCATTCGATGTTTTATTATAACAAGACAAGACGAGAACATAAAGCTATGAGCCACTGTGGGCAAAAATACACTACACAGGATACAAGGGATCGTAGGGCCAACTCCAGCCACTACGACCTTTACTATGACATGTACACACGCTAAAGAATACGAGGGGTCGTAGGGCTAACCCCAGCCACTACAACCTTAACTATGACATGAACAAGACACGAACCTGACATGAGCGTGCTGACACACCAGGAATCTCTCAGGATGTTTCGACGATACTCCAGCATCAACCAGCTGTCAGCGCCCGCTAACAAAGCCGACGACTAACAAGCGGTGATGCAGAACAGCTGATCGACCTTGACAGCCGGAAACCCCACCGAGCGCTGTCACAATAAGAGCACGGTGGAGCCAGAATGTAATCCACAGCTGTCAAGGCTGGCAGAGATGATGCATAGCCCGAGCGCGGACGAGATCGGCGCTCAGGTCATGACACTGACGCCTTCATCAATGCTCTGCGTGTATTCATTGCCATTCAAGGTGCAGTCCGGCAGATAAGATGTGATCAAGGCACGAATTTTGTCGGCGCCAGAAATGAGTTTGTTGAAGCACCCAAGGAAATGAATCAAACCACACTTGGAGAACAAGAATGCGAGTTTCTCATGAACAACCCAGCATCAAGTCATATGGGTGGTGTCTGGGAAAGACAAATTCGTACCATAAGAAGCATAGTGACGTCAATCCTAGAACAATCAGCCAAACAACTTTACAGTTCCTCTCTAAGGAAGTCATGGCAGTGATCAACAGTAGACCACTCACTACTGACCAGCTATGTGATCCATCAAGCCCAGAACCCTTAACACCGAATCACATACTGACCATGAAGTCTATGATCATCTCCCCACCTCCAGGAAAGTTTGTGAAAGAGGATCTTTATCTCAGGAAGAGATGGCGTCGTGTTCAACTTCTCGCCAATACACTCTGGACAAGGTGGAAAAAGGAGTACTTGTTAAATCTACAAAGTAGACAGAAAGGGACTAAAGAACACAGAAATGCCAAGATCAATGATATAGTCCTCCTACAAGATGAAGTAAGACCAAGAAACCAGTGGAAACTAGCCAAGATTGTTGAAGTGTATCCTAGTAGGGATGGAAGAGTGAGGAAGGTGAAACTACTGACGAGTGATCCAACCCTGGATGGACATGGAAAACAAATCTCCAAACCTGTCCACTTGAAAGGCCCATTCAGAAGACAGTAATCCTGCTGGAAGCAGAATGAAGACCCCTCACCTCTCCCTCTGTCATTACAATACTCATTCATAATTCATAACTTGTTCATAATTAACCGTTAATAATCTGTTCACTAGTTCATAATCAATCAATCAACTTTATTTATAAAGCACTTTTAAAGCAACACTCACTACACAAAGTGCTGTACAGCAAGAGAACATAAAAGAAGGGCACTAACACAAAGGGCGCTAACACAAGAAAAAAAAAAGAAAAGTAAAGTAAAATAAATAAAAATCCATTTCATTCAATAAAATCAATGTCTCATACTGGGTCGAAGGCCAGGGAGTAAAAATGTGTTTTAAGACGTGTTTTAAAGATGGACAGTGAAGGTGCTTGTCTAATGTCCAGAGGTAAATCCTTCCATAACCTGGGGGCCATGATCGTAAAGGCTCTGTCCCCTCTGAGCTTGCGCCTCGCCTTTGGTACCTCCAAAAGCAGCTGTTCAGCTGACCTAAGGGACCGGGTGGGAGCATAGGGATGCAGAAGCTCAGAGAGGTAAAGTGGAGCAAGACCGTTCAAGGATTTAAAAACAAATAAAAGAATTTTAAAATGAACTCTAAAACACACGGGCAGCCAGTGGAGTGAAGCTAAGATGGGTGTGATGTGATCTCTTCCACGTGTACCTGTTAAAAGACGTGCAGCGGCATTTTGAACCAGCTGCATACGGGAAAGAGATGACTGGCTGACACCGGCATAAAGTGCGTTACAGTAATCCAGCCGAGATGAAATAAAAGCATGGATTACCATTTCCAAGTGTGGTCTAGAGAGAATGGGTTTTACTTTTGCTAAACGCCTTAGATGAAAGAAGCTGGATTTTACCACAGAACGAATCTGCGTGTCTAATTTAAAATCATTGTCCATGATAAAACCAAGGTTCCTAGCTGTGGATTTAACATAAGGAGTAAGGGGTCCCAAGTTGACAGGCGCCTTGCATGGTGCCGCGTCATTGGATGCGCCTAACGTGCGCGTCCAATGTCAAGTCAAATTCCTCGTATGTTTACTTGTAAATATACTTGGCAATAAAGCTGATTCTGATTCTGAAGTATACAGGAAGGGACTCACAGGGGCGACTAGGTCCCAACATCATCACTTCGGTCTTCTTATCCTTAAAATTTAGGAAGTTTAGGGCCATCCAAGACTTTATGTCTTCAATGCACGCCAGGAGTGAATTTACTGATGAGGCAGCTTTTTGTTTTAGAGGGACATAAATCTGACAGTCATCAGCATACAGGTGGAAAGAGATACCATGCTTTTTAAAAATGGAACCCAGTGGAAGTATGTACAGAGAAAAAAGCATGGGCCCTAGAACTGACCCCTGTGGGACCCCGTAAGGCAGAGGAGCAGAAGAGGATTCAAACCCAGACATGCTAACTTTAAAAGTCCTGTCTGACAGATAGGATCTAAACCAGTTGAGAGCAGTGCCACAAATGCCCACTAGGTGCTGCAAACGGGAAATTAAAACATGATGGTCCACTGTGTCAAAGGCAGCAGTTAAATCAAGCAGCACAAGAACAGCATATTCACCTGGATCACATGCCAAGAGAATATCGTTAAAAACTCTTAACAAGGCTGTCTCTGTGCTATGAAGAGCTTTGAAACCAGATTGAAAAATCTCCAAAATACCGTGTTCATCCAGAAGACATTTCAGCTGCATATAGACAATTTTCTCTAAAATTTTTGAGAGAAATGGCAGCTTGGAAATAGGCCTAAAATTTGCCAACATGGTATGATCGAGACCAGGTTTCTTAATCAAGGGCTGTACTACTGCATGTTTAAAATTTGCAGGAACCACACCAGATGACAGGCTGCAGTTCAAGATGGCGAGAACTGACTGGCCTATACTGGGAAGCACCTCTTTAAAAAGTCTAGGAGGGACAGCATCACAGGGAGACCCTGAGGGCTTAATGTGGCCA
Organism: Pholidichthys leucotaenia; assembly: GCA_020510985.1. NCBI lineage: Eukaryota > Metazoa > Chordata > Actinopteri > Cichliformes > Pholidichthyidae > Pholidichthys > Pholidichthys leucotaenia. The sequence continues at coordinate 110,315,217 of CM035843.1, read as the reverse complement.
ACCACGTCCTCTAACAATGACAGAGTCACAGGTTCAAACTGATTAAAAACAGCAGAACAAGGAACAGAGACAGAGGGATCAGAGGCAGGAGCTGAGATGAGAGCCCTGGTGGTGGCCACCTTATCAATAAAAAAGTTCATAATGTGGCGAAGATATTGAGCTCATATCTCCCCACAAATATGTGACTGTATGTGTATTGGTGACTCCCCGTCTGGTGGGACAAAATAGATCTACAGGAGATGACGAGTAGGTGTGAGTCTTGACCTTTGTCTCCGAGAGGATGTCCCAGGAAGATTCCCGGAACACCGTAGAACAAGAGACAATAGTGAGACATGAAAGAGTGCATTGTGACTGAGACTATGTGCCATGTAATTATATGTTTGCTTATGTAACATGTGACTGTGGGTTGTGGCCCCAGCAGAGTATAAGAACGTGGTATTCGATTGCTCAGTCTCTTTTTCCTGCATAGAGATTGATAGAGCGTGTGTTCACTCAATAAAGTTGACTCTGAGAAATAAACTCAGCCTCATTCTTGAACGCATTCTCTACACTGGTGATCCTACGACTAAGTATGGACGAACTTCATACAGCAGACTCATCAGGAGCCAACCAGGCCAGCGCAGCTACCGCAGTCCAGCTGCCCAAATTCTGGCAGCACAGCCCACGTGCCTGTGCCTGGTTCAACACGGTCGAGGCACAGTTTCACCTTCGGAGAATTTCAGCAGATGCAACGAAATTCTTCTACGTGGTAGCAAAGCTGGACAGCCTCACAGCACAGCGGGTGGAGAGCCTGACTAACCACCCACCAGAGGTCGACAAGTACAGCGCATTGAAAGCCGCGCTCATCCGTGCCTTCACTCCCTCGCTGGGAGAGCGGGCAGAGAGGCTCCTGATGTTGACCGAAAGCGAAGCAGACAGCCCTGCTGACCTGATGGCGAGGATGCTGAACCTGAGAGGCGAGGATGATGACGGCTTTATCTTCGCCCATCTCTTCGGTGAGAGTCACCCTGGCCAGCTCACAACTGCTGACCAACCAAGATTACCACGAGCTGGGCCAGGAGGCACAGCGACTCGTCGACGCCCATAGACGGCACACGGCCACGACGGCGGCAGCAGAGCTGGGCGCAAAACCCAGAGACGGCAAGGGGCCAGAGGCTACGACACCAGATGCACTGACGTCAGCAGCGGCGGAGACCAGGAGACGCGGGGCGCACGACGCCCTCTGCTTTTATCATCGACGCTTCGCCGAGAGGGCACGCAGATGCATTCCCCCCTGCCAGTTCAAGCGCGCGGGAAACGCCAAGCCCGAGAGTCGGTAGCAGCTGCTGCTCTCGGCGCAAAGACTAAGCTGCTCTACCTCACGGACGGGAAATCAGGGAGGCAGTTCCTGGTGGACACGGGCTCCCAGCTGAGTTTCGTCACACCCCTCCACGCTGATCGGTTGGCGCCTTCCAGCGGACCCCTAGTGTTGGCAGTGAACGGTTCGACGATCAAGACCTACGGGGAGAAGACCCTCCCCCTGTCTTTCCACGGTCGGTCATTTGAGTGGACCTTCGTCGTGGCAGCAGTCAGTCATAACATGTTAGGTGCTGATTTTTTGTGCTCGAATGGTTTATTGGTTGATCTTGCTAATAGACGTCTGGTTAATGCACTGTCTTTTTACAGCATTTCCTGCACGGCCCGGGTGGTCCCGCCCACTGCACAGCCCAACCTCACAGCTGCGGGTGGTAAGTTTCAAGCATTGCTCACTCAGTTTCCAGCACTCACAGTCCCGACGTTTTCGGCGTCAGTGGCCAAACATGGGGTGGAGCACTTTATAACTACTACCGGTCCCCCCGTTTTTGCAAAAGCTCGGCACTTGGACCCAGCTAAACTCGCCATAGCGCGCGAGGAATTCGCCAACCTGGAAAAACTGGGCATCATTAGACGCTCTAACAGCCCCTGGGCATCGCCACTACATATGGTCCCCAAGACCGATGGCTCATGGCGGCCTTGCGGTGATTTCCGCAGGTTGAATAACGCTTCAGCTCACGACCGCTACCCGATCCCACACATCCAAGATTTTTCGGTACATTTGGCGGGGGCATGTATTTTTTCTAAAATAGATTTGGTGTGCGGGTACCACCAAGTCCCAGTCCGCGCTCAGGACATACCCAAAACAGCGGTAATAACTCCTTTTGGACTTTTCGAGTTTTTGCGTATGCCATTTGGACTCAAAGGGGCTGCGCAGACGTTCCAGCGCATGATGGACACAGTCCTACGCGACCTCCCTTTTGTGTTCGTCTACTTGGATGATATTTTGGTAGCCAGCACGTCCGAGGACGAACATGAAAGCCACCGCACAGCGGTTTTTCGGAGGCTGGCAGAGCACGGGTTAATAATTAACCCAGCGAAGTGCCAGTTTGGGGTCGTGCAGATCGATTTTTTGGGGCATCGCGTTTCACCAGAAGGAGCGGTTCCTCTGCCCGATAAAGTACGCGCAATAACGGATTTTCCCAAACCTCAAACGGTCAAAGCATTGCAAGAATTTTTGGGAATGGTCAATTTTTACAACCCTTTCCTCCCAGGCACAGCGCAGCTCATGCAACCCCTGTACGCAGCACTTAAAAAGCAAAAACCCACGAATAAGATTGAGTTGTCCCCGGAGCGGGAGCACGCATTCTCCCAGGTCAAATCAGCCCCGGCGAACGCCGTTTTGTTGGCACACCCGGTGCCAACGGCACGTATGGCGCTCACCACGGATGCCTCTGATTTAGCGGTGGGGGCGGTCGTTGAACAGTTTGTGGCGGGGAGCTGGCAACCCCTCGCGTTTTTCAGTAAAACCCTGCACGATAACGAGCGGAAGTGCAGCGCGTTCGACAGGGAGCTTTTGGCCCTACATTTGGCCACCCGCCATTTCCAGTTCTGGCTAGAGGGGCGCCGTTTTACCGCGTTCGTGGACCATAAGCCATTAACTTTTGCGATGGCCAAGATTTCAGAGCCTTGGTCAGGCCGGCAACAGAGACAGCTGCCCGCGATATCAGAGTTCACCACCGATATTCAGCATGTCGCGGGCAAACATAATGTGGTGGCAGACTGTCTTTCGCGTGCAGTAGCAGCACCAAGCCCCATGGGGGCAGGCTCGGCAACCGCGGCCGCGGGCCAAGTCTGTGGCGCAGAAGCACTCGCAGCCCCAGTCCACGTTGGTTTGGATCACGCAGCCATGGCCGCGGAGCAGGCTGACGACGCGGATGTGCGCGCGCTCCAGTCTGGACCAACAGGGTTAAGGCTGGAGCACAGGGTGCTGCAGATAGGTATGCCCCCTCTAATCTGCGATGTCTCCACTGGGCGGCCTCGTCCCGTAGTTCCGGCTGCATGGCGCCACCGCATTTTCGACTCAACCCACTCTCTGGCGCACCCAGGGGTGCGCGCATCGATTAAAATGGTGGGAGAAAAATTTGTTTGGCCGGGGTTGCGTAAACAGGTCAAAGAATGGGCAGCGGCTTGCGTAGCGTGCCAACGAGCCAAAATACACAAACACACTAGGGCTCCTTTAGAGCCTTTTCACATCCCGGCTAAACGTTTTGATCATGTGCATGTCGACTTGGTGGGCCCCCTCCCGTTGTCGCAGGGGTGCACACATCTTTTGATGATGGTAGATCACACCACGCGTTGGCCGGAAGCGGTCCCTCTAGCGTCAACTACGGCGGCAGACGTTGCACGCGCGTTTTTAACGGCTTGGGTCGCGCGTTTTGGAGTCCCGTCGGACATAACGTCCGACAGAGGTCCCCAATTCATTTCTGAACTCTGGTCATCCATGGCCCACAGCCTGGGGGTGAAGATCCACCGCACTACCGCGTATAACCCTCAGGCTAACGGTTTGTGCGAACGCTTTCATAGGTCATTGAAAGCAGCCCTCAGAGCGTCTCTCACGGATACAAATTGGGTGGATAGACTTCCATGGGTTTTATTGGGGTTGCGTTCTGCACCTAAGGAGGATTTGCAAGCCTCCCCGGCTTAATTAGTTTTTGCTCAACCCCTCCGTTTGCCGGGGGATTTCCTCCCTGACAACCCCGCACCAAATTGCCCCCCCCCCGCTCAGCTGTTGCAGAGCGGCACAGGATCAGACACCCTCCCTGGCCCAGTGCATCACAGTTTTCCACACGTTTTTGTGCCAAGAGCTTTAAAGAATGCGGAGTTTGTTTTTGTTAGACATGATGCTCAAAGACCAGGTTTACGACCCCCTTACGACGGGCCTTTCAGAGTGTTGGAAACAAGAGAGAAACAATTTTTGCTTGATTTGGGAGACAGAAAAGAGTTGATTTGCATTAACAGACTCAAACCCGCTTTTGTTCTGGCTGATGAACACGTGCAGTTGGCCAGGGCCCCCTGCCGTGGCAGGCCGCCGAAAAGGCATTGTTCGTTGACATCACAGAGATGTGCTAACAAGTCTGATTCACAGATGCAGGGAGCCGCTGCAGAAGGAGCAAAGCCGGCTTACAGCAGATTTGGCAGGAGGTTTAAACCCAAGCAATTGGTGGATTGATTTGTGTTATGTTGTGATGTTTCTGCCATACAGCTCTGATTAGATTTTGTCCCTGAATAGACGTTTGGGGGGGGGGGGGGTTATGTGGCGAAGATATCTCCCCACAAATATGTGACTGTATGTGTATTGGTGACTCCACATCTGGTGGGACAAAAGAGGTCTGGACCTGCAAAGATCTACAGGAGATGACGAGTAGGTGTGAGTCTTGACCTTTGTCTCCGAGAGGATGTCCCAGGAAGATTCCCGGAACACCGTAGAACAAGAGACAATAGTGAGACATGAAAGAGTGCATTGTGACTGAGACTATGTGCTATGTAATTATATGTTTGCTTATGTAACATGTGACTGTGGGTTGTGGCCCCAGCAGAGTATAAGAGCGTGGTATTCGATTGCTCAGTCTCTTTTTCCTGCATAGAGATTGATAGAGCATGTGTTCACTCAATAAAGATGACTCTGAGAAATAAACTCAGCCTCATTCTTGAACGCATTCTCTACAATAAAATCATTGTATAACTCAGAGAAGGCCTCCAAACAGTCAGTCTGTGGGGTATTAAGAACAGAGTCAATAGTGTTAAATAAAACACGCTGATTATGACAATGAGATAAAACAATATTAGCAAAATATTTGCTTTTTTCCTGCTTGACAGTGTTTTGATACTGACGCCAGTGTGGGGAGACTTGAATAACGAAACCGAATTGTCTTTCATTTCAGTTTATTCAAGAAATCATTCCACTGTCTGCTCTTATTCTTGAGCAGCGAACAAAGAGAGTGAACACACCAAAGTTCTCTCATTTAAACCTTCTCACATCAAACCATTTCCCTCGCGGGGGAAATCACACATCTATATCAAAGTCTCTTTATTCACATTCATTAGCCTTTTATTTACATAACTCCCCCTTCTCTCTTCCCGAGCCTCAGTGGTCAGGAAGTCTTCTGTCCCCTGTCCTCCGCAGGGGGTCCAGGCTCTGTGGCTCCGCACCGCAGGGGGCTGGCTCTCCTTCATCGTGGTTAAATCACATATGCAGTGTCCAACATATACATGTCTCACAACACAGCCATATAACCCCCCCCCAAACGATGAAGAACAGACTAATTCCCAAAATTTAATAGCACCTTACTCACTACTGAATAATCAACACCAACATTCAGTCTGTGCGCCGCTTGGGCTTCAGCCGTCTGCCGAATCTGCTGTGCGTTGGCCCCGCCTTGCCTGCGGTGCTGTTCTGCTCCGGGTCTGTTGACTGAGGAAGAGAGTGGTTAATTGCCCTCTGCGGGGGCCTGCCTCGTCGAGGCGCCACCGCGACCGGTACAGACACGTCCTTCATGACAAAAGCAGGTTTTAGTCTGTCAATACTGACTGTCTCTTTTCTGTCCCCAAAATCTAGCACAAATTGCTTATCACCTGCCTCCAGCACTCGAAATGGCCCTTCGTAAGGTGGTTTGAGCGTTGCTTTAAGGGCTTCGCGCCTGACAAAAACGAAATCGGCATTTTTCAAAGCCTTGGGGACGAAAACTCGTGGAAAAGCGTGATGAACCGGACCCGGGAGCGTGTCTGCCCCCGTGCCAACCAACGGTCCCAGAGCAGAGAGAGGTGGGGGCTCTGGGTGCTCTGGTAAAAACTCGCCCGGCAGCCTCAGAGTTTGTGCGAATACCAGCTCCGCTGGGGAGGCGTCTAAGTCCTCTTTAGGCGCAGAACGCAACCCTAATAAAACCCATGGGAGTTTATTTACCCAATCTGCATCCGTGAACGACGCTCTGAGTGCTGCCTTCAAAGACCTATGAAAACGCTCGCATAAACCATTAGCCTGAGGGTGGTAAGCCGTAGTGCGGTGAATTTTGGCTCCTAAGCCGTTGGCCATCGCTGACCACAGCTCAGAGATGAATTGCGGTCCTCTATCGGACGTAATGTCCGACGGAACCCCGAAGCGCGCCACCCAAGCCGTTAAAAAAACGCGAGCCACCTCCGCGGCCGTGGTCGTCGCAAGTGGGACCACTTCCGGCCAACGTGTGGTGCGGTCCACCATTGTCAAAAGATACGTGAACCCCTGTGATGCCGGTAGGGGGCCCACAAGGTCGACGTGCACATGGTCGAACCTTCTGGCCGGAATGCGGAACGGTTCTAACGGGGCTCTTGTGTGCCTGTGAATTTTGGCCCGTTGACAGGAAATGCAGGTTTTTGCCCATTCCTTCACGTGCTTGCGCAGGCACGGCCAAACAAACTTTTCCGCCACTAGTTTCACCGACGCGCGCACCCCCGGGTGCGCCAGTGAGTGGACCGAGTCAAAAACACGGCGGCGCCACGTGGCCGGAACCACCGGACGCGGGCGCCCCGTCGACATGTCGCAGATCAGGGGGGGCATACCGGTTTGTAAACACTTGCTCTCCAGCCTCAACCCTGTTGGTCCAGACTGGAGCGCGCGCACGTCTGCGTCCGCCCCCTGGTCCGCTGCCATGGCTGCGTAATCTATACCCACGTGCACCGGGGCTGCGCGCGCCACCGTGCCGCTCTCCTGCGGCGCGGTCACGGTGGCCCGTTCTGCCTCTGCGCGTGTCGGGGTCGTGAACGCGCGTGAGAGACAATCCGCTACTACATTGAATTTGCCCGCGACGTGCCTAATGTCAGTGGTAAATTCCGAGATTGCGGCCAGCTGCCTCTGCTGCCTGCCGGACCACGGATCTGAAATTTTGGCCATGGCGTATGTGAGCGGCTTGTGGTCCACATAAGCGGTGAAGCACCGTCCTTCCAGCCAGAACTGGAAATGACGAATAGCCAAATGCAGCGCCAACAGTTCTCTGTCAAACGCGCTGTATTTTCGCTCAGCCGCGCTTAAAGATTTGCTAAAGAAAGCCAAAGGCTGCCAAACTCCGGCTACCTGTTGCTCAATAACGGCCCCTATGGCTAAATCTGAAGCGTCTGTCGTCAGCGCGATACGTGCTGCAGGGTCTGGGTGGGCCAGGAGCGCAGCGTCAGCCAAGGCTTTTTTAACCTCTGTGAACGCGCGCTCCCGCTCCGGGGACCATTCGACCGCCTGGGTCGGCTTTTGTTTTTTGAGCGCGGCATATAACGGTTGCATGATTTGAGCTGCGTGGGGCAGGAACCGGTTATAAAAATTCACCATCCCCAAGAATTCCTGTAGTGATTTGACCGTTTGTGGACGGGGAAAATCCGCTACCGCGCGTACTTTCTCTGGTAACGGAACCGCTCCCTCCGGGGAGACGCGGTGACCCAAAAAATCAATCCGCTCAACACCGAACTGGCACTTGGCTGGGTTAACTATTAAGCCGTGCTCTCCCAGCCTCCTAAAAACTGCTGTGAGGTGCGTTTCGTGTTCGTCCTCTGAAGTACTCGCGACCAAAATGTCGTCGAGGTACACAAACACGAAAGGGAGATCGCGTAACACGGCATCCATCATCCGCTGAAATGTTTGCGCCGCCCCTTTGAGACCAAACGGCATGCGTAAAAATTCGAAAAGTCCGAACGGGGTTATTACCGCTGTTTTAGGAATGTCCTCCGGTTGGACCGGGACTTGGTGATAGCCGCGAACTAGATCAATCTTTGAAAAAATGCGCGCCCCCGCCAGGTGCACCGAAAAATCCTGAATGTGCGGGATGGGATAACGATCGTGTGCCGTAGCGTTGTTTAGCCTGCGGTAATCCCCGCACGGTCTCCAGGAGCCATCGGCTTTCGGTACCATGTGCAGCGGCGAAGCCCACGGGCTCTTCGACCTACGAACGATGCCCAGCCTCTCCAGGCTGGCGAACTCCTCGCGCGCAATGGCGAGCTTAACTGCATCCAAGCGCCGAGCTTTTGCAAACACGGGAGGACCAGAAGTGGGGATGAAGTGTTTCACCCCGTGCTTCGCGACCGTCGCTGAAAAAGTGGGCACAGTGAGCGCTGGAAATTGGGTGAGGAGTGTGTGAAACTTACCACCTGCTGTAGCGACGTGGGTCTGTACTGGTGGCGGGGACACTCGAGCTGAACAGGGGAGAGAGTAAAAAGAGAGTGCATTTACCAGCCGTCTATTAGCAAGATCAACTAACAGATTGTGTGAACACAAAAAATCCGCGCCCAACATGTTGAAACTCACCGCCGCTACTACAAAAGTCCATTCATATGTGCGGCCATGTAAGCATAAAGGCAAGGTCCTTCTCCCGTAGGTGTTGATGTTCGAGCCATTTGCCGCTGTAGCTCCGTCACCGTGGGGTCCAGCTACCCGGTCCGCGTATGTTGGGGTGATGAAGCTCACTTGTGCTCCGGTGTCAATGAGGAACACTCGTCCGGAGCGCGCATCCGTGATGTAGAGCAGCTTGTTGCGTTCTCCGAGGGTCGAAGCTGCTAGCGACCCCCGGTCTTGCCGTTTCCCGAACTCCTGAAGATGCAGGGCGGCACACACCTGCGTGCCTTCTCTGCGAACCTCCGATGGTAAAAGCAGAGATCTTCTCCTCCGCTGTGTCGTGCCCGCGCCTCTGTCGCCGGGCTATTGGCTCCCCCTCGTCGCGGCCGTGTTGCCGCCATCGTCGGCCAGTCTGGTTCTGCCGCCTCTGGCTCCCCGCTGTCTCGGGTCGCTGCTGTGGTTGCTTGCCCGCCGCAGGCGTCCAGGATCCCGTCTGCCTCCTGGGCCAGCTCCCGGAACTCCTCCAGGGTGTGACACTTTTTGCCGGCCAGCGTGCTTCTCGCATGCGCCGGGAGGTTGGAGAGGAAGATGAACTGAAAAATGAAATCATCGTTGTCCAACCCTCTCAGCTGTATCATCTCCTCCATCAGGGCGCTCGGCCTGTGTCCACCTTGGTCTAGCAAAGACAGGATCCTCCTCGCCCTCACTTCAGCCGAGGGGGTGAAAAACTTGATGAGGGTGGATTTCAGCTTGCTGTACCTGTCGGTCGCGGGTGGCTGCTCCACCAAGCTTTGCACGCACCGAGCTGTGCTGTTGTCCAGTTTAGCGATGACATGGTGGAACTTAGTGTCATCCACCGTTACTCCTGCGAGCGCGAACTGCGACTCTGCTTGCAGAAACCACGACCGTGGGTTATCCTGCCAGAAATCAGGCAGCTTAACGGCCACTGCGCTCGCCAGCTCTGAGCGCTGTGAGTCCGGGACCCTGAGAATTTCTTCGTTCATTCTCAACGTCGTCAGTCACCAATGTGGGGAGACTTGAATAACGAAACCGAATTGTCTTTCATTTCAGTTTATTCAAGAAATCATTCCACTGTCTGCTCTTATTCTTGAGCAGCGAACAAAGAGAGTGAACACACCAAAGTTCTCTCATTTAAACCTTCTCACATCAAACCATTTCCCTCGCGGGGGAAATCACACATCTATATCAAAGTCTCTTTATTCACATTCATTAGCCTTTTATTTACATAACTCCCCCTTCTCTCTTCCCGAGCCTCAGTGGTCAGGAAGTCTTCTGTCCCCTGTCCTCCGCAGGGGGTCCAGGCTCTGTGGCTCCGCACCGCAGGGGGCTGGCTCTCCTTCATCGTGGTTAAATCACATATGCAGTGTCCAACATATACATGTCTCACAACACAGCCATAGCCAGCAGTCTTTTAAAATCTGCAGTGACACCTGCAGTTTGTCTTTCTTCCATCTGCGTTCAGCTCTGCGCCACTCCTGTCTGACTGCACGAGTTCTGTCATTGAACCACGGCTCAGGTTTGGATCGAGGCTGCTTGGTTTTCAGTGGAGCCACAGAGTCCAAGATGGTTTGGCAGGAGTAGTGAAACCAGGAGCTGAGTTCCTCCACAGATGAGATGGAGCCGGGAGGGACACAGGGCTGGTCAAAGGCAGCGGAGAACCGACCGGCAGTGGAAAGATTAAAAAGTAAGACGTTTGTAAGTACGACGTTTGTCCTTAAAATCACATGCCATTCGGTGGGAGTGTAACACTCTCTCTTAATTTACTCCCTATTTATGCCTTTATTTAGTTGTTTGTCTCTCTCTTCGCGACTATGCCATCTAGTGGTCAACTTTAGTGTACACGGAACTATTTATTTGGCCTTAGGTTCCGCCTGACCTTAAATACCTGCGCACTTCCGCCCAAGCAGCACAGCACACTTGCAACTTGCCGCCAAGCTCCGTAGATTGATGGCAAACATGTGAAAGGGACGATTAAAACAAAGAAAATAATACAAAAGAAGAAGGAGGACAAATGGAGGTTAAAAAGGATCATTTAGCCCCTCGTGGATGCCAGCTCACGAGGTTTGTATAACATTTTTATCTGTTTTACTGCATGTTTTATGTCTTTAATTTATTTTATCAATGTAAATTGCAAAATGTAGTTTTATATTTATTTTTAATGTATTTTCTTTTTGTGACCAGTTCTCACGGGTTGTCAAAGGTTGTCAAGAACAAGAATAGACCCTGTTTTCCTCTAAACCTCGTGCGTAAGCCAATCCTTGAGGGAGCTACAGACACTTCTAGTGTTTGACTGGGCGAGTCCAAAAACATGAACACCTGTCGCTGACTGTCAGGTGACTTTACATGTTTTAATTTGATATCCATACATCCCAAACTCACTGTTCTAAAAGGGCCTGCAAATTTTCCAAATCTGCGAAGCTCAGTCTCTAACTGCTCATTAGGGATAAATGGAAGAACACCTGAAATGGTGATTCGTGTTGATGGAACTGACAATGGGGATACCTGTACATACATATCCCTGATAGCAACACTGCTCCCAATTAGACTGTGAACATACTCCTCACCAGTCAAAAACACGACGACAGTTTTATTCATTCAGGACGCAAAGCAGATCATATCATGCCCTACTTTCTCACCCACAGCAAAAAGGACCTCCTCCACAGTAACACTACTATCCGGCGGGACTATCCTCACTCCCTCCCGGATAGAGGGAGGTGGAGTCTCAAAGGACACCATCCTCCAGCAAAATGCCAAAAACAAACAAAAAGTCCATAAACGCACTTGAAAGACTGAAATAAACTTACCTGAACATGCAGCCAATAATGAAAGATAGAGGAAAAGTCCAACCGCTGTGAAAAAGTACAATCTAAAACTCTGCGCCACTCACATACCCAGCACCTCCGTCACTCACGCTCGCACTCCCAACCACCAGAAACGGAAACCAGAGAGGAGAACGTAAGTATAATGACACTGCAAATGGGAAATGTTCAGGGAGTAGGAATTCTTTTAATGAGGAAGGGAATAGCTTCAACCTCTTAGGTAGTAATTGGCAGTGAGTTTCAGTAGTTATGAATAATGAGAGTCTCTTCACTTACACATCTTTTTGCCCCTTTCAGAAAATGTCATTTTTTTCCAAAAAGGGAGCAGCTTCTTGCTGAGATTATCACCTTTGTTGGTGTTGTGGACAGAAAACAGGATTGACCTTTGGATCAGGGTGGTGCACGAAACTGCATATCACAGTTTAGACTCTCGTGTCAGAAATCACCGCCATCCATGGATGACTGTCAGAGCTAAAACTTTCCTTTTCTTCATCTGTTCATTGCTGTGTGCCACACTGACACCCCTCAGAGTGAATTTAATTAGGCCAGATGTGTTCCCCATAAAGCACACGCTGAGTGTATTGTTCTTGTCTACTCACTTCATGCTCATTGCAATGAATTTCAGTCTTCTTTATGTCTCCATCAGAGAGCCCTGGCTCGGTGTCATAGTTTGGGGATTTTCCATTTTCCTGTGGATTATCCTCCAGAGTTTAGTTTAGCTTTATTGAAGCTGTGAGCCAGGTGCTTCATCAGATGGGCCAATGTAACGTCTTTATGTTTTAACTTTCACCACTCATTTCAGAGGGCTCCAAAGATTTGCTTATGAAAAGTGCAAATCATGCAGCAGCATGTACATTTCAGGACTGCACAGGGGACACTTTGTCAAATGAATGCCCGTAAAGGCTACACAAAACCCAACTGTTAGTGTGAAAGTTTACTATAATAATAGTTTTTAAAAAATTCTGAAAAATCTGTGGCTGCTATCATACAGTTTATAATGCATTAACTGATCACTACTTTTTTCCTTATTTAACATATTGTCATTAATATTTTCTTTGTGATTTATCTTTTCCTGTATTGTAAATTCGCCATTTAAATGTAAGAAAAATGTCATTGATTTATAGTTTTTTTAGTCAATATAATACAACTGATAAAAGTTACAATGAATTATCTTTTGCTAAATATGAAAAAAAAAACACAACTTTGTCCTGTGATATTTAAAGCTCCCCATTTTGACCCCAAAGTACAACCATCAATATTTGTTTAATATACACAAGTTTCACCTATAGTTTGAGAGTTTGACAGCTCCCACAGGTCTTAATGAAATGCTTGAGACATATATTGTGACCCTCTTTCTCCAAGCACCCATCTTAGCACAGGTCGACCCTACTCAGCAGTTTGTTGTGGAGGTGAACGCCTCCAGTGCTGGAGTTGGAGCTGTCCTGTCACAGCGATCAATCTCCAACAACAAAATACACCCATGTGCGTATTTCTCTTGGTGCCTATCACCCACTGAGAGGGATTATGACGTCAGCACTTGGGAGCGACTGGCAGTGAAACTTGCCCTGGAAGAATGGCGTCGTTGGTTGGAGGGGACTTCTCAACCCCATTTGGTTTCAACTGACCATAAGAATCTTGAATCTTGAATATTTAAGCACCTCAACCCTTGCCAGTCCCGTTGGTCGCTGTTTTTTGGTCAGTTTGAGTTTGTCCTTACCTATAGCCCGTGGGTCTAAAAACACCAACACCAATGCCTTCTCCAGACAGTTTGCTGCCAAGTCCCTTCATCACCCCCTCAAGAAACCATCATCCCCTCCTCCTGGATTGTGGAAGCACTTTCTTGGCAGATTAAGGAGAAAGTGAGGAAAGCACACGGTACAGAGCCGGACGCTGGTAGGGGGCCTGCTGGACACCTTTATGTCCCTACCATTGTCAGATGTGAGGTTATCCACTGGCTTTACACAGATAAGTTCACTTGCCACCCTGGCATGTCCCATACTCTCTCCCACCTCAGGCACCCATTCAGACCTCACTCAAATGTTTTATAGTTTGTTATACTCTGGACAAGACACCTCCTCATTTAGCAACGCTTTAGTGCTGTTAGCAAAGTTAGCTTCACTCATTCAAAGTTTCTGTGCTTATTACACCCCAGGGACCAGTCATATGTCATCAACCACTCAAACCACACCATTGTCTCTGATAATGCTTATTTTGCCATCTAAACCCTAACATTAAGCAAATATTTGTTAGGATGTTAATTGGTCCTACTGTAGAGGGTAAAAGGGAAGGATGTGGAGGCGAGGCACGAGCGTAGGACAACACAGAATCTTTATTAACCCTCTAACACATATGTACAGCCTATGGCCCCAGCGTGGGCCGCTGGGGCCGAATCCTGTAGAAGCCTCCTCCAGTCTCTCTGCACTCCCTTTTATACCTTTATTGCTCATGCATTGAGACTGGAGCTGCTGACATTATGAATGGTGTGTGTACACAGGAATTGTGTGGTGCAATTATCATGACACTTGTTGTCATGTCTGTCATGTGTTTTCTGCCTGTTAAAGGCAGAAGGAATAAAACCCACTCACAGAAATACGTTGTGCGTGCTTTATTGTGCAGAACAAAATATAACAGTCCAAACACAGTGAGCCAAGGGAGTACAAGGAAGTCTCTAGGATGCTCAAAAGGACAAGTGAGTCAAACATGGGGAAAAAATGTTCCAAGGCAGGCGGGACTGCATTCAGAGGAACGGAGGAGGAGCCCGGAAAAGAGCCATCTGGAAGGATAGACAGCAGGGGCGAAACAGTTTGTACTCACGAAGCAGGAGCTGTCCGAGTAAATCCGTGAAGGCCACAGGCTGGAGAAAACGAGGGAGGAATAGACAGATGAAGGCTACTAGGGAATTCACCTCAATCACCCGACAATACTAACTAACTAACTAACTAACTAACCTGCACTTATATAGCGCTTTTCTAGTCACAAAGACCACTCAAAGCGCTTTCATTAATACTAACCCTCTATTCTAAGGGCCTATAGGAAACAAATATCTAGGGACAATTTAGAACAGCCAATTAACCTAACATGCATGTTTTTGGCATGTGGGAGGAAACCGGAGAAATCCCGGAGTAAACCCACGCAACACGGGGAGAACATGCAAACTCCACACAGATCACTGTTGGTCGGGGGCTGGGATCGAACCCACGATCCCACGATCCCCACAATCCCCCGGCCAAGGGTAAACTGTGCTGCCGCAGTGCTAACCACTGCGCCACCGTGCAGCCCTGTACGGTGATACACAATGGCGAACTGAAATCTTAAATACAACAACACTAACGAGCAGAGTGTATGCCGATGTGGAGAGAGGAGAGAGAGTGTGAAAGAGCGTGAGTGGAAACACCTGTGTGAATGGACGTCTGCACGAGTAAGTGAGTGTGTGTGGATGTGTAAGTGAATGAGAGTGAGAATGCAGGTGAAGATATAAGTGTGTGTGTGTGTGTGTGTGTGTACAGCGGAGAATATAACCAAAGGAAGACAGCTGGTAAGGACTGGCAGGACAGAGGGGCATGGCTGAGCTGTCACAGCTGAGCAGAGCTCAGAGCCTCCCAGGAGGATCCTAGAGACAGGTAAGGTGAAAAACACCCTCCTGAGGGCATAACAGCCACCGTGCCAAGGAGCTGGGCTGGCAGGTCCAGCCCAGTCCATGACAGAGCCCCCCCCCCCAAGGGGTTGAGACCAGACACTCCAGCGTACCATCAGAAAAGGAAACAACAATACAAGGAGACACCCCCCACCCCCACCAGGAGGCTATAACAACTAACCAGGGTGGGAGGTGGGGGAACCAGGTCAGGTGGGAACACAACAAGGTATAACTGGCAAACCCAGAGTACATACGTCCCAACACCCAGAACAACACTCACCCAAAACCCCCAGAGTCTCATAGTTCAGGGGGCTGACCAAAGTCCCAGGCCCCAGGGGAGATGAAAGGAAGCTGGTCAAGTGACCCGACCACGTCCAGAACCAGGCAGGCCGCCCGGGCGGGCAGTTCAGGCCACCGACATCCACGGCACAGTTCACCGGGTGGACGGCTTGAGTCCGAGAGCCACCAGCTCAGGAGAGAAGGCCCAGGAGGCGGCCTGCCCACGGGAAGGCCCAAAGTAGGAAGGGGAGGCCAGAGTAGAGGAGCCCTGACGTCAATGGACAGCGGGCCCGTCAGCGGACAGCGGGCCCCGTCTGGGACATAGCTGCACCCGCAGCGGTCCCAGTCTGGGACATAGCTGCACCCGCGGCGGAATCCGACAGCAGCAGATCCTTTCCGGCGACCCTAGACGCAGGCTCAGAGACAGGAAAGAGAGGTAGATGGTCAGTATCGCCGGCAGTGGTGGAGCCCGGCAAGGCGAGCTCAGTTACAGCTAGTGGCTGCATCTGGCTGTCCTCACCAAGAGCCAGGCAAGAACGTTGAAGTACAGACAAGAGGAATACAAAATAGAGGACTTGCCTGAGCTTGAGCTCCACCGCCGTCCAGGACTCCGACAAACTTGGTACCACTGTCTAGGGCCCGGTCTCTGGGTAGTCATGCTCAGGTGCAGACCCTGCTGCGGTGGCCTCCGCAGCAGGCATAATGGTGGTGGTGGCAGTCCTGAAGCCCCCAGTGGTATCCCCCCACGCAGGCTGCTTCTCCGGTGTGATGGCTGGGGGTCAACTCTGTGTTGACCCTTGTTCTTGATCACCCAGGGCCACAAGCTCCTCCACGATCCAGCGGCTTGACTCTGGCGAGCACTCGGTCATGGAGTTGGCAGGTCCAGCCCAGTCCATGACACTTGTTACATACCCTTTCATACCTTATTTACAGATAGGTGTGATTATGCACTGGTGTGTAACAAAAGACCTGGGCGACACATTAACATAACCATCCACATGTTTACACTTCGACCGCTGTTCTCTAGTCTCAGCAGCTCCGGGTTATTCTCTCTTCCCTCAGGGGGCGCAGAACTTAACAGTCCATTTCTCTGCTTTCTGGGTGTGAGTTAGAATTCCCCCAGATGTGTCCAGTGTCCACGTGCACTGGGTCTTGTGTCCGCCACACATAGCTCCCCCCTGAACACCCAGAAGGGGCTGTAATCCCCCGGTCCTTTGAGCTCAAGTCGTCGCCCATGGCAGCTGCAACGGGGGGTTGCTGCTCAAAGTTCCCACACGTTGAACGGCTGTGATTCGTGGGCGCATAGGGTCTGGTGCGCGTCGTGCTGATGGAACAAAGCCAGCAATCGGCAGGTTTTTGGGACAGAGGTGCGGGAAAAACTATGTGGAGGACGAGGGAGAGGTGGGGGGAAACCATGGAGTTCCGGCCCGGGACATTAAAAGCCTCTGGGCCATGCAAAAATTGAGTGCAGATCAGCCTCAGGTGAGGGACTTTTCCGGTAAACCCTCCGGTGATCCGCAGCAGCTGTGAAAAATAAGTCTCTGTCGACTCCTCCTTGTTTGGGCCTGGTCCTGCACAGATCTGGGGAAGGCAAACGGCCCAATTCCCCGAGGGTGCATCATGGCTTTGAAGAAAACTTAAGCTGTGTCAGGGAAACTGGCAATTCTGCTTTAGGTGTGGGGGTCAGTCCTAAAGGTTCCGGGGAAAGCAATCGGCTTAATTCTCCGTTGATGTGCAGTGGCTGAGAAACCAATACAAGTTCTGTGGGTGAGGCTGGCCGGCTGCTTTAGGTGCAATGCGCAGCCGGTTTGCCCCTGGTGCGTGGCGCGCGCGTCCGTGGCCACGTAGCTTTAAGTTGCGCTGTCCTCGAAATCTTGCGGTGTGCACACGGTGCTGCTGTGCGCCGAAATTCCGCTGTCGGGAGGTAAAGTCAGGGTCTGGGAACTTGATGGGAACCAACGCAGACGGCGCTGATCATCCCCTTTCAGGCTGTTTCTGTGGTGTGCTCGTCTTGCTGATTCTGGTGCGTCTCGGTCCCCACGCCGCTCGCACTCTCCGGCCCTTGAGGTCGCCAATGTGGAGAGAGGAACAGGCATGCGTGCTCCAGCATGGATGAAAAGGATGCCGGCAATCCCTGGTACTCCAGAGTCCACAGCGCGGTGAAAGGGAGTAGACGGTCCATCTCATGTCAGGTCACCAATGTAGAGGGTAAAAGGAAAGGATGTGGAGGTGAGGCACGGGCGTAGGATGACACAGAATCTTTATTAACCCTCTAACACATATGTACAGCCTATGGCCCCAGCGTGGGCCGCTGGGGCCGAGTCCTGTAGAAGCCTCCTCCAGTCTCTCTGCACTCCCTTTTATACCTTTATTGCTCATGCATTGAGACTGGAGCTGCTGACATTATACATGGTGTGTGTACACAGGAATTGTGTGGTGCAATTATCATGACACTTGTTACATACCCTTTCATACCTTATTTACAGACAGGTGTTGTGATTATGCATTGGTGTGTAACAAAAGACCTGGGTGACACATTAACATAACCATCCACATGTTCACACTTCAGCTGCTGTTCTCTAGTCTCAGCAGCTACGGGTTATTCTCTCTTCCCTCAGGGGGTGCATAACTTAACAGTCCATTGCCCTGCTTTCTGGGTGTGAGTTAGAATTCCCCCAGCTGTGTCCAGTGTCCACGTGCACTGGGTCTTGTGTCCGCCACACTACAACCAAAGCTAAAAGCTAACTGGCTGTTGGACTTCCTGACGGGGAGACGTAGGTTGGCAGTAACACATCCAGCACCATCATTCTGGATACAGGGGCACTCCAAGGATGTGTGCTGAGCCCCCTCCTCTTCACTCTGGTGACCCATGACTGTACACTGACACACAGCTCCAACCTCTTCATCAAGTTTGCAGATGACACAACTGTGGTGGGTCTCATCAACAACGGAGACGAGACAAACTGCTGGAGTGAGGTGAGCCACATGGCCATGTGGTGTGGAGACAACTATCTCTCTTTGAACGTGGAGAAGATGAAGGAGATTGTTGTGGATTTCAGAAGAGCGCACACCCAGCATGCTCCCCTGACCATCAATGCTGCTGCTATGGAGAGTGTGAGCAGCACCAAGTTCCTGGGTGTGCACATTACAGAGGACCTCTCCTGGACCACCAACAGTATATCACTGGCCAAGAAAGCTCGGCAGTGTCTCTACTTCTTCCGCAAACTGAAAAAAGCCAAAGCCATGGCCCCCATTATATGTACCTTTTACAGAGGCACCATCGAGAGCATCCTGACCAGCTGCATCACTGTATGGTACAGTGCCTGGACCGTTTCCTGCCACAAGACCCTCCAGCGCATAGTGAGAACAGCTGAGAAGATCATTGGTGCCTCTCTCCCTTCCCTTGAGGCCATCTACAGCACCTGAATCACCTGCAAAACCCTCTGCATTGCAGGTGATCCTACCCACCCATTACACAGCTTCTTCAGTCTGCTGCCATCAGGGAGGAGACTGAGGAGTCTCTGGGCCAGGACCAGCAGACTCAAGGACAGCTTCATCCACCAGGCTGTCAGGAAGCTCAACTCTCTCCCTGCTCTGCCCCCCTTGCCCTTCTGCCCCCGACACACACGAATCTTGGATTGTGACTCCCACCTCCCCCCTCAACAACTGAACTCTGCCATCCCCAGGTACTGTTAATTCCCACACAAGCACACACTGATTTCAGGAGCTTCAAAACTGAACTGTCATCCAGGGACTGTTCACACCAACACACACACACACACACACACACACACACACACACACACACACACACTGATCTCAGGGATGCATCAGTCAGTTTATGCAGCAATGGACTGCTCTCTTTGCACTAGATGCCACTTTAACCCTCTGTGTGCCCTGATATGTGCTTTAAGTCACTACATGCTGTCTTAATTTTTATCATATTTAGTTATTTTGCACACCATTAGTACTTTTAGTTAGTTTCTGGTTGGAGGTTGGTTTTCTTTGCACTGGTGTTGATATTCAGTGTTTAATGTTTGGTGTTAGATATTATACTTTATATTCATATTTCTTACTTAGTGTTTACCTTGCTGCACCGTGAGTCTCAGTAACGCAATTTCAGTTCTCTCTATGTGCTGTACATATGGCACAATTGACAATAAAGCTGGCCTTGACTTCTGACTAAAAGCTAACAGTGATGGCCAGATGAGACTTTCTTGAAGGCCTGAAGTTTTTCATCAAATTGGTTCATATGGACGAAGCCTCATGTGAAACTTCATTTGCTCTACTACATCATTTACTGGACAAAAAGTATACAACATGCAGATTTTTAAAAGGGCATTATTGGTTAAATGTGTATTTCTCCATTTCAAGAAATGTACTGTCTTTTAAGAAATATCAATGATCATAAGGGAAACAAGAAAAAATAAAACTAGGGTGACTACAGTGAATGTGCTTGTGCTACTTAACCATTTTTACTAAGAAATAACAACTTTTCAACAGTCTTTGGACTAAGGCAATTTCTTTTTTTTTTTTTTAGATTATTTCACCAGCTTTGGAGAATACTCTCTCACAGGGTACAGTGTCATGGCGCGGTCCTGGCAGACCACTAATGAGACGCTATAGGCAGCTGTAGAGTTTGCACATTTATTAACGAAGGACATACCATACAAAATAATGAGCCTCGTGGGGCAAAACATAAATAAAGACTATGACTAAGACATACTACGATATACTGAGAACAAGGAGAAAGTTACTGGGAACACGGAGGATCAAGGGAGTGACTGAAGCCAGGGTTAGGGGCTTCAGCCGAACGTTGGGGAGACCAACGTTGACATATGTGAGGTTGCAGCCCGGAGTAACAGAAGCTGCTCCCTTAAATAGGGCAGGAGGATTAATCAGCTGGTGAGGATGTCATCAGCTGAAATGGCAAACAGCTGTCACCGTGGAGCTCAGCTCTGACAGCCGGAAGTCCCGCAGAGACGCTGTCAGAATAAGAGCCCGGGAAGGCCATAAGGAAAACTACTCCAGAACGGGAGGAAAATACTGCATGACCCAAGCGTGGACGATATCGGCGCTCAGACCATGACAGTACTCCCCCCCGAACGACACACTCTGGGCGTACATAACATCCAAGCCTCCCCCCCACCCAGGGTGGGAGGCGGGGGGGGGGGGGAATAAAGGCCAGGAGGGCAAGAGTCAAAAAAAAAAAAAAAAAAAAACACCAAGGAATGGAACCGGGAAAAAAATGACATGGGCCAATACAGAAAAAATATGAACACGGTGCAGCAACAGAACATGGGGAAAAAGAAAAAACAAAACCACAAATATACTTCATATTGCGCAGGAGAAAATGCAGAAATGGATCAATAGAAGCAAATAACAGATACCATGCCTAACGACCATGATACACAGGCAAAAAAAAAAAAAAAGGCAACCACAGAGCGTCTCTCAAACAGAGGAAGAAAAAAAAAACCACGCTAAACAGCGGCGAAATACAGATAGCTCAATAAGTCCAAATAAACTGGCAGAGGCAACAACAGCGCATAACTCCGACTACAGAGGAAAAAAAAAAACACACGCTGAAGAGCAGCGAACTATAGACAGTACAGATAAATACCAATAACCAGGCATAGGCAACAAAAGGGGCCTCTCTCAAACAATAGAGGAGGGAGAGAAAAAAAAAAACATCTCATAAAACAGAAAAACAGTTGTGCCTGTTTTTCTGTTTTATGAGACGTACCCTAATAATACCAGACAAGAGGGGGAACAAAAAAAACATGCTAATGAGCGGCAATATAAACAGTACAATATAGTTCATAGAAAAAAACACAAGGGCATCCCAGAACTACAGGGGAGAAAAAAAAAAAACTACAGGGATGACAGCAGGCAGAGCACAAAGAAAACAAGATAAACCAATTAGTTCTGATGGTCTACCTGCGTCCAGCATCCAGATCGCTGGCAGGGGAAAAAGGATGAGTTTGGGTGGTCTACCCCAGTCCCAGGGGTAGACCACCCAGTATATCGTATATGTCTATATGTATATCTATATGTCGTATATGTCGTAGTATGTCTTAGCCACACAGGCTTTGTTCTAAACAAAATGTATGATGGTCAGAAGTTCCGGGTCTCAATGCATGGTATTAAAGATATAAAAGAGGAATGCACAGAGACCCGGGAGCTCTTTTACTGTGCTGTATGTTGGAGATGGAATAAAGTTTCTGTGTCATCCAGCTCGTTGCCTCACCTGCCTCCTTTCTCCACAACATTATGTTTAATGCATTGGCTTGTTACAAATGAAAAACAGGTGTGGCTCATGCTTACTAAGCAGCCTTGGTCACTGTGTGTGTTAATGGGGGACAACAGCCTGCCACTCTGCTTTTAGCAGCCCCACAATAACACACCCTGAAACACACATTGAAATGGAATTTGCCATTTTGTCTTTTGGCAGGGCACCTAAATAAAAAGATTCTGATGTTGCATAAAAGTACATCCATAATAAAGGTCAGTTCCTGGATTAATTTATCCTTCCCAAACATTTTATTTTTGGTTTAATCAGGTCCGTTGGTCCAAGCCTTAATTTAGCCCACAGATAGACATTGAAAATTGTGCTGCGTTTAGTCTGTCTAATACAGACTATATTTGACCCAAAAATAGTCATTGAAAACTGTGCTGGATTTAGTACATCTACTTTTTACCTCCGCCAAGGAGGTTATGTTTTTGCCAGTGTTTGTCTGTTTGTTTGTTAGCAACATAACTCAAAAAGTTATGGATGGATTTTGATGACATTTTCAGGAAAGGTGTATCATGACACGGGGAACAGATGATTAGAATTTCGTGGTGATCTGAGAGTGCACACCTCCACCAAGAGCTTTGTTTGCATTTGTGCAGCAGGATTACACAAAAACTACTGGATGGATTTGGATGAAATTTTTACCAGAAGTGATTCTTGGCCTACACACAAACCCATTACATTTTGGGGGTGATCCATGACTGCATACCTCCGCCAAGGCTCCATCTTCTTGCAGTGGTTTAGTAGGATTATGTAAAATCTACTGGATGGATTTTGCTGAAATTTTAACCAGAGATGGTCCTTGGCCTGCAGACGAACCCATTACATTTTGGAGCTGATCTGTGAGCACATACCTCTACCAAGGCCCAATCTTGCAATGTATGGTGGGATGGAGATGGGGAGATACAAACAGATGGATGGACAAAGGGAGGGAAGGAAGGATCCTTGGCAGAGGTATGAACTCTCTGAGTGCTTTTCTAGTTTTTATCTGTGCTGGACTATGGTGATCTTTTGTATACACACATAATATCTGGGACAATCTAAAACCGGTGCTCGTGCTATACACTTAAAAAGACACTATCTGAATGCAAGTATGTTTTACAAATTTCTCTCTATGTTGTATCTTTTTATTGAGGTTCATTATCTTGGTCTCCAGGTGTCCCCAGACACCCCTGGTCTTGTCTGATCTTTAGTACTGGGATGGGAGACTATGGGGGAATACCATAGGTGCTGTGATGGACTGGTGATCTGTCCAAGATGTACTTTGCCTCTTGCCCAATGATGCTGGTATAGGTGCCCCCCCCCCACACACACACACAAAGGATCAGATGATGTTGGTTACTCTGATTTTTTTTTTTTAACAACCTGAAAAAGATGGCTTTTCATCTTTTACTTTTCAACCAAATCTGAGTATTTTTTAGACAGTTAGCAAAGCTGTCTTTTCAACATTTTTTCAACTAATTTGTGCTGGGAGGGAAGCTCCAAAAATAGTGTCAAATTCTGGCTGTTGATTTCATATTCAGAATAAAATATTCACCCACACTGCAAAGTAGCCAAGTAATTCACTGAGTATTAGTGTAAACTCATTTAATGGAACCAGGATACAAATTCCACCAGCTGTTGACCAAAGTTGTGATTTTTTTAAAAAAAGTATTTATTTTTGGCTTTTATTTGAATCGGAGCTGTGGAAAGGGATGGGGAAATGCTGTAAGGAGCAGCGATAGAGACATGCATGAAGGATTAAGGAGTTGAATCAGGGGCCACTGCAGAGCTACAGTACATTTCTTTATTATCTATCTTGACCACTGGGACTGGAGTACCCCATCAGAGTGACATACTTTGTCCCTGTAACATTTTATTCTAACATCCATGACTCAGAACCTTACTGTATGTCACCTTTGAATATTTTCAACAGATAGGTAACAAAGGAAAAGGGATGTGCGGGCGGCAGTGGTTCAGAAGGTAGACCGGGCCGTCCAATAACCAGAGTGTTGGCGATTCAAATTCCGCTCTCCCCAGCTATCCTGTCATTGTGTGCCTGGGCAAGACACTTTACCCACCTTGCTTCCAATGTCCATGACACTGGGTATGAATGTGTAGTAGTGGTTGGAGAGGCCGTTGGCACGGATTGGCAGCCATTTTTCTGTCAGTCTGGCCCAAGGCAGCTGTGGCTACAGCAGTAGCTTACTACTCCCATTGTCTGTCTGTGGAGTGAATGAATAATGGACTCATTGGAAAGTGCTTTGGGTATCTTGAAAGGTGATATATGTGTTTCAGTAAGGTGTTGTGGCTGGCCATTATGCCACAACAGCTTTAATGATGCTTGGCATTGATTGTTTTTTTTCCAAGTTGCTCAGTCTTTACTTAGGATTTATATTCACCAGTCACTTTAATAGGTACATCTATTGAACTGCTTGTTACTGCAAATCTATAATCTGTCAATCACCTGACAACAGCTGAATGTATTTACACACGTAGACATGGTCAAGACAGCTGCTGAAGTTCAAAGCAAGCAACAGAATGGGGGAGAAAGTTGATTTAGATGACTTTGAACATGTCACAGGTGCTGGTGTTTACAGAGAATGGTCTGAAAAAAGAGAAATTATCCAGTGAGCAGCAATTCTCTGGGCCCAAATGCCTTGTTGATACCATTGCTGAAGACACAACACATTTACTCTTGAAACGGATGGGCTACAGGCTGTCTGCTAAGAACAGGAAACTGAGGCTCCAATTCACACAGGCTCACTAAAATCGGATAATAGAAGATTGGAAAAATGCTGCCTGGTCTGAGTCTCAATTTCTGTTGCAACATTTTAATGGTACGGTCAGAATTTGGCATAAACAACATGAAAGAATGGATGCATGCATGGATGTTCAGCCAGTAAATCTGCAGCAACTGTATGATGCTAGCATGTTAATATGGACCAGTGGCTCAAAGGAATGTTTCAAGCACCTTGTTGAGTCTATGCCATGAAGAATTAAGGCCCAGTAATAGCAAGGTATACCTATTAAAGTGGCCAGTTAGTGTACATACTATATAGACCATGGTGGGGGAGTACACTTATGCTCTAAATAATCTAACAGCTGTTTTAATGGGGATGATAAATGAAATGATATTTTAGGGTTACAGCCCAACAAAAACACCAGATCTATTGTCAGGGTCATGCATTGTTTCCATTGTGGAGTGGTTGTCATCTATAAACTGGATTAATATTGGTAGTGATATTCATTCCACTTTTTATTTTAAACAAAGAAAAAGAAAAGATTCAAGATTATTTATGTCTTCTTAGGTCTTTCTTCCATTTTTGTCCAGGACTGAATCAGAAGAAGTCTAAAGAAAGGCCAGCTTAAAAAGTAATTTGATCACAATCACAGAAACGTGTTTGCCCTGTAAACTGAATGTGCTTTCTTGCTCCCTGAGCAGTGCTTGAAGTGCATCGATCATGGGAGGTGCGATGCAGTGGTCATTTTAAAGGTGATGTCTGGTGGAAGGGCGAGCTGAGTTATGGGGTTAATAAGGGTTAGAGCATTGATGTGTCTCAACAGCAAAGTGATGTGAACTTACTCATTAATGCCAGAGGTTGATGAACACTCCCAACATCAGAAACAATGAAATATCAGTCAATTTCCTGTTAAACGCTCACTCCGAAGATGGGCTGGTTGCCCTTAGTACTAGTAGAAATTAATTTTTTACTCAGTTTTTGAATATTGATATTGAAGCATGAAGAACGTGGTTTTGTAAAGAGTAAGTTATCGCATTAACCTTCACTAACTACGCCAGCTTATTGCAACACTTTCTCTTTCCAGGCAGCTAATATATGGTTGTTTGGTTGCAGACATTGGCATTATGGGTGTTCACTGAGGAGTGATGTTTTTGATTTGTAATGTAAGCCCACCACATCTTCAGCTGATAATGATGATACCAGGTGGTAATAAATGGCTTCAACAGAGCCACAAAGTCCTCATAAGAAGGTTGGATAGGTAGCGGTGTCATAAATCAGAGGTCTTTCATGGAGGAAACACATAAGCTTCTCAGTTTGTTTCCTACCCACCCCCACATACCACTTCTTTCATGTTTTGTTTTTACTTTTGATTGCACTCACTCATTAGGTTCAGGCACTTAACTGCTACTTGGTTATAGGGTTAGGAAAAAATGTACTTTAAACACACTACAGCTGTAACCCTCGTCTTCATTACATGATGTATTTGGACTGGACTAAAAGAGTGTTTAACTATCCTATGTTCCTGACGCTCAGTCGGGAAGGTATACTGAGCCCCCCCCCCCCAAAAAAAATGAACAGAATGCCAATACAAAAATGACTAAATACACTAAAGGTGCATTCAGACCAAACGCAAACATGCAATGCAAATACATGTAAAGTTAATGTAAACATGCAAATTTGGGCATTCATACATCTGAGGGATTTGGTAGTGCTAACTAGTAATCAGCCTTGAGATTCTGCCATCTCTGGAGTTAAAGTATCAAAACTGGAGAGTAAGCTAGTTTGAAAATGAGACTACCACTCACCTGCAAACAGATGGACCGGTGTAACAGGCCAAATTAGCCCCCGCCCAAGCTAGACTATACCCCTCCAGGCCAGAATATACCCCTCTTGAGTAAAGAGGTTTTGATTGTATTTACACAGCATATTTGCAACACGTCACCATGTCATAATGTCACTATGTTACGTTACCTTATGTTATTATCAGCTGATCTGACCACTTTTTTCCATTTTGTAAAATGACATACACTACTCACAAAAAGTTAGGGATATTTGGCTTTCGGTGAAGTTCATGGAAAATGTAAAAAGTTCACAGTACAGTGATATTATTTCATGAAAGTAGGGCATTTATGTAGAAGCATGCAATGGTGATTTTCTCATCTCAAACAATTTATTGAAACAAAAGCCAACAACAGTGGTGGGTATACCACAACAAAAAATGTCAGTGTCTCAATAACTTGTCATGTGCCCTTGACCATCAGTTACAGCTTGACAATGACATCTCGTGCTGTTCACAAGTTGACTTATTGTCTGCAGAGATATGGCATTCCACTTTTCTTGAAGGGCGGCCCTCAGGTCATTGAGGTTGTGGGGTGCAGGGTTACGAGCCTCTCCACGGCGACTCAGCTGACTCCATAGGTTTTCTATGGGATTCAGGTCTGGAGAAAGTGCAGGCCACTCCACTTGAGGTACCCCAGCCTCCAGCAGTCATTCCCTAATCATGCAACCTCGATGAGCTGGAGCATTGTCGTCCATGAAGATGAAATTAGGCCTGTGTTGTTCATGCAGGGGCACAATGACTGGATTAATTGGATTAATGATGATGATGATTAATGATACTCCCATACATGACATATTGTAATGAAGTATGGGGAAATACATATAAAACAAACATATATCCACTCTTTATGCTTCAAAAGAGAGCTATTAGAATAATAAACAAAGCAGCTTACAAAGAATCAACAAACCCACTTTTTCTTAAACAAAAAACTCTCAAGTTGAAAGATCTGGTTGACTTTAAAACTGCAATAATAATGTTCAAAGTGAAGAATTTATCACTGCCCGCAAATATCCAAAAGTTGTTCCAAACAAGGGAGAAACGATATCACTTCAGAGGAACATGTATATTTCAAAAGCCTACAGTGAGAACAACCACCAAACAACACTGTATTTCAGTGCAAGGAGTCAGACTATGGAACGATTTTGGACCTGAATTAAAATCATGTACAACGCTTGGGCAATTTAAACAAAAACTAAAGGAAGAAATACTCCAAACATATTTACAAGACGACATGTAAACTCACATAAGGATCAACATATCCAGCCTGTGTTGTGTTGTAGCTTAGTTTTGTTTTTTGTTTTTTTTTTCTCTGTGACATCTTGTCTTAGATTTGTTTTTGAATAGTAACTGCTTAACTTAGCCTAGCTTAGTTTTCTTTTTTCTCTCAGTCATATTTTGTATTAGCTTCGTTTTAAATTGTAATCGCTTTTGTCTTGTTTTCTCTTTTTCTCTTCTGAATTCTTGGATGGAATATGGGTGGGCAATATAAGCTGCGGCTTCAGCCATCACCCATTTCGGATAACTCACGTGGAATTGTATAGTAGAAGGAGTCTTTGTCTAATTTGACCTTGTTGTTATATTATACAGTTTCTTTTAACCTGTACTGTACTATCCAAAATAAATAAAATAAATAAAAAAATAAAAATAAATTTTAAAAAAATGATGCTATTCAGGAAGTGTCAGCTTGTCACTGTACCATTCACAAGGGGTTAGGGCAGTTCTGTATACACACCTGCCCAAACTGTAACAACACCACCACTAAAGACTTGTCTGGTGACAGCAGAGGCTGATGCATAGCGCTCTCCTTGACATCTCTAACATCATTGGTGGCCATCATTTCTGCTCAACATGAATCAACTTTCATCAGAGAACAGCACTGAGGTCCACTGGTCCCTTGTCCAGCATAAATGCTCCCTGGCTAGTGCAAGATGATGACACCTATGTCTGGTGGTGTGGTCAGGTACCCTTCCAGGTTGTCTAGCACACAGACCATGCTGATGTAAATGGTTTCAAATGGTCTGACGTGACACTTGGATGCCTCTCACCTCCCTTAAATGTGCCAGGAGTTGAGTGGCATTCATCATCTGGTTCCGAAGGGCACTGTTCACAATGAAGCGGTCGTCAGCGTGGAATGTGGTCACAGGACGCCCACTTCTATGCCTTTCTGTGACTCTTCCAGTCTCTCTGTGTCTCTTTGGCAACCTGCTGATGACACTCTGTGGCACTCTAAGCTCAGTGGCCACTTCCCTCTGAGAACATCCTGTTTGAAGCCTCGCAATGGCGAGGAACTGTTGATCAATTGTTAGGAGTCGTCTTGGTCTCATGATGTCAAAATGTGAACAGTATGATGAAGAGGACTGTTTAAATACCAATTCTAATTGAACCAGAAAATTTATCGGTTAATTCATGGACCTAGGGTGTCCTGGTGCCAGGTGCACATATGGACACCCTTATGCTTGAACATGATGTTCGTTATGGACAAACTGTGGTTAGCACAGAAGTCCAATAACTGAACACCACTCGGGTTCAGATCGGGTAGGCCATTCCTCCCAATCACCCCCTTCCAGGTTTCACTGTCATTGCCCACATGCGCATTGAAGCCCCCCAGTAGGACAATGGAGTCTCCAAGAGGAGCACCCTCCAGCACCCCAGTCACAGACTCCAAAAAGGGTGGGTACTCTGAAACATCATTTGGTGCATAGGCACAAATGATGGTCAGGACCCATTTCCCAACCCGAAGGCGCAGGGAAGCAACCCTTTTGTCCACTGGGGAAAACTCCAATATAGAGGCAGCAAGGTGGGGGCATACAAGAATACCCACCCCTGCTCGTCGCCTCTCGCCTGGGGAAACTCCAGAGAAGGCCAAGCTCCAGCCCCTCTCCAGGAGACTGGTTCCTGAACCGGAGCTGTGTGTTGAGGTGAGGCCGACTATATCTAGCCGGTATCTCTCAACCTCATGCACCAGCTCAGGCTCCTTCCCCACCAGAGAGGTGACATTCTACGTACCAAAAGCCAGTTTAGAAAGCTTGGGATCAGACCGCCAAGGTCTCCACCTTTGACCGCCACTTGATCCACATAGCACCGGACCCCCATGATCCCTCCTGCAGGTGGTGAGCCCACTGGAGGGCGAACCCATGTAAGTCCTTCGGGCTGAGCCTGGCCGGGTCCCATGGGTGGAAACCCTTTTTCTTCAAAAAAGGGGACCGGAGGGTGTGCTCCAACTTTAGAGGGATCACACTCCTCAGCCTTCCTGTGAAAGTCTATGCCAAGGTACTGGAGAGGAGAGTCTGGCCATTGGTCGAACCTCGGATTCAGGAGAAGCAATGTGGTTTTCGTCCTGGTCGTGGCACATCAGACCAGCTCTTTACCCTCTCGAGAATTCTCAAGGGTCCATGGGAGTTTGCCCAACCAGTTTACATGTATTTTGTGGACTTGGAGAAGACATTCGACCACGTCCCTCCTGTTTTTTTGTGGGGAGTGCTACGGGAGTATGGGGTGTCGGGCTTGTTGTTACGAGCTATTCAGTCCCTGTACGACCGTTGTGAGAGTTTGGTTCGTATTGCCAACACTTGATCGGACTCATTCCCAGTGAGAGTTGGACTCTGCCAGGGCTGCCCTTTGTCACCGATCCTGTTCATAATTTTTATGGACAGGATTTCTAGGCGCAGCCAGGGAATGAAGGGTGTCATGCTTGGTGAACACAGGATCTCATCTCTGTTGTTTGCAGATGATGTTGTCCTGTTGGCTTCATCCAGCAATGACCTACAGTTCTTGCTGGGACGGTTTGCCGCTGAGTGTGAAGCGGCTGGGATGAGAATCAGCACCTCCAAGTCTGAGTCCATGGTCCTCAGCCGGAAAAAGGTGGATTGTCCTCTCCGGGTTGGGGACAAGCTCCTGCCCCAAGTGGAGGAGTTTAAGTATCTTGGGGTCTTATTCACGAGTGAGGGGAGAATGGAGTGAGAAATTGACAGACGGATTGGAGCAGCATCTGCAGTGATGCGGACGTTGTACCGGTCCGTTGTGGTGAAAAGGGAGCTGAGTTCAAAGGCAAAGCTGTTGATTTACCAGTAAATCTACGTTCCTACTCTCGCCTATGGTCACGAGCTTTGGGTAATGACCGAAAGAACGAGATTGTGGATACAAGTGGCTGAAATGAGCTTTCTCCGTAGGATTGCTGGACTCACCCTCAGAGATAGGGTGAGGAGCTCAGTCATCTGGGAGAGGCCCAGAGTAGAACTGCTGCTCCTCCACATTGAAAGGAGCCAGTTGAGGTGGTATGGGCATCTGATCAGGATGCCTCCTGGACGCCTCCCACTTGAGGTGTTTCGGGCACGTCCTACTGGGAGGAGACCCCGAGGCAGACCCAGGACTCAATGGAAAGACTATGTCTCCCAGCTGGTCTGGGAACACCTTGGTATCCTCTCTGAAGAGCTGGAGCAGATGGCTGGGAGAGGGAAGTCTGGGCTTCTCTGCTTGAACTGCTGCCTCTGCGACCCGGACCTCTGGAAATGCGGTAGAAGATGGATGGATGGATGGACATTCAGTTTCACTTTCTGTTTGTTTTTTTTTTAATCTAAGTTTTTGTAAAGGGTATACAGGTCATTACAGCATTGCATTGTTTACATTTTCATCACATGTTCCCTTATTTTTTGCTATTTGACAACATTGGTAGGATAGTTATTACAACACCCCCTTTTTTTTTAAAGTGAAAGAAAAAGTGAAATTAAAGAGAATTAAATAAAAAAACAACGAATAAACAACAAACAGAACAGCAAAAAACAAACAAACAGAAAATTAAGTAATTAAAAGTAAAAGAGCATCTGAGTAGCGTTGGAACTAAGAGCGGGACCATTATTGAAATGGTATTTGTCAAAGATTAGATCTAATGGAAGACACATATGCGATCCAGGGTTGCCAAAAGTTCATGAACCCATCCATGTCCTGTCTCAGTGCGAATGTCAACTTTTCCATCGAGTAAATGTCTTGAATCACGTTAATCCAATCTTCAGGTGTAGGACAGCCCTTCAGCATCCATTTTTTAGTTAGGGCTTTTTTACTTGCCAATATTAAAACATTGAATAAGTATTTATCTCCTCGTCTTTCCAGTGAGTCCGGTAGTAAACCCAAATACAAAGTTACAAAAGAAAAGGGAACTGTTATTTTGAATATTTTCCCCAATATTGTCTGTACATTGGTCCAATATTGGTGGATAACTGGGCATGACCAAAACACATGAAAATGATTTGCAGTCTTTTCACCACACAAGCGCCAACAGTTCAACCCCTTATGGGTAAATTTGTTTTGTGCAGGTGTTCTGAAAAATCTTACCAAGTTTTTCCATCCAAATTCTCTCCACTGCAGGGATGAGGTACTTTTCCATTGCTGTTTATTTAGCTTTTCCCATATTTCCAATTGTAAAGTGAAATTCCCCTCTTTTTCCCATCTCTCTTTTATATATGATGTGTTGTCTCCTTTTAAGTCTTGAAGACCTTGGTATATTTTAGAAATGTATCTGATCCCTGGGATCCCTTTATATGCCATTAAGAAGACCTTCAGAACACCTGACTGGGCCCTTTCCAAATCCTCCTTTTTAAGTATATTGTTTATGTAGTGTCTAAGCTGAAAGAACCTGTAAAGATCTTGATTTATTAGACCTTGTTTTTTCAAATCTTCAAAACTTCTTAAAGTTTGCCCCTTAAAAAAATCGTAATATTTTATCAGCCCTTTCTCTTTCCACTCTTTAAATCTAGTGTCTGTTTTATTGGGGGTAAAGTCTTGATCATAGGCAATCCATTGCAGAAGTCGATAGGGCTCTTTAGCTTGATTCTCTCTGACTATCTTAAACCAAATTTTTAGCGGGGTCTCTATCCACGGGTTAGTGTTATTCAAGAGTTTAGGTAAGGCATTGTTCCCTATTATCGCCTGTAGGGGGATGTCACTTGTTATTTGGCATTCCATCTCCTTCCATTGTGCAGTGTAGACTGGGTTACATATCTCTACGAAAGTTTTAATTTGTGCCGCTATAAAATAGTCCCTGATATTTGGCAGCGCGAGCCCACCTTTGTCTTTGTTTAGCTGTAGGGTTCTATATCTGATTCTAGGTCTCTTGCCCTGCCATATGAATCTTGAGATCCTTCTGTCCAGCTCCTGCCATGTTTTTTTGGGAGGTTCTACCGGTATTGTTTGGAAAAGGTATAGAAGACGTGGAAGTATATTCATTTTGACTGCTTCAATTCTTTGTGCAGTACCTAAGAATGGTATCATATTCCATCTTGCTAGGTCAGATTTTATTTTTGTCACCAGTGGATCATAGTTTAGTGTTATAATTTTGTCGAGTTGTTTCGGGATATTGACCCCCAGATATTTCATAGATTCCAACTCCCAGTTAGTTTTGAGTTCACTTAGTGAATAATGATTTGGGTCATAGTTGAATGTTAAAACTTGGGTTTTATGCATGTTTAATTTGTACCCCGATAAATCTTCATAGTCTGAAAAAACTGAGATTAGTTCTGGTAAAGAAGTGTCTGGCTGCCCTAGGTATATTAAAATGTCATCAGCAAAGAGTGCTATTTTATGTTCCTTCTGACCAAGTGTAATACCTTGAATTTCTTGATTTTGTCTTATCCATTGGCTCAGAGGTTCTATGAAGATTGCAAAGATAAGTGGAGACAGGGGGCAGCCTTGACGACATCCTCTTTCCAGCTCGAAAGATGATGATAAATTACCGTTAATCCTTATTTTAGCTGTTGGTTTTTTATATAATGCCTGTATAGTTCTAATGAAGTTGTTATGAAAATTGAAACTGGATAAGATTCTATATAGGAAAGACCAGTCAACCGAATCGAATGCTTTTTCAGCATCTAATCCCAATATGACTGCATTTAAGTTATATTTTTTTATATGATGAATTATGTGTAAAGTGCGTCGAATGTTGTCTTGTGTCTGTCTTTGTCTTATAAAACCTGTTTGGTCTAAGTGAATTAAGTCTGTCAGTATGTTTTCTAACCTTTTGGCAAGGATAATGGTAAAAAGCTTATAGTCCTGATTTAATACACTGATTGGTCTGTAGTTGGAGCATTCTAGTTTATCCTTTTCAGGTTTAGGTATAACTGCAATGACCCCTTCTCTCCAGGAGGGAGGGATTTCCCCTGTGTGGAGGACATAGTTAAATGTTTTCAGGAGGAGAGGAGATAGTTGCTGTTTAAAGGTTTTGTACCATTCTGCTGTATAGCCATCTGCTCCTGGGGATTTGTTAGCTTTAAGTTTCATAATTGCTTTTTCCAATTCTTTAGGTTGTATTTCTGACAGTAGTGTTTTATTCTGTGATTCCGTAAGTTGGGGAAGGTTTAATGTGTTTAGGAATGTCTCGGATGCGTTTTTATGTTTTTTGTGGGAGTATAAGTTCTTGTTGTAATTCTCGAAGCTTTTAAGAATATCCTGAATTCTGAATTTTATTTCCTTTGATACTGGGTCTCTGATTTTGTAGATTGCTCTTTCTGTTTGTTGTTTCCTCAATTTATAGGCTAGTAATTTTGCCGATTTACTGCCTGCTTCATAGTGTTTTTGTTTCAGAAATGTAAGTTTCTTCTGGATTTCTATTGTGTAGATCTC
The DNA here is from genome assembly GCA_020510985.1 of Pholidichthys leucotaenia. NCBI lineage: Eukaryota > Metazoa > Chordata > Actinopteri > Cichliformes > Pholidichthyidae > Pholidichthys > Pholidichthys leucotaenia. The sequence goes on along the minus strand of CM035843.1, from coordinate 110,281,357 downwards.
ATTTATTTGATTTTTAATTTCTTTAATCTTGAGCGAGCCATTAGAATGAGTGTTGTCTTTGTGTTCTTTTTCTAGGTTCTTGAGTTCAGACTCTAGTGTGATTAGTTTTTCTTGTCTCAGTTTCTTTTGGGTTGCCAGTTTTGCAATAATTTTTCCCCTTATTACAGCTTTGCACGCATCCCACAGTATTAAAGGGGATACTTCTCCATTATCGTTTTCTTCCAAATATCTGAGAATATCTGATTCCAATTCATCTTTCAGTGGTCCTTTCAGGACATTTGAATTCAACCTCCAGGAAAATTTATTATTTGTGTATTTTTGGATGTTTAAGTCCATATAGATCGGACTGTGGTCAGAGAAATCCATCAGTCCTATTTTACATGTTTTTACTCTTCCAATGTCTCTATTAAACATAAAAAAGTAATCAATCCTTGAGTAAGATGAATGTGGCATTGAATAAAAAGTATAATCTTTTACATTGGGGTTGAATTCCCTCCATACGTCACAGATTCCCATTTCTTTTAGTAGCATCCGAGTTTTCCTATTTTGAGTGTTATTTTGATGTGAAGAATTACCTGTTGCATCCCAGTATGGATTCAGTCTTAGATTGAAGTCTCCACCACATATCACTAAACCTTGGGCTTTAGTTATCATTAGGTCGAATACATTTTTATAAAATTTCCATTTAGCCCCTGGTGGTGCATATACATTCAGCAGGGTGATATCTTCTCCCTCTAGCCGCCCAATTACCAAACTGTACCTCCCTTCTTTATCTTTGTGTTCTGATTTTTTTTCAAATGTAATTTTGGTTGATATCAATGTCGCTACTCCCCTCCTCCTCCCTGATTTATATGAAGATGAAGAGATCATTTTAAACCCTTGTCTATTGAGTTTAGTGTGTTCCACGTCTGTTAGGTGGGTTTCTTGTAAAAATATTATTTCTGCTTTATCTTTTTTCATTTTGCGTAGAATCTTGGATCTTTTAACTGGATTCAGGATCCCTTTTACATTATATGAGGCTATTTTGGTTACACCCTGTTTCTCCATTGTATTTTCTTATTTAGTATAACAGTGTGGTGGCCCTCTTTTTTGCTACTCAGAAACTGAAAGAACATTAAGAACATAAAAAACATTAAGAACATAGTGTACGAAACTTTAAAACAAAAAACTGTCAAAAAAAACTTCCTGAGCTGGGGTCTCTTTAAAGACCCTGTAAGAACCCTGATGGAGTGTAGGCTCTGAGGGAAATTCCTCAAACTCTGTTACGTGTTGAGGGCCCTCTCTTACCCCTGTAAGTTGTCCCATGTTTTTAACGTGAATTTCAGATCCCAATCCGAATTTGTAATGATTTTTTTTTTTTTTAATGCCTATACCCTATGAGATTGTGTGCACCCTCCCACCCCCATCACAGCAAACATTCACTCTAATACAGTATTTGTTAGTGTGGAGAGAACATGTGGGTCATTGTTACATTTCTATTTTAACATGATTTTTTTTTTCCTTTAAATTAAGAAGACATTTGTTTCTAATGCTATAACTGCTCCACGAAAGGTTTTACCACATGCTGATTCTGCATCTCCTTTAATGTTTGTTACCTTGTAGGAGGGGGGATGGAAGTGCAGAATGACTGAAAAGAAAAAAAACCCAAAAAGGTCGCTATTCCTTCCTGGAACTGGAAAGCTTATCTTTGTAGCTCTGGGGCTGGGTTTCCCGCTGCTGGCCCGTGGATTTTGAAGGTCTCTGAGTGGACCACGTTTGAGCTCTGATCTTCTCGCTCAGATTCGCTGCGGGTTTAAACACCGTTACCGGGAGCCCTCTTCTTGCCATGTCAATTGTTGCTTCTTCCTCTGAATTATAGAGACATGACTCTTCACCGTAAAAGACCCTTAACTTTGCCGGAAATGGCGTCTGAAAGCGTAGATTCTGTTCCGATAGAACAGTTTCTGTTCTGATAGAACCTTTTTGGCGTCGTTATATTCCCGTCGCTTTTTACGAACCTCAGGGGCGTAATCGTGCTCCACGAAGACTTTTCTCTCTTGATGCATAAATCCTTTTTTCTGCCAAGCCCGTCTTACAACCTCTTGTTTTATTTTGAAATCGGAGAATCTTACCACCACCGAACGCGGGGGCGCTTCTGCCGCTGGCTTTGCGGCTAATGTACGATGGGCCTTTTCTATCTTCAAATCGGTGGTTTGTGGAATATCCAACTTCTCTCTCAATAAGGATTCCACGCATTCCGCCACTGTGTTGAAACTATCTTCAGCTCCTTCTTTCAGACCGTGAATTCTGATGTTATCTCGTCTCTGTCTTCCTTCTTGGTCAGTTAGCTTAGCCTCCAGCCTTGACTGTTTTCTGTGTAAATCCAGCATAGAATCTTCAAGCACTTTTACTCTTTCTTCAGCTTCCAAGATTCAGTTTTCGGCCTGGTCCATTCTGCTGTTCGTCCTTTTTAGTTCCTCTCTGAATTCATGAAATTCGGCCCGAAATCGTCGTAATTCATCAAATAGCGATTTCAAGCTAATCTTTTTGTTAGCTAGGTCCAGCTCCTTGTCTCCTGAACGGAGGTCCTCCGGTTCAGATTCTGCGGCCACTGCGCGTCCTGACCTGGGGAATGTCAGTTTCTTCTGTTTTTGGTTAGGCATGGTGTTTTTGTCTTTTGATTTTTATTCTTCCAAAAATCCGTTAAGTCTGATTTTGAAGATGTTTTCCTTGGATTGGGTCTGGGAGGTTCAGCGTTAAGTTGCTATCACCATGGCATCCAGACCGGAAGTCACCCACTTTCTGTTTTTAAAGTTTTTTTGCCACTCCAAACGTACACCAAATGTGATGAAAAATATTCGGAAAAACATAACTCTGGTTTTACTTGCCCTATCAACACAATTTAAAAACTGGGAGAGATTTCAAATCTGCGTTTTCAACACAAATTGAAATGGCGATGCTGCAAGGCTGCGTCTTGCTTCTACCTCGTCCTAAAGCAGTCAGGTGATTTGGACATGCTGACGAGACGTTTCACAACCATGGAAGACCAACTGTATGAGCAGCTTTTGACATTCTATACTGCAAGACAACAAAAGTACCCCCTGTGGATCTACGATCTACCTCTCTTGAAAGTGGCGGGGGACAAAAAAAATTAAGTCATTCTTGTGTATATCACTCAACACTGCTGATATCATGTGGGGTATAAATTGGCCTCAGCCATAATAGACCCGGGGTATAATCTAGCCTAGGTCGCTTTAACCCCTGGTATAGTCTGGACTGGGGGTATACTGTAGCCCATTATATCGGGAGCTCTGCAAAAAATTTACGCGTTTGCGCTTGGTCTAAACACACCTGAAGAAAAAACACCCCAAACAAACAAATCTGATTGCTAAATTTTCCAACTAAATATATCATTTTCTCAACAACACCATCATTTAGCCTGCTTGTTTTCAACAGCTGTTAAAAATAAGCAGGCTAAATGATTCCTAACCTAAGTTAGGTTAATTGGCATCAAACTGGGGATTGTAAATTGTCCTTAGGTATGAATGTGACAGTGAATGGTTGTCTGTCTCTCTGTGTTGGCCCTGCGATGGACTGGCGATCTGTCCAGGGTGTACCCTGCCTCCCGCCCAAAGATGCTGGGATAGGCTCAAACCCCCCCGCGACCCGAAAAGGATTAAGCGGAAGAAGATGAATGAATGAATAAATGATTCCTCCATCCAGTTTCAGCACCACAGACCAACACCAAAAACACCTACTACAACACATACTAGCTTTTAGGGTTTATTGTAACTGTACACTGAAATTTTTAAACACATACACTACACAACAGAGTATATAGCATTAATAACACTGTAGTTTTTGGTAGTTTTGCTTCCTGTCATAATCCGTAATTTCACATATGGAATGTAGCCGGGAGGCCAGCAAAGTAAAAGAAAGAGTCTATCCACCACTATTCTTTGCTAACAACAGGTGCGGCTAGGCTAACTTCTACCACACTGCTACCAGCCCTCCTGTCTCTATGGTGCTGTCCACATCCACTGAAAGGTTTGTTCCCCTTAGAATCCCACTGTTCCGCTGGTTTAACCTGTTGAACTCTGTGACTTCCGCGGGCGGTCACGTCTCTGCGTCTTAGTGCGTCTCAGTGCGCACTGGAAAAAAAAAGCTGTATTTCCGGTCTTCCAGTACAGATACAGCCTTGTTACAACCTGAGAAAAAAGCTGTGTAATATATTCATTTTTTGTGGTATTTTTACAAAATTTTGACCTGAGCTTGAAAACACTTCGTTCTACATTTCTGTTGTGTTTTCCAGCCAGTATCTGACAGCTGTATGTTATTTGCAAGCATTTGTATCTAAAAAAAACCACCCAGGCGAACTTTCTTGTTACTCAGTGGCAGGAGCACTTACAGTGATTATGACTGTTTTGCCAAGAAATTCAGAGTGTTTTCTTTTTAAATGAGACTAACCCCATGAAGATGCTGCAAAGGGTTGAAGAACAGCTTTTGATTTACTTTGGGCATGTTATTTTTAGGCGTTTTTAGGGAAGTTGAACAGAGTTCAACAGGTTGAAGAAATCTAAAAGAGTTGCCTGTCTTTTTGGCAAGTCCTTGTCACGTGTGGCTCTGGGGAGCCACACAATGAGAGCCAAGGGTGAGCCAGTGAGTTGTGATGTTTATTGGTGACAGGGGTAAGGGATGAGGAAAGCACAGATGCTCATACACAGTAACACTCACGAGCAGTACAGCAACAGAGTTAACAGTTGGCACCGGGCATAGGGGTACACAGCAAGCACAGCAGGTAACACTCACGGGTTAAGCAGCCAGAGAGCTGGCACCGGCATAGGACTCCAATACACAGACACTCTTACAGGGTGACGCTCCCAAGTGATTCGGTAAGGCGAGTAGAGGGCTAGCACCGGACATGGGGGTACAGAGGCACAAATACTCCTTACAGGAAAACACTTACGAGTAATGCTGAATGATGAGACAAGGGCTGGAATCGGACGAAGGGACTCCAGCCTAGCAGTGCTTATGTCGCAACCCCGAGTGATCGAGGCTGCTCCTTTTTATCCTCATTAGCAGCGCCCCAGCTGATGAGAATTAATTGGCCCCAGCCGTCCCATAACACTGACAGCTGGGAGCCAGCTGAGACGCTGCCCAATGAGAGGCAGGGATGAGAAGGGACATGGGCTGAGCGCCGAGCCGGCGTCTCACCCCATGGTGACAGTCCTTACCTTTTCTCCTTGATGTTGACAGCTAATTCAGACTGCAGGTTGTGCCTGAACTGAACTGCCCGGTGCCATCCACCCCTACCCCTTGCCAAAATTAAATTCAAAATGCAGATAAAATAGGTGAGGGATTTTTTTGTGCAACAAACAAGTAACGACTAATAACACAGAAACATTAATTAACAGACAAAAACTTATTTTATAGTGAAACAAGAGGTCACAAATTCCACTGAAGAGCACACATTCATACCAGTTAAAACAGCACCACAGCCAAAGGTCATCATATAAAGAAAAAAGCACAGGTGGAACTAGAGTGCACTGAGTGAGTGCATAGTCCTGCCAAGGGCTATCTGTCTTTGAGCAGGATTACACAAAAACAGACTTTGATGAAATTTTCAGTGAAGGTGACCCTTGAGCTACAGATGAACCCATTAGATTCTGGAGGGGATCTGGGTCAAGATGTGGATTCTGGATCACTTTTTTCACTTTCTTTAATGTTGCCATATATGTCAGGTCAGGCTTTGGCTTGCTTGCTACCGGATAACCATGAAAACCGGTACTACCTGTTATATATGTGAAAGGGCTGGTATTAGTAAGATGGCGGCCAGGTTGGACGGGGAATAGACCAGGATGGTTTACTGCCGGTTTCCGGTGGTGACACTACCCTTAGTATAAAGGAGATGGGTGGAAGAGGCCAGTCCTGTTTTGTCGTGGAGACACATGACCTGCAGGCGAGTGCCGTAAGCCTACGTTGTATATATTTAGTATTCTAATAAAGCTCCGTAAACTAAGTTCATTATTTATTCATTCTTGCCTAAACATGGATGCTACATTTGGTGACAAGGTAAAAGCGGTGATAGGAAGATCTGCTGCCAGTTTTCGGCTGTTTTTGGAGTCCCCGGGAGAGCCACCGGGGCCATGTTCGCCGCATTTATCAACTACCTAGTTGTTTTGAGCCTCGGCGAGATGGAAAAGCTTCGCGCAAGGGCTGTGTTGGTCCATAATTTAGGCATGGAGGGGCAGAGAATACTGGAGAACCTTGGGGGGGCTGATAGCTTCGATGAAGTGGTGGAGTTAATGGCGCGCTACTTTCACGAGCAGAAAAACATCACGGTCCGACACAACCAGTTTAGACAGCGCCGCCAGCGATTAGGAGAGCTGGTGAAGAGATTTCTGGCGGACCTCCAGGAGCAAGCGAGGGAGTGCAAATTCGGACCCCTGGAGGACGAGATGATTCGGGACCAGATAGCAGAGCACATCCGCTGCCCATCGGCCCGGTCCAGGCTTTTAACACACCCAGGAGAAGTGATGTTAGCCGCAGCTATCGAGCTCGCCCAATAGTTCGAGGCAGCAGAGACTATCGCAAGGGGCCTTACTGAAGGGGCCTCTCTGGGCCAAGATGAGTCTCCAGCTAAGGCATTATTTTTGGACCCTGGTGATGGGGACAGTGGAGAGGAAGAGTATGCCTCTGTAGTTAAAATAAGGTCCACCCCAGGTACGCCACATTGTTATGGATGTGGGTCCCCTAGTCACCGTTATAAGTCCAGAGTGTGCCCGGCGAAAGGCAAGTGTTGTGGGAAGTGTGGTCTGTTGAACCACTTTGCCAGGGCGTGTGCAAACTTTGAATGCAGGGACCGGCGGAGTGAACCAGGTCCTGCGCAGAAGACTCCTACAATAGTACACACGGTTGCCCCAGAGACTATGGGACGGATCGGGTGTGATGTCATGTTGGATAGCATCGAGGTTCCCCTGCTGGTGGACACAGGAGCGATTATCTCTATTTTAAACCTAACGACCATGAAAAGTTTGTTTCCTCACCGACAAATCAGAAAGCAAGAAAGAGAGTACTATGGCTATGGATGGAACAGACTGGCAGTTTTGGGGTTTGTGGAGATGGAGGCCCAATATAAATCGGTTGTAGTGCCCCAGGCCCGCATTTATGTCACTGCTGCGGGAGTCAACATCATGGGGTGTAATCTCTTTTACAGCCTGGGTTTCTCCATAGCCAACGTATCGGGTGAAGAGTGGTCGGGGTGCGGACTGTGGGGCCGACCAGCTCCAGTGGTGGATGGTGTGGAGGTGTGGGACTCAGATGGGCTGGACACAAATTCAAGTGGAGAGCACGTTCGGTGCCGCGCAACACCACCATGGGACGGACTGGATGCCAGTCTTCATGCTGCCCTGGATGAGGGTGCTAGACGGCACGCCGGGACCCCCGGGGTGGCCCCTATGGATGAGGTGCCCGTGCTGGAGGCTGAGGGGGGCGAGACCAGAGAGCATGGTGGTAAAGTGCTCACAGCGACAGCCTACCAAGAGAAAGACGAACCAGACCAGTGAGTCGACCGGATCAGTGGAGGAGGCCAGTCAAGACCACAGTGATCCAGAAAGGAAGAAAAGGGCTTCCCTGCAGGTTGGAGATGAGGTTCGGCCCAGGGTCAAGGCCCGGATGAGAGGGGATCACAGTTCACTCGAGCGGCGTGACGACCGGAGGCGGTTCTGAGTGGAGGCGCCCCGGAGTGATGGGTACCTGCGCTTGTCTGACCAGACCTGGAGGCATCCAAATGAGCTGCGTCTGACGTTGGAGGAGAGGAGACGGCACAGCAGGAGCCCTGAGGTAAAAAGACGAAAGCGTTCAGAGACAGACCCATCCAAGGACTGATGGTGTTTTACTGTACTAGTTTTGAGTTTAACCCAGGTCCTGTTGTACATGTCATGGCCACCAATTAGGCGCACCTGCGCACACACCTGTCTGCTATCTGGCTCTGCCTATATATTCTGTGAGACCCAGGGATCAGCACGGAGTCATCTGCTTCCTTCCTGAGGAATCTGAACTCGCCAACTCTACTCTGAGCTTCCAGCCTCATCATCTTCCAGCGCTTCTGCTTGCCTAGGGTCTCCTAACCATCTGGCAGCCAAGTAAGCCTGAACCTTTCCTTTCATCCATCTCCTTCCCCTGTGCACAGGCGGTGTCCTCTCGGCGGCAGACTCTCTCCCACCTGGTGGCAGACCTCCCTGCCTCTTTCACCTGCCTGCTACATCTCCTACAGGGCGACTGGCACTGGCCTGGGCCGGTGTGCTAGCCTGTGTGCTTCTCCAACTCACCAAAAAGTAAGGACAATTCTATTTGGCGCTTCTCCTGTCAGGATTGCTCCTAATTGTCTCTCTGCTCTGTCCTTAGGGTTGCCAGGTTGCATGGTGCTCTGCCCGCCCCAAGCTGACTTATCCACTCACTACACTCACTACAGACATTCACACACGCATCCATACAATTCACACTATTATTAATAAAAGGTTAACTGTGTTTCCTGAGTCGTGTCTGCTTCTTGGGTCTGTACCATGTCAGTACGACTCCGCCAGAGTGACCCAGCAGACAGCGTGCTAGCGTGCAAGGTTAATAACTTAGAAGCTCGGGTGGACCAGTTAGCCTACCAGCAGCAAGCCATACTAACACAGCTAGCTCGAGTTACTGATCGGTTGGATCACCTAGCTAACCCACAGGCTTTCCCTCCAGCTCCCGCTAGCATCCCTGCCCCGTTAGCTCTGCCAGTAGCCAGGTTACATCAGGCTCCCCATTCCGTCTTACTCCCATACCCACTCCCACCCATTTCGGTGGTAAGTTAGGAGAAGCTAGGGGATTTTTACTGCAGTGCGACATTGTGTTTCAGTGGGTGCCAGGGGATTTTCCTTCAGACCATAGCCAAATAGGTTATGTGATTAATTTGTTGGAGGGGCAAGCTTTGGCTTGGGCCTACACCGTTATGGCTAGGGCTGACTATGCTTCTCTCACCTACTCACAGTTTGTTAGGGAGTTTAAGGAGGTGTTCGATCACTCCAACCGAGATAGTGTGCTTACCTCCCTGTTGTTGAATTTGAAGCAGGGGGCGAAGGCTGTTGCCGATTACGCCGTAGACTTCTGAGTCATAGCCACAGAGGTGGGGTGGGAGGATGCCTCATTATGTAGTATCTTCATCAGAAGCCTCTGTTCTAGCCTGCGGGATGAGTTAGCTCCCTTAGAAAAACCCTCCAACTTGACCGAGCTGATTTCATTAGCTATTAGTCTTGACAACAGACTGAGGAAACGGGTGGCTGAGCATAAGACTTCCAGTCGCTCGGGTAGTCAGTTTCGCCATTCCCTGCAGTCCCCCCTATTGGCGTTACCTCCAGCCAATTCCCCGGATGAGCCAGAACCCATTGTGACAGGTCGAGCTAAGCTGTCCGCTGCTGAGAGACAGCAACATCGGGAACTAGGCTTATGTGTTTACTGTGGGAGTGAGGAGCACGAGCTTGAGGTATGTCCTGTACGGCCAAAAGGGGGAGCCCGTGTGTCACAGTAGGGGGACTCACGGACGCACCTCAGTTAAATCCCCTCTCCAGCTTCCAGATTCCCATCCGTTTCTGTTTTAAACATAAGGAATTCACTACACAGGCACTCATTGACTCTGGGGCTGAGCAGAGCTTCATCTCTGGGGAACTGGCAACCCGGTTGGGGCTTCCCGTTCAGTTATTGGAGACCCCCTTGAGACTGATCACCCTCTCTAAAGCCCCTTTCGCTATGGTTTCCCACCGGACCATCCCAGTGTCTGTTATTACTTCGGGCAATCACCGGGAGGAGCTGAGGTTATATGTACTGCCGATCTCTTCATCCCTGGTTATCTTCGGCTATCCCTGGCTTCGCCTGCACAACCCCTCCATAGACTAGCGGTCCGAGAGTGTCCGTGCCTGGAGTTCTTTTTGTTTAAGTGCCTGCCTTCAGTCCGCTGCATGCTCGCCGTCCGTGCCGCTAAGTGCCCCAATCCCTGTCCCTCCTGATTTGGATAAGGTCCCTCCCGAATACCACAACTTGGGGGCCGCCTTCAGCAAGACGCAAGCCCTTTCCCTTCCCCCCCACCGCCGTTATGATTGTGCCATTAATCTCTGCGCTGGAGCTCCTCTACCATCCAGCAGACTCTACAACCTGTCTGCCCCGGAGAGAGAAGCGATGGAGACGTACATCAAGGAGTCTTTGAGCTCAGGCATAATCCGTCCATCGTCATCAGCGGTGGGGGCGGGCTTTCTCTTCGTCGGCAAGAAGGATGGCTCACTGAGACCGTGTATAGTCTTTAAGGAATTAAACAACATAATTATCAAGGATAAGTACACTCTTCCTCTCATTAACTCAGCCTTTGATTCCCTCCAAGGTGCCTCCTGGTTTTCCAAATTGGACCTGCGCAACGCCTATCATCTGGTGCGGATCCGTGAGGGCGATGAATGGAAGACGGCGTTCCGGACCCCGAGTGGACACTTCAAGTATCTCGTGATACCATTCGGGCTGACCAACGCCCCTGCCATCTTCCAGAGGCTGATTAATGATGGATTGAGGGATTTCTTGGGCACATTTGTGTTTGTTTTTCTGGATGACATCCTGATTTTTTCACAGTCCCTGGAGGAGCATCGTGTGCATGTGAGGCGGGTACTGCAGCGATTATTGGAAAACAATCTTTTTGTGAAGGCTGAAAAATGTGAGTTTCACGTTAACCAGACTTCGTTCCTGGGTTTTATCATCTCTCATAATGAGATCCTCCCCGACCCAGGTAAGATCAAAGTGGTGGTTGAGTGGCCTACCCCATCATCCAGAAAGCAGCTCCAACAGTTTCTGGGATTTGCCAACTTTTACCGCCGCTTCATTCTGAATTACAGCCGGATTGCTCTCCCCCTAACCAGTCTTACCTCTACTAAGGTTCCTTTCCGGTGGACCGAGGAGGCGGCGGCGGCCTTTGCTGAACTGAAGTCCAGGTTCTCTTCTTCTCCCATTCTGACGCAGGTAGACCCCACACTCCAGTGCTTGGTGGAAGTGGACGCTTCGGACTCGGGGGTGGGAGCAGTCCTGTCCCAGAGGTCTCCGGCGGATGGCAAAATTCGACCCTGTGCGTTTTTCTCCCGGCGCCTATCTCCGGCAGAGCACAATTATGACGTCAGTGACAGGGAGCTGTTGGCCGTCAAACTCACCTTGGAGGAGTGGGATCATTGGTTGGAGGGGGCCGTATGGACTAACCACAGGATCTTGGAATACCTTTGGACGGCCAAGCGTCTGAACTCCCGCCAGGCCCACTGGTCCTTGTTTTTTGGGAGGTTTGACTTCACCATTATCTATCGTCCCGGGTCGAAGAACATGAAGCTGGATGCCTTGTCCCACCAGTTTGCCTCGGAGATGACGGAGACGCCCAAGCACCCTATCCTACCTCCATCGTGTGTCATGGGCGCCATCTCCTGGGGTATTAAGGACAAGGTGTTGAAGGCTCTGGAGGACGAGCCTGACCCGAGTGGGGAGCCAGCGGGTAGACTGTTTGTTCCATCAGCCGTCCGGGGGGAGGTTATTCATTGGGGTCATTCATCCAAGTTCTCGTGTCACCCAGGGCAGGGACGCACAGTGAAGCTGATCCAGAGGACATTTTGGTGGCCGTCGCTGCAGAGGGACATCAGGGAGTACATCCGGGCCTGTCCTCAGTGTGCCACCGGGAAGACGTCTTCTTCTCCTCCAGATGGATTACTTCATCCCCTCCCCATCCCCGGTGGGCCGTGGTCCCACGTGGCCCTAGATTTCATCACCGGTCTCCCATCATCCATCCACAACATGGTAATTGTTACACTGGTTGACAGATTCTCCAAGGCTGCCCATTTCGTTCCCCTGCAGGGGCTGCCCACGGCCAAGGAGACTGTGGACCTCCTAGTCCAGCATGGGGTTCGTCTTCATGGCATCCCCTTGAACATTGTCTCGGACCGGGGTCCCCAGTTCGTGTCCCAAGTCTGGAGATCATTTTGCAGCACCTTGGGGCCACTGCGAGCCTATCTTCAGGCTACCATCCTCAAACCAATGGGCAGTGTGAACGAGCGAACCAGGAATTGGAGGCCACGCTGCGGTGTGTCGCCACCACCAACCCCTCGTCTTCTCATCTTGGAGCTCCCACCTTCCCTGGATTGAGTATACGCACAACACCACCATCTCATCAGCCATAGGCATGTCTCCTTTCCAGGCCTCATTGGGATACAATCCCCCATTGTTCCCGGAGGAGGAAGGGGACATCGCAGTTCCTTCGGTTCGTGCCCACCTGCAACGGTGTCGTCAGATCTGGAGGGCTACCCGGGAGGCTCTGCAACGCACAGTCGAGTGCAACACGGCAGTGGCCAACCATCACAGGGCTCCAGCTCCCACCTACCAGGTGGGCCAATAGGTATGGCTGTCTACCAAGCACATTGATTTAAAGGGTGAGAGGAGGAAGATGTCTCAAAGGTTCATCGGACCCTTTCCCATCACACAAATCATTAACCCAGTATGTGTGCGACTAGCTCTTCCCCCTCCCTCCACATCTGTCCTTCTTTTCACGTCTCTCAAGTCAAGCCTGTCTGCTCCAGCCCCTTATGTCCTCCACCCAGGGACCCACCACTACCGATGATGATCGACGGCGGCCCGGCTTGGAAGGTCAACGCCATTCTGGATGTCCGACGCTGGGGTCGCGGTCTACAGTACCTGGTGGATTGGGAGGGCTATGGGCCAGAGTGGAGATCCTGGGTGTGCCCCTCCTTCGTGCTGGACAAGCAACTCATCAGGGACTTCCACCAGGCACACCCAGGTAGGATGGATCAACCACCGAAAGGCATGTCATTGGGGGGGGGAGTACTGTCATGGCTGCCAATTAGGCGCACCTGCGCACACACCTGTCTGCTATCTGGCTCTGCCTATATATTCTGTGAGACCCAGGGATCAGTGCAGAGTCGTCTGCTTTCTTCCTGAAGAATCTGAACTCGCCAACTCTACTCTGAGCTTCCAGCTTCATCATCTTACAACACTTCTTGTTGTGGTTCGAGCGCCAATTTCGTCCGCGCTCGGGCCATGCAGTATTTTCCACCCAGCTGTGTGTGTGTTCCCTATGGCTCTCCGAGCTTTTATTATGACAGCGCTCCGAGGGGCTTCCGGCTGTCAGAGCTGAGGCTCTGACAGCTGAGCTGCATTAACAATCGCCTCATCAGCTGTTCCACCCTGAGCCCTATTTAAGAGGGCAGCTGAGGGTGAAACGTTGCGGCAGTCTTGTCGGACAACCCCTCGTCTGACATCGTCAAGCATTCCTCGCCGAGCTTTCCCGGGTCAGACGTTAATAATCCTTCATCTTCGTCCATTAGTGTAAGTGTGTTTCTTTATGAATCTGTCTTTCCTCGTCATAGACTGAGTTACTGTTATAGTGTGTTTTAGACCCCCGTGGCTTATTATTTTGTCATTCATCCTTTCCCTTAATAAACTGTGCAAACTCACCGGTTGATATGTGGCGTCTTATTGATGGCTCGTGAGGGCCATCCATGACACTTCTGCTCGCCTAGGGTCTCCTAACCATCTGGCAGCCAAGTAAGCCTGAACCTTTCCTTTCATCCATCTCCTTCCCCTGTGCACAGGCGGTGTCCTCTCGGCGGCGGACTCTCTCCCACCTGGTAGCGGACCTCCCTGCCTCATTCGCCTGCCTGCTACATCTCCTACAGGGTGGCTGGCACTGTCCTCCTGGCCTGGGCCGGTGTGCTAACCTGTGTGTTTCTCCAACTCACCAAAAAGTAAGGACAGTTCTATCTGGCGCTTCTCCTGTCAGGATTGCTCCTAATTGTCTCTCTGCTCTGTCCTTAGGGTTGCCAGGTTGCATGGTGCTCTGCTCGCCCCAAGCTGACTTATCCACTCACTACACTCACTACAGACATTCACACACACATCCATACATTCACACTTTTATTAATAAAAGGTTAACTGTGTTTCCTGAGTCGTGTCTGCTTCTTGGGTCTGTACCATGTCAGTACATAGTTAATTGCTGCTAATTTTGGGCCCCAGTTATCATTGAAAAAAAAAGTAGGGAGGTTGACATTTTATGGGTCAAATTTTGTGATTTATGTATTATATGGAAACAGAATTTTATTAATTGAAGGGTTTTATCCTGAAGGATAAGCTGCTGCGCGCAGGGGTGGACCAGCACCTGTCATCATGGATCCTGGACTACCTCACGAACCAGCCTCAGTTTGTGAGAACCCGGGACTGTGTTTCCGACACGATCATCAGTAGCACGGGGGCCCCCCAGGGAACGGTGCTGGCTCCCTTCCTGTTCACTCTTTATACTGCGGACTTCTCACACAACACAACACACTGCCATCTACAGAAGTTCTCTGATGATTCTGCGATCGTTGGTCTCATCTCCAACGGAGATGAAGCTGAGTACAGAGGGCTTATCCAGGACTTCGTGGACTGGTGCCATCGGAACTGCCTCCAGATCAACGCGAGGAAAACTAAGGAGCTGGTGGTGGACTGCCGCAGGCATGGGCAGCCCCTCACAGCACCAGTAAATATACAGGGAACAGACATCGAGATGGTGACATCCTATAAGTACCTGGGTGTTCATCTGAACAATAAACTAGACTGGTCACACAATACTGACGCACTCTACAAGAAGGGACAGCGCAGGCTGTTCCTGCTGAGGAGACTCAGGTCTTTTGGTGTACAAGGGGCGCTGCTGAAGTCATTCTATGACACGGTGGTGGCATCAGCCATCACTTTTGGAGTGGTCTGCTGGGGCAGTGGCATTACTGCAGCCGATAGGAAGACTGAACAAACTGATTAAGAAAGCTAGCTCTGTCCTGGGGCAGCACCTTGACCCGATGGAGGAGATAGGAGAGAGAAGGACGGTGGCTAAACTGTCATCTCTGCTGGAGTCCGAGTTCCACCCTATGCAGGACATACTGGATGCACTGAGGAGCTCATTTAGCAGCAGACTACATCATCCCAGGTGCACAACCGAGAGGTTTCGTAGGTCCTTCCTACCAACGGCTGTCAGACTGTACAACCTAAGCAGGGCTGCTCGCAGAGATAGCAAAAAGACGTAACAAACTAATAGTTTTTTGAATGCAAAAGATGCAATAGACTTACACAATGGTCCTCTCCGGCATACAACTAGGAACATACCGGTCGCTATGGAGGGTGAGAATATGTATGGGCACATAATCATACCATGTAGGATAACTAAGTAGACGGTTATGCTGTTTCATCCCATCTAGCAACAATGCTCTGCACTGTGTGTGTTTATATATTTACATATTTATTCCATCTAGCTACAATGCTCAGCACTGGGTGTGTTTATATTTATATATCTATATATTTATTCCATCTAGCTACAATGCTCCGCACTGTGTTTTTATATATCTACATATTATTCCATCTAGCTACATTGCTCCGCACTGTGTGTGTTTATATACTTGCATATTTATTCCACCTAGCTGCAATGCTCCGTACTGTGGGTGTTTATATATTTACATATTTATTCCATCTAGCTACAATGCTCTGCACTGTGTGTTCATATATTCATATATTTATTCCATCCAGCTACAATGCTCTGCACCGTGTGTCTGTGTGTGTGTGTGTGTGTGTGTGTGTGTGTATATATATATTTTATAGTAATATGTACATATGTATATTAGCTGCTCTTGCTTGCTTGTTTTTTTTCTTGCCTTCTGATTGTTGCTCTGAGTGTTGCTATCCCTGTGCTGTTGCAATCCTGGAATTTCCCCGTTGTGGGACTAATAAAGGCTTATCTTATCTTATCTTTTACTAACCATGGGGAGAATAAGCTTATACACTGCTAATTGGATTTAGGTTTATGAAGTATAAAATTATGGCTTATGATTGAATTGTTTGATTTTATAAATTAATTGTTTATGACGACTGCATTGCCCAAAACATTTTGTTTTAATGTATGCCCAAGTGTGGGGTGGGTGTTGGGGAGGGGGCCGCCAGCAATATATCTAATGTATGTTGTGATTGTTATATGTTATGTGTATAAAGAGCTGTTCTAAGGGATCATTTTATTTAGAAATACGACTTTTCTTTTGAGTTGGACTGTTTTAAGTATGGCAGCAGAATAACCCGCCTAGCCTTGTAGGGGGTGCTGGCAGTCTACCCAGCCCCCCAGCCTTAGTTGTGTGAATGGATAGGCAGTTTAAATTTGGGTGGGTTACCTGTATGCTTGACACTTTTTTTGAAGGGGGTGGAATGTTATGTATGTGAAAGGGCTGGTATTAGTAAGATGGTGGCCAGGTTGGACGGGGAATAGACTAGGGTGGTTAACTGCCGGTTTCCGGCGGTGACGCCACCCTTAGTATAAAGGAGGTGGGCCGAAGAGGCCAGTCCTCTTTCGTCGTGGAGACACCTGGCCTGCAGGCGAGTGCCACAAGCCTACATTATATATATTTAATATTCTAATAAAGCTCCATAAACTAAGTTCATTATTTATTCATTCTTGCCTAAACATGGATGCTACACTACCTGCCTCATGGGTTGGGCCGTCGGTGACTCAACCGGCAATCCCACCCTTCCGAGGGTATGGAGGGTGAAACTGGGCATCCTGGCAGAACTAAAATCAATATCTGCCACAGGTCTGTGGTGGACCACTCCCAGTTACACGGGGTGAGACTGGACATCCTGGCAGATAAGCACATCTGTCGCAAGGTCTGTGGTGGACTTTTGCCAGTCAGTGCATCGTGACATGCACTACACAAAGAGCAGAGATAAACAAACCTATCATCTGGTCAGTCACTGCAACAGATACTGGAGTCAGTTTGTCTTGGCCTGTCCTTGCCACTGATAATACTTCTATCTGCCAAGAATGTAACGCTAGTCCAGCAAAAGCTAGCAGTACTCAAATACTTTGTAAGCAGTTTCATAAAATGGTCAGTCAGAAAGCAACTCATAGTGGCTCGGACGTCGCCCGGGTTAACAAGGTCAGGAGTTCCTGGCAGCGGAGGGCAAAGGACAGAGCTGCGTGGAGGAATCTGATCAGACCTAAATGAAACAGTCATTGTCGCCCCCAACAGACTACTACGATGATGATGATGATGATAATGTTGCCAGTGTTGCCACATTGCTGAGTGCATCTCAAAAGTAGCAGCTGTTCTGAACCTACGTCAACTCTGTGACCAGAGGGAGTCTTTGGAACACTAATGGGGATTTTTTTGTTCATGCATCACATTGCTTATGGCAGCAGTACTGGAATATATGCTTTGGTTATGTCAGTGGGGGGTGGGGGGGTTGATGTTCTTATTGGTGCTAGAAGTTTGGATGTGATGCTTTTTAATGAGTGTAAAGTTACAGAGCTGCACTTAATTCTCACCTGGGCTGCCTGCACAAGAAGTGAAAAATCAGATCATGAGGTGAGATGGGTTAATTAATTCTGGCAGAGACTGTATGGAACATATCCTGTTGGCTATGGTTCTCCTCTTTATTCTCTTCATCCAACCTGATCTCACTAAAAAAACGTACTTAATGAATGACTAATGATTCATATAATGAGCAAGAACTGCTTAAAAAAATTGAGGGACTCCTGACACCTTAATAGAAATGTTTCAATCTTGTTAATGGTGATAGGTAAAAATCCACTGTGGATTTTTTTTTTCCTGAAGCACTCTAGAAGTCCCAGACATTAGCCCTCTTGTGGCCACTTGATGGTCCCCCTATGGGTTTTCTAGCCAAAAAGGCCAAATGGCCCCTCTCTGGGACTTCTAGTGTTAATTAAAGTGGATGCTGCTTTTCTGTGTCAGATTTATGCCCAAACATGACTCACTTTTGGAGTGCATACTTCCAAAGTAGTACACAGTAATCTTGGTCTCATCTTGGCTTGGTCTTGACTTGGTCTTGACCCCTGAAAGCAGGGGTGGGCAATCATGTTCCACAGAGGGCCATTCCATTGCAGATTTTCTGTTCCATCCAGTGTTTTCAGCAGGTGTTTGCTCTGATCAGCTTCGATTGCTAATAATTGAAAACACCTGCTGAAGACACTGTATGGAGTAGAAAACCTGCAGTGGAACGGCCCTCACTGCCCACCGTGTCTTAAAGTCTTTCTGTACTCTGGTCCTGGTCTGATATTGACGACAACACACAAATTGGCACAAAACTGCATACTTACACGGTTGCAAATTTATGATAAAAATGTCAAAACTTTACAAGGAGAAAATTGCAGATTTATGAGAAACAATCTGAAAATTTTCAAGAAATGCTGGGGGGGGGTCACAAATTTACAAGAAAAAAGTTGCAAATTTTAAAAAAACAAAAATTTATGTTGAAAAAAGTTGCAAATTCACAAGAAAGGTGCATTTTAAAAAAAGCAAATAACCATTATGGAAAAAAACTAAAATTTATGACCTGAGGCATGTATCTGACGTAAGGCATCTGTCTCACAGAACCACAAAGAACAGCTCTGTGAGGTACTATACATGCGATTTTGGGGGTTTCATCAGGTTTGTAAAAGGTTGCACAATTGTTCACCAGCAGTTTTTGTCATTGCAAATACGTTTTGATTTTGAATTGTTGTGCAACCTTTTACAGACATGTTCAAAATCAACATTTATTTGTGACAAATACAGGTGGAGTTGTAGCCTTGTGGAAGAGCAACTGCCATACAGCCGGGTTACACCGAGACCATATAAAAATGGTACTTTCCACATTCTAGCTTGGTGCTCAGCATAAGTAGAATGGGGAAAGAAAAGTTGGTTACCCAGCCACCATGGCAACATAAAACCTATTCCTAATGCTGGTCCCAAGCCTGGGTAAATGAGGAGGGTTGCATCAGGAAGGAAATCCAGCATAAAATCTTTAGACTGATCATGTTTTTCTTCTTCCGCTTCTTTCCTTTGAATAGGTCTGATTGCTCTTACTGCGCGCCTCCACATTTGGAAAAATCATCAGCCCCTTGGAGCTTTGTAATGGCTTGCATTTTTCAAAAGGCATTTATTTGGAAGAAAAACTACATCAACTATTCTTCTTGAATACTGTTGTTATGAAGGCAGGACCGTGATTAAAGATATTACAGGTTTGGTTGCAGTTCTCAGACTGACCACTGGAGGGCACGGCCGTTTTGTGAGGAAGGAACTTATTGCACTGTTCATTAGTTTGCCCTGAGTATCGTTGATGGTAGCATATGTCCCTTTAGTTGTCCTTTTTATTAGAGTGTGCGTCCATGAGACAGGTGAGTGATTTGTAGAAGATTATTAAGACGTTTAGTATGGTTATTGTTCACCGGGATAATTTTAAGGACATGATATTCCGCTGTTCACCATTGTTAGCTATAGACTAAGGGGCTAAGCTACACTATATTCTTGTTACTGTATTATTATTTTAGTTGTTGGTTCTTAGGTCTATATATATATTGTTTAAAGTAGTCACCTGTATTTGAGCTTGTGTAATTATGGGTATATTGTAAATGAGAGAAGTGTGCCTTTGTTTACTTTAACAATTAGTGTAGTAGTTAAGGCTTTGAGGCCTACCTATAAGGGCAGCACGTGACTGCTATTTAATATTGGATTTGACTAACATTATTTTTGTTCATTATAAGCTGTTATATTTCCACCAATGCTTTAGTTATTTTCCTGGTTATTTATGTTATTGAAGTATTAGGTAGAATTTATATCTGATATGCTCTTCCCTTTTATTTGTTACAGAACCACACACACACACACACACACACACACACACACACACACACACACACACACATGCTGGAACAAGTGTTGAAGCAAGTCTGAATAAAGATCATAGAGAATTCATCCAGCCCAGTTCTTGGCATTCTAACCGATGCCCACTCCGCGATCACAACTATACAGAACCAGATAGATAATTCTCCATAACAAATTTTTTGGTGCCGAAACCCGGGATCTGGTGATTACGGAGTGAAGATGGAGTATGGTCTGCAGAGAGGTGGTGCCCGTCCAAGAAGGGCAGTGCGACCACCAGGATGGATGAACGATTATGAGGGATACACGCTGCCACCTGGCTCCACAAGAGCAGTACAGGGCCACAGAGGGATACGCCGAGATGACGCCCCTCCCACAACACCCAGGACAGATCAGTGACCCATCTCCTGGCTATCTTGGAACCCCCTTCACTGGACCAGTATTATCCGGTGCCCCCCACGGCTTTATGAGCATGGTACAGCAGCTGCATGAGGACAACAGGCATCTGCAGATGATGTTTACCGATCTGAGAAGACAGATAGACCGTGGTACTACTACACTGGCTGCTACAAGTCTGCAACCTGTGGAACCAGGAAGCACTAACATCTCGGCTAATGGTTCGTGGCTCTACACAGATATGCCCACCCAAGCCTTTCTACATCAAGATGCCCTACCTGCAGCAACAGGAGGTGCACAAGAGGAAGAGGAGTGGCCACAACCTCCACCACCAGTTGATTTCCCTAGGGATCATCCTGATTTTCCACATGTGCAATTTGCTCTACCCCAGCAACCACCAGGCATTGTCCAAGAGCTTAGCCAGCGTCTACAAGAGTTACGAGTGCAGCAAGATGCGGCGGCAGTAACTACAAATACAGACACTCAGACCCATATGCAGCAGTCTGCCCTGGCATCTCAAACTCTTGGCCCTTTGGAGGGCAACATTCTGTCTCCAGAGCGAGTGTCTACTCCCACTCAATCTCTCATTCCGAAGGAGAAGATCTACAGAGGCCCAAAGCCCTCAATCCCAGAATTCACCCAGGCTGATCCTAGGCAGTTTGCTCGGCTAAGACTGGCTTTGAACAACATCCTCCCAACTGACGCAACAGAGAGGTTTAAGTGGTATCAAGTGCTTTGTGATCACCTTAAATTTGAGGATGCTCTTCTTTTTGCGGACTCATACAGTAACTCTCTTTGTCCATACACAGACACAATGGCTTCTCTTATTAAGCACTATGGTCAGCCACACCACCTGTCCCTCCAAAGAATAGCAGAGCTGATGGATGAGCCCAATATTCGTCCCAGTGACACGGCAGGCTTCAGAAGGTTTGCTCTCAGAGATCGAACATTAGTTGGGATGCTTGAGCAGCTTGGAGAAGATGGACGAGTAGAGCTACAGTGTGGGTCTCATGTGGCGAGACTCACAAGAAGCTACCTCAAGACCTCCGAGCTGCCTTCTGCCGCTACCTCTACCCACAAAATAGTGGAGTGCCATCATTAAGAGACTTTGCAGAGTGGCTGGAATATGAGCTGGTCATCCAAGAGGGTGGTGATGAAGCGGACAAAGATAACAAGAGAGACAGCGGTAGTTCAAAGAGAGATAAAAGCGCTGCTAAGAGAGCTACAACGGTCCTCCTCGGCGCAACGCAAGATAGTGAATCAAAAGAGTCTCCAGCTCAAACTCATCACACCTCAGATGCACAGGACAAGCCCAAAGCATACTGCCCCTACTGCAGTAATACCCTACATTTTCTGGATCAGTGTGCTAACTTCAAGCAACTGACAAAGGATCAGAAGACTAACTGCTGCTGGCATTGTGGTCGGCGCCACCAAGCGGCCCAATGCCGACTTAAAGTGCAATGTAAAATATGCAAAGGGAAGCATCTGGAAGCCCTGCATGAAGTGAATCTGCGTGCAGCTGCATCTAAACCAATTAACCCAGCAACCTCAGAGCCAGAGAATAAATCATCCGCAGATGTTCTCTACCTAGATCGTCGAGCAGGGTGCAACCAGGTCTTTCTAAAGATCAGTAAAGTTGTGCTGCGAAATGGTGGGCATACGCTGGAGACATTCGCTATACTTGATGATGGATCTGAGAGGACTATCCTGCTACCAGACGCTACCCAGAAGCTGAAGTTAAAGGGAACCCCAGAGAGTCTCTCCCTGCGGACTGTGAGACAAGGACTGAGAACACTGCATGGGGCATCAGTGATGGTTAAAGTTTCGCCTGTGAGCCACCCATCGAAGACCTTCACCATCAATAAGGCCTTCACCGCAGATGACTTAGGGCTGGCTGAGCATTCGTACCCTGTGAAATCACTTCAGCAGAAGTACAGACACTTGAAGAAGCTACCATTGGAGTCGTTCACAAATGCCCAGCCATTGCTGCTGATTGGCTCTGACTGTCCCCATCTGGTTACTCCCATCCAACCTGTACGTTTAGGTCCACCTGGAGGCCCTGCTGCGAACTATCAGCCCAAACAATGTCTGTTCTTGTCCACAGCCTCCCTTTCAGCAGAGCTCTTCAGTCATGTAGAGAAGCTATGGCAACTTGATGTTCTCTCATACAGGAATGAAAAGCTGGTTACACGGTCTCTGAGAGAGCAACAGGCTATGGACCTTCTGGAAGCAAAGGCAATCAGGGTGAGGGTGGAAGGCACTCAGAGATATGCAACCCCTCTTTTGCGTGTCAATAACATGCCTACTCTGTCCGTGCCACCCGAAGCAGTCCTCCCCAGCCTGCGAGGCACTGAAAAATGCTTGAGTCGAGACCCTGAGAAGGCTAAAGCCTATGAAACGGAAATCACAGAGATCCAAGAGTTAACGGACAACCAGACTTGGCATTATGTGACAACAATGGACAACCCCGCAGATGACCTCACCAGAGGTAGAAGATTACAAGAGCTCACAAGTCAGTCCCGCTGGGCATGTGGACCTCCCTTCTTGTTGCCCCCCCCCCCCACAGCAATGACCAGATCATCCACTTCCCCCTTGTGAGGACTTCACAGAGGAGCAGTGCAAAGCCATGACATGTCTGGCTACATCCGTGAGCACCGACTCTATACCCGATGTAACAAATTATGACAGCTTCAATGACCTACTAAAGGAAACTGCAACCCGCCTTCATGGGGCGGCCAGTACATCAGGAGGGAGCCCATCGGCAGACGATTTCAAGGAGGCTGAGCTCCGCATTCTAAGATCTGCTCAAAGAGACAGTTTTCCTGACGAAGTCCCGTGTCTTTCAGCAGCAAAACCAATACCTACCTCAAGCCGCCTCTACACACTCGCCCCTGAATTTGATCAGTCACTTAAGCTCATCAGGGTAGGCGAGAGGCTCAGACGCTGCCCTAATCTGGAAGCTGATGTTAAACATCCTGTTGTCCTGGATCCCAAGCATCCTGTAACCAGGTTACTCATCCGGCAGACTGACCATGAGCTGAAGCATCCAGGGACTGAGAGGTTGTTTGCGGAACTGAGGAGGAAGGTTTGGATTCTGCAAGGCCGTGAAGCCATAAAGAGTGAGCAGCGTTCCTGTCCAGAGTGCCAAAGGTGGAGAGCCCAACCAGTGAACCCAAAGATGTCTGACCTTCCTGTGTCTCGTCTCAGGTTACAGCAGCCAGTCTTCTTCTCCACTGGCATTGACTGCTTCGGCCCCATGTTAGTAAAAGTGGGTCGCCGTAACGAAAAACGCTGGGGCCTGCTCTTTAAATGCTTGACAACTAGAGCTGTTCACATTGAAATATTGTCCAGCATCAGTACCGACTCCTTCCTGATGGCACTATGTAGGTTTATTTCTCGCCGTGGGAAACCTGCTGAAATACTTTGTGACCAAGGCACTAATTTCCGAGGTGGAAATCGTGAACTTCAAGAATCCTTCAATGCCCTGCATCCTTCCCTGCAGGCTCAACTTGCAGAGTACCAGCTCAAGTTTCGCTTTAACCCTCCCAGCGCTCCTCATTTTGGCGGGTCTTGGGAGCGAGAGATTAGATCCATTAAGGCTGCTTTAACATCCACTCTGGGCTCTCAAGTTGTAAGCGCTGAAGTACTCCAAACGGTGCTGATCGAGATAGAAGGAATCCTCAACTCAAAACCATTGGGGTACGTCTCGTCAGACCTGGCCGATCCAGACCCCGTCACCCCAAACATGTTGCTGATGGGGCAGCTGGATCCCTCACTTCCCCAAGTGTTGTGCCATGATTCTGAGCTTATTGGACGCCGTCACTGGAGAACTTGTCAAGTATTGAGTCACCGTTTTTGGACACAGTTTTTACGCCACTATCTGCCAACTCTCCAGACCAGGTCCAAATGGCAAAGGGACACCTCCCTCATTCAAGTTGGCACAGTTGTACTGATAGTGGACCCCCAACTTCCAAGGGCATCCTGGCCAGTTGGTGAGATCAGTAAAGTTTTTCCAGGACCTGATGGCTTTATCCGATCGGCTGAAGTCAAGGTTAAGGACCGCACCTATGTGAGACCTGTGAGTCGCCTCATTCGCCTCCCAGCTGTACCAGACCAAGATGGACAGTGAACAGTCTTCAAACTTGCCGGAGCAAGTTTGGGGGCGGCTGTGTTATGAAGGCAGGACTGTGATTAAAGATATTACAGGTTTGGATGCAGTTCTCAGACTGACCGCTGGGGGCGCGGCCATTTTGTGAGGAAGGAACTTATTGCACTGTTCATTAGTTTGCCCTGAGTATCGTTGATGGTAGCATATGTCCCTTTAGTTGTCCTTTTTATTAGAGTGTGCGTCCATGAGACAGGTGAGTGATTTGTAGAAGATCATTAAGACGTTTAGTATGGTTATTGTTCACCAGGATAATTTTAAGGACATGATATTCCGCTGTTCACCATTGTTAGCTATAGACTAAGGGGCTAAGCTACACTATATTCTTGTTACTGTATTATTATTTTAGTTGTTGGTTCTTAGGTCTATATATATATTGTTTAAAGTAGTCACCTGTATTTGAGCTTGTGTAATTATGGGTATATTGTAAATGAGAGAAGTGTGCCTTTGTTTACTTTAACAATTAGTGTAGTAGTTAAGGCTTTGAGGCCTACCTATAAGGGCAGCACGTGACTGCTATTTAATATTGGATTTGACTAACATTATTTTTGTTCATTATAAGCTGTTATATTTCCACCAATGCTTTAGTTATTTTCCTGGTTATTTATGTTATTGAAGTATTAGGTAGAATTTATATCTGATATGCTCTTCCCTTTTATTTGTTACAGAACCACACACACACACACACACACGTTGGAACAAGTGTTGAAGCAAGTCTGAATAAAGATCATAGAGAATTCATCCAGCCCAGTTCTTGGCATTCTAACCAATGCCCACTCCGCAATCACAACTATACAGAACCAGATGGCTAATTCTCCATAACAAATTTATTTGAATCTGAACCAATTATCCAATCAATGAACAGCTAGGATAATGCACAGGGCCTGCAGACTCCCAGGCCTCTGGTAGAGGACTCAAGAGTTTGAAGGAATAATAAGTTACAACAAATTACAAGAAAATGTGATAGAATCAGAGTGAATATGATTCCTCAAAAAAGTGTGTTTTAATGGCAGTTTTGAATTGCGTAATGGAGTCCAGTTGAATATGAGGTGGAAGGAGTTCCATAGTCTATTGTGAGGAGGCCCTGCCACCAATTGTCATCAGATTAAAACTGGTAACAGACATCAGGTCAGCAGATGCAGATCGCAAGACCGGGAGGGGTCTTTAGGTGTGCAGCAGATCAGTGAGATATTTAGGAGCAAGGTTATAAAGAGCTTTGAATGTTAGTTAAAGGATTTCAAAATCATTTCTTTGTGACACGGGGAGCCAGTGGAGTTGGATGAGAAGAAGTGTGATGTCAGCTCTTGATTTTTTTACATGTGATAATCGTGGCATCAGAATTCAGGATGAGCTGTAGCCCATGGAGGATTTTTTTTTTTTTTTTGGGGGGGGGGGGGTCACAGAGAGAATGGCATTACAGTAGTCTATGCTGGATATAACCCGTGCATTAACTAAAGCCTCAGTGATGTCAGTGAGGACAGGACGTACTATAATTGAGCAGCCTTGTTTATGTGGGGAACAAAGGAAAGCATGCTGGAGTCATCAATGATAAGACTGAAACTGTTGAGTTTTGTTTAACGTAATAGTTCTGTTCTATTTGTGTTCAGGTTTACAAAATTATTAGCTATCAAGGTCCTGATATGGAAGTGAGGAATGAGGACACTGTGGGAAAGAGTGGAGGCAGGTTTGGTGGTGAGATAAAACTGTGTGTGATCAGCATAACAGTGGAAGTGAATCCCATGATGACAGAAGAAATTAATTTGGTTCTCAAGTGATGGTATAGATCGTAAAACAGTTCTGCTCCTATGGTTTGAGACAATAGAAAAAATGCTTAATTGGAATTAAAATAATGTACAAAAAACATGAAATGCACAATAGAGAGTTGCTATGGCTCTCACAGACATTTAAAAGCATGACCAAAAATATTGTTTTTCTGGTCAGGACCATCACCACTTTATGTTTTTATGTATTTTTCCCAAATTAGAAGCTCTTTCATTTCCTTTCTTCTGTACAATCCAGTCACACACGATGGACTGTCATTACCAAATTACCAAATCATGTATAGTACATGCTGAGAAGATTCAAGAGTCAACAATGTTTACGTAGATTCATTTTTTCTTTATCTCCATATGACAGGAATGATTTCTTGTTCTGCCACATGAAATGCTGTTTTTAGTTGAAAGATGTGAGAACAGTTCAATAAAGATATCCCCTGACCCACTTCCAGTTACTGTAGGAGGCTCAAATTGCACATGTATAATAATACATATCTTTATAGGTCATGTGGTAATTTGCAACTCTGAACTCATAAGAGCTTCTCTTTTACAGGTGCTAAGGTCTAGCAAGGTGTGATCTTGGAGCCGGTTGAATGCAAAGTGGTCATCAGGTTCTACTTGAGAGGCCACACACAATGGTAGACATTCAATGAGATGAAAGAGACTTATGGGGAGGATGTCCCATTGTATGGTATAGTCAAGTACCGGCATCAACAGTTCAAATGTGGTCAGATATCAGTGGAAACAGCACTCATTCCCGGGTGGCCAGAGTGCACCACTGATGAAGACATCATCTGGCAAGCGGAGGCCACCATTTTGAGGATTGCCATGAAAACATTCACCAACTAACCCAAGATGCCAAGATCAGTGTGTAGTCTGTGGGGAAAAAAAATCATCCATGACTATTTGAATATGCAGAAGTTGTCTGCTTGATGGATTCCCTGGTTGCTCACACATTTCCAGA
The DNA here is from genome assembly GCA_020510985.1 of Pholidichthys leucotaenia. Lineage (NCBI taxonomy): Eukaryota > Metazoa > Chordata > Actinopteri > Cichliformes > Pholidichthyidae > Pholidichthys > Pholidichthys leucotaenia. The sequence goes on along the minus strand of CM035843.1, from coordinate 110,254,351 downwards.
AGCAGGAATGAGTCACATGCTCCCAGGCGCTTTTGGCCATGTGCCAATAAAACCAGGACTTCTTCAGACTAATCATGCATGACAAAAAATGGATCCATCACTATGAACCAGAGACTAAATCCCAGTTAAAGCAATGGAAGCATTATAACGCACCACCTCTGAAGAAGACGTGTCCAACATCATGCTCATGGTCTTTTGGGACCAGTACTGAGTATTGATGATGGATTTCATATCAAAGGGTACTACAATTATTGTGACTTACTATGCCTCACTGCTGCAGAAAGTGTGGAAGACCATCAAAATCGAGAGGCATGGCATGTTGACCAAAGGGTCAGAGATCTCACATGTTGCCAGACGGAAACACGGTCCTACCTACCCCCCCCCCCCCCCCACACACACACACACTCTCCCAACCTTACACCACCTGACTTCCAACCATAAAGCTGTTTTTGAAGGGCAAGCACTTCCAAGATGAAACGCTGATTTCTGAGGTGAAGTTGTGGCTTCTGATGCAACCTACAGACTTGTACAGGTGAGGTCTCCACAGCTGCACAAAGCAATGGGAGAGGTGTGTGACCCTTGGTGGTACCTATATAGAGAAAGACTAATAACTGTGCCAAGTTTGGTTGCTCTCATTCCACGGGAAATTAATCGGGAAATTTTTAATGAACAGGTCTTGTATTGATTTGAACATAGTGAACATACTTCCAATAGTATTTTCAAAGAGTGAACTTGTTGACATAAGAGTCACACCAAAAACTGGACAAAATGAATCTTTAATTGCAAGTTACATATTTACTGTGCAGATTCATAATTCCTTTCTATCTTACTTTCGTATTCCACAGTCAAATTTCACCTAACATAAAAGCAGGGCCCTGACTTGGCTGGCATAAAACCATACTGTGTGTCAACATGGTGTCCGCTTTATTGTGAAAGGTTTTGGTTTAAAAGCATGTGTAAGTGTCACATGAAATGTGAGCATGTTGGTCTGCCTGCTGTTAACCTGATCAGAGCAGTTAATCCCTGACCAGTGCCCACATCTCAGCACCACCTGACAAAAAAATACAGAAAAAAAAAATCAGCAAGCAGCTGAGTTTTGCATAACTCTACCTGTTTTGTTTACAGTACTCCTGGATAACATTAATAAAGAATACTGCATACCTCACACTTAATACTGTTGTCATAATTAGTTGGCTAGAGGCTCACGTGCAAGGCAACTAACACCAGAGGAAGCACTCAGACACGGGAAGGACGTTTTACGTTCAGTTTATTGAAAACACACAGAAGTAAGGAAAACAGCATACGCCGAGGAACAGACAGGCTAGAGGGAGAGAGAGAACGAGAGCTGATTAGAGACAAGAGAATAACACTGGGAGTGGAGGAGTATGTGCTGAGGATTTCTTACAGGAATGAGCAGAGGACCCGGCAGTGAAACTCAACGGAGGCAATGGAGATGCCAGTGGGGCAGAGCTGGTGGAAGGAGCTGGAGAAGGAGAGGAGCAGGAATAGAGCTGGGGAGAGGTCTGACCGGGTGGAGTTGGAGAACTTCAGACGAGATGGTGAGAGCAGGTGAGCGCACTGCAATCCCGAGGACACACCGCTGAGACGGCAGCAACCTGAGGAAAGAGGAGGTGAAAGAAAGTTAGGCTAGGGTTTCAGTTAACAAGCTTGACCTGAAAAGACAGCAGCAGTACCCAACAGTCCAGCGCTGAAGCATTCACAAACTAATCCTTTTATATGCTGGCAGCGAAGAGGCAGCAGGTGCGTCGACTCACGCAGGTGCATTGATGACCTGCGGAGCCGGGAAACAGACGAGCCTCCCACAGGAGGGGAGGGGGGGGTGCGCTCACCTGATCACAGTGCCCCCCTCCCCCTCAAGAGGTGCCTCCTGGCAACCCACCGGGCTTGTTGGGATGAGCGTGGTGAAAGGCTCAGCCCACCCCCTTGTCCTGGAAGTTGGAACTGGGGATACATGATCTCTCTTCCAATTCGTAGCCTTTCCAGTGGACCAGGTACTGTAAACCCCGGCCCCGACGGCGAATGTCCAGAATCCTCTGCACGGTGTAGGTGGTCTGGCCATCGAGGATCCGGGGGGGAGGACGCGGCTTCGGGGGGGGGGGGGGTGCAGAGAGGGCTGGCGGAGAGGGGCTTTATCTTGGAAATGTGGAAGGTGGGATGGATGTGGAGTGTCGGCAGCAACTTCAGGAGAGCCGTAACGTCATTAATGATCCTCGAGATGGCAAAGGGACCCAGGAAGCGGGGTGACAGTTTCCTAGACTCAGTTTTCAATGGAATCTGATCCGCTGACAACCACATGCTCTGGCCGATGGAGTAATTGGGCACCGGTACCCACCTGCAGACCGTGTACTAACAGTTCTGCTCGGCTGAACAGAGAAGGACAGCCCGAGTGGACCTCCACAACCGACGGCAAAGGCAAGCGTAGACCTCCACAGACGGAACAGTGACCTCTCTCTCTCTGCCATGGGCAACGGGGGCGGGGGGGAGGGTATAGCCCATAGAGGCCTCAAATGGTGTCAATCCAGTGGCAGAGTTGACAGCCGAATTATGGGCATACTCCACCCAGGTCAAATGGGAACTCCAGGTGGTCGGGTTGCAGGAAGCCACACATCTCAGGGCAGCCTCCAGGGATTGGTTAGCATGCTCAGCCTGCCCATTGCTCTGAGGGTGGTAACCGGAGGTGAGACTGACCGAGGTGCCAAGGGAGTGGCAAAAAGATTTCCAAACTTGTGATGTGAATTGGGGGCCCCGGTTAGACACAATGTCCAAGGGGATTCCATAAAGGTGATGACATGAAGGGTAAGCAGGTTGGTGGTCTCGGAAGCAGAGGGCAGCTTAGGAAGGGGCACCAAATGAATAGCTTTAGAAGCGATCTACAATGGTAAGGATTATAGTGTTGCCGTGTGAGGGAGGGAGGCCCGCAACAAAGTCCATGGCGATGTGAGACCAGGGGTGACTGGGGACTGGCAGGGGATGCACGAGGCCGGCTGGTGGTGAAGAGTCTGATTTATTCGTGGCTCACACTTGGTAGTCTCGCACATCCGTCCCCAGAGTAGGCCACCAGAACACTCGCTGCACCAGATCGATAGTACGGGAAATGCCGAGGTGACTGGAAAAGTGGCTGGTGTGCCCCACTGGATGACATCACTATGAAGAGCAGAGGGGACAAACAGGCTATCACTAGGGCCTCCCTCGGGCTTGGGTCCAGAGGACTGGGCCTGCCGAACCCTCTGCTCAATCTCCCAAGAGAGGGTACCAACAATGCAGGAAGAGGGCAAAATGGATTTGGGAGGAGTAGAGGAAGACGACTGGTCGGAGGCGAACTGGCGAGAGAGAGCATCAGCCTTAATGTTACGGGATCCAGGCCGATAGGTGATAATGAGATGGAATCTGTGAAAGAATAAGGCCCAACGGGCCTGCCTGGAATTAAGCCTGCGGGCTGATCTTAAGTATTCTAAATTTTTGTGATCAGTCCACACAATGATGGGATGAACGTCTCCTTCTAGCTAATGCCTCCATTCCTCTAATGCCAAACTAATAGCTAGCAGCTCTCAATCTCCTACGTCGTAGTTCCTCTCGGCCGGGGTCAACCGCTGAGAGAAATATGCACATGGGTGGAGCTTCTGATCAGAGGCTGAGCACTGAGAACAGCGCCCAGCCCCAAATCAGAAGCATCCACCTCCACTACAAACTGGAGCTGAGGGTCGACCTGCATCAGGATGGGCTTATCGGAGAATAGGGGCTTCAGTTCCACGGAGGCCTGCTCCCCTGCCTCAGACCATTTAAAGGGGGCTTTGGTCGAGGTCAGCTGAGGCAGGGGGTGAGCAACCTTACTGTAGTTTCTGATAAACCTGCGGTAGAAATTTGCAAAGCCCAAAAAACGCTGGAGTTGCTTCCTGGATTGGTGGGGTTGGCCAATCTAGCACCACCTTTACCTTGGCCTGGTCGGCTCTCAGCTCACCTTCAGCTACAATAAAGCCCAGGAAGGAAGTGGAACAGCTGGAAAACTCAATTTTTAGCCTTCACAAAGAGCTGATTTTCCAGGAGCCTTTGTAACACAGCCCGGACATGGACTGTGTGTTCCTCCGGCGTGCGGGAAAAAATTAAAAATGTCATCCAAATACATGAAAACATATTGGTTCACCATATCGCGGAGGACGTCATTAATCATGCATTGGAAGACGGCGGGAGCGTTGGTAAGCCCAAAGGGCATCACAAGATATTCAAACTGGCCCAAGTGAGTTTTGAACGCCGTCTTCCATTTGTCCCCTTTGTGTATGCAAACCAAATGATACGCGTTGCGTAGGAGGAGTTTTGTGAATACCCGTGCATGCTGAAGGAGCTTGAACGCGGAATTGATCAGGGGCAGTGGATATCTGGCTTTATGATTATCACATTGAGCTCACGGTAATCAATGCCAGGCCACAGGGATCCGTCCTTCTTTCCCACAGAAAAGAACCCCGCTCCGAGAGGAGCTGAAGAGGACCGAATGAGGCCGGCGTTCAGGGAGTCTTTAATATAGCTTTCCATCGCCCCCCTCTCTGGCCCAGAAAGGCTGTAGAGCTGGCTGGATGGCAACTGCGCACCTGGGAGGAGGTCAATAGCACAGTTGTAGGGACCAGCGAGGTGGTAACGAGAGGTCCCCCGACTTGATAAAGACCTCCCAAGGTCATGGTAGACCTCAGGTACGAGGCTGAGGTTCGGCGGCTCACCGGAGGAGAGGAGATGGGGAGCGTAGGAGAACAAGCGGCCGACCAGAGACATGAAGATAAGCAAAAGGGGCTCCATGAGGAAATGGAGTTCTGCGCCCAGTTTATAATAGGGTTATGTTTTTGGAGCCAAGGATAGCCTAGGACCACCAGGGAGGAGGAACTGGGGAGAACGAAAAAAGTGAGAGCCTCCTGGTGGTTCCCGGAAAGAAGGACGGATACCGGCTTGGTTTGGTCGGTCACGGAGGCTAATCTACAGTCAGAAAGTGCCTCAACGTTCAGTGGAGCCGGCAGTTTTATAATAGGAATACCTATCTCCTACACGAGTTGCTGTGAAATGAAGTTTTGTTCGGCTCCTGAATCAATTAACGGCGAGACCTTCTTCTCGGCCCCTGGTAACTGAATGAGGGCCGGCAGCGAAAAGTTACCAGGGGGATTGATGGGAAACGCGCCCGCCACACCCCCCACAACTACTGACGGGCTGCATCTTTGGGTTTAAGTGGACAGTTTGGTAATTTGTGCTTCATGGAGCTGCAATGCATGCAAGCACTAGCCTTCCTCTGGCGCTGGTGCTCCTCCGCAGTCAAGCGGGCTATACCCAGAACCATTGGCTCGGAGGAGGAATCCGATTTGGTGGAGCCCGTAGCCGGCGGGGGTGATCGCAAGGAGGATGGATTGAAGAAGGCCTTCTGCTCCTTTGCCCGTTTGCAGTACCGGTTATCTAAGCTCATGGCCTGTTCGATCAGCTCATCCAGAGAGGAGGGGCTCGCATGAACCGCCAGGTCGTCTTGTAAGTTGGAATTTAGGCCCCGGAGGAAGGCGCTGCATAGGGCAACATCGTTCCACCCAGAGTCCGCCATGATGACCCGGAATTAAATTGAGAAATCAGCCGCAGACCGATTCCCCTGCTGAAGTAACATGAGATGGCTCATGATGTTCCCCTCGCTCTCTGAATGGTCGAAAGCCCGGGAGAACTCCTGCACAAATCATTTGAATGTGTAATTGGAACCCTCGGAACTACTAAGCATGGACTGAGCCCATTTGAGCGCCCGGTCCCGGAGCAGGAGGGTCATAAAGTGAATCTTGAATGTGTCGTCCGGATACTCCCCACTCACCTGCCGCAGATAGAGGCGAATGTGGAGCAAAAACCCCTTACATACCCCCACGTATGGGGCAGGTGACGGAACCGTGATGGTCCGGCGGGTGGTGGACCCCGCTGGGGCAGCAGGAGGAAAAGGCCCTGGACGAGACATATGGCAGAGGTGTTCTGAGACTGTGGTTAACTGTTGTATAATAGCTTGCAACTGCTCAGTGAACACAGCCACCTGTCACTCCATGAGACTCCCACTACAGCGAAAGATGTACGCCACACTCGTCAGTGTATATGTCCCAACAATGACCAACACAGAGGAGGTGAAGGAAGAGTTCTACAGTGATTTATGTGAGACTATCAGGCATGTACCGACTGATGACAGGCTGATACTCGTTGGAAATTTTAATGCCAGAGTTGGTTCGGACACTGAGAAATGGAAAGGAGTGCTAGGCAGTCATGGGTAGGCAAGTGCAATGCTAATGGAGAACTTCTACTTGCACTATGTTCAGAGTACAACCTTGTGATAACCAACACTCTATTTAAGCACAAGGACACACACAAGAAGACATGGATGCACCCAAGATCCAAGCACTGGCACTTATTAGACTACATCATAGTCAGGCAGCGAGACAGAAGGGAGGTATTGGACACCAGAGCAATGAGAGGCGTGGACTGTGGTACTGATCATGTTATGCTGAGATCTAGATTAAGGATTTGGAGACGAAAACAGCACTGCAGGACGGGTGCAAAGCCACCACGGAAGCTAAACACTAGTGCACTGAAAGGCCAAAAGAAGTAGGAAGAACTTACACAGGAAATGGATGAAAACTTGAAAGACTGGGACAGCAACAACTCAGAGAATGGCATAGGAGAGAAATGGGCAACACTGAAGGAAATGGTGTATCAGACTGTGAGTGATGTATTAGGCCACCCTGAGAGGAAACATCAAGATTGGTTTGATGAGCATGATGAACACCTGAAGAAACTACTAGAAGCGAGGAATACAGCTAGGCAGGAAAACCTACAGTGTAACACAAGGTCAAAGAAGAAGAAATACTCAAAGTCTCAGAGTGAGCTACAACAGTACACCAAAGAGATGAAGTCCAACTGGTGGGATGAAAAAGCGAAGGAACTTCAAACTGCAGCAGACAGGAAGGACATGAAAACATCCTTCACAGGTTTGAGAGAAATCTACGGCCTTAAACCAAGAGGATTGATCCAATTAAAGGCTATGGATGGTGAAATGGTTTTGCAGGAGAAAGACAAGGTCCTGGACAGATTTCCAGACCACTTTGACCAACTACTAAACAACCCTGGAGATCACACTGAAGAAGCTAAAGAAGCTCTAGCACAGCAACCAGCTGTATCAAGTCTGGATGAACCACTAAATTTTGATGAACTAATGGCAGTTATCAGGACAACACAGGATGGTAAAGCTCCAGGAAGGGATGGAATTCCAGCAGAAGTGTCAAAATTTGGTGGTGCTCAGCTGACCAACTGCCTCCACAAGCTCATCCAAGAGATATGGGATGCCCAGAAAGTACCTCAAGACTGGAAGGATGCAAGTAATGTGCCTTTGTTCAAGAAAGGTGATAGTCGGTCTCCACTAGGCGTTCCAGAGCTGACAGCTCCTGCAGTGAGGCACCGGCTGAGCTACCGTCCTGGCTGGCTTGTTCTGTCATGACGTATTAAGTTTTCAGGTTCAGGTTACTTTATTTGTACCCGTAGGTAGATTTGTTAGATTGGTTTTGACAGCTCACGTGCACAATGCCAAACACGCTCACTGCGCTGACGCGGCAGGTATTAAGCATGATGACGCTGTGGTCTACAGCGTGTCCTTCGGTTGCCCCCCCCCCCAGCCTGCTCCGCGCACTATGGTGCACCGTACTGCCTCCATTCCCTTGCCTTCACCATACGTGGGGGAGGTCGGGAAATGTAAGGCTTTTCTTCTTCAAGTTCAAATGTACCTGGAGCAGGTTGGGGAGGAGTATCCAGGGGATGTCGCTAGGATCCAGTTTTTTACTCTGTTGCTCAGGGATCAAGCCCTGTAGTGGGCACAGTCCACTCTAGACACCCCCGAGGGGCGTTGTTATACATTTGACAAATTAGTGGCCGCATTTGCTTGCGAGTTTGGCCAGGCCGAGAGTCAGGGCAATGTGATGAGCCGCCTGATGACGCTCCGCCAAGGCACCCGGTCAGTGGCCGAGTACTCGGTGGAGTTCCGGGTTGTGGCATCCGACTTGGGGTGGAACGAGACTGCGTTACGACGATCTGGCGATCCACCCTGTCCTGGAGACGCTTGACGGCCTCATAGATCAGGCAGTTTGGTTGGACAATCGGTACCGTGAGCGCGTGAGGGAGCTCGAGTCCTTCTCTCTCCTGTGCGCTGAGCGCGTACCTGCCATGGTTACTGACACTGGCGGAGCCAACTCTTCACCTGAACCAAAGCAGCTCTCTCGGCACTTCTAACCACAATCTGGATGAGTGCCGCCAGCAGCCAAAAAGACATGGCCCGTCAGTAGCCATGGGGGGTCTGGCGGGTGGGGCCAAATCCATTTCCCCCGGTAATTTTCCTATTTCGGCCCTCATACAGTTGCCGGGAGTTGAGAGGAGGGTTATGGCGCTGATTGACTCAGGGTCGGAGGGTAATTTTGTGTCTGCTGAGTTCGTGAAGGAGGTGGGCATTCCCACACGTAAATTGTCCTGTGATCAGAGAATCACCACCATATCTGGCTGAGAGGTTGCGGTGGTCGCTCATAGCATGGTGCCCATATCCTTCCTTCTTTCCGGGAACCACCTGGAGGAACTATCGTTCCTGGTTCTCCCCGTTTCATCATCCCCGGTGGTTCTAGGTTATCCGTGGCTCCAGAAGCACAACCCAATGATTAACTGGGCCAAAAATACCATCTCTGCCTGGAGCCTGTTTTGTTTGGCCCACTGTGTGCATTCAGTTGAATGCTCCTCATCTCTGTCTGCTCCTCCCTCTCGGGCCGAGCCGCTGGACCTCAGCTTCGTCCCCGGGCATATCACAATTTGGGTGAGGTCTTTAGCAAGTCAAGAGCATTGTCACTGCTGCCTCACCGCTCTTATGACTGTGCTATAGACCTCATCCCCGGGGCGAGGCTGCTGTCCAGCCAGCTGTATAGCATTTCTGGCCCAGAGAGGGAGGCAATGGAGCAATATATTAAGGAGTAGCTGAACGCCGGCCTAATTCAGCCATCTTCGGCTCCGCTTGGAGCCAGATTCTTCTTCGTCGGAAAGAAGGATGGCTTGTTGCGCCCGTGCATCAACTACCGGAAGCTCAATGCAATTACCATCAAGGATAAGTACCCTCTGCCTTTGATCAACTCAGCATTCGAGCTCCTTCAGCGTTCACGGGTTTTCACCAAGTTAGACCTCAGGAATGCGTATCATCTGGTCTGCATTCACGAGGGCGATGAGTGGAAGACGGCCTTTAAAACACACCAGGGCCAATTCGAGTACTTAGTGATGCCAATCGGGCTCACTAACGCCCCCGCCATCTTCCAGCAGTTAATAAATGATGTCCTCCACAATATGCTAGACTAATATGTTTTTGTCTGTCTTGATGATACAGTGATCCCTCACTTATCGCGGTTAATGGGTTCCAGAACCGACCGCGAAAAGTGAAAAACCGCGAAGTAGTGTCACCCCTAATGACGTCACCCATAAATAATACGTACGTTCATTCTCTCACTCTCTCTCTCATATGATACGTGTGTGTGTGTGTGTAAGTGTATATACATACGTAGATGTAAATAAAGTGTACATAAATATGTTTTTAGAACTCTTTTATTTTTATAACAAGATGAAGATGATTTACTGCACAGGTTAATGAGAGCTTTACTGCTCCTCAGGTGACGCCTCATCGTCAGGTGCTAGAGGCACAGGAATCGTCGAGGGCAGCTTCCGATAGAGCTGGAGAAGCTGCAGGAGGCGGCGTAGTGGCTCGACGGGAAGACTATTTCGCACAAAAAGGCACAAGAGAACAGCGAAAAGTTCCACACGGCAAGACTAAGCAACACGAGCGATAAAGAACAATGAATGCGGTCTTCCTTCGCTGGGTATGGGCACTCGGCAGGGAGAGAAGCTGGGTAAAATGTCTCGGCCAATCAGCTTGTGAGATTCCCGAGCCGAGCCAACACGAGAACAGCGAACAGAGAGGTGGATTTTGAGTTGTGCGGGCTCTCCGTGTTGATACCTGATGTTCTAATGTAGTTTCCCTGCCTTCTGCTAGCGCCCGCCCATTTTTTCTCAATTTTGAATTTTTTGATGAATATTTTTGAAAAATCCGCGATGCACTGAGGGCGCGAAAGGTGAGACGCGAAGTAGTGAGGGATCACTGTATTCTGATTTTCTCCCACTCGCCAGAGGAACACGAGGTCCATGTCAGAGCCATTTTACAGCGGCTGTTGGAGAACCAGCTTTACGTTAAAGCTGAGAAGTGTGAGTTCTCCACAATATCGACCACCTTCTTGGGCTTCATCGTGGCAGAGGGGGAGCTGATTGCCACCTCAGCCAAGATAAAGGCAGTGTTAGATTGGCCAACTCCCCACTCCCGCAGGGAGCTTAAGATAAGATAAGCCTTTATTAGTCCCACAATGGGGAAATTCCAGGATTGCAACAGCACAGGGATAGCAACACTCAGAGCAACAATCAGAAGGCAAGAAAAAAAAGCAAGAGCAGCTAATATACATATGTACATATTACTATAAATATATATATATACACAGACACACAGTGCAGAGCATTGTAGCTGGATGGAATAAATATTTGAGTATATAAACACACGGTGCGGAGCATTGTAGCTAGATGGAATAAATATGTAGATATATAAACACCCACAGTACGGAGCATTGCAGCTAGGTGGAATAAATATGTAAATATATAAACACACACAGTGCGGAGCATTGTAGCTAGATGGAATAATATGTAGATATATAAACACACAGTGCGGAGCATTGTAGCTAGATGGAATAAATATATAGATATATAAATATAAACACACCCAGTGCGGGGCATTATAGCTAGATGGAATAAATATGTAAATATATAAACACACACAGTGCAGAGCATTGTTGCTAGATGGGATGAAACAGCACAATCGTCTACTTAGTTATCCTACATGGTATGATTATGTGCCCATACATATTCTCACCCTCCATAGCGACCGGTATTTTCCTAGTTGTATGCCGGAGGGGACCATTGTGTAAGTCTATTGCATCTTTTGCATTCAAAACTATTAGGTTGTTATGTCTTTTTGCTATCTCTGCGAGCAGCCCTGCTTAGGTTGTACAGTCTGACAGCCATTGGTAGGAAGGACCTGCGAAACCTCTCGGTTGTGCACCTGGGATGATGTAGTCTGCTGCTAAATGAGCTCCTCAGTGCATTCAGTATGTCCTGCATAGGGTGGAACTCGGACTCCAGCAGAGATGACAGTTTAGCCACCGTCCTTCTCTCTCCTATCTCCTCCACCGGGTCAAGGTGCTGCCCCAGGACAGAGCTAGCTTTCTTGATCAGTTTGTTCAGTTTCTTCCTATCGGCTGCGGTAATGCCATTGCCCCAGCAGACCACTCCAAAAGTGATGGCTGATGCCACCACCGTGTTTCAACGCTTGAATGCTCCGTGTTTCACCGTGCTTCAACGCTTCCTCGGGTTTGTAAACTTCTATCGCAGGTTCATCAGGAACTATAGTGGGATCGCACTGCCTTTGACGCAGCTGACCTCCGTTAAAGTCCCCTTTCGGTGGACTGAGGCAGCTGAGCTGGCGTTTAACAAATTAAAGCGCCAATTCACAGAAACACCTATCTTGGCTCAGATCAACATGCAGCTTCCATTTGTCCTCGAGGTGGATGCATCTGATTCGGGGGTTGGCGCTGTGCTGTCGCAGCACATGCCTCCCAATCAGAAGCTTCGCCCATGTGCATATTTCTCTTGGCGGCTCACGCCGGCTGAGAGGAATTATGACATAGGGGACAGAGAGCTGCTGGCCATTAAGTTGGCATTAGAGGAGTGGAGACACTGGTTAGAGGGGGCCATTCACCCCATCATCACGTGGACCGACCACAAGAACCTTGAGTGCTTGCGGTCGGCCAGCCGACTGAACGTCAGGCAAGCCCGCTGGTCGTTGTTCTTTCAGCGATTTAATTTTACCATCGCCTACCGGCCTGGCGCCCGGAATACCAAACCAGACGCGCTCTCGTGCCAGTTTGATTCCGGGGACATAGCCCCCCCCCACCCCAAACCACCTTCATGCGCCCTTGGAGCCCTTACTTGGGATATCAAGCAGAGGGTCCGCCAGGCCCAGTCCCAGGAGCCTGTGCCAGTAGGGTTCCCCCGGAACTGTCTGTACATCCCAGCCGCCCTCTGCAGTGATGTCATCCAATGGGGTCACACCAGTCACTTCGCATGCCACCCTGGTATCTCACAGACCACTGACTTTGTCCAACGGGTGTTCTGGTGGCCCACGCTGCAGCGGGACATCCAGGAGTATGTCAGAGCCTGCCAGACATGCGTCCAGGGTAAATCTGACTCCTCCCCATCATCGGGACTTCTCCATCCTCTCCCCATCCCTGGTCAGCCGTGGTCCCACATCGCCGTGGACTTTGTGACCGGGTTGCCCTCCTCCCATGGCAAGACGGTGATCCTGACCATTGTGGATTACTTCTCCAAGGTAGTCCATCTGGTGGCCCTTGCTAAACTCCCATCGACCTTGGAGACTGCAGTCCTCCTCACCGATCACGTCATCTGGGTCCACGGCATTCCTATTGACATTGTGTCTGACCGGGGTCCACAATTCACGTCCCAGGTCTGGAGGGCCTTTTTCCGGACCCTGAGAACTACTGTGAGCCTCTCCTCAGGAAATCATCCACAGAGCAATGGGCAGACGGAGTGCGCCAATCAGTCCTTGGAGGCTGCCTTGCGGTACGTAGCAGCCAATAACCCATCATCTTGGAGCACACATCTGACCTGGGTGGAGTACTCCATGAACTCTGCGATATCCTCAGCTACTGGACTCACCCCTTTCGAGGCGTCGTTGGGGTACACGCCGCCTCTACTCCCTATGGCCAAGAGGGAGGTCTCGGTTTCATCCATAGGGGCCCACGCTCGGCGCTGTCGATGCGTCTGGAGATCAACTCGGGCCACCCTGGCCCACACCATGGAGCGCACCCAGGCCGCTGCTGACAGGAGGCAGGTCCTGGCCCCAAATATGCCATGGGACAGCAGGTCTGGCTGGCAGCTCTCCAGATTCCTCTTAAGGAAAAGTCAAGGAAACTGTCCCCCCGCTTCCTAGGGCCTTACCCCATCTCCCGGGTGATTAACGACGCATCGGTTCAGCTTAAGCTGCCCCCGTCCCTACGGGTGAACCCCACCTTTCACGTTAGTCACATCAAGCCCCTCTCGGCCAGTCCCCTCTGCCCCCCCCCCCACCGAAGCCGCCTCCTCCCCACATCATCAACGGCCACCTACACGGTGCGACGGATTCTGGATGTTCGCCGTCGGGGCCGGGGTCTACAATATCTCATCGACTGGGAAGGCTACGGCCTGGAGGAACAATCCTGGACCACTTCGTCACGGATACTGGACAAGGGGATGCTCCGGGCTTTCCACCGTGCTCACCCAGACAAGCCCTCCGGACCGCCAGGAGGCGTTCCTAGAAGGGGGGGCCCTGTCATGGGCAGTGAGAGCATGCTCCTCCCCTCCTATCTCACCTTCACAAACTCATCACTGCACCTGAGTCAGAAGACACACCTGCGCCCACTCATCAGCCAGAGTACATAAGGAGGCTTCCTTCACATAGTCAACACTGCCTCGTCTGGGTATACTGCCTGTCTCAGGCAAGCAAACAAGCCGTAATACAATACGTTAACATGTCATGAACCATTACTCTCTTCTCCTTCTTTTCAGGTTGCTGCCACCGTGTAGGTGTGTTTCTGGGACTGTGTGTGTTCTCCTGCCTCACCACACCATTCCTTCAGCAATCAACTCTGCCCGGTCAGGCACCATCAGCTTACCTTTCCCCCTCACCCTACTGGTTCGTCTATTCCCCACTGGGTCCTGCCGGTCCTCTCTGGATTTCTCAAGTAAGTGGCAATTTGGCTCACCCTATTCCCCTTACTCCATTCCTCAGCTCACTGCTCTCGTCTTCTCTCCATAGGTCCTTTCTTCTGGCGAGTGACTGTTTCTGCGGCTGTGCGCTTTGGATTTTGATATTAATAAAATTGTCAAACGTGCCCTTCTGTGTGGTTCCTTCCTGTGTTTGGCATCGTGCACGTGAACTGTCAAAACTTAATTCGTCATGACATTCTCCTTATCTGTCACTGCAAGTGTCTCACCATCAGCTAGTGTTGGAATAGAAGATGACTTCCTTTTCCCAGACATTTGTTTAAACATGGACCATATGTCTCCTAACTTGACTTCTCTGCCAATTGCTGAACAAAAATCTCTCCATGATTGCTTTTTTGAGTTTTTGACCATCCTCCGTGCTTGGGGCCCTTTTCCTCTGGTAATCTGAAAGATTTTCTTGTGATAAGCACTTCTTTAACACTCTTATGGTGATGGGCTGGTCCTTTACCAGAGTGAGGAGTTCAGCTCCCTCTACCTCCCTAGCTGTCTGATTCCTCTTTGTCTTCATATTTTCAGCTGTGCTCTTATCTTCCCTTCATTTTCGATGAATTCCCTGTCTACTATGGCTCGGTGATTATGGGTAGGTAGGGTTAAAGGTGCCCGCCTCTGACCCCCTTGCTGGTGGGAACGGCGTAACCCTGTACTGTGGTACAGGAGTAGACAGGTGAATTCTGACTTCCATGCTCCTATCTGCTTTACTCCTGTACTGTTTCTAGTAATCTGGGCTGATGGAGCCTGATAGCCTTGGCTGGCATCCATCTAGGGACTTGCTCACCCGAATGACAAGCAAAGACTGCTTTGGGGGACCAGGCAGAAGAAATCTTAATGATTCAACAACTTAGAAGGCAATGCAGCAGTGCACTGTGGAGTGCAAAGAGCATGACAGAGCACTGAAGACGTTACGGTCATCCACTGCAGCCAACAAAGCCTCCAGTTGTGACGATACCTCAGACCACTGGAACCCGACTTCTGCGGCCGAGAGAGTGGGATTGCCCCCGTGCAACGGCTCTACCACTTTTAAAAACTCTCCCGCACAGGTTCTATGTGCAGCCTATATCTTTTTTTCTAAAAGCCCTGCAGCGACGGGAGAGTGGCGAAGCGACAGGTGGAGATGATCACTGGCAGTCGTAGCCACAAACCTGCATGTAAGCGGCCCTTGGACCAGTGGTCTCTCGTCTTCAACACCTGGGCAAAAGAGATGTTCGGCAGCATCCAGGGTGACTGGGCAGCCTGTTTAGGACAGCACTTCCCACCCTCGCATGACGGAGGTGGTTAGAAAAGGTACCCCAAAAATTGCCTGCCCTACACTATCCGGTCAGCTTACCGCGGTTGATGGATTATCCTCCAAGTGGTTGAACAACAAAGAAACTCAAACATAAACAGCTCCTAGTTGGAGCAAGGAATGTCTGCACCTTGTTAGATAAGGACAACACTGCAAGACCAGAGAGAAGAACAGTCTTGGTTGCAAAGTTGCTAGGGCATTACCGGATTGACATAGCTGCATTGAGTGAAACGAGGCTTGCTGATGAAGGAATGCTGAAAGAAACTGGGGGTGGCTACACCTTCTTTTGGCGAGGAAAGTCTGAGACTGAAGCCAGAACACATGGAGTGGGGCTTGCTGTCAGAACTAGTCTGACAAAGTCGATTCCCTCTCTACCTGTTGGGATTAACGAGCACCTTATGAAGCTTCGCTTCCCACTGGAAAAATCGCACCACATAACCATCATTAGTGCCTACGCTCCTACACTTACCAGCACTGATGAACCCAAGGAGCAACTCTATGAAGACCTTGACCAGCTCATAAAGTCCACCTCTGCCAGTGACAAGCTGTTGATTTTGGGTGACTTCAGTGCTAGAGTCAGAAAGGAAAGAGACAACTGGAGAGGTGTACTAGGCCCCCATGGTGTGGGAAACAAGAATAGCAATGGCCTGCTCCTCCTTAGCAAATGCACCGAACATGCATTGTGCATTACAAACACTCTCTTTCGTCAAGCAGACAAGTTCAAGACCACTTGGATGCACCCAAGATCTAAGTAGTGGCACCTGATAGACTACATCATAGTCAGGCAGAGAGACATACAAGATGTACGGATCACATGCGCCATGAGAGGCGCTGAATTCTGGACTGACCACAGACTTATACGAGCAATCCTGCAGCTACATATCACAGCGATGGCATCCCAAGACCGTTAGAGCTGTGTTTAACACTGTGAGACTGAGACATGTCCTACATCGTCAGCAGTTCCAGGCAGTGCTAGATGAGAACTTCAAGGCAGGAGCACCATCTGCTGAGGACAGCACGGAGAAATGGCAAGAATTTAAGAACATTGTCAGAGACTGCCAAGACCATCCTTGGTCCAAAACAGCGCATGCACCAGGATTGGTTCAATGAGAACGATGAACAGATCACCCAGCTCCTGCAAGAGAAAAACAGTGCCTATGTGGCCTGGCAGAATGACCCCAGTTCCATCTCCAAGGCCAATAGGTACAAACACCTGAAAGGGCAGGCCCAGAAACAGCTGCATGAAATGCAGGACAGGTGGTGGGATAAGAAAGCAGAAGAGGTTCAGAACTATGCTGATGCCCATAATTCCAAACAGTTCTTTAGTGCCCTGAAAACCATCTATGCACCTTCCAAGTCGGAACTCACCCCCTTGCTGTCAACAGACGGGTCCACGTTGATTAAGGACCAGGAGGGCCTGAAGAATTGATGGGCCGAGCACTTCAAAACTCTGCTAAACAGGCCATCAAAAGGCAGTCCTACAGCTTTGGACCATATCCCTCAACATTCCAGTCAGGGACGAACCCGACCAACCTCCCACAATTGAGGAGCTTACCAAGACCATCAATCAGATGAACTCTGACTGGGCACCTGGAAAGGATGGCATTCCAGCAGATATCTATAAAGCGGCTGGCCCAGGAGCTATTGAAGTCTTCCATGATGTAATACAGCTTAGATAAGATCATTCTTCTGGGAGATTTCAATGCCAGAGCCGGCCGAGACCACCACCTCTGGAAGGGCAGCATTGGCAAGGAAGGCATTGGAAACATCAACTCCAATGGAGTTCTGCTTCTCGGCAAATGTGCTCAGTATGATCTTACCATCACTAATACCATCTTTCGCCAGAAGAACAAATTTAAGGCTTCATGGAGACACCCTCGTTCTAAACAGTGGCATCTTATCGATTATGTCATTGTCAGAACCAGGGATCTGCGCGATGTAAACATCACTAAGGCCATGATCAACTCCGACGATTGCTGGACAGACCACCGCCTTATACGATCCATGATGTCCATCAAACTTAAGAGGAAGAGGAGATTGCAGAAGAAGCAGAACGGGCTGAGACTAAACCTTGAAAGCCTTAATGAAACTGCCATCCAGCAGCAGCTTCAGGCCTCTCTTGGAGAAAGTCTCAAATAGGTATTTCCAGAGAACATCAAAGAGCACTGGAACCTGCTTAAGTCCACTATCCTCAACACCTGCCAAACCACCCTTGGGTACAAGTCCAGAAAACATCAGGACTGGTTTGATGAAAATGATGCAGAGATAGAACTGCTCATCTCCAAAAAAAAGGGAAGCCTTTCATGCCTGGCAAAACGACATTACCTGCAAGGCCAAGAGACTGGCTCACTCTAGAGCCAAGGCTGACGTCCAGAGCCGGGTGAGACAGATTAAGAACTCCTGGTGGACAGAAAGGGCAATGGAAATCCAGCGTCTGGCAGACTCTGGAGACACCAGAGGCTTTTTCAGTGCCATTAAAGCTGTCTACGGCCCAAGCCGTCGTGGCTTGAACCCATTACGCTCAAAGGATGGACAGGAGCTGCTGAAGGGCAACGAGTCTATTAATAAGCGATGGAAAGAGCACTTTCAGGAACTTCTCAACCGTAACACTGCAACCCAATCAAATTTCATCTGTTACATTCCTCAGAGTCCCATCAGGGAAGACATAGGGGCACCTCCCACCTTATCCGAGGTCCAAGATGCCATCAGGAGCCTGAAGAACAACAAGGCCACCGGTCCAGATGGGATCCTAGCTGAGGTCCTAAAGGAAGGTGGTCCAGAACTCCTGTGCCGTCTTCATGCCCTCCTTCTGAAAGTCTGGGAAAAGGAAGAACTCCCCTCAGAGCTCAGGGATGCTCTGATCGTGACCATATTTAAGAAGGGGGACAAAGCTGATTGTGGAAACTACAGAGGCATCTCACTCCTGTCAGCAACTGGCAAGGTACTTGCTCGTGTTCTCGCTAACCGTTTACTGCCACTTTCAGAGGAAATACTCCCAGAATCACAGTGCGGCTTTCGTCCATCTAGAGGCACAGCAGATATGATCTTCACTGCCCGCCAACTTCAGGAGAAATGCCGTGAGCACAAGTTGCCATTGTACATGGCTTTTATAGACCTGACAAAGGCCTTTGACTCAGTAGATCGCCAGGCTCTGTGGAGCATACTGTTGAGGTATGGCTGCCCAGAGAAATACATCAGGATTCTGAGGCTACTGCATGATGGAATGACAGCCACCGTGCTAAGTAAGAGCGGCTCCATGTCTGAGCCTTTCACCGTGGAGACAGAGGTCAAACAGGGATACATCATTGCACCCACCCTGTTTTCTATCTTTATTGCTGCCATACTTCACCTCATTGGCAAAGACCTACCACAGGGAATTCCGCTCCGGTACAGAACTGATGGTAGGCTCTTTAACCTTGCCAGGTTCAAAGCCAAAAGCAATGTTAGAAACACCACCATTATGGAGCTCCAGTATGCAGATGACAACGCCATAGTAGCACACTCCGCAGAAGATCTACAGGGTATCCTGAATGCCTTTGCCAAGGCATATAGAGCCCTGGGTCTAACCTTAAACATCAAGAAGACCCAGGTGCTATATCAACCTCCACCCAATCAGCCATTTATTTCACCCATTATAAAAGTGGACAACACCCCTCTCGAAAATGTTGACCACTTCCCCTACCTCGGCAGTCTTCTCTCCTCCAAAGTGGACATTGACTCTGAGATCAACCATCGTCTGAGCTGTGCCAATGGAGCATATGCCAGGCTCAGGATGAAGGTCTTTGAAGATCGAGATCTCAGGATCGATACCAAACTCTTGGTCTACAAGGCTGTGGTTCTCCCCACCTTGCTGTACGGGGCAGAATCATGGACCATCTACAGCAGGCACCTGAGAGCTCTGGAGCAGCTCCACCAAAGAACTTTGAGAAAGATTCTGAGGATTAAATGGGAGGACCGACGCACAAACATCAGCGTTCTGGAAGAGGCCAAAATGCCCAGCATTTCCACCACAATAATAAAACACCAACTACGATGGACTGGCCATCTCATTCGCATGTCTGACACCCGTCTCCCAAAACAAATTCTTTATTCTGAACTGGAGAGAGGTTCGCGGGCTCCAGGAGGGCAAAAGAAACGGTTCAAGGACAATATTAAAACAAACCTTAAAAAATTCAATATCTTATCTCCTGACTGGGAGCACATGGCTCTAAACAGGCACCGATGGAAGGAAGCGGTGCAAGAAGGTGCTGCACACTATGAGAAGGAAATTCACCGTGTTGCAGAAACAAAACGACAGCTCCACAAGGAAAGACAGAAAAAGGCTCCAGCACAACGACAACCCACCACCATCTTCCCATGCCAACATTGCACCAAAATATGCAGGTCACGGATCGGCCTCTACGCCCACCTGAAGACCCACAAGTAGACGCCCCCCACGAGGAATGACTGTCTCGCTCCGAGTGACCACCGATGGAATACAGCTTATCTGGAAGCAAGAGAAGATGCCAGAAGACTTCCGTGATGCCTTGATTGCATCGCTGTACAAGAACAAGGGCAGCAAAGCCAAATGTGGAAATCACAGGGGCATCTCACTCCTGTCAGTTGCAGGCAAGATCTTCGCTCGGATCATCCTGAACAGACTCATCACGCTGTCAGAGACCAACCTACCAGAGGCTCAGTGTGGATTCCGCCCGGGTCGCAGCACAGTCGGCATGATATTTACAGTGAGGCAGGTACAAGAGAAATGCCGAGAGCAAAATCTCAACCTCTACTCTGTCTTCATCAATCTGACCAAGGCGTTTGATTCTGTTAGTAGGGAGGCCCTTTGGTCAGTGCTCGCTCGCTTTCGTTGTCCATGCAAGTTCATCCAGATCATCAGGCTCTTCCACGAAGGTTTGACTGGGCAGGTGCTCTCAAGTGGTGAACATTCAGAACCCTTTGATATTTCCACTGGGGTGAAACAGGGCTGTGTTCTGGCACCAGTCCTGTTCAATCTGTTCTTCTCCGTGTCATCGGGCAAGCAGTGCAGGACCTAGAAGAGGACGTGTACATTCGCTACCGTTATGACGGGTCCATGTTCGACCTGCGCAGACTAACTGCTAAAGCAAAGACGCTCACCAGCCTCATCCAGGAAGCTCTCTTCGCAGATAACTGTGCAGACTATGCTGAATAAGTTCTCTGATTCTTCAAAGCAGTTCGGTCTCACCATTAGCCTGAGAAAAACTGAGGTGCTATTCCAGCCTGCACCAAACTCGAATTCTCCACAGCCCACTATCGTGATTGACAACACAGAGCTGAAATCTGTTGATAGCTTCACATACCTCGGAAGCATAATATCCAGTGATGGCTCTCTGGACAAAGAGATCTCAGCCAGAATCAGCAAAGCAAGCCAAGCTCTCGGAAGACTTTGCAACAGGGTACTGAACCATCACAATGTTACCCTGGCCACAAAACTCAAAGTGTACAACGCTGTCGTCCTTACCTCACTTCTATACGGCTGCGAGACATAGATGGTTTATCAGCGACATCTGAAACAGCTGGAGAAGTTCCATCAATGTGCTTTACGCTCCATCCTTGGCATACGATGGTAGGACAGGGTCACCAACACAGAAGTTTTTGACAGAGCTAGGTCTGTCCCCATTGAGTCAATGCTTCTGAAGACACGGCTCCGCTGGTCAGGCCATGTCATCAGGATAGAGGACCACCGCATCCCAAAGCAGCTGCTGTTTGGTGAGCTTCTGCAGGGGCACAGAAAACGAGGTAGCCCCTGTAGACGCTACAAGGATGCCTTAAAAGATGGCCTCAAGTGGTGTGACATCTCCCCCACTGAACTTGTTCACAAAGCACAAGACAGGTAGTGCTGGCGTGCTCTCATAAAAAGAGCATCAGCCTCACTAGAGGAGGAGCACCACAACCAGGCACAGGCTGCCAGAGAACATCGCCACAGAGCAGCATCTGTCCTTGCAACAACAGCAGAATTCCTGTGCCCTATCTGTTCCAGACCCTGCAAGTCCAGACTTGGTCTGTAGAGCCATCTACGTGTCCACAGATAAATGTACATACATGTCATCCTCGAGATCGAGGGACCACCACCACCACTCACATGCATTCACCATGCTGTCTGGACACCAATGTGAGATTCGAGCATGACACCTTGCCCCTGTGCACTTCTATTCTTGTGCCCTGACCATCATTAAGGCAAACCAAGGATCATTCATCCAACATTTCTTCTACTATATCCCCATTACTGTCAGTGTGATCACTACCCCATAAACTGCTGTGTGCGTTGAAGTCTCCACACCATATTTCCTTTCTATGTGCCGCATTACCCGCCATCTCTTTTAGCATGTCCATAGCTAGCAACCTACCCGGATTGTAAAAATTAATTATCTTAGTATTTATATCTTTTTCAGGACTGCAGATTTCAGTTATGACGCACTCTACATTACTGGGACCAGGAACCACCCTATATGCCAAACCTTCTTTAATAAAGGTAGCACACCCTCCCCCAGTTTGATTGTTGCTTCTGTCATATCTTATAGATCTAAACCCAGGAATTACAAGATCCATTTCTGATCATAGCCAAGTCTCTTGTACACATATTACATCTGGAACATTAACAAACTCAAATATACTTTTTTAACTCTTGCCCATTGGCTACCAGGCTTCTTGTGTTCCATTGTAATATGTGTAAAACCATAATGAGAGTCCCAATCCTCACCATGCACATTTCCTTCAGTTGCTGTAAGTAGTGCATGTATCTGGTCTGCTTTGCTGTCTTTTATGTCCAGGAATTTTACTGCTGCTTCAACAATTATTCTAATCCTATCGCTTTTCTTTTTCAGTTGCGAGGTAACATTTATGGTATGGCAAATGACGGTGTTAGAATAATTTTCAGTATAATTAATCTGAGTCAAAAATCAGGCAGAAAATTTAGATATAAGTACATTTATTCCTCATGAGGGAGAAATACAGAGGCAGCCCCAAGTCTGACCATCCATACCTCTGAATCAGCTATTCATTGTTCTAGCTTTTAAAGCTGTGATATCCATGGGAAGATGGAGAAACTGTCCTTGAGTACATCTGGCAAGACAGGGGATAACAGTTCTTATCTTTGCTCCCACGAAACAAGGAGCCAGTACCTTCTCGGTCACACAGAACTAGACATCCAAAAATGTATCAGTACAGCTGGTGATTAAAATTGCTAACTCAGGCACACTCACATGCAGACTGGGGCTGTTCAAGGCCATACATGTATTGCAAGTCATATAAGACATATTTTTTTTTAATCACCCTTATTGTCATTCAACTGTACAACCAATCATGTACAGTAGAATGAGATTGTGCTTTACCTATCTACTGTAGGAGTCAAGAATTGAGGAGTCTGGATGATTTTTCCAGTATCTGCTTTAATTCTCATTCATCCTACGTCCTCTCTCGATCGGAGTGAAAAGAGACAGGACGCAGTCACACACATACATTTATACACTCATCTCTAACAATACATCACACAAAAGTCTCAATACTCAGCTACATCCTTTCATCTGTAATAGAACACCCAGAGTCCTTCTGTTCTCCTCTCTGACCCCCAAAGGTCAGGCCGGGTAATCTTCTCCTCTCTCCTGAGTCCCCAGGGGGTGCAGTCACATCTTCCTCTTGAGGTGTGAAGTCAATACACATGGCTAGCTCAAAGTCTCTCTTGGCTGAATTCAGCCAGCCACATGTGAGTCACATAGGTAATAACTATGGGCTCCACATCACTCCCCCCTTCCACGCGAAAGACTGGGCACCCACATACAGTCATACAACAGTCATACAGCACGTCACCCCCCCAACAGAATCTCACAGCAACCTAAACAACCTGACCAAAAAAACACATCATTCTGCATGCAGCTTAGGTTTCAATCTTCTCCCGAATCTGCTGTATGCAGGTCTCCTGCTCTGTGTTGGGCCGTCCTGCTGTGCATCTGTGGAGTGAGGGGGAGAAGGGTTATTTGCCCCCCGTGGGGGGTCCTGGGGCCACCCCTTCAGAGGCCTGCCGCGTCGAGGCGCGCCCGCCGGCCGTACAGACTCGTTATGCAACACAAAAGCAGGTTTTAATCTATCGATACTGATCGTCTCCCTCCTGCCCCCCAAATCTAGCACAAAATATTTCTCCCCGGTTTCCAGCACTCGAAATGGACCGTCGTAAGGTGGGCGGAGGCTATGCCGCTGCGCATCGTGCCTGACAAAAACCAACTCTGCGTCTCGTAAAGCCTGGGGCACGAACACACGCGGGAAAGAGTGATGAGCGGGGCCCGGGAGCAGAAATGCTCCCGTGTTACTCAGAGACCCCCGGATTGGGGGGGGGCCCTGGTGCCGTGTGGTCGGGTAAAAACTCACCTGGCAGCCTGAGCGGTTGTGCGAAGACCAATTCTGCTGGTGAGGCATCTCGATCCTCTTTGGGTGCCGAACGCAACCCCAATAAAACCCATGGTAGTTTGTTTACCCAATCTGTGTCCGTCAGTGACGCTCTGAGGGCTGCCTTCAAAGACCTGTGAAAACGCTCGCATAAACCGTTGGCCTGGAGATGGTAAGCGGTCGTACGATGTACCGCCGCTCCTAAGCCGCTGGCCACTGCTGACCACAGTTCCGATGCAAATTGAGGTCCCCTATCAGACGTAATATCTGACGGGACCCCGAACCGCACTACTCAGGCTGTTAAAAAAGCGCGTGCCACCTCTGCCGCTGTGGTCGATGTTAACGGGACCACTTCCGGCCAACGAGTGGTTTGGTCCACCATGGTCAAGAGATGCGTGAACCCTTGTGAAGTGGGCAGGGGGCCCAGGAGGTCCACGTGCACATGATCGAACCTTTTAGCCGGAATGGGGAACGGTTCTAAGGGCGCCTTAGTGTGCCTGTGAATTTTAGCCCGCTGGTAAGCCATGCAGGTTTTAGCCCACTCCTTCACGTGCTTGCGCAGGCTCAGCCAAACAAACTTCTCCGCCACCATTTTCACCGAAGCGCGCACCCCTAGGTGCGCTAGGGAGTGCACGGCGTCAAAAACGCGACGGCGCCACGCGGCTGGCACCACCAGGCGCAGTCGCCCCGTGGATACATCGCAGATAAGCAGGGGGAAACCGGTTTGTAGATTTCTGCGTTCCAGCCTTAACCCTGTTGGTCCAGACAGGAGCGCGCGCACATCTGCGTCCTCGCTCTGCTCCGCCGCCATGGCTGCATAATCTATTCCCACATGGACCGGAGCCGCGCGTGTGTCCGCACTGTTACCGCGCTGTTACCGCGCTCTGGGTAAGCGGCCGCGCAATCTGCTTCCGCGTGGGCGGGTGCTGTTACTGCGCGTGACAGACAGTCTGCCACCACATTGATTTTACCGGCTACGTGCTGAATATAGGTGGTAAATTCAGAAATTGCGGCCAGCTGTCTCTGTTGCCGCCCTGACCACGGTTCTGAAGTTTTGGACATCGCAAAAGTGAGCGGTTTGTGGTCGACAAACGCGGTGAAACGCCGCCCTTTCAGCCAGAACTGGAAATGGCGAATAGCCAAGTGGAGCGCCAGCAGCTCCCTGTCAAACGCGCTGTATTTTTGCTCAGCCTCGCGTAGGGATCTGCTGAAGAATGCGAGTGGTTGCCAAACCCCGGCAACCTGCTATTCTACTACGGCCCCTATGGCCACATCTGACGCGTCTGTGGTTAGCGCTATGCGGGCTGCTGGGTCTGGGTGGGCCAACAGTGCCGCGTTTGACAGTGCTCGTTTAACCTCTGTGAATTCAATTCAATTCAATTCAACTTTATTTATATAGCGCCATTTCACAACAACAGTCATCTCATAGCACTATCAACTGTAGGGGGGAACCCCCACAGTTGCAGAAAGACCCCAGCAATCAGGCGATCCCCTGTGAGCAAGCACTTGGCGACGGTGGAGAGGAAAAACTCCCTTTTAACAGGAAGAAACCTCCAGCAGAACCAGGCTCAGGGAGGGGCAGTCATCTGCTGCGACTGGCTGGGGGGTGAGGGGATAGAGAAGAAGAAAAGAACAGACATGTAGAGAGCAAACAGCACGATGGGGACTCAATCTATGGGAGAGAACAAACAGATGTTAATGACCAGCAAAAAAAAATATTTCATAGAGAGTGAGGAAAGGAGTGAGGCCCAGTGCATTACTGGAGGTCCCCCGGCTGACTAAACCTATTAGCAGCATAACTAAGGGAGGGTTCAGAAACATATAATCCCTCCCTAATTGTAGGCTATATCAAAAAGGTAGGTTTTAGCCCTATTCTTAAAAACAGAGATCGAGTCTGACTCCCGAATCCAGATTGGCAGCTGATTCCACAGGAGAGGAGCTTGATAACTGAAGGCTCTGCCTCCCATTGTACTTTTGGAGATTCTAGGTATTACAAGTAATCCTGAATTTTGGGAGCGTAGTGCTCTGTTAGGATAATACGGTAGTATCAGATCTTTTAAATAAAAAGGAGCCTGATTGTTTAGAGCTTTGTAAGTAAGAAGAAGGATTTTAAACTTAATTCTAAACTCTATGGGAAGCCAATGAAGGGAGGCCAGAACCGGAGAGATATGATCTCTCTTTCTAGTACCTGTTAAAACTCTTGCTGCAGCATTTTGGATCAGCTGAAGACTTTTTAAAGATGTTTTAGGACAGCCTGATAATAAAGAATTACAATAATCTAATCTCGAGCTAACAAAAGCGTGGATCAGTTTCTCAGCATCACTCTGAGACAAGATGCTCCTAATCTTGGCAATATTACGCAAATGATAGAAGGCAGTCTTAGAAACAAATTTAATATGTGAATTGAAGGACAGATCCTGATCAAAAATAACTCCAAGGTTCCTCACAGAGCTATTAAGAGAAAGAGTAACTGCATCCAAACTGAAAGTTTGATTTGGAAAGGAATTTCTAAGGTTTTTTGGACCAACAAGAATGACTTCAGTCTTATCTGAATTTAATAGCAGGAAATTACAAGTCATCCAAGCTTTGATTTCCTTAAGACAGGCTTCTAACTTGGCTAATTGATTACTATCATCTGGCTTCATTGACAGGTATAATTGTGTGTCATCTGCATAACAATGAAAATGTATACAGTGCTTTCTAATAATGTTGCCTAACGGAAGCATATATAAACTAAAAAGAGTAGGGCCTAGCACAGATCCCTGTGGAACTCCATGACTAAGCTTTGAGTTGAAAGAAAACTCATTATTTACATGAACAAACTGGAACCTATCAGATAAATAAGATCTAAACCATTGCAACGAAGTTCCATTAAGTCCAACATAGTGTTCTAATCTATCAAGTAGAATATTATGATCGATAGTATCAAAAGCTGCACTAAGGTCTAAAAGGACAAGTACAGAAACTAGTCCATTATCAGATGCAATGAGGAGGTCGTTAGTGACCTTCGCTAAGGCTGTTTCAGTACTATGATGGATTCTAAACCCAGATTGAAACTCTTCAAGTAAACCATTTCCCTGCAGGTGGTCAAATAATTGCGTAGCAACAACTCTAAGATTTTTGAAATGAAAGGGAGATTAGAGATTGGTCTATAGTTAGCTAAAGCTCCTGGATCTAGCATTGGCTTTTTGAGTAAGGGTTTTATTACAGCCGTTTTAAAAGCCTGCGGTACATGGCCTAAAGTTAATGAAGAATTGATTATATGAAGAATAAAGCTACCAGTAAGTGGGAAGACTTCTTTAAATAACCTGGTAGGAATAGGGTCTAAAAGACAAGTTGAAGGTTTGGATGAGGAAACTATTTTGTGTAACCCACAAAGGTCGATTGGAGTAAACTCATCAAGACAGAGATCAATAGAAGGAGTTGTAGTAGTTACAGTATTTAAGTTAACTGTGAGAAGAATCTGATTGATTTTATCTCTGATGGATGAAATTTTATTATTGAAAAAGTTCATAAAGTCCTGACTAGTAAGCTCTAAGGGAATGCTAGGATTGACAGAGTCCTGACTCTTTGTCAACCTGACTACAGTACTGAAAAGAAACCTGGGATTATTCTTGTTCTCTTCTATTAATGCAGAGTAATAACTCATTCTAGCTTTTCTAAGAGATTTTTTATAAATTAAAAGATGATTTCTCCAAGCTAAATAGATTTCATCTAAATTAGTAGAGCGCCATTTTCTTTCTAACTGACGAGTCTTCTGTTTTAAGGTACGAGTTTCTGTGTTGAACCAAGGAGTTAGAAATCTCTGATTAGACTTTTTCTTTCTTAAGGGGGCCACCAAGTCTAGAGTCTGACGCAGAGAAGCTGAAACACTATCCACCATGTTATCAATTACAGAAGGAGCAAGCTGTCTATAGCTTATTTCCGTTGTGTTGACACATGGCATAGAGGAAACAATCTGCATAAATTTGGAAACAGCATCATCTGAGAGGCATCTACTGTAATAATATTTTTCTTTAGGAGCCAAATAGTCAGAAATAGTAAAATCAAAGGTTAACAGACAATGGTCTGACAGTACAGGGTTATGAGGAGACACTACAAGATTTTCTATTTCTATGCCATATGTCAAAACAAGGTCCAATGTATGGTGGAGGTAATGAGTAGAATTTCCTACTTTCTGAGAAAACCCAATCGAGTCTAATATTGAATTGAATGCCACATTAAGGCAGTCACTATCTACATCCACATGTATATTAAAGTCCCCTACTATAATTATTCTATCAGATTTCAGCACTAAATCAGCTAAGAAATCAGCAAATTCGGATAAAAATTCTGAGTAGGTTGATGGGGGACGATAAACTATGGCAAATAAAATTGGGTTTAACCTAAAATTGCTAAAGTGCCCAATACTGAGGACCAGGCCCTCAAAGGAATTATAACATGTTTTTTGAATGCGCGCTCCCGCTCCGGGGACCATTCAATCACATGGGAGGGCTTCTGCTTTTTGAGCGCGGTGTACAAGGGCTGCATAAGCTGCGCTGCGTGGGGTATGAAACGGTTATAAAAATTTACCATCCCCAAAAATTCTTGCAACGCTTTTACCGTTCGAGGCTGGGGAAAATCTGCTACTGCGCGTACTTTGGCTGGCAGAGGAACCGCTCCCTCCGAGGAAACGCGGTGCCCTAAAAAATCGATTTGTGCCACGCCAAAATGGCACTTGGCCGGGTTGATTATCAACCCATGCTCTCCTAACCTCTGAAAAACTGTCGTGAGGTGTTTTGCGTGCTCCTCCTCGGAGGTGCTGGCTACCAAAATGTCGTCTAAATAGACAAAAACGAAAGAAAGGTCACGCAACACTGCATCCATCATCCGTTGGAAGGTTTGTACGGCACCTTTAAGGCCAAAAGGCATTCATAAAAACTCAAAAAGCCCAAACGGGGTTATTACGGCTGTTTTGGGGATGTCCTCTGGTCGGACCGGGACTTGGTGATAACCGCGGACCAGGTCTATTTTAGAAAAAATGCTCGCCTTCGCCAAGTGCACCGAAAAGTCCTGGATATGCGGAATCGGGTACCGGTCCTGCGCTGTGGCATTGTTCAACCTGCGGTAATCACCACAAGGTCTCCATGAGCCGTCAGCCTTAGGTACCATGTGGAGGGGGGAAGCCCAGGCGCTCTTCGAGCGGCGAATTATGCCCAACCTTTCCAGGTTGGCGAACTCCTCGCGCGCAATGGAGAGTTTAGCTGCATCCAAGCGCCGAGCCTTCGCAAAAACGGGTGGGCCACTCGTGGTAATAAAGTGCTCCACCCTGTGCTTCGCCACCTTAGCTGAAAAAGTAGGAACTGTGAGTGCTGGGAACTGGTGTAGAAGGCTGTGAAACTTACCACCTGCTGTGGCGACGTTGGTCTGTACTGGCGGCGGGCACACCCAAGCTGCACAAGGGATAGAACAGAAAGGGAGTGCAATTACTAGTCGTTTGTTGGCCAGATCAACTAACAAACCATGTGAACACAGAAAATCAGCACCTAACATATTGAAGCTCACTGCCGCCACGATGAAATTCCACTCATAGGCGCGGCCGTGGAAGGACAGAGACAAGGTTCTCTCTCCGTACGTCTTGATGCTGGAGCCGTTGGCCGCTGTCGCTCCGTCTCCGCGGGGTCCCGCGACCCGATCAGCATAGGTGGCAGTGATGAAGCTCCTCTGGGCTCCAGTGTCCACTAGGAATTGCCGCCCGGAGCCTGCGTCTGTCAGATAAAGCAGCTTGTTCCGTTCGCCGAGAGTGGAAGCTGCTAACGGCTCCCGGCCCGGTCGTTTCCCTGCCTTTTGAACTTGCAGGGCGGGATGCATTTGTGCGCCTTCCCAGCGAAACGTCGATGGTAAAAACAGAGGCCGTCATCTCCCCTGCCACGGAATCTCGCCGCTGCTGTCGCCGCTGAGGTGGTCACTGCTGTCTCTGGCTCCACACTGCCCCCGGCCGCCGCGCCGAGGTCTGCCGCTGCCACGGAAGCCTCTTGTCCCTCGCAGGCGTTGAGGAGCCGCTCCGCCTCTTGGGCCAGGTCGCGGAAGTCCTGCTGGGTCACACATCTCCTGCTGGACAGGGAACCTCTCGTGTGCGCTGGGAGGGTTCTCAGGAAAATATGCTTGAAAAGGAACGCGTCGTTGTCCGTCCCGATCATTTGTAGCATGTCCTCCATGAGGACAGTCGGCCTGCGTCCACCTCTGTCGCACAGGTCCAGTAGCTGCCTGGCTCTTGCCTCAGACGACGGCACGAAGCTCCTGATGAGGGTGGCTTTCAGCGCGTCGTATTTGCCGACAGCGGGCGGTTGCTGCACCAGGCTCCGCACACACCGAGCTGTGCGGCTGTCGAGCGTCGCGATGACATTATGGAATTTAATGTCATCCGCTGAAACTCCCCCGAGCAGGAACCGCGACTCCACATGCTGGAACCACGAGTGTGGGTCGTTTTGCCAGAACTCGGGGAGCTTAATTAGTTTTGTGCCCCTGCTGGCATTCCCCGGTGAATCCGAGTCTGAGCGGCTGTCTCCCAGCTCTTCCATATCGATCACGAGGCTGTCCTCCAGCCTCGGTGTGCTCAGATTCATGCGTAGGTCACCAATTGTAGGAGTCAAGAATTGAGGAGACTGGATGATTTTTCCAGTATCTGCTTTAATTCTCATTCATCCTACGTCCTCTCTCGATCGGAGTGAAAAGAGACAGGACGCAGTCACACACATACATTTATACACTCATCTCTAACAATACATCACACAAAAGTCTCAATACTCAGCTACATCCTTTCATCTGTAATAGAACACCCAGAGTCCTTCTGTTCTCCTCTCTGACCCCCAAAGGTCAGGCCGGGTAATCTTCTCCTCTCTCCTGAGTCCCCAGGGGGTGCAGTCACATCTTCCTCTTGAGGTGTGAAGTCAATACACATGGCTAGCTCAAAGTCTCTCTTGGCTGAATTCAGCCAGCCACATGTGAGTCACATAGGTTATAACTATGGGCTCCACACTACAGTGTAAATCACACACACCCCAAGTGCAGAATCAGAGGGCCGCTGCCATGCAAGGCGCCGCCACAGAGTTCCCTCCTCCATTCCATTTATTGCTGAGCACCAAGCTGGACGGCAGGAAGTTCCACTTTTATATGGTCTTCGGCATGACTCGACCGGGATTTGAACCCCTGCCTCCAGGGTGTGGGGCGGATGCTCTACCAACTGAGCCACCACTCCGGTATAATATGAAATATAATATGGAAGAATAATATAAAGGAATGTATGAACTTATCCTGCATGGAATGCACATATAAACATCAGACATGAAATAGGAAAGGCATGATACATATTAATAATAATAATAATACATTGAATGAATGAATGAATCTTTATTTCGGATAGATTAAAAGTAAAGATTAAAAAGAAACAGAATAATATAACAAAGAGGGAAAAAAATCCAACAAGGTCAAATTAACAATAACTCCTCTGATTATACAGTTCAACATAAGTTATCCGAAATGGGTGATGGCTGAAGCCGCAGCTTATATTGCCCACCCATATTCCATCCAAGAATTCAAAAGAAAAACAAAACAAGAGCGATTACAATTCAGAACAAAGCTAAGACAAAATGTGACAAAAAAAACTAAGCAACAACACAACACAGACTGGATATGACAATCCTTATGTGATTTTACATGTCATCTTGTATATATGTTTGGAGTATTTCTTCCTTTAGTTTTTGTTTAAATTGTCCAAGCGTTGTACATGATTTTAATTCAGGTCCAAAATCGTTCCATAATCTTACTCCTTGCTCTGAAACACAGTGTTGCTTGGTGGTAGTTCTCACTGAAGGTTTTTGAAATATACTGTACATGTTCCTCTGAAATGATATTGTTTCTCCCTTATTTGGAACAACTTTTGGATATTTGCAGGCAGTGATAGATTCTTCACTTTAAACATTATTACTGCAGTTTTAAAGTCAACCAGATCTTTCAACTTGAGAGCTTTTAATTTAAGAAAAAGTGGGTTTGTTGGTTCCCTGTAAGCAGCTTTGTTTATTATTTTAATAGCTCTCTTCTGAAGCATAAAGACTGGATATATGTTTGTTTTATATGTATTTCCCCATACTTCAGTACAATATGTCATGTATGGGAGTATTAATGAATGATACAAAGTATATAATGTGGGTTGATTCAGCAAATATTTCGCTCTGTGTAGTATTGCGATTGATTTAGATATTTTACCTTTAATATAATTAATATGTGACTTCCAACACAGTTTATTATCAATTATTACTCCAAGAAATTTAGTTTCAGATACCCTTTCAATCTCTACACCATTTACACTGAGTTTAGATACTAAGTTGTTGTGATGGTTGTTAAAAACTATAAATTTTGTCTTACTTAAATTGAGCGTTAATTTGTTTGAATCAAACCACAGTTTAAGCTTTCCTAATTCCTTTCCGAGTGTATCCAAAAGTTGTTCCAAATTGCTTCCACTGCATAATAGATTAGTGTCATTGGCAAACAATATTAAATCCATTTTTTCCGAAACTTTACATGTATCATTTATATACATATTGAATAGCAATGGCCCCAAAACTGAACCCTGTGGGACTCCACAAGTAACCTTCAGTAACTGTGAGTTTTTGTTACCAGCACATGCATACTGATATCTATTCTTTAAGTAACTACTTAACCAGGACAGTGCTACCCCCCTAATACCACAATTTTGTAGTTTCTTTAACAATAAATTATGATCCACTGTATCAAATGCTTTTTTAAGATCCAGGAATACCCCAACTGAATGCTCTTTATTTTCAACGGCAGTTGATAGTTTTTCTCTAAATTCCATTAGAGCAAATGCAGTTGTCCTCTTGTGTCTGAACCCATATTGCTGCTCACACAATAAATTATTCTTCATTATGAAGTTGTCAGTTCTATCACAGAATATTTTTTCAAGTATCTTGGAAAATTGCGGCAATAGTGAAATTGGTCTGTAGTTTGAAAGTTCCCCTCTGTCACCCGTCTTGTATATCGGAATTACTTTAGCTATTTTCATTGCATTGGGAAATATACCTGTTTGGAGAGACAGGTTACAAATATACGTCAGTGGTTTCACTAAGCATTCAATAATAGTTTTGACTAAGAGCATGTCAATACCATCCCAGTCCGTAGATGTTTTAGTTTTAAACAATTTAACAGTTTCAATGACCTCTCTCGTCTGTGTTCTTTATGAAAACGGAGTCTTTTATAGCAGTGTTTTTGCTTATTGTATCAGGTGTGTAGGTGCCGTAATGGGTATTTGTCGAGCCAAATTAGGACCAATGTTAACAAAAAAGTTATTAAATTCATCTGCAGGTGAAACTGCATTCACACTCTGAGTCGTTGTATTATTTTGTTTTTGTTTTTGTTGTATTATTTTTTGAAAAAATTGGTTGGGTAGCTTGTATTTCTGTTTTTATTTCCAAGAATATTGTTAAGTATTGTCCATGTATTTTTAATATTGTCTCTGTTTTTCTCCAGTTCTTTACTGTAATAGTCTATTTTACTACATCTCATCATATATGTTAACTTATTTTTGTATGTTTTATACCGCTGCTCTGCTTCTTTTGTCCTTTTCTTTAGGAAAGCTTTATATAATAAATTTTTCTTTTTACACGCCTTTTGTAATCCTTTGGTTAACCATGGCTTATCAACAAATTTATGTTTAAGCTTCTTCTTTACTAATGGACAATTTTTTTCATAAAGAGTGGTTACAATGTTCATAAATGTGTCATAGGCTTCATTTACATCTGATACATAGACTTTTGTCCAGTCCTGCTTCAGCAAGTCTTCTTTAAAAGAACTGATTGCATTTTGTGATTTGTATCTGAATGATTTTAAAACTTTTTCTGTATTGTATCTTGATCAATCTCAACAGTAACACATTCTAAAATCCCTGGTAGTGCAAAGGACATTCCATTTACAAGTTTACACCTATACAGGTCATCAATATACAGTACAACACCACCACCCTTTTTTGAGATGTTAATATTGTAGCGAACTCAATATGAGCACCCTACTTGGCTTGCCAAGGGGGCTGACCCTGTTGGTGACACGGGTAGAGTGCGGGACTCCAGATCGGGAGGCATGAGTTCAAATCTCCCGGTGGGACATCACCATGTCAAGCAGCACGTTACAATATGAAACATCTGATATCCCTCTATTGCCATCAGTGGAGCCTGCTCTTCAGAAACTGTGATAGCTGTAAATTTTCTGTCTAGCTGTTTTAAATAGTCCTGAATCTGTGGAAAGTTTTTGTTAAGACTTCTGCTGTTGAAGTGTATTACTGATAGTTTACCATCTAGTTGCACTTGACTTTTGAATTGCTTTTCAGTATAATATTCACAATGATTATGAATATTATTGAAAAAGTGGTTATCAGGATCAATATCATTCTCCATCTCTTGTAGTTTATGTTCAGCATAATGGCATATTTTCAGAGTTTGAATTTCCTCACTCTGTGTCAAATGACTTCCTCCAACTGGATATAATTGATGTCTACTCAAGTCAGTCATAAGTTTTTTTGTTTGTTTTTTTTTGTTTTTTTTTAAAGTACATTGACATGGTATGTCAAAAGAACTATTCTTGCCGTGTGTGTGGATATGGATTATCATAGTCTCTTAATTTTCTTAATCAGTGTTCATCTATATTTATTTAAGTCAGTAATCTCTCTGATTATTATACTCTTTGCTTCCTCAGGTGTTCCATTTAGTTTGATCCAAACGCTACAATTTCTTGTCCATGTTGCATGTATCTTATTTTGTCTTTTCAGCATCCGTGCTTGCCGTGCTATTTCAGCATTAGTCTTTGTTACAGTAGATGTTCATTTAGGTAAATTGCTGTTCCCCGTAGTTTTCTGGCCTGCCTCAGTATGTCATTCTTTACCCTTCTGTTCACAAAGTGCATCACAATTGATTTCTTTGTTTTATTATCCTTTCTGGGTAAAGCATGACAGGCTGAAATTGCATTTGCTTCGACCTTTATATTTCTACTATCAAGGAACTGAAGCACCTGGTAATAATACATTATTAATAATTATAATGTGGATAATATGGACTTTTTTCAGGATTAAAAGAAAAATAAAAGTGATAATGAATTAATATAAGGATATGTGTAAGAATTTACTTGCTATTATGTCCTTGCAAGTTAAAATGTGTGTAGAATATGTCATTAAGAGTGAATATGTGTAATATGATCAAAATTAATCCTAGACTGTCTCAAATAAGAATGTAGAAAATAATATGAAACAGACTTAAATTATCCAGCCTGTGTTGTGTTGTAGCTTAGTTTTTTTGTTTTGTTTTTTTTTTCTCTCTGTGACATTCTGTCTTAGATTTGTCTTGAATAGTAACCGCTCAACTTAGCTTAGCTTAGTTTTCCTTTTTTTTCTCTCAGTCACACTTTGTCTTAGCTTTGTTCTAAATTGTAATCACTCTTGTCTTGTTTACTCTTTTTCTTTTGAATTCTTGGATGGAATATGGGTGGGCAATATAAGCTGCGGCTTCAGCCATCACCCATTTCGGATAACTCACGTGGAATTGTTTAGTAGAAGGAGTCTTTGTCTAATTTGACCTTGTTGTTATATTATACAGTTTCTTTTAACCTGTACTGTATTATCCGAAATAAAAAAATAAATTCATCCAAATAAAATAAATTCATTCAATTCATTCAATTCATTCAAAATAAATTCAAATATTGCAACCTTCAAAAACATCCTCATCATCATATTAAGGACTCACACAAGAAAAATCTGAAGTTATAAAAATCATTACCAAGTTTATGATAAGACTTCTCCATTAAGAGAAATACTAACTTCTGTGAGTATCTGAGGTATTAATATGACCATTTGCACCATTTTCATGGATAAAAGTAAACCAATAATCTCCTAGAATAGGGCCTACACCCCTACGGGTGGTAATTAGTTGATCAAGAACCATTCTATCCTTTGTTATAATTCTGTAAATAACTGTAACCTTGTAGTGACCCAGCACACTGCGGACGGACATTATCTCACACTCATCAGGGCTGGAGGAAACAGAGGACAATTTACATAGGGACAGAGAGCCCCAGGGGGGCAATCAGACGGGACTGTTATGTATGCGTTCTCGGAGAGGACGTCCGGGCCGGGCGCCAGCTGATGTCATGCTAATGATGTGTATTGACTGGTGTGTATTCGATGACAGTCACTATGCTAATGTGCCATGCATTCTCTCTGTCTGTATAACGTGTATAAAAGAGCTTGTGACACATGCCTGAGCAGCGCGGTAGCTCACCGAGCTACAAAGCGTGTTTTATTATGTTGGAGGAAATAAAACCTTGCACCCTTCCAGCTCGTCGCATCTCGCCTGTTCTATTACCTCCACACTGGTGACCCTGGATGTGCATGGTGCGTCTCTCGACTATGCCATTTTAAGATAAGATAAGATAAGATAAGATAAGCCTTTATTAGTCCCACAATGGGGAAATTCCAGGATTGCAACAGCACAGGGATAGCAACACTCAGAGCAATAATTTAGAAGATAAGAAAATAAGAGCAGTGAATATACATATGTACACATAAATATATAAATATACTGTATATACACAGTGCAGAGCATTGTAGCTAGATGGACTAAACAGCATAACCGTCTATTTAGTTACCCTTCATGGTATGAATATGTACCCATACATATTGTCACCCTCCGTAGCGAGTGATATTGTCCTAGTTGTATACTGGAGGGGACCATTTGTGTAAGTCTGTTGCGTCTTTTGCATTCAATACTATTAGGTTGTCACGTTTTTTTGCTATCTCTGCGAGCAGCCCTGCTTAGGTTATACAGTCTGACAGCTGTAGGTAGGAAGGACGTGCGAAACCTCTCGGTCATGCATCTAGGATGATGTAGTCTGCTGCTAAATGAGCTCCTCAGTGCGTCCAGTATGTCCTGCGTAGGGTGGGACTCAGACTCCAGCAGAGATGACAGTTTAGCCACCATTCTTCTCTCTCCTACCTCCTCCACTGGGTCAAGGCGTTGCCCCAGGACAGAGCTAGCTTTCTTGGTTAGTTTGTTCAGTCTCTTCCTATCGGCTGCTGTAATGCCGTTGCCCCAGCAGACCACTTCAAAAGTGATGGCTCGACTTCCGGTTATGGCTGCCACGTGAGAAGGACACGTCTCACTCTGCTCTGCTCCTGGAGAAAAAAAATCGGCAAATAACTCTCTCATTTGGGACAGAACGTCTCCCAGCGTTTGGGCGAGGATATGTCGGTGAAGCCTAAGGCTGGAAAACCAGGTAGAGGAAAAAGCGAGCCGCCGAAACAGTCCAAATTAACGGACTTTCACGTCTGTGACGCAGTAGATAAAGCTCCATATATGGCGGAGGAAGCTAGCAGCGGTGCGGTATCTGCGGGAAACGGCACAGGTGCGGTGCTAGCTGCCATAAGTTCAATGAGAGCAGACTTTTCCTCTAAATTTGATGGGATTATGGCAGCATTGGAAGGAATGAGAAAGGAATTGGGTGACTGTGAAGAACGAATGGCGCAGGTGGAGCTTCGTGTCTCTAGTGCTGAGGATGACGTCACCGGTCTTCAATTAAAGGTGCGCCCTTTGGAAAAAAAAAAATAAATGTCTGGAAGATAATGTCCTGGATTTGGAGTCCCGGTCGAGACGGAACAATTTGAGGCTGGTGGGTCTACCGGAGGAATCCGAAGGTCGGGACTCATGTTCCTTTCTGGAAAAGTGGATTCCGGAGGTGCTGGGCAGCGCGGAGCTGCAATCAGCAGTGGTTCTGGAAAGCGCACACCGTATTGGCCCACGGAGAGATAAGGGACCACCGAGGACCCTAATTATGAAGTTCCTCAGCAACAGAGACAGGATGAAGATCTTCAACGCTGCACGAGCTAAAGGAGAGATTAAACACCAGGACCAGCAGGTGCGGTTCTACCCAGATTTGGCCACAGGAATCCAACAATTGGGGAAGCAGTTTGATCCCATACGTAAAGAGCTGCGCAACCTTGGGATTTGTCATGGTGTAATTTATCCTGCGAGACTGTTGACCACGTATGGGGGCAGAACACACATCTTCAAGACCCCAGAGGAGGCGCAGGAGTTCATCAAGAAGATCCAAGAAGAGACTGGTGGGAGCTAAGCATGAACAAAATATAAGGTAGAATATTTAAGCATTTGCACAGGCATCTGACTGACTTGAAGCAAATAGCAAGTTTACAAAATATAGATTGTATTATATATTAAAAAAAAAAGCTATGATGTACAAAGTTGCTAAAAATTTTGGAGTTAGAAAACTACAGAGGAGAGTTAATGTTACGTCATTAAAAGCAGTAGAGTTAGGGTGATTGGGAGGATGAAGAAGGAGTGGCTTTGGCTGTTCCTCGTGGGTGTGGAGCGGTCGATGGCTATATCGGGAGACGGAATTTTTCTTTTGATTTTGGGGGGATCGCCATAAATGTGGGAAGGGGGAATTTGTTTGTGTGTAGTTTGTAGGATGAATGTTCAACCACTCATTTTTTTTGCTTCTCTGTATGAGCATGTTTACACTGCAAGGTAATCCCAAACTCCCTATTGATCATAAACCAAAGCGTTAATCTTAATTTAACTTCATGGAATTGCAGAGGTCTACAAAATTTAAAAAAACTTAAACAAGTTATGAATAAAATAAAAGACATGGGTTCAAAAATTGTGTTTTTACAAGAAACTCATCTAATAGAGGAGGATGTAAAAAGAATTAGGAGTAGATGGCAAGGAAGTGTTTTCACCTCATCATTTTCATCCCGAGCCAGGGGAGTTATGACTCTCATACATAAATCAGTCCCATTTCAAGTGAAAAATGTAATTGGAGACAAATTTGGAAGATATTTAATCATTCAAGGAGCTTTGCTATTAGAAAATATAAATATAAATTTGGTGAACTTATATGGTCCCAATATAGATGATCAAAAGTTCTTTGCTAATTTATTTCTTATCTTATCATCACTTACAGGGCAACATACGTATAATAGCAGGGGATTTTAATTGTACATTGAATCTCGGTATAGATAGATCAACAGGACTGGACTGTACGCACAATGGATGTAGGATGACCATTAATCATTTTATGAAAGAATTGAGATTGCTAGATATATGGAGAGAAATGAAACCACAAGTTAAAGCCTACTCTTGTTATTCCAATACCTACAAGACATTCTCACGTATTGATTATTTTTTGATCTCCACAGAATTAAGGTCCAAGATTCAAAACTGCTTTTATGATAACATCGTGATCTCTGATCATGCACCCTGCTGTCTAATATATGTAGATAAGAAATTGACAAAGGAATCAGGTAGATGGCAATTTCAGCATAAATGGCTTCAGGATGAGGAATTTGTTAAGTACATAGAAAAACAGATAGATGAGTTCTTTGACATCAATACTACACAAACATCAGCATGTGTAAAGTGGGAGGCTTTCAAAGCTTTTATTAGGGGACATATTATTAGTTATACAGGTTCAAAATCTAAGAAGGCTCGAGAGGAGAGAGCCCACTTGGAACATAAAATAAAAAGTCTTCAAGAAAAAGTGTATGCAGGAAGTGATCCAAGGTTGGAGAACGAATTACTGATTTTGAGAGCTGAATATGACAAAAAATCAGCGAATAGAGCTGCCTCGAGTCTTCTAAGATTGAAACAATCTTTTTATGAACAAGGTGAAAAATCAGGAAAATTATTGGCATGGCAGATTAAACAATTAGAATTTAAAACACCAATTACCAGTATTATAAGTAACGGACAGGTAGTTATAGATCCTTTAGAAATTAATAGAGCCTTTAGAGATTACTATGAAAAATTATATGATACCAAAAATGAATCTGACTTAACAAAACTAAATGGGTTTTTGAACGAACTATCTATACCGTGTATTCCAAATGAAAACAGGGGGATACTGGAGTCTAAAATTAGTCAAGAAGAAGTTGGGCTAGCCATTGATAATATGAAATCAGGAAAAAGTGCAGGACCAGATGGTCTTCCAGTTGACCTTTATAAAAAAATTAAGAATAAATTAATAAAATCTTTTTTGGAAATGGTTTTAGAAGCATTTCAAAATAGTAATTTACCATCATACATGAATAATGCCTTAATTATACTGTTGCCAAAACCAGGTAAACCCTCTAATAAATGTGAAAATATGAGATCAATAAGCCTATTAAATGCCGACCTTAAGATAATCTGTGAAATTTTAGCAAGACGAATACAAGAAATTTT
Source organism: Pholidichthys leucotaenia (assembly GCA_020510985.1). Lineage (NCBI taxonomy): Eukaryota > Metazoa > Chordata > Actinopteri > Cichliformes > Pholidichthyidae > Pholidichthys > Pholidichthys leucotaenia. Next base: position 110,214,430 of record CM035843.1, on the reverse strand, counting down.
ACCAAATATTATTAATCGAGATCAGAATGGCTTTATAAAGGGAAGACAAGGCTTCCATAATGTAAGAAGACTATTTAATATTATTTATTCTAATAAAGAAGCACCGGATACAGCTCTCCTATCACTGGACGCCGAAAAGGCCTTTGATAGAGTCGAATGGCCCTTTCTTTTTGAAGTCTTACAAAGGTTTGGACTTGGAAATAATTTCATAAAATGGGTTCAGATAATATACAATAATGCTACAGCAGAAATCCTGACAAATAACAATATTTCAAAATCAATAAAAATCAATAGAGGATGTCGACAAGGCTGTCCACTTTCACCTTTACTGTTTACTATGGCAATTGAACCTTTAGCGATGGCGATATGTTTACATTCACAAATATATGGAATTAAAGTTGGACCAACAGAACATAAAATCTTCCTGTACGCCGATGACATAATTTTGTTTATGTCGAATCTTAAAAAATCAATTCCGACCTTGTTGAATTTAATAAAGAATTTTGGGGAAATATCAGGATATAAAATAAATAAAACTAAATCTTCAATATTAATGCTAAATGAGACCCAGAGAAATTACCCAGACCCTGAAGTAAATCAATTCAACATTGTAAATCAGTTTAAATATTTAGGAATCCAAATTGTGCCTAAGCTAGAATCAGTCGCCAGTGTCAACTATGAAGCCTTAATGACAGATATTAATGAGTTAATTCAGAGATGGATGTCACTACCAATGTCGATGATCAGGAGAATCAATATACTTAAAAGTAATATCTTACCTAAAATACTTTATTTTTTTCAATACATTCCCTTACCACCACCTTTAGATTTATTCTCAAGAATTAAAGAAAAGTTAGTGCAATTTATATGGAACAACAGGAGGGCTAGATTACGTCTGTCTTTATTATATTTACCATTTGATTGTGGAGGTCTGAAATGTCCAAATTTTATGTTGTATTATTGGTCGGCACAACTGAGGTCTATGACATATTATTTTTCATTAAATGATCTCCCTCACTGGACTGAAATGGAATCATACAATTTACCTTTACCTCTTCCCATATTCATATACTCAGATTCGGCAAAAAAATTACAAAAACAAGTTAAAAATCCATTTGTAAAGCATATGATCAAAATATGGTGTGAAACTAAAAACTATTTAAAAGAACCACACTTATTGTCACAATTTAGCCCAATATGGGGTAATCAATATTTTAAACCAGGGAGAGCGGATGCTGTATTTAAAGTATGGAATTTAAAAGGGATTCAAATGATTCAAGATTTATATTTGCCATGTGCAGATAACATAATGTCTTTTGAAGAGCTGAGGATCAAATTTAATCTTAATAGAACACATTTTTTTAAATATCTTCAACTTAGAAACTTTATTCGATCAAATCAAAATAAAGCTCTCACTCGACCTATTTATTCATCCTTGGAAAAAATGTTGATGAAAGATAGTAAAAGAAAGGGTATTATTTCAGAGTTTTATAACTCACTGACACTATCCTCAAGTGAAAACTCACAGAAAAGATTAAACTACTGGAAAGAAGATCTGCAAACTGAAATTTCAGAGGAACAATGGGAATTGGCTTGTACAGAAGCTCAAACCAAATCAATAAATGTACGTCTTAAATTGATACATTTTAAATGGTTAATGCGGATGTATGTTACACCAGTGGAGTTAAATAGATATAACAAAAACATACCAGATACGTGCACAAAATGCATGGAAAGTAAAGGAACCCTATTTCATTGTGTATGGGAATGTAGAATAATTAGAATGTTTTGGGAAGAGGTGAGGGTAACAATTGAAAAAATAATCTCAAAACAAATCATATTGAATCCTAAACTGTTTTTGTTGGGTCTGTACCCAGAAAAGCATAACTTTAATAAAAGTGAAAGAACATTCATAGACCTCAGTTTGCTTAATGCCAAAAAATGTATTGCACTACTGTGGAAAAAGACTCATAGACCAGATGTGACTCCGTGGTTAAGACAGATGTTAACAAACCTTCCATTAGAAAGAATAACATACATACTGAAATCAAAGGAAATTGTGTTTGAGAATATATGGAGACCTTTTATTGATTATGTAAAAAATTTAAACATACACTACCGTTCAAAAGTTTGGGGTCACTTAGAAATGTCCTTATTTTTGAAAGAAAAGCACTGTTTTTTTCAATGAAGATAACTTTAAACTAATCAGAAATACAATCTAATATCTAATATACATTGCTAATGTGGTAAATGACTATTCTAGCTGCAAATGTCTGGTTTTTGGTGCAATATCTACATAGGTGTATAGAGGCCCATTTCCAGCAACTATCACTCCAGTGTTCTAATGGTACAATGTGTTTGCTCATTGCGTCAGAAGGCTAATGGACGATTAAAAATCCCTTGTGCAATCATGTTAGCACAGCTGAAAACAGTTTCGCTGGTTAGAGAAGCTATAAAACTGACCTTCCTTTGAGCAGGTTAGTATCTGGAAAAAATTATTATTTCAAATACAAATCATTATTTCTAACCTTGTCAACGTCTTGACTATATTTTCTATTCATTTTACAACTCATGGTGGTAAATAAGTGTGACTTTTCATGGAAAACACAAAATAATTGTCTGGGTGACCCCAAACTTTTGAACGGTAGTGTAACTCTTGAAGAAGAAGGTGAATGATGTGTGTGGACCTTGTAAATTCCAAACTGGTGAACATAATATGTATACTTATGTAATGGATTGTCTAGACTAAACAGAGGAGCATTGTTGAAGACTTGATTTTGTTGGTGGTTGTTGGTGTTTTTAGTGCATTTTTTTTGTAGTACTTTAGTGTTAGTGTTTGATTGTTTGTGTCATGTTTGTTAAAAAAAAAAAAGGTTCAATAAAGATATTGTGGGAAAAAAAAGTGATGGCTGATGCCACCACCATGTCGTAGAATGTCTTCAAGAGCACCCCTTGTACACCAAAAGACCTGAGCCTCCTCAGTAGGAACAGCCTGCGCTGTCCCTTCTTGTAGAGTGCGTCGGTATTGTGTGACCAGTCTAGTTTATTGTTCCGATGAACACCCAGGTACTTGTAGGATGTCACCATCTCAATGTCTGTTCCCTGTATGTTTACTGGTGCTGTGAGGGGTTGTCCTTGCCTGCGGCAGTCCACCACCAGCTCCTTAGTTTTTCTCGCGTTGATCTGGAGGCAGTTCCGATGGCACCAGTCCACGAAGTCCTGGATAAGTCCTCTGTACTCAGCTTCATCTCCGTTGGAGATGAGGCCGACGATCGCAGAGTCGTCAGAGAACTTCTGTAGATGGCAGTGTGTTGTGTTGTGTGAGAAGTCCGCAGTATAAAGGGTGAACAGAAAGGGAGCCAAAACCGTTCCCTGGGGGGCCCCCGTGCTGCCGATGATTGTGTCGGACACACAATCACGGGTTCTCACAAACTGTGGCCGGTTAGTGAGGTAGTCCAGGATCCATGATGACAGGTGTTGGTCCACCCCTGCGCACAGCAGCTTGTCCTTCAGGATCATCGGTTGGATGGTGTTGAAAGCACTGGAGAAGTCAAAGAACATGATCCTCACCGCATTCCTGGGCTTCTCCAGGTGGGACAGGGAACGGTGAAGGAGGAAGATCACTCCATCCTCCACCCCAATGCCATGCTGGTAGGCGAACTGGAGTGGATCCATCGCTGGTCCCACCAGGGGGCGGAGGTGAGCAAGGAGCAGTCTCTCCAGGGTCTTCATCATGTGAGACATCAGGGCCACTGGCCTGTAGCTGTTCAGGTCTTTGGGGTGGGAAGTCTTTGGTACAGGTACCACACAAGATGTTTTCCACAACTGTGGTACCCTCCCCAGCTTCAGGCTCAGGTTGAAGATGTGCTCCACAATCCCACACAGCTGGTCTGTGCAGGACTTGAGGACCTTTGCGCTGATGCCCTCCGGTCCCGAGGTCTTCCTCGCCTTGATCTTCCTCAGCTCCGTCCTCACCTGGGTCTTAGTGAGGGTCAGGTTGGGGGGCTGTGTGCTGGGAGTGGGGGGGGGGGGGGGTGTTGGTGGAGGGGGGTGTGGACAGCAGGTCTCGATGACTTTAGAGGCAGCAGTGGTTGGTGTGCAGTCGGGGGGGAGGACGGTTTGTCAAACCTATTAAAAAACAGGTTCAGATTGTTCGCCCACTCCCTGCGCTCCGTGGCCTTGGAGGAGGTATTCTGGAGCCCAGAGATGGTTTTAAGGTTTCTCCAGACCCCGCTGATGTCACTCTGTTGCAGCTTGTCCTCCATCTTCTTCCTGAAGCTGTCCTTGCCTTCTCTGATCTTCCTCCTCATCTCCCTCTGTACGGACTTCAGCATCTCCCTTTTCCTCGACCTGAAGATCCTCTTCTTCTCTCTCATAAGTGTTTTTATCTCAGGGTTTATCCAGGATTTGTTGTTCGAGCAACACCGTATGGTCTTGGTGGGTACGGTGTTGTCCACACAGAAGTTGATGTAGTCCGTGATGGTGTGAGTGAGGCCATCGATGTCCTCACCATGTGGATCGCAGAGCTGCTCCCAGGCAGTGGGAGCAGCTCACACTGTTTTTCAGTGTTTTCTCCACACTGGTGACCCTGACGTGATATGGACTATCTCTCCCTTTCGCCGTGCTGTGGATTCCTTTTTCTCCACATTGGTGACCCTGGATGTGCATGGTGCATCTCTCGCCTGTTCAGTTACCTCCACATTGGTGACCTGATGAGAGAGAATGACCATCTACTCCCTTTCACTGCGCTGTGGATTCCAGAGTACCAGAGAACGCCTGCATCCTCTTCATCCACACAGGAGCGCGCTCTCCGGAGCGGGCAGGGCTGGGACCAACACGCACCATGAACGGCGACACGAGCGAACCGAAGGAAACAGCCTGAACAGGGAAGCTCATTGGCGCCGTCTGTGTTGATTTCCATCAAGCTCCCTGACCCTGACTCACCTCCCGACAGCAGACTTTCTGCGCACAGAAGCCCCGCACGCACGCCGCAGGATTACGAGGACAGTGCAACTTCCAGCTATGTGGTCACTGTGGCAGGCGCGCGCCACACACCAGGGACAAACCGGCTCCACAGACTTATACATCGTCCTCCGCCACTGCACATGCCCGAGAAACACGGCCAATCGCCATCCTTGGAACCTTTAGGGCTGCTCATGTACCTGAAGCAGACACGCAGCCCAGCCCACACACAGGACTTTGTGTGGATTTCTCAGCCACGGTGCATAACAGGAATTTAGCCGATTGCTTTCCCCGATGACTTTAGGGCTGCTCCCGCACCTAAAACCAAACTGCCAAGACCCTCACACAGCTTCAGTTTTTTTCACAGCCGCTAGGCATCCTCGGGGAATTGGGCCATTCACCTTCCCCACATCCTCGCAGGACTGAGCCGCACGAGGAGTCAGAGACTTAATTTTTTTTTTGCACAGCCACTGTGGATCACCGCAAGGTTTACCGGGAAAGTCCCTCACCATGGCAGATCCACACGCAATTTTTGAGCGGCCCAGACACCTTTGATGTCCCGGGCCGGCACTCACTTATTCCCATCCACCACCCCCTCCTCCTCCACATCGTTCTTCCTGCACATCAAAGCCGGCCGATCGCCGATTTGTTCCAATACACACGACGTGCACCGGCCCCATACGCCTATGATCCACGGCCGTTCAACGTGCTGGAACTCGGAGCGGAGCACACTGTCTTTTCCACCCCTCCTCTGCCCCCCTCCCCCCCACGGACTGACATGCCCTCTGACACTCCTCTACAGCAAGACAGTTCTACCAGAGCTGGAGCACAAAAGACTGGGGGGGGGGGGGGGTTCACAGCCCCTTCTGAGTGTTCTGGGGGGAGCCGTGTAGTGACCCAGCACGCTGCGGACGGACATTATTTCACACTCATCAGGGCTGGAGGAAACAGAGGACAATTTACATACGGACAGAGAGCCCCAGGGGGCAATTAGATGGGACTGTTATGTATGCGTCCTCGGAGAGGAAGTCCAGGCTGGGCGCCAGCTGATGTCATGCTAATGATGTGTATTGATTGATGTGTATTAGATGACAATCACTATGCTAATGTGCTATGCATTCTCTCTGTCTGTTTAACGTGTATAAAAGAGCTTGTGACACATGCCTGAGCAGCGCGGTAGCTCACCGAGCTACAAAGCGTGCTTCATTATGTTGGAGGAAATAAAACCTTGCACCTTTCCAGCTTGTTGCATCTCGCCTGTTCTATTACCTCCACAACCTATAATTAAGTGTTTTAATCCCTAAGGTATTCGCATCCACTTTTATCCAAAGAAACAGTGAACAAAAACCTCATTCCTGTACTTTCCATCTGAAATTGCATTCATGCTTCAAAAATGGCATCATGTGGTAGTAAAGCATCTCTCTTCACCCTGCCCACCTGCCCTGCCGACATGATGAGGGTACGGTCAGTTGCCAAAACGGGGTACACAAATCTGCCCAGTGTCCCAGGTGCAAATACGCCCAATGACTCAATGACCTTTGTCAATGTAGATCCTTGATATAACACTTGCTCGCTTTGTTGGTCAAGCAGGGTAGCAGTACAGGGGAGAGACGCGCTGCAAGCCGTTGCATACTCAGAGAGCGTTAAGCTGTTGGAAAGGGGACATCACCACTTCAAAAAGAGGAGTTCCCTGATGAAATTAACCTTGCATTCGCAGAGTAAGGAGTGTCATCATGTTTCTAATCAGTGGAGTGATGTGTTGTGTCAGGTGTGATTCAAAATGAAGTTTGCTATGTTATTTCTGTATATAGCCTCTCTTAAAAAACCAAACAACTTGTAGTAGCTGCATTATTTTAGCAATAAAGATATTTTGCCTAACTGTTAGTGTTATTAAGGAGCAAACATAACAATTCTCTACAGTGTATAAGCAATGGAACAACTTAATAACCAATATTAAGTATGACTAGAGGATGATAAGGTAACAACACTAACCACACTTTTCCTTCCCTTGTATTTTTTCCCTTGCCATGATAAACAAACAGCCTGTTTCTCTATTAGCAGAGGTCGTTACTGGACGCCAAGTCATCAGCTGACACTTGCATAGAGAAACAGTTAGACAGTCATTTGTTGTTTTCTTTTTTTTTTTAAATAAGTATACAATATACAGTATATATTAAACAGTCTCTTGCTGAGGGTTTCAGGTGGGGTAAAACGTTAGTAGCACCCAAGTGCCATGTCCTTCGCTTCCCACGGCTGTTTAGGTCAGCAGGATAACCTTTGTGCTGTCTTTGCCAGGGAGTTTTGGTCCAGTTTCCTTTGATGACCAGGTCACCTGGTTTGCTCAGGTCACCTGGTGCACCTCTCATGGTTCCTTTGTCACATGGTCCCTCCTGGGAAGGGCAGTATGGATGGCATCACTGTCAGTTGTCATTCTTTGCATATAATCACCCAGAAACCCTTCCTCATCACCTAAGTTAAATGGCTTCAATAATAGGGTTTGTCATTCACAATTTCCCTATTTTTCTTATTTGTATATTATACTAATCTTGTAGATTGTTGATGGTAAGCTAAAAGGTTTCCTAGGTAAATGTTTGGTACTAATAATTTAGGAGCTGCACTTAAATGTGACATGATTTGATTTACAATGTGTATTCCATTTCCATTATCTAAGTAAATCATTTCAGCTATTTTAAATCTTGATATTGTTTCAGTTAAGGGTTTCAGTGTCATCATAGCAGTATTCAGATTAGTGCAGGGGAAAGCCTTTGTATATTCAATAAGTATGTAAATAATTTCTAAACATTTTTACCTTCACTCTTATTTAGCTCAATGAGATCCATGCAAAGGTTTTGAAAAAACTAAGTTTATGCAGGGAAGGTCAGATCATTTTTGCTTTGAGCTCCCTAAACCATTGTTCTCTTCTTACATAACTGAGTAAGAATCTGCATTGTCTTTGTAGTCCATTCTAAATTGTGTCCCACAGTAAACATAAATTCAGCACAAGTTGGACTTTTCTTAAACATTTGGAACTTTTCTCATAAATTTGCATAGTTTCCTCCTTCCTTCTCAGTTTACCTTGTTTCTTATAAACATTGTATTTCTTTTTACAATAACCTGCAAATATTTTTCAGCACATGATTTTCTTAAATACCTGAAAATCTATTGATGTAAATTTTTTAAATTCTCCTATTGAATGTTGTAATTTCATTACCAAGCGGTTTCATCTATATTTTTTTCTTCATTATTGATCATTTATTGATAATTTTTTTATGTATTATCTATTTTTCTGAGGATTGCTAATTATTGTTTGCTAATTAATTTCTTTGGTACCCCCCTTTTGATGCATGGAGACGCACATGCAACAAAGTTACAGGGTATTTGCTTGATGAGTAGTGTCTTTGTACGAGAAGGAAGCGTGTTACCACTTTTTATGTGTTACACACAGTTAATTTAGATGAAAATTTGTGAGTAGTATAGCTCCTTCAAAATGAGGTTTCAATAGTCATAGCTTCTTCTGCGCCTGTCGTCTCTTGACTTAGTCTAAAAAGTAATATAGCTGTCTGTGCAAATTTAATGTGATTTAGGATTTAGAGTGACCATTCCGAGTTAGTCACTTAGATCACATCTGTCTGTCATTCTATCTGGTTCGTGGGAGTTTGCCCAACCAGTTTACATGTGTTTTGTGGACTCGGAGAAGGCATTCGACCGCGTCCTCCGTGTTTTTTTGTGGGGGGTGCTTCGGGAGTATGGGATATCGGGCTTGTTGTTATGAGCTATTCGGTCTCTGTACGACCGTTGTGAGAGTTTGGTTCGTATTGCCAACACTCAGTCGGACTCATTCCCAGTGAGAGCTGGACTCCGCCAGGGCTGCCCTTTGTCACATATCCTGTTCATATTTTTTATGGACAGGATTTCTAGGCACAGCCAGGGAATGGAGGGTGTCATGCTTGGTGACCACAGGATCTCATCTCTGTTGTTTGCAGATGATGTTGTCCTGTTGGCTTCATCCAGCAATGACCTACAGTTCTTGCTGGGACGGTTTGCCACTGAGTGTGAAGCAGTTGGGATGAGAATCAGCACCTCCAAGTCCGAGTCCATGGTCCTCAGCCGGAAAAAGGTAGATTGTCCTCTCCAGGTTGGGGACAGGCTCCTGCCCCAAGTAGAGGAGTTTAAGTATCTTGGGTTCTTATTCACAAGTGAGGGGAGAATGGAGCGAGAGATTGACAGACGGATCGGAGCAGCATCTGCAGTGATGTGGACATTGTACCAGTCCGTTGTGGTGAAGAGGGAGCTGGGTTCTAAGGCAAAGCTGTTGATTTACCAGTCAGTCTACTTTCCTACCCTCACCTATGGTCATGAGCTTTGGGTAATGACCGAAAGAACGAGATCGCGGATACAAGGAGCTGAAATGAGCTTTCTCCGTAGGATTGCTGGACTCACCCTCAGAGATAGGGTGAGAAGCTCAGTCATCCGGAAGAGGCTCAGAGTAGAACCGCTGCTCCACCACATTGAAAGGAGTCAGTTGAGCTGGTATGGGCATCTGATTAGGATGCCTCCTGGACACCTCCCACTTGAGGTGTTTTGGGCACATCCCACTGGGAGGGGACCCCAGGGCAGACCCAGGACTCGGTGGAGAGACTATGTCTCCAAGCTGGTCTGGGAACACCTTGGTATACTCTCTGAAGAGCTGGAGCAGGTGGCTGGGGAGAGGGAAGTCTGGGCTTCTCTGCTTGAACTGCTGCCTCCGCGACCCGGACCTCCGAAAAAGCAGTAGAAGATGGATGGATGGATGGATTATTTTATTACATATTGCATATGTCACCAAGGATTTATTAAATTGAAAGGTAATGGTGATGTTATGATTCCTTGTTAATTTGGCAAATCTAATTCCTGGTGAAAGCTAAAAAATTTTGTGAATGCTTTCCCTTTCCTGTTGAAAAACGAAGAATGAAGAATAGCAGAAAAGCCCTTAAATTACACCTAAAGCTTCCACAATTTGAATGTGTTTTTGCTATTCACAGCCAAGTATTCGCTAAATATTCTATGAATCAGTAAATGTTTTACCAATTGACATGGGTAATCACTAGTTTAGGATTATGTTTAAACAAAACAGTGTCATATATTAGAAGCCTTAAACCAATGCAGCATTTAGAATTAGTAGGTGTAGGTGCAGGTGTAGGCCTAATCTCTGTTTTCGGGAATTTATGGCACAGGACCACAATCTGTGTTTTTTTGTTGTTGTTTTTTTTTTTATATGTCCCAAAACCTGTCAGACCTTGAGCATCCTTCTTTTTATTACAAACATCTGAGTCCTGTGAAGGCTGATTCCGTCTTTTTACCGTTGCCTTATCTAGGTCAGTCTGACATAACCCTTTTTGTCTGACTCCATCTGCCGCTAATCAGTCTGAGTTTACCATTGAAATTAAGTTCCCTTTTGTTACGACCCGAGCGCTGAGTTCTGTCCGTGCTCGGGCTACACACAGCTCGCTGCCGGCCTTGACAGCTGTGGGTTGTATTCTGGCCTCACCGGGCTCTTATTGTGAAGGCGCTCGGTGGGGCTTCCGCCTGTCAAGGTTGGTCAGCTGTTTGTCATTACTGCTCGTTAGTGTTCGCCTTTATAAGGCGGGCACTGACAGCAGTTAGATTGCAGGAGTATCGTCAAAACGTCAGACATCGTCAGATATCGTCTAAACCTCGTTAGACCTTCATGTCAGGTTCGTGTTCTTTTGGTCTTGTCATAGTTCAGCTCGTAGTGGCTGGGGTTAGCCCTACGAGCCCTTGTATCGCTTAATGTGTGTTTTTGCCCTGAGCGGCTCATAGTCTTGTGTCTTGTCCTGTTTTATTAATAAATTACCATCATTGCAAAACTCACTGGTGGACTCTTGGCGTCTTATGGTGATCCGCGAGGGTCACCGCTTGACAGTATACTCCTGCCAGACGTCTAAACGGAGACACTACTCCGAGACGCCTTTTTCACCGTGAGTTTTGCCATTGTGTGGAGTTTTCTCCTGTAGTTGGACTTGGTAGGGAGATGCCCATCAGCGAGTGTGATTATTGCCCGGAGTGGCTGGAGGAGATTGACGGCTATCTGGCGGAAGCTGCCCGTCTCATGCCCACCCAAGCGGCTGGTTATCACTTAGACCTTGCCCAGCGGGCTGTGCACCGTTACCATCTAACCTATATTCCGGAAGGAGAAAAGAGGTTAGCATGGATTTTTGCACAACGCACATTGAGGGAGAAGGCGCTCCTGGGAACCCCTCCACCTCCCGCGAGGACAGCGTCCCTGGCGAGAGTGGAGATTCGTCGGCTGGAGGGAAAGCCCGGCAGGGGAGCTGTGGATCGGACTCCAGTGCCTGCTGCCCACCCAGCGTCATGTGTTCCCAGGCCCTTCGCCACTCCATCGGCCAGTAGGTCCCATAGCCGTGCTCCTACTAAGCCCCAACGAGAATCCCGTCCGGATCCAGCTCCAGGTCGTCGGAGGAACCCAGCCTCCCTGTTGGCCGCATCACATACGTCACGACAGAGGGGAATCCCCGCAGCCGCCGCCCATGGATCATCTGTTCCAGCTGCGCTGTCAGCTCCTCGTGCCCGTGTCGCCCCGACTGCCATGTCCTCCTCGGTGACGTCACCCCCCGCGGCTGGGAATGCGGTGAGTCGTGCTTCAGCGAGGCCTGTCAGCAAACCACCTCGAGCGGCTCCTCCTCGTGGCCCCGTGGAGCCTGCCGTTTTCTCCCGGAGGGATGAAAGAACTCCACCTGCTGCAGCAGGCACCACCTACTCTCCAGGAGACAGGCAAGTGCAAATTGTTTCTTCCCATCATGTTTATGATCTGCCTTGTCTGACTCCTGGGGCCGGAGTTCGGGGTTTGCAGCACCCCGAGCTTCCACCACCTGCTGTAACTATTATTCCTAAACCTGCTGCCTCTGTGTCCCCCACGTTGAGCGGTCCACGACGCCAGGCCAATGTCGTCGGATGAAGAGGGGGCCTGCAGTGCTGGAAAGCCTGGATCCGACCCTGCAGCCACGTCGTGGACGGAGAAGAGCAGACTGCGGCCCGGAGCCTGAGCCGACGATGAAGCGTCCCCAGGTCTCCTCGCCGGAGCGGTCCGAGCCAGTGGGTCGAGTGTCCTCTGCCCCCACGCCATACGGGTCATCGGCGTGGACAGCAGTGCGGGAGGAACCTCAGGCTGCAGACGACATCTTGCCAGCTGCGGAGCCCGACGCAGCTGAGTTGGAGCCTGCTGACGAGAGTCGCCGCCCTGAACCTGGATCGTCGAAGTCCTGGGTGGCAATAGAACCCGAGTGCAGGCAAGTGCTCCCTCTTGTGTCTCTGTCCCATGTTTTGGAGCATTTTTGCCTGCCTCTCGGGGAGGTGAGTGAGGAGCAGCCGTCTGCTGCGCCCGAGCTCGTCTCGCTGGGTTCTGTTGCTACCAGTGATTCTGATCCCGGTTTTCTTCTTGTTTGTGAGCCTCGTTGCAGTGTCGCCGGCATGGAACCAGTCGGAGTCACTGGGTTGGAGGTCCCAGGTTCGGGGGTGGAGATCGTCAGCGGAGCTGCACCGACCCAGTCGGGGTCCGTCGTGGAGGCTGCTGTGGCCCAATCGGGGTCCGACGTGGGTGCGCCAGAGGCCCAATCGGGGTCCACCGCAGGTGCGGTTCTGGCCCAATCGGGGTCTGACGTGGGTGCGCCAGAGGCCCAATCGGGGTCCACCGCAGGTGCGGTTCTGGCCCAATCGGGGTCCGACGGGGGTGCGCCAGAGGCCCAATTGGGGTCCACCGCAGGTGCGGTTCTGGCCCAATCGGGGTCCGACGTGGGTGTGCCAGAGGCCCAATCGGGGTCCACAGCAGGTGCAGTTCTGGCCCAATCGGGGCCCGACGTGGGTGCAGCTGGGACCCAATTGGGGTCCAGCGGAGGTGCAGCGTCGGTGTGGTCCACGGACGGGGGAGGAGCTGCAGACCTTTTGCCGTCGGACGGATTACGGGCTCATCCTTGCCTCCTTTCCCTTCTACTGAGTCACCGCCCCTGTGCATCATTGCCGGGGGCCGTGGGGGTTCCTGTTCGCTTGCCCCGGCTCTCCTGAGTTTTGTCCTCGTCAGGGAGGCTGCCGCGGGCTGTTTTTCCCCGGGACTGGTGGCTGAGGGACACGGGTCGGCCGCCTGAGGAACTGCTTCACCGGTTCGGCGCCCCGGGTCAGCCACCCGACGTGTTGTGTGTTTCGTTGGGCGACCTGGTTCGGCCGCCAGAGGAGCGGACGTGCTGGGCGTTGGACTGTGGTGAGCCGCCTGGTCATGTTCCGCCTCCCATGACCACCCGCAGGCCGTTGGACGCGGGGAGACCACCTGAATTGTTCCTATGGCGCCTGGTCTCTGCCGGTCGGCATAAACTGTTGGGGGGGTAGTGGTCGTTTTCTGGTGATAATCTGTCCCAGTGATTGTTCTGTTTTTTTTCCCTTGCCATCCTGTGTGCTTTGTGTTATGGCCATTTGGGTGTCTGCGGGTATTTGTTATGTCTTGCAGTTGCCCTAGTTTGTTTTGTGTGTAGTTAGGTATGAGCCAGTAATTGCTCTGTTTTTTTGTATTTGGTTATTTGAAAATTCACATAAGAATTCACACAGGTTCAAGGTTCAAGGTGACTTTATTAATACCCGTAGGTAGATTCTTTTTACAGTCTGGAGAGGGCATCTCAAACACACAACCTTGAACATTAAAAACACAGGACACATACATCAGACAATTTAAAAACATCACAGACTAAAGACATGGACATGTACTCCAGAAACTTACTGAACATGGTTAAAAAGACTAAAAATAGATAGATAAAAAACCCAACTAAAATAAATAAATTGGGAAGTCATTTCCTTGTGTAACATGTGGGCCAAGATTTAATTTTCTCGTGCTGTCCTGTATTTAGTTTTTCTGACCCAGTAATTCTGTTTTTTTTTTTGTTTTCTCCATGTTATCCTGTGCATTTTTTTTGTGATTGTTAGTTGAACATTTGATTTAATCTGAGTAGTTGGTATTCTTGTCATTGTCCTGTATTTAGTTGTTCTTGTCGGGTTTTGATTGTTTCTGGGTTTGGTCTCTCTCCCTCCGCACCTACCCCCAGCCACCCACCCAGAGGGGTGGGGGGGGGGGGCAGGGTGGTCCGTGGGCGTACTGAGCCCGCCGTTGGAGGGAGGGTACTATTACGACCCGAGCGCTGGGTTGTGTCCGCGCTCAGGCTACGCACAGCTCGCTGCCGGCCTTGACAGCTGTGGGTTGTATTCTGGCCTCACCGGGCTCTTATTGTGAAGGCGCTCGGTGGGGCTTCCGCCTGTCAAGGCTGGTCAGCTGTCTGTCATTACTGCTCGTTAGTGTTCGCCTTTATAAGGCGGGCACTGACAGCAGTTAGATTGCAGGAGTATCGTCAAAACGTCAGACATCGTCAGATATCATCTAAACCTCATTAGACCTTCATGTCAGGTTCGTGTTCTTTTGGTCTTGTCATAGTTCAGCTCGTAGTGGCTGGGGTTAGCCCTACGAGCCCTTGTATCGCTTAATGTGTGTTTTTGCCCTGAGCGGCTCATAGTCTTGTGTCTTGTCCTGTTTTATTAATAAATTACCATCATTGCAAAACTCACTGGTGGACTCTTGGCATCTTATGGTGATCCGCGAGGGTCACCGCTTGACACCTTTCTCCATTCTGGCAGAAATCTTGTGCTATTTCTGTCTTTTCCGTTCATAAATTTACCATCTCCTGATAATACAAAAATTTCATTGTCATCTTGCTGTGTTCTGCAATCCTTACAGCAAAATAAGCTATTATGTAGAGGAGCTGGGCAATGAAGAGGCGATTTGGTTTATAAACAAAGTTTTAATGTTCAGCTCTTCTATCAAGTCTCATCTGGTGCAGAGAGCGGCAGAAGGGGAAAGAGACAGAATCTCGCCGACTCGCTGGTTATATACAAGCACACAACAAAAGACATGCATAACAAAGGCTGACATCCCTCATTATCTTAATCCCCCCATTGTCTTGGTATTTCCTCTCCTCATCTTGGGAGGTGATGGTAATCCTTCTCCTCGCCTTGGGGGGTGAGGGTGGCTCGTCCGGTTTCCCCCGCCACATCCGGGAACGTCTTTGTTCTTCACTCGGCGGGTGAGATTCCTTTGTCCTTTCAGAGGTGTGAAGTTCCTTACATATGTAATCCCAAACATTTCCACTTGCTCTAACATATGTAGTTATGGAATATATGGTTAATATAGACCACAGGCCCCCCAAACAACTAAGAAAGGACAACAGAAAGGTTCACAGTCTAGGATAGTTATTACGACATACTACGTGTTACAGCTGTTGCCACGGAAGAAACTTTCTAGCAGCCATGCTCCTAAGAGAGTTCAGTGGTAAACATAGTAGCATAGTAAAATCATAAGTCAGTCCTAAACTGTTGCAGCACAATTAGTGAATAATTGTGGAGTGGTTGGTGTCAGTCCCTGTGCTGTCTGGGTTTAATTCTTCTCCCAAAACTGCTGTAGGTTGGTTTAGGCGTCCTGCTGGGACCTTCTTGTGAGGAATCTGCAGTGTGGGAAGGAGAGAGGTTATTTGTTCCCTGTCTGGGGGCTGGGTCTTTTCTCTTGGGGGGTCTACCTCGTCGAGGTGCTCTCGCCAGCTGTGCAGGTTCGTCTTTCAACAAGAAGGCAGGTTTAAGTCTGTCAATGCTGACTGTTTCTTTTCTATCCCCATAATCAAGCACAAAGTGTTTGTCACCATGTTCCAGCACTCTGAATGGCCCATCGAATGCTGGGCATAAAGTTGGTTTTAGAGCTTCATGCTTAACAAAAACAAACTCAGCGTTTTTTAAAGTTTGAGGGACAAAAACCCGTGGGAAGGAGTGATGAGCTGGACCGGGGAGAGAGTTTGGTCCGTTGCTGCCTAAAAACCTTGGGACTGGAAGGCGCCCTGGTTCTGGGTTTTCTGGCAGAAATTCACCTGGGAGCCTGAGAGGTTGAGCAAAAACTAATTCTGCGGGAGAGGCGTCTAGATCCTCTTTAGGTGCAGCACGCAACCCCAATAAAACCCAGGGAAGTTTATTTACCCAATTTGTGTCCGTTAGTGAGGCTCTGAGGGCAGCCTTTAGAGACCTGTGAAAACGCTCGCATAACCCATTAGCCTGAGGGTGATAAGCGGTGGTGCGATGAATTGTTGCCCCTAAGCTGTTGGACATGGCTGACCAGAGCTCTGAGACAAATTGAGGCCCCCTGTCGGACGTGATGTCCGATGGGACGCCGAAACGCGCCACCCAGTTTGTCAAAAAAACGCGAGCGACTTCCTCCGCTGTGGTTGCCGCTAGAGGGACTGCCTCTGGCCAGCGTGTGGTGCGGTCTATCATTGTTAACAGGTGTGTGAAACCTTGGGAGGAAGGTAGTGGCCCCACAAGATCGACATGAACGTGGTCGAACCTTCTAGCAGGGATTGGAAAAGGCTCCAGAGGGGCTTTTGTGTGTCTGTGTATTTTGGCGCGTTGACAAGAAATGCAAGTTTTTGCCCATTCTTTTACATTTTTGCGCAGGCCTGGCCACACAAACTTTTCGGCGACCATTTTAACCGAGGCGCGCACACCTGGGTGCGCGAGGGAGTGAATTGCGTCAAAAATGCGGCGGCGCCATGTAGCTGGCACTAACGGGCGAGGTCGGCCGGTTGAAACATCGCATATTAGGGGGGGCACGCCGTCGCGTAAACCCTTTTTCTCCAGCCTTAACCCTGTTGGTTCAGACAGGAGTGCGCGCACGTCCGCGTCACTGTTTTGCTCCTCTGCCATGGCTGCATAATCTATCCCTTCATGGATAGGTGCTGCGTATGTGTCTGAGTTAGTGAAGAGTTCTGCTGCTGAGGCAGTGTAATCTGTCTCCCCGCGCTCTGGTGGTGCCACAGCGCGAGAGAGACAGTCCGCTACTACGTTAAGTTTGCCTGCCACATGTCGAATGTCTGTGGTGAACTCTGAAATCGCAGCTAGCTGTCTTTGTTGCCTGCCTGACCATGGTTCTGAAATTTTAGCCATAGCAAAGGTGAGCGGTTTATGGTCTACAAAAGCCGTGAAACTCCGCCCTTCTAACCAGAACTGGAAGTGGCGGATGGATAAATGAAGCGCCAGCAGCTCTCTGTCAAAAGTGCTGTATTTGCGTTCAGTTTGGTTTAGCGATTTGCTAAAGAATGCTAAAGGTTGCCAGACCCCGCTGACAAGTTGTTCTACAACTGCCCCTATAGCTAGGTCTGAAGCATCTGTGGTTAGTGCAATGCGGGCCAAGGGATCTGGATGAACTAATAATGTGGCGTTAGCTAGGGCGTTTTTTACTTCCGCGAAAGCGCGCTCGCGCTCCGGGGTCCATTCGACCGCGTTGGAAGCTTTCTTTTTTTTGAGCGCGTCATATAGGGGCTGCATGAGCTGAGCTGCGTGGGGGAGGAAGCGGTTGTAAAAATTAACCATCCCTAAAAATTCCTGTAGCGATTTGACCGTTTGCGGCCGTGGAAAACTTTCTATCGCATGAACTTTGTCTGGAAGTGGCACTGCCCCCTTCGGAGAGACTTTGTGTCCTAAAAAATCAATTTGCGACACGCCGAATTTGCATTTGGCTGGATTGATTATTAGCCCGTGCTCTTCTAGCCTCTGAAAAACCGTAGTGAGGTGCTGCTCGTGTTCTACCTCAGACGAGCTGGCTACCAGCATGTCGTCGAGGTAGACGAAAACAAAAGGGAGGTCGCGTAGGACCGCGTCCATCATTCGTTGGAAAGTTTGAGCAGCGCCTTTGAGGCCGAAAGGCATTCGCAAGAATTCAAAAAGGCTGAAAGGGGTTATTACCGCTGTTTTAGGAACGTCTTCTGCTCGGACTGGGACTTGGTGATAACCGCGGACTAAGTCTATTTTTGAAAAAATGCGCGCACCCGCTAGATGTAGTGAAAAATCTTGAATGTGAGGGATTGGGTAACGGTCATGCGCTGTAGCGTTGTTTAGTCTGCGGTAATCTCCGCACGGTCTCCAAGAACCGTCGGATTTAGGAACCATGTGAAGTGGTGAGGCCCAGGGGCTCTTCGAGCGTCTAACAATGCCCAATTTTTCAAGAGTTGTAAACTCGTCCCGTGCTATGTTGAGCTTGGCCGCGTCTAAGTGGCGAGCTTTGGCAAAAACGGGAGGTCCCGTTGTGGGAATGAAGTGTTCAACCCCGTGTTTAGCCACAGTGGCTGAGAATTTGGGGGTTGTGAGTGCTGGAAATTGGGTGAGGAGTTGCTCAAACTTACCTCCTTCCGTGGTGACGTTGGCCTGCACAGGTGGTGGAGAAACTCGAGCTGAGCATGGAATAGAAGCAAAAGACAGTGCATTAACCAGGCGCCTATTTGCTAGATCCACTAATAACCCATGTGCACACAAAAAATCTGTGCCTAATAAGTTAAAACTCACCGCCGCTACAACAAATGTCCATTTGTAACTGCGGCCGTGAATGAGGAGGTGCAGGCTCTTTTCGCCGAACGTGTCGATGTTAGAGCCGTTGGCTGCCACTGCTCCGTTGCCCCGGGTGCCCATGGCTCGATCTGCGTGGGAGGGCATGACGAAACTCAGCTGAGCTCCTGTGTCGATGAGGAACTGCTTGCCTGTGTGTCCATCCGTCACGTACAACAGCTTGTTTTTCTCGCCGAGAGCCGCTGCTGTTAACAGCTCTCGGCTTTGGCGTTTCCCGACATCGTACTTGCAGGGGGGAACGCATTTGCGGGCCTTTTCAGCGAAGCGGTGGTGATAATAACAGACGTCGCCCTGTCTGTTACGTTTTGGCCGCGTCGCTGTCACCGTGGCCTGGGTCTGCTCCGTGGGTCGTGGCTCCTCGTGGCTCGGGGCGTCAGCCTTGAGGTCTGCGGATGCTGCTGTGGGTGTCACCTCCTTGCAGGCGTTGACGAGCCGATGAGCTTCGCTGGCCAGTGTGCGGAAGTCCTGGTGGGTGTCGCACTTCATGCTGGCGAGTGTCCCCCTCATGTGTGGCGGCAGCGTGCTGAGGAAAATGAACTGGAAGAGGAAGTTGTCATTATCCTCTTCCTTGAGCTGCAGCAAATCTTCCATGAGGGCCTTCGGATTGCCCCCTCTGTGGCCGTAGACCGCCAGGATCTTCTTGGCTCTTTCTTCCGCTGATGGGATGTAGTTCGCCACGATGGTCGCTTTGAGCGTCTCATATTTGTCCCTGGCCGGTGGTCGCCGGATCATGCTCCGCACACACTTCGAAGTGGCGGAGTCGAGTTTGGAGACGATATGATAAAACTTAGTATCGTCAGCCGTGATGCCCGCCAGTATAAATTGGGCTTCAGCCTGCTGAAACCAAGAGGCGGGGTCCTCTTGCCAGAAGTCTGGCAGCTTGACAGCGACGGCGTTCATGCACACCATCACTGCTGTGCCCGCCGGGTGAGAGTGCCTTGCCTCGGCTCTCACGGCGGTGCTGGTGCTCGGTTGAGCCCTCTCAACCTCTTCTGCCGGGGAGAACAGCTGTCCGTCTGCTCCCTCGTCTGCGTGGCTGCTGGCGTCTGCTTGAGCTGCCACGGATGAGTCGCTTGTGGAAGAACGCCTCCAGTCCATACTCGCGTCAAGGTCACCAGTATAGAGGAGCTGGGCAATGAAGAGGCGATTTGGTTTATAAACAAAGTTTTAATGTTCAGCTCTTCTATCAAGTCTCATCTGGTGCAGAGAGCGGCAGAAGGGGAAAGAGACAGAATCTCGCCGACTTGCTGGTTATATACAAGCACACAACAAAAGACATGCATAACAAAGGCTGACATCCCTCATTATCTTAATCCCTCCATTGTCTTGGTATTTCCTCTCCTCATCTTGGGAGGTGATGGTAATCCTTCTCCTCGCCTTGGGGGGTGAGGGTGGCTCGTCCGGTTTCCCCCGCCACGTCCGGGAACGTCTTTGTTCTTCACTCGGCGGGTGAGATTCCTTTGTCCTTTCAGAGGTGTGAAGTTCCTTACATATGTAATCCCAAACATTTCCACTTGCTCTAACATATGTAGTTATGGAATATATGGTTAATATAGACCACAATTATTTCTTTTTCCCTTTCTTCTACATGGACAGACTGAGGATCAAAATATAAATAAGACTGCATATGCCATTTATTAAAAAAGTGAGTTTAGTGTTATTGAAACAAAGCAACAATATGACACAGAATTTTCAAAAACCTGTGTTTGATAGTCAGTAGACTCTGGCAAATCACATGTACAAACACAGTAATCATCAACCTCTTCTGTGCTTTGAATCATGTAATATAATGTGTACACAAAGCCTTCAGTGATTAGGCATTACTAAGTAACAGCATGATATTGTAATATTCAGTTAATTTCATCATTGTCATGCTGGTAGCAGTGATGAAGATGCAAGCAATTGTACTTAGATGTTCTCTGCACGTGTGGTCTCGATGAGGGAGGCACGGACAGTGGCGAGTGAGGGTCCCAGAGGCTGGTCGTTAGTCCTGTGTCCTTTTTTTCCCTGTAAAGTTCACTGTTATGCTTCAGTCAGAGAAATAAGGCAATTGAGTCAATAAAAGTCAGTGAGATGTCAAAAATTGAATAAAATAGCTCAAATGTTTTTCATTTTCCAAAGAAAAACTGGAGGAAATGAAAATATTGGCTTTAAAAATATGTAAATGGTTTATCACGTACGCAACATTAGAGTCAAAACCCACAAAGTTAGACTGAAAAAAATAAAACCCCAAAACGTTGCAAAAATACCCATATATAGATTGGTTTTTTTGTTTTTATTTTTTTCCTTTTACCAAGTTTTCACACACAAATCAGTAGCTACACAGCCTTGTCTATTTTTGCCCTTTTCTTCTCTCTCTCTGCCTGTTTCTTTCACCCAAGGACACACACAGAGACACAGACAGACACACACACACACACACACACACACACACACACACACACACACACACATGCACACACACACACAGGGCCCACACAGAAATGCTCTCTTTTCATGTTATCTCCACAAGGTCATACAATAAAGATTTAAGTTTATGGCAAAACCCAAAACAGCATGAAAATTACTTCAATTGATCTCCAAAACTGGCAACTTTTAGCAGAAAAAAACGCACATGTGGCAACCCCACACTGTCACTGCAGCGTGAAGCTCCTTTTTTTTTTACACTGCCGTGAAAGCAAAACACTAGTCAACTCCTTTTGCTCAAGGCTACTATTTCTAAATACCTATAATTTTAAACACTCCTCAAAAGGATAACAATTAACTAACCAACCTTTTTGTGCTCCACAAATATCAGAAAAAATCACAAACAACAATTTTACAACCTGCTACTTCTGCCTCCGCTGAGAACTCTCACTTTTTCACACCGAAGCAGATTACACAGAGACAAAACAAACCAGACTGCAGTAACTTTTATCCAGCACTTCAACAAATTCTCAAAATAAAATCTACCAGTATTTCAACGGTCATGTAACCCCTCTGCTGTGTGCCGAAAGCCCCAGTAAGACCTCCTCCCCCGGTCTCACCGTAGTGGGGGAAGTCGCATGGCCGATAAGCAGACACGGTAAGGGCACAAATCTGTGAAAATCTACTTTTCTGGGATCACGTAAACTCTTCCACAAGACATCAACAGCCTAGTTATTTAGACAATAAAACATCTGTGGTTAAAAGAGCACGAATCTTTCCCTTTTTTCTTTGCATGCAACTTCCGGCACCTCCACTGCACTGTCAGGGTGTATAGGACAGCAGACTTCTAGGGCCTCTCCAGATCTTGCAATAATCGATCACCGTTTGGCAGAGAAAATCTCGTTCCCCCCAAGGGAATATTGCGATATTGCTCACCGCGTGCAGGATAATCCCAGAAACCAGGCCGCAACATTACACCCAAACAGCATCCGCAGTGTTCAGTGGTCCAGGCAATCTCACTATCTTTTCTCCAAGCCATCTGTAGGATTCTCAGATCCGTCACCCAGTCAGTTCCAGCACCCCGGTTTGAAATGCCTTCACTGCAGTAACACTGAGCCTTTTTTTTTTTTACTCAGCCTGGGAAGGTCTTTTATCAGCTGTGCACTCACTGAAATCAAGCATAGGTGCCGGAAAGACGGAGATATGTGGATCCGCTGTTCGGCGCACCAAAATATTAGAATAATTTTCAGTATAATTAATCTGAGTCAAAAATCAGGCAGAAAATTTAGATATAAGTACATTTATTCCTCATGAGGGAGAAATACAGAGGCAGCCCCAAGTCTGACCATCCATACCTCTGAATCAGCTATTCATTGTTCTAGCTTTTAAAGCTGTGTTAGCCATGGGAAGACGGAGAAACTGTCCTTGAGTACATCTGGCAAGACAGGGGGTAACAGTTCTTATCTTTGCTCCCACGAAACAAGGAGCCAGTACCTTCTCGGTCACACAGGACTAGACATCCAAAAAATGTATCAGTACAGCTGGTGATTAAAATTGCTAACTCAGGCACACTCACACGCAGACTGGAGCTGTTCAAGGCCATACATGAATCACAAGTCATATCAGACATGTAATATGAAATATAATATGGAAGAATAATATAAAGGAATGTATGAACTTATCCTGCATGGAATGCACATATAAACATCAGACATGAAATAGGAAAGGCATGATACATATTAATAATAATAATAATACATTATTAATAACAATAATAATGTGGATAATATGTGTTTCTCCTCATCTCCTCCAGAGCTATTCCAGCTCTGGAGTGTATCCTCTGTAAGTAATCTTAGTTTGTATTTTTGTGTTATCTGCACTGTTTTGGTATTTTTGTTAATAAATGTCACACTACAGTTCAGCGCCGGATGGGCCAATTCATGACAGAATGCTACAGCCATAATCAGACCCAGCTGCTGTAGGTGTGCATTTTTGCCTTTTTTCTTTTTTCCTTTTTCACTCACCTGCTCGTCGGAGCAATTATGGATTATGGTGGGAGTGTTGCCGAGCTCTCATGGAGGTTGATGGGCTAATTTCCGCGGCATGCTCGTTTTCCAACCCGAAGGATGCATTGTGATTTCTGGAGCTCGCAGACGCAGCTGCTCATTGGTGCCCTCAGCTGTCAGAGCACGCTGAGGGAAAGGAGAGGATCTCTCTGGTGGCAGCGCTGCAGCGTGAGAACGGCTGGATGAGGAAAAGTTCTCCGGAGAAGCCTGGGCGCACATCAAAGGGGAGATGCTCCCGGGCTGCTGTCGTCTCCACTCCGCACCAGCCTCCGGCGCCCGTTCCTGCTCCATTAACTCCACAACGACAATGTCGTCCTGCTCCGGACCGCTGGAAAAATCCTCCTGCCTCTTCAGCAGCCACTTCCCCGACATCAAGCCTGACAATTCCTCCAGCAGTCCTTCTCTCTTCTCCTCATTCGCTAGCTGTCCCGTCAGTCTCCTCTTCCTCCATTGCTGCTGCGACTCCCGTCCCCTCGATGTGCTCTCCTGCTGCTGAGAGGTCCTCCATTTTTTTCCCCAGCTCTGCTCATCTCCGTGACTACAGGGATGGCTCTTCAACAATCCTCAGGGGGGCCCATATTCACCATAGCCACAGAGAGGGATGACATTCCACCTGCTGCAACAGACAACATCAAACACCGGGAAAACAGGCAAGTTTCATTTCATTCTATTTCAATTTATGATGACATGCCTTGCCTGATTCCCGGTAGGGAGGCTCAGGAAATACAATCCCCTGAGCTCTCCCCACCTGCTGCAGTAAATAATTACTCACCAGTCCTCTCCGTGTCTCCTTCTGTTCTCCCTGAGTGTCTGCCGGCCCCGGAGCTTAGCCGCCGGATGATGGAGGAGCCTGTGGCCCTGGAGGACCCAATTCCAGTGCCAGCACTGAGCCGATCCCACCCCAGCTGAGACGCCAGATGAGCCACCAGCATGGGCTCCTTCATCTGGGGAAACAGAGACTGCAACCACCATCATGCCTGCTGCGGAGGCCGCCGCAGCAGAGTTGGAACCAGAGCTGGACCTCCAACAGATCGGGCCTGAGACGTCATCATCTGGATTGACGGAGTCCTGGATGGCGGAGGAGCTTGAGCTCAGACAAGTGCTCTCTTTTGTTTTTATCTTTTCTGTCCTGGAGAAACCTTGCCTGGCTCTTGGTAAGGCGAGTCGGGTGCAGCCATCAGCTGCACCTGAGCTCACCTGGCCAGGCTCCACTACTGCTGTTTGTTCTGAGCCTTCTTCCAGGGTGGTCAGGGAAGATTCAACCTCACCAGATGTCTCCTTGGGTCCAGGCTCACCACCTGAGGACGTTGTGGGTCCAGCTCCCCTGCTGAGGTCATCGCAGGTGCTCCATCCCAGCCCGGGACCTCCGTGGGTGCAGCCTCCCCTCTGCCCGAGGCCGTTGTGTGGGTCCCTCCTCCTCGGTCCGAGTCTCCATGGGTGCTGTGTCCCGGTTGGGGACCCTCGTGGGTGCTGTGCCCCAGCCTAAATCCAACATGGGTGCTGTGCTCTAGCTTGGGCCTGCCATGGGCGCTATGCCCCAGCCCGGGGCCCACCGAGAGTGCAGCGTTGGCCCAGTCCGGGCCCACCGAGGGTGCAGCGTTGGCCCAGCCCAGGTCCACCGTGGGTGCGGCTAAGCTCTAGCCCGGGTCTGCCACAGGTGCTGCAGAGCTCCAGCCCAGAGCCGCCGTGGGTGCTGTAGAGCTCCAGCCCGGAGCCGCTGCAGGTGCTGCAATGCTCCAGCCTGGAGCTGCTGCGGGTGCTGCAGAGCTCCAGCCCGGAGCCGCCGCGAGTGCTGCAGAGCTCCAGCCCGGAGCCACCGTGGGTGCTGCAATGCTCAAGCCTGGAGCCGCCGCGGGTGCTGCAGAGCTCCAGCCCGGAGCCGCCGCGAGTGCTGCAGAGCCTCAGCCCGGAGCCGCCGCAGGTGCTGCAGAGCTCCAGCCCGTAGCCGCCGCGGGTGCTGCAGAGCTCCAGCCCGGAGCCGCCGCGAGTGCTGCAGAGCCTCAGCCCGGAGCCGCCGCAGGTGCTGCAGAGCTCCAGCCCGTAGCCGCCGCGGGTGCTGCAGAGCTCCAGCCCGGAGCCACCGCTGGTGCTGCAATGCTCCAGCCCAGCACCACCGCGGGTGCAACTATCTTCCAGCCCAGGACCACCGAGGGTGTCGAGGCCTCTTCTCCTCTGCCCGACATCGTCAGGGTTTCCCCTCCACTGCCAGATACCATCATGGGTCCTCCCCTGCCACCAGACACCATCGTGGTTTTCCCCCATTGGCTCTTCATCCCCTCTTTGGGCCTCCCCATGGGGGACCCACCTCCTGAGTCACCCCTCCAGTCCTGGTGGCTAAAGAACTCAGGCCGGCCACTTGACAGACTGAGCCGTTGTGGCCCATATTCCCCGGCAGGCCACCCAACTCATTCCACTGTGCCATCTGCCTGGCCTGGGACTTCGGCTGGCCCCCCAAACAGCTAAGTTCTTTGACCTAGGGGGCCCAGGGGCCTGGTGTAGCATGGGTGTGGGTCCTGAGCAGGCTCCAGACTTTAGTTCCCTCCTAACCTGTTTTCCTCCACCTCCCACCCGAGGTAGTTTTTTGTTGTACCCTTTCTCCTGGGGGGGGGGGCGGGGGGGGCTTTTTGGTGTTGCCTGGGGTGTCTGGATTCCACCTCTTGGGGGGGGGGGCTCTGTCATGAGTCTGAGCTCAATTATTCCCTCAGAGCTCAGACTAAATATATTTCTGAGTTTTGCTTGTCTGTTATCATTATGTTGTCAGTTTTCTGTATATATTTTGGTTTATTACACTTATGTGCCCTCCTCTCTCAAACATCCCCACTTGCTGCTCACATTCTGTTCCCAGCTGCAAGCAGTGGGTAATTAGGTCACCTGCCTGCTTCGCCCACAACTGCTGCTCATTTGTTTGTCCAGGTATTAAAGAATTGCAAGTTCACTGTTTCACTGCTGCAGCATTGTATTATTGCATTGCATTGTTTGGACTTGTTTGGACTTCCTCCACTCCATGTTTCTCCTCATCTCCTCCAGAGCTATTCCAGCTCTGGAGTGTATCCTCTTTATCCTTTTGTGTTATCTGCAGTGTTTTGTTATTTTTGTTAATAAATGTCACACTACAGTTCAGCGCTTGGGCCTGTCTTTCTGCCCGGAGAGGCCAATTCATGACAGAGTGCTACAGCCATAATCAGACCCAGCTGCTGTAGGGGTGCATTTTTGCCTTTTTTCTTTTTTCTTTTTCACTCACCTGCTCATCGGAGCAATTATGGATTCAGCAGGTGGATGGGGCTACCCAATGCATCTGAGGTAGGAGTGTATCCTCTGTAAGTTATCTTAGTTTGAATTTTTGTGTTATCTGCACTGTTTTGGTATTTTTGTTAATAAATGTCACACTACAGTTCAGCGCTTGGGTCTGTCTTTCTGCCCCGGAGGGGACAATTCATGACACAAACCCTTTACAGTGGGAGAAAAAAAATCTCCCCCTCCCAACAATACACTGAAAAAATAGATTTGGGTTATTGTCCCATTTTTAAAAAATTTTTGAAAAAAGTTGTAAATTTACAAGTAACCAAATTTATGAAAAAAGTAATAAATTCATGACAAAAAGTAGCAAATTAACAAGAAAAAAATAACACATTTATGAAAAAAGTAACACATTTATGAAGGAAAATAGCAAATTTACAAGAAAAAAAGTAACAAGTTTATCTGAAAAAGTTGTAAATTTACAAAAAAAGTTGAAAATTTATGAGAAAAAGTAGAAAATTTACAAGAAAAAAAAACACATTTACAAGAAAAAAGTAACAAATTTATGAGAAACATGTAATTTTATGAAAAAATTGCAGTTGTAAAAGAAATTGTTGCAACTTTACAAGAAAAAAGTCGAAAATTTATTAGAAAAAGTTGAAAATTTGCAAGATGAACATTACAAATTTACAAGAAAAAAAACACAACTAAAAAGTTGCACATTTGAGATGAAACTTGCAAATTTATGGCACAAAAGTAGCATATTTACAAGAAAAAAATAATACATTTATGGAAATGCTGCAGATTTATGTGGAAAAAGTTGCAATTTTGCAAAGTAACAATTTTATGAAAAAAATGAAAATTTATATGAAAAATATGAAAAAGTTGGAAATTTACGAGGAGTCAAAAATTTGAAAAATTTACAAGAAAATTTTTGCAGATTTACAAGAACAAAATAATACATTTAGCACTAAAAGGTTGCAAATTTATTAGAAGAAAATTGCAGTTATGATAAAAACATTGCAAATTTACAAGAAAATATTGAAAATTTACAAGAAAATATAACATTTATGACTAACAAGTAGCAATTTCTATGAAAATAAAGTTGCAAAATTATTAGAAAAAGTAGCTAATTTACAAGAAAAAAGTAACAAATTTTTTAAAAATTGCAAATTTATGAGATTCAAAGTTACAAATTATGATAAAAAGTTTTACAAGAAAATTTTCAAAAATTTATGGAAAAAAAAGTGTAAAATTTACAAGAAAAAAAAAACTAAGATAGTTGAGGGTGAAGTTGCCCCATCCCCCATGTCTGAGTGGGCCGTAGCATTTGCAAACTCTGTTTTATTAACAGAAAACAGCCTTGCATTTATGTTTGAATGAAAAATGGACACAGGCCAACTTTATTATTGTTAATAGACTATGTCACACGTGGAACAACAAGATAAATAAAACCAAACAGATGGAAATTTGTAAATTACTGAAAAAAAAAATCTAATATTTTTGGAGACTAAGAGCCCTGAAGAAAAATTCAGGTTAATTACCAAGTATGAAATATATACACTACCGTTCAAAAGTTTGGGGTCACCCAGACAATTATTTTGTGTTTTCCATGAAAAGTCACACTTATTTACCACCATGAGTTGTAAAATGAATAGAAAATATAGTCAAGACATTGACAAGGTTAGAAATAATGATTTGTATTTGAAATAATTTTTTTCCTTCAAACTTTGCTTTCGTCAAAGAATCCTCCATTTGCAGCAATTACAGCATTGCAGACCTAACATGATTGCACAAGGGTTTTCTAATCATCCATTAGCCTTCTGACGCAATGAGCAAACACATTGTACCATTAGAACACTGGAGTGATAGTTGCTGGAAATGGGCCTCTATACACCTATCTAGATATTGCACCAAAAACCAGACATTTGCAGCTAGAATAGTCATTTACCACATTAGCAATGTATAGAGTGTATTTCTGATTAGTTTAAAGTTATCTTCATTGAAAAAAAGTGCTTTTCTTTCAAAAATAAGGAAATTTCTAAGTGACCCCAAACTTTTGAACGGTAGTGTATATTATAACATATATGAACTTATATAACATATATACAGTGGATGTAAAAAGTCTACACATCTCTGTTCAAATGCCAGGTTTTTGTGACGTAAAAAAATGAGACCAAGATAAATCATTTCAAAACTTTTTCCACCATTAATGTCACCTACAGTATATCCTGTACAACCCAATTGAAAAACAAAAAGAAATATTTTAAGGGGAAAGATAAAAAATAAAAAACTTACAATAACCTGGTAGCATAAATATGCACACCCTCTTATAACTGGGGATGTGGAGGTGGATTGTGTTCAGAATTAACCAATCACATTCAAACTCATGTTAAATGGGAGTCAGCACACACATGCTATCATTTAAAGTGCCTCTGATTAACTCCAAATAAAGCTCAGCTGTTCTATTAGGCTTTTCCTGACATTTTTGTAGTCACATCTTACAGCACAAGCCATGGTCCGCAGAGAGCTTTCAAAGCATCAGAAGGATCTCATTGTTTAAAGGTATCAGTCAGGAGAAAGGCACAAAAGAATTTCCAAGGCATTAAATATACCATGGAACACAGTGAAGACAGTCATCATCAAGTGGAGAAAACATGGCACAACAGTGACATTACCAAGAACTGGATGTCCCTCCAAAACTGATGAAAAGATGAGAAGAAAACTGGTCAGGGAGGCTGCCAAGAGGTCAACAGCACACTGAAGGAGCTGCAGGAATTTCTGGCAAGTACTGGGTGTTTAGTACATGTGACTCCTGTCTAGGATGGCAAGGATGGAAGCCTTATCTTACAAAGAAAAACATCCAAGCCTGGCTACATTTTGCAAAAACACGTTTGAAATCTCCCAAACGTATGTGGGAAAATGCATTATGGTCTGATGAACCAAGGTTGAACTTTTACTTTTACTTGAACTTTACTTGAACTTTAATTCCAAAAGGTACATTTGGCACAAACACAACACTGCTCATCACCAAAAGAACACTATAACTACAGTGAAGCATGGTGGTGGCAGCATCATGCTTTGGGGCTGTTTTTCTTCACCTGGACCTGGGGCCTTAGTCAAGGCGGAAGGAATTATGAACAGTTCCAAATACCAGTCAGTGCAGGCACAAAACCTTCAGGCTTCTGCTAGAAAGCTGAAGATGAAGAGGAACTTCTGTTATGTATGGTAAAATACCTTGGGTGAAGGATGAGGCAAGATGACTGGACAAACACAGCTTTATTGAATGGTGACGAACAGTGGTTACACAGCAGGCACCTGGCAGAGGGCACCGGTCAAAGAGGCCGCAATATGGATGTCCTCTGCCTTATATAGGGCGGTGCAGTGACGTGACAGGAAGTGCATGTCACTACACCGCACTTCACAATAATGTGCCGTTTCACAATATAACATCCCCCCCCCTTTAGAAAGTCCAAAACCATACACACCATTGACCCTCCCCCCCCCCCCCCAAAAAAAACCCATTGGGACCTGAATCACGCACTAAAATAATGACAAACAATGTCGGCCAATGGCCAATCTTCTGGAGGATGGACTCTCGCTTCTTCACCACCAACTCTGGCCCTCGTCCAGCCTCGTCACCTAGAGCCTCTTCCCAGACACACCGAAGCTGATTGGTGTGCCTCGCCGAGCCATCAGACAACCTGAAGTATGCTGCGCCCAGCTTAGCTACAATACGCAGACACCTTTGATGTTTAGCTGCCTGTCATCTGGCCCATCTTTGCTGTGGACATTCTTCACCCCGAACCCAAACCAAGTCCAAAACCCTCAGTGGGGCCCGGCTTGGCCTGAAGTGGTGCTGCTGAGCATGCGGTTCCACCATGCTTGCCAGTCTGGCCCCAACCTCTTCTAAAACCGTTGCAGCGTTCACCATGGTAGCTGCAGACCCTCCATCCCCCTGCGGCCAAGCTCCGGAGGCATCTGGGGCTAGCACGTCGGTGTCACTCACCGGCGCAGGGGCCTCACCGCCACGCTTGGTACCCCCCTCTACTGTATCCCGAGCGCTGGCACTGAGACCCTCCTGCACCGAACCTGAGTGAGGCTGGTCCTGCTTGACCACCGTGGTGTCCGGTAGCTCTTCGTCCCACACAAAGTCCTCATCGACCACCAGAACTAAAGGGTTCCACTGGCCATAACCTGACCATTCGTTCCCGGAGTCATCTTTTATAGTGAAACCCAGCCCGTAAAACAAATTACATCTGTGGGGTGTGAAATGTATATAATATAATATAGAGTGTGGTAAGATGGCAGCCGTGGGTGTAGTGGGAAGTGACGACCCGCCTTTCCGGTGGTGGCATCACCAGGGGTATAAAGGGTAAAGGCAGAAGAGACTCTGTCTCTTCGTCGTTGATCCCTTGGCCTGTACGGAGCGTCTGTGGTTCTGTTTATAATAAAGTAAGTTCAACTGCACACTGAGCCTCCTCCTGATTTACCAAGTTATGGACACAACATTTGGCAACGAGGAGAAAGGAGGTATGGAACGAGCTGGCACTACTTTTTGGCCATTTTTGGAGGTCTCGGGCAAGCCACCTGTACCCTGGACTAGGTAGTACGTGGCGTTTAGAAATTATTTGGTGGCCCTTAACTTTGGTAAGCTCAAGTAGTTGCGTGCGAAAGCTATTTTGGTTCATAGTCTCGGTATGGAGGGTCAGAGGATCCTTAGCACACTAGGAGAGGCTGAAAGTTATGAAGACATGGTGGAGCTAATGGCACGCTACTTTCGCGCCCCAGAGAACGTCATAGTCCAGCGGATAAAGTTTCGGCAGAGCCACCAGCGGACGGGAAAGTTGGTACAGTGCTTCGTCACAGACCTATGTCAGCTGGCGGGGGAGTGCCACTTTGGAGCCATGGAGAATGAAATGGTCCGTGATCAGTTGGCGGAGCGTGTCCTTTGTTCTGCAGCAAGGTCGAGGCTCCTGACCTACCCGGGTGAACTGACATTAGCCACAGCTATGGAGATTGCGCAGCAGTGTGAGGCAGCGGAAAATTTATCTGAAGACCTCTGTGAAAGAGACACGTCGAGGCATGGAGAACCAGGTTGGAGGACGCTGACTGTGGACTCAGACAACGAGGACGGCATGAGTGATGAAGAATATGCCACCGTTGTAAGAATTAGGTCCACCCCGGGTATGCCAAAATGTTATGGCTGTGGGTCCGCAAGGCACCGGTATAAGGTAAGAGTGTCCAGCGAAGGGCAAGCGATGCCCAAATGCTGTCTTCTGCATCACTTTGCCAGAGAATGCAAGAATTTTGAGCGGGAGGACCGAAGATGTGGAACGGATCTCCCCACTGCAGATCCCACGGTTGTTCATACCGTTTCCCCGAGTACAAATGGGTACATACTGTATACTGCAATGTATCGCTGGATGGCGTGGAGGTTTCGCTATTGGTGGACACAGGAGCGATTGCTTCGGTGCTGAACTTGTCCACTGTGGACAGGCTGTTCCCATACCACCGTTTGAGAGAGTACACAACGCCATGTTTTGGCTATGGAGGAAGCAGGATGACCGTGGTGGGGTCACTGGAGCTGACAGCGAGGTATAAGTCGGCGGTGATGACTGGAGTCCAGTTCGTGGTGACCGCCTCGGGGTCAAACATCTTAGGCTGTGATATGTTTTATGACCTAGGATTCAAGATCGCCAGCGGTGCTGGAGAGGAGTGATCAGGCTGTGGATTGTGGGACCAACCAGCTCTGCACGTGGAGGACAACGCGGTCTGGGACAGTGATTGGCCTGGCGAGTTGGAAGGCGATGAGGACCGGCGCTGCGGTGAACAAACGTGGGAGGATCCCAATGCCAGTGTCCAAGTTGCCCTGGATGTGGGAACTGGACGGCACAGCAGGACACCTAGAAGGACGACTGCTGGTGCTAAAATGAAAGAAAGTGGGGTAGGACCAGCTGGGGTGATAATATGGCTCGCCAGACACCAGCGTCACAGGAGGGCTTCGGACCAGGTCAGTGGACCGTCCCGACCCGGGATGGAGGCCCAGTTGCAACATAGTGGACTGCGGAAGCATAATAGAGTTCCCCTGCACATCGGTAATGAGGTCCGACCAAGGGTGGAAGCTCGGCTGAGGGGCATCCATAGGAGAAGAGAGCGACGAGATGAACAGGGGCAGCTGCGAGTGGTGGCTGCCCAGGCAGATGGTTACTTGGGACTGTCAAACACATCATGGAGACACCCAAATGAGCTGCAGTGCGTGGAGGAGAAGAGGTGCCAGCGCGGCTCATCTCCGGCGGCCAAGAGGCGGAGGCGCTCCGGGCGCGATCCACCAGATGGAGACACAGAGGGTGGCTCTTTTCATCGGGCCGGTCAAATGACTGGGGGTGATATATAAGTGCTTGTGTTGGTTTAGGACCCCAGCTCATTTAATTAATATGTTCTGTTAAATTTTGACCCTTCTTATTGTGTGTTGGCCTGAGTTGAAAAAAAAAGTAAATCCCCAACACTGTTTGTAAAAAAAAAAAAAAAAAAAAAAAAAGTGTGCTTTGCTGTGAATTGCCCTGGTTGTGGGGTGAGTGTGTTGGGGTGGGGGGACCACCAATAAGAAAGTGTATATGTTATTTGTTATGGTTTGTTGTATTTGTTATGTAAATTTGAGAATATATATGTATAAGGTTCTGGGATTAATTTAGTTTTAGGTACATGGCTATATTTTTCTTTTGGACTGTAGATCAAGGCGGCAGAATAATCTGCCTGGCCGTGTAAGGGGAGCCAGCAGTCCACCTGGCCCCTCTAGTTATTTGGTGTGAATGGATAGGCCTGTTTATTTATTTTTGTACATACTGTATGTGTTTGCCATTAGTGTATGAGTCAGGTTTAAATTCGGGAGGGCCTAATCTGTGTGCTTGGTGTTATGTTTGAGAAATAACCAGGATGGAGGTGAGTCTTCATGCAGCAATTAACTAACTTTATTACACAGAACTTGGGGTTTATATACAGAGTGGGCTGTGCCCGCCTGATGTCACCCTGTGGATGGGCACGGCATCCCAGACACATACATCTCACACACCACACACCCGCCCTCAAAAAAAAAGTATCAAGCACACAGGAAGCCCACCCAAATTTGGCAACCCAAATCACACACTAAGAAAGCATGGGGAATAGTGTATTGCATTAGAACAAACCTATCACATTCACACAAAACAACTCAAAATCGGACCATGCCTCTTTAGAATACAAAATAATCCCATATTATACATACATTCACTCACTCACATACACATCACCTCCCCCACCATCGGTCGGACCAGCTTTTACCATCAACACAGCGGACACACGGAGGACCCTAACCAGAGTCAACCCACGCAAAGCTGCAGGTCCAGACAACATTCCGGGACGTGTGCTCCGAGACTGCGCGAGCGAGTTGGCGGATGTCCTGACTGACATTTATAACATCTCCCTGAGTCAGGCCATCGTTCCCAGATGCTTCAAGACCTCTATCATTGTACCGGTGGCAAAGAAACCAGTGGTGTCCTGTTTGAATGACTATCGTCCTGTTGCACTGACACCAATTGTGATGAAGTGTTTTGAGCGGCTTGTCAAACCACACATTACAGCCTGCCTCCCTGCATCACACGACCCGCTCCAGTTTGCATATCGTTCAAACCGCTCCACGGAGGATGCTATAGTCACCACCCTATACTCTGTCATCACCCACCTGGACCAGAAAGACACCTACGCCAGACTCCTGTACATTGATTTCAGTTCAGCATTCAACACCATTATTCCCCAGAGGCTGATGGAGAAATTACTCCTTCTCAGTCTGAACACCGCCACATGTCTCTGGATCCTGGATTTTCTGACTGAGAGACCTCAGTCTGTCCGGGTTGGAAACAACATCTCCAAGTCTGTCAAGCTGAGTACCGGGTCCCCTCAAGGCTGTGTACTCAGTCCACTGTTGTTTACACTTCTAACACATGACTGTGTATCCAGACACGAGGGGAACCAGATTATTAAGTTTGCAGATGACACCACGGTGGTGGGACTTATTCAGAGGGATGAGGAATCAATGTACAGGGAAGAAGTGAGAGACCTGGAGGGCTGGTGCAGGGAGAACAATCTGGTGCTCAACGTGGACAAAACGAAGGAGATGATTATCGACTTCCGGCGGTCGCAGCCTGAGCACGCCCCCCTCAGCATCGGCGGCCGTTTAGTGGAGAGAGTAGAGAACATCAAGTTCCTCGGAGTGCAGATCTTGCAGGACCTGACCTGGAGCAAGAATTCCTTGGAGATCAGGAAGCGGGCTCAGCAGAGACTGCACTTCTTGAGGAAACTCAAACAGGCCTCTCTCCCCATCTGCATCCTCAGGACCTTCTACAGAGGTGTGGTGGAGAGTGTTCTGACGTACTGCATTGCTACATGGTACTCCAGCTGCAGTATGTCAGACAAAAAAGCCCTGCAGAGGATAGTCAAGGGGGCGGAGAGGGTAATTGGAGTCTCCCTCCCCTCTGTCCAAGAACTTTTTCAGAACCGTTGTAGGAGCAGGGCACTAAACATTGTCAAGGACCGTTCTCACCCTCTGCATAAACACTTTGAACTTCTTCCATCTGGTAAAGGATTCCGGAGCATCAGAGGCAGAACCACCAGACTGATCAACAGCTTCCTTCCACAAGCTGTCAGGATGCTGAACAGTTGACCCGGAATCTCTCATACACACTACTGCACCTACGGACATTTTGTATATTATAGTTAGTTATTCTTTTTTTTCCCCCAAGTATGTCTCAGGGATGTGTGAATGGATGGGGGGGTGGGGGTGGGGGGGAGCTATGTGGGAATGTGTCTTAAATCATGCTGCTTCTTATATGGATGCCGAGAGAAACGCAATTTCATCTTGCCTGCACTACAGTTGTATGTACAGCAATATGACAATAAAGTTTGATTTGATTTGATTTGATTTGATCAGCTATATACAAAGTGCATATTTTCCCAAATATGTACACAAATATTTACATTAAATACATGTTTCAAGTGACCCCAATGTCTCGGGCCAGCCACCATCTTCTAGCCTGCCACGGAGGACCTGGGCAGCCCCATGGCATATGTTCACCCAGTCGCCGTCTACCCCCAGGGTCAAAGTCCCCCTCCCTGGCAAAAATGTCTCTAACCGGAGGCCCAGGACAGCCCCATGACGTCTGTACACCCGGCTCTTGGCACTTCTTCCCTCTGGGCCCGCCATGCTGACGTTCTGTGCGCCGCCTCTCCATGCCTGGCGAGCCGCTCCCGACTGCCTTACGCACCGCCATCATGGCTCCAGACACTCCAACCCCCAGTGGCCGCACTTCGGGTAGAACCAAAGCTCGCTCTTCGGCCTCGTCCGCTGCCTCAGGCACCTCTTTAAAACACCCGGCACCCTCCTCCAAGGTGCTTTGCTGCTCCACCTTCGTATTCGGCTGCTGCTGCTCTCCTCCGGGGCCCGCACCATCACCTTCGTCGGGCTCGTTCACCGACCCGGGCTCTTCACCACTGCATCCAGTGCTCTCGGTCCCGGTGCTCCGCTGCGCCGTCACCATATCAGGCTGCAGCTCTTCCCCAAAGCCCTCAGCCTGCACGGTCTCGCTTGCCTGCTGTACAGCCTCCAGCAGCAGGGCCAACTCCTGCTGCGTTGCCTCTGCATCCTGCTGCACCACCTCTCTGCCGTTCTCGCACACTGCGCCGTCCGACCCGCCTGCGCCATGGTCCCGGGTCAAGCTGGGCTCCATGGCTGGCTCGCTGACCTCAGCAACCGGGGACTCTTCTACTCGTGGTCCCGGTCCCACCTCAAGGCCCAGCTTGGCACCCTTAGCCTCATCTTGGTGCGCATTTAGCCTACCAGCTAGCCTGTCAGTTTCTGGAACCAAGAACTCCATCACACGCAGCTTCACAGCCCTCGTCTGACCATCGAAGTGCCTGGCCAGCCGCTCAACAGCATCTTTGTAGAGGTCCGCGCCACCCAGAGCACTGAGGATCCTTCGCCCCTCTGCGCCGAGATTGTGGGCCAGGAGCGCCCGCCGACGTCTCCCATCCAGCCTGTGTAGGCCCAGCACCCCAATATACTCCTCAAACAAAGCTCTCCACTCTGGCCAGAGGATTACCGGCTCCCCCTCACGCTCCAGAAACAGCGCCAACAGCCGAGGCAACCAGCACACCTCCATTAAACTCCTCGTCACCAAATGCTATGTTTGAGAAATAACCAGGATGGAGGTGAGTCTTCATGCAGCAACTAACTAACTTTATTACACAGAACTTGGGGTTTATATACAGAGTGGGTCGTGCCCACCTGATGTCACCCTGTGGGTGGGCACAGCATCCCAGACACACACATCTCATACACCACACTTGGCATTTTTCTACAGGGGACGGGGGGGGGAATGATATGTATATAATATGATATAGAATGTGGTAAGATGGTGGCCATGGGTGTAGTGGGAGGTGACGACCGGCCTTTCCGGTGGTGGCGTCAACAGGGGTATAAAGGGTAAAGGCGGAAAAGACTCTATCTCTTCGTTGTTGACCCCTTGGCCTGTACGGAGTGTCTGTGGTTCTGTTTATAATAAAGTACGTTCAACTGCACACTGCACACATTAACACCCAAGATGGCGCCCACAGCGGTCGACATGGTGCTTCGCTGCGCTCTTTGTTTGTTTTTGTTTGTCAATTGTGTGTCTGCTTGCACTTATACCCGTGAAGAACTTTTAAATATCAGGACTTTGACCCCCACGGACCTCCTCCCAGTTTTTCTAGCCCCTGCCGCCGATCTGGTTTATTGTTTGGCTCGGAAAGTGAGACGGCGGAAGAGAGGAAGACGAGCGGGCGCTCTCGTGCGACTTCGCAGGAGAGGCTCGCGAACGGCGCTGCCTGGCATATTTCTGTCCAATACCAACTCTCTCTCTAACAAGGTGGATGAACTGAGACTGCTGATGCGTTTTAAGGACCTCGCCTCCTCAGCTGTCCTCTGCTTTACTGAGACCTGGCTCCGGGAAAATATACCGGACAGCGCGCTGCGCCTCGACGGCTTCCAGCTCTTCCGTGCTGATCGTGACACAGAGCTTTCCGGCAAGACCACAGGAGGCGGTGTCTGCTTCTACATCAACTGTAGCTGGTGCTCTGATGTAACGGAAATTTCCAAACACTGTTCTCCTGCCTTGGAATTTCTTGTTATCAACTGCAAGCCTTTTTATTCCCCACGGGAGTTTGCTTCTTTTATACTGATCGCTGTGTACGCCCCTCCCGACGCGGACACGCGCGAAGCTCAGCGCGTGCTCGCGGATCACATTCAACACACAGAGCGGAGTTTTCCAGACTCGCTGATTATTGTGGCTGGCGACTTTAATCAGTGCAATCTGAGCCACGATCTCCCCCGCTACAAACAGTTTATTAAATGCCCCACCAGAGGATTAAACACACTGGATCACTGTTACACCACAGTGAAAGACGCATATCACGCTGTTCCTCGCGCTGCGCTGGGATTATCTGATCACGTGATGGTTCACCTCATTCCCACATACAGACAGAGATTGAAGCTCACTAAACCTGTTGTGAGCACTACGAAGATACGGACCAGTGATGCTGAGGAGAAGCTGGAAACGTGCATGGAAATATCTGACTGGGGCATGCTTAAAGGAGCCACGCATGATCTGGATGAGTACACGGACACTGTGAACTCATATATCCACTTTTGTGAAGAGAACATTCTTCCATCACGCACCAGGGTGAGTTACTCTAATGACAAACCCTGGTTCACAGCTAAGCTCAGACAGATCAGGAAGGAGAAGGAAGCAGCGCTGAAAAGTGGAGACAGGGACTGCTACAGGGAGGTTAAATACCGGTTTAACAGAGAGCTGAAGAGGGCTAAATCTGGGTATTCAGAGAGACTCCAGCAGCAGTTCACTGCTAATGATTCGGCTTCCGTGTGGAGAGGACTGAGGCAGATCACCAACTATCGGCCTCAGGCTCCTAAAGGTCAGGATGACAAAGCCCTTTGTCAGAGACTGTCCCAACACTATGCCCGTTTTGACACCTTGTCATCTGTGTCCAACTCCCCCCCTCCCTCCAGCTCCACAGCCTCCACATTCCCTACTTCATTTAAGGCACCCCCCCCCACCTCCCCCCCTCCCCTTATCATCAGTGAGCAGGATGTGCTCAAGCAGTTCTCCAGACTGAACCCGCGCAAGGCCCCCGGCCCAGACGGCGTGTCTCCCTCCACCCTGAGACTCTGTGCGAAACAGCTGGCTCCTGTATTCACAGACATTTTTAACACCTCCCTTAAGTTATGCCACGTGCCGTCCTGCCTCAAATCCTCCACCATCATCCCTGTCCCCAAGAAGCCACGGATCACTGGACTTAATGACTACAGACCTGTAGCGCTCACCTCTGTAGTCATGAAGTCCTTTGAGCGCCTGGTCCTGTCCCACCTCAAGTCCATCACCACCCCTCTCCTGGACCCGCTGCAGTTTGCCTACCGAGCCAACAGGTCTGTAGACGATGCAGTCAACCTGGCCCTCCACTCCATCCTGCAGCACCTGGACTCCCCGGGAACCTACGCCAGGATCCTGTTTGTGGACTTCAGCTCCGCATTCAACACCATCCGCCCCGCTCTGCTCCGGGACAAGCTGTCCCTGCTCAACGTGCCTGACTCCCTCTGCAGGTGGATCATCGACTTCCTGACGGACCGGAGGCAGCATGTGCGGCTGGGAAAGACTGTCTCAGACTATACTAGCATCAGCACCGGATCACCCCAGGGCTGTGTACTTTCCCCCCTACTCTTCTCCCTTTACACCAACTCCTGCACCTCCAGCCACCAGTCTGTCAAGTTGATCAAGTTTGCGGACGACACCACCCTCATCGGGCTCATCTCCAACGGCGACGAGTCCGCCTACAGGAGAGAGGTGGCCCAGCTGGCGTCCTGGTGCAGCAATAACAACCTGCAGCTGAACGCTCTGAAGACAGTGGAGATGATTGTAGACTTCAGGAAAGTCACTACTCCTCTGCCCCCCCTCACCCTCTCAGGCTCTCCCATCACCACTGCTGATTCCTTCCGCTTCCTAGGCACTACCATCACCAGGGACCTCAAATGGGAGCTGACCATCAGCTCACTCATCAAAAAAGCCCAGCAGAGGATGTTCTTCCTGCGGCAGCTGAGGAAGCTCAAGCTACCCACCAAGATGTTAGTGCAGTTCTACACAGCCATCATCGAGTCCATCCTCACCACCTCCATAACCGTGTGGTACGCAGGAGCCACTGCCAGGGACAGACTAAGGCTGCAGCGCGTCGTGCGCACTGCTGAGAAGGTGATCGGCTGCAAGCTCCCATCTCTCCAGGATCTGTACATCTCCAGGACCCGGAGGCGTGCTGGCCGGATCATAGCCGATCCCTCACACCCTGGTCATGTACTGTTTGCCCCCCTCCCCTCTGGTAGAAGACTTCGGTCCATCCAGACTAAAACCTCCCGTCACATGAACAGCTTCTTCCCCTCTGCCATTAGACTGCTGAACACTAAGTGACTCTCGTGCACCATGTACAGCAGCTCAACCAGACTCATGTCAATCATCACTGTTTTCTTCCTGCATTACCGACTGCACTATATAGTTCTCCACAGTATCTGCTGCTGGCTAATATATATTTTAACTGTTGACCAGTATCACTTAATCTTATCCTACACTTTATTACATGTATAGTTTATTTCTCTTATCTTATCATGTTTAATGTTGCAGCATTGTACCGAGACAAATTCCTAGTTTGTGTACTACATGAACAATGGCAATAAACCTGATTCTGATTCTGATTCTGACACTGAGCCACCTCCTGATTTACTGAGTTATGGACACAACAGGGTGATCTGGAGAGGGCTGTACACAGGAGATGCCCTTGCAATCTGACAGATTTGAAGCATTTTTGCAAAGAAGAGTAGGCAAATATTGCCACATCAAAATGTGCCACACTGATAGACTCCTATCTAAAAAGACAGTGCTGTAATAAAAGTCAAAGGTGCTGCAACAAAGTATTAGTTTAAAGGTCTGATGGCACGATTTTGACTGCATCTAATTTTGCAACACACAGTTTCAATATGACAAAATAGGTGGGTCTGTGCAGTTCTAAGTCAAACAGACTTTTTTTTCATATGAATATCCGACGTTTTCATGAGTGCCACGTCAACAATTGTGTCAGTGGCTAGAAAAAACCCCGGCCATGTTGTGACGTCATCGGGAGAACACAGTGCTTGGCTGCCAATTGTACACACAGGATGGAAGCGGTAGAAAACATCGACGATGGTTCCAGCACATGTAGTCTGGAATTGGTTTGTGTTGTCCAATCCTCAGACGATTATAGTTCAGAAGAATGGGATGATAATGAAGAATCTGGGGGCATCAGACCTTATAGGTTTGAGCCGTACCAAGCGGACATCATGCCTAGTGAGTCAGACTCAGAGAGTGATGGTGGAGAGGCACACATGCCCGCCGCAGCAGCAGCAACAAACACACAGCAGGGGAACACCAAGTGGTATGCTTTTGTTACAGATATTGCAACAAATTATTTGTTCATAAATATAATTTATTTAAACCTGCTTTTTCAATAAAATCATAGCAGTGTATTCTCTGTGGCTCAGGTGTTGAGTCTTTAACACCTTAAACCCCAGACATAAAAACAACAAGAACTCAAAAGATAATACATAATAAACCCAATGCCTGTGTTGATAAATTGACTTGATTTCTCTATCTCTCTCTCACACTTCTTTATCTGCTTGCTGTACATGCTACACTGCAGAGTCTAGCATACACCCCATAATTCATTTGTTGAAATCAGTTAGAATCAGCTCTGCACACAGCTGAGCTGACACGTAAGTTTAAAATATGTTACAGATACAATGAGGTAAAAACCCCTCCCTCTTGCATGAGGGGGGTGGTCAGGCTATAAAAACCATAGGGCTCCATTTTGGGGGGCACACTCACTCCAGGAATTGCCTAAGTGGTGTGTCCCAGCGCTGTTGTAATTCCATATCTCACTTTCAGTTAAAAAAAAAGGAAAATATACTTCATCTCTCAGCCTGGTTATCTGGTCGTCATATCAACGAACTGGGGTTTAAGGTGTTATAGACTCAACACCTGAGCCACAGAGAATACACTGCTATGATTTTATTGAAAAATCAGGTTTAAATAAATTATATTTATGAACAAATAATTTGTTGCAATATCTGTAACAAAAGCATACCACTTGGTGCTCCCCTACTGTGTATGTGAACAACAGTTCCCAAAAATTTGTTGTCATCAGTCTTATGTTCAATATATGTGCTGTGGTGAATCCTGCGCATAAATCCATTCATCCTTCCCCTCCTCGTGTACTCCTTGTCATGTCATGGGAGGATGAAATAACGAGGATTTATGTGCAGGGTTCACCACAGCACATTTAATACAGAAAGCCAGACAATTCCCAAAAAGGTGAAGATGTACAAAAAACACAAACACACTTAGTAATGGCGTTCGGGGGCTGGCATTGCCCAGCAAATGAATGAGAGGTGACGTGTTAGCCACAGGTGCGCCCCAGAGCCGACATTGCTTCAAGGACGCACGAGAACCACAGCGAACATGGAGTGGCTAAAACGTCATGAGAGTGCTGAAAATACTGGCAGACTAACAGCACGGATAACAATACTATGGACCAGCAGTGCGTGACTGGCAAACAGCTGCTTAAGTACACGCACTGCTGGTGATGGTGTGATGAGAAGCACCTGGG
The DNA here is from genome assembly GCA_020510985.1 of Pholidichthys leucotaenia. NCBI lineage: Eukaryota > Metazoa > Chordata > Actinopteri > Cichliformes > Pholidichthyidae > Pholidichthys > Pholidichthys leucotaenia. Next base: position 110,172,503 of record CM035843.1, on the reverse strand, counting down.
CGAGGACCGGGAAAGATGATCAGTGGGAGTGGGAATCAGCTGGTGATAATGAGAGAGGGGGCATGGCCGGACCAGTGAGCTGTCAGCATGCACTCACAGAAAGTAGGTGAAAGGGGCCGTCAACCAGCTGCCAGCCAGACAGTGGCTAAGGAGAGGAAAGCACACTGAAATACATACTATGCATATATGAATAGCAGCACCTAAACCCACAGAGAGGTCTGGACTGAGCCGAGGGAAACCAAGCCGGCTCGGCTCCTGACACTCCTCCTGCATAAAAGCGCACGAGGAGCACACAAGGAGGCTTATGACAGTTGGAGCTAAAGCGTGTGATGTGGTCTTTCACAGCCTGCTGTTTATCTAAGCCTATGACACAACATGAAGGCATAGCCATAAAACTAAAACAAGAAACCAGAGAAACTGTGTGCTACAAAGCTGCTGGCATTCCAGTCAACAACACCGGAGTCTGTTCTCTTGTTGACATCATTTCAGCCTCCTCCTTAATTCGGTGGGCGGCACCACAGTCCAGTCAGCGGCTGCGGTTTTTTGATGATAACTGTGGGATAACCCCCACAACAGACTGGGACAGGCACAGCAATGTGTGTATTAATGTCTACAGGCAGCCCCGCTTCCTCTGGCTTTTTCCGGCTCACTACTGTGATGTTAATGTGCCATTCATGCATTGTGTTCATGCTTCCTGTCCTTACTGTGTCTATACACTGATAACAATATGTAGATGTGCCTTGTAACCTCTTTTGTCCTGCAACTCTGGAGCAGAGGCGAATCCTGGCTAGCAATCTCCTTATTGTTATGTGTGTCTCTCAAATGCAAATGCCCATACCTACTGCTGTGAATGCCTTTCATGTATTGTTTGTAGCTGGGTATATAAGCTCACTGAAATCCATGTTCACTCTCTCATTCTCTGCTACTGCTCATCTGCACACTTTGCTGGAGAGCCTCCGGGCTCACCCATGGGGCGAGCCCCGTGACGGCGGTATGATAATAAACCTATTTAAAACCTCACTTCGCTGCTTATTTAACATGCCGCCGCAATAACTATGTTTTGCAGGAGCGGTTGTAAATATTATATTGATCATCGACAATGACTTTTGGGTTTACACAACATGCTAAAAAATGTCAAAATCGTGTCATCGGACCTTTAAGGGTGTGCATATTTATGCAAACAGGTTATTGTAAGTTTTTTATTTTTCTCCTTAAAATATTTCAGCTTGTTTTTCAGTTGGGTTGTACAGGTTATAGGTCACGTTAATGGTGGACAAAGTTTTGAAATGATTTATCTTGGTCTCATTTTTTTACATCACAAAAACCTGGCATTTGAACAGGGGTGTGTAGACTTTTCACATCCACTGTAACTTACAAAGATCAGTCTGCGAGAGAACGCCAAACATTAAACTTTAAAACAGGACAAAAAGATTCCTGCATAGATTTTAGTCATCAGGACAGTCACCTGAAAGACTCATCAGTATTATCACCATCAACAACGTCAGCAAAGCGCCCCAGTGGTACCAGTACAAAGTGATCCAAACGATCACAGAAAGGGTGGAGGCTGCGCAAGAGCCGCGCTGGTATTGCGCAAGCAGGTTTGCCGGTGACCGGATCGGTGCGTGATTGGACATCTGCGAGCATTCCTGTCAGCCAGCTGAGTTGTGAGCTTTTAAAATGCTGCGGGCAGAGAGCATCAGATCACACGGGACTGTTAGGAGCTGAGCTCACACAGGCAGCAGAGCAAAGCAGACCACAAAGACATCCAGGAAGCCGGAGACATGAGCCTGCCCAGGGTGCAGCAACTTTTCCTTCTGTGCTTAGTCGGGTTTTTCGGATGTTGGCCCTCCACAGGTAACTCAAAGTGTTTTTTATGGTGCTAAATATCTATATCTGTTGGTTGTATTTTCAGTTATTAATTTTGAGCTTTTTGTGTTTGATAAGATAATAAATCTTTATTAGTCCATCAGTGGGGAAATTACAGATGGATGACTTTTTATTAAAGTGGCATGATCTGAAACTTATTTATTCATTGTTACTGAACCATTGGCAATGATTTTTTTGATATATCAATAGCAAGCAAATATAGTTTATTCACATTCACTTCACTAGTCCAACAGATTAATTAATTGCGTTTAGACGGATTTACACAGTAGTTGACATGGCAACAAATTATCACTGAGAAAAGCCTCCTTTGTTCTAAATTACTTTCCATTAAGCAATAAGCAATGTGGAACAGTTAATTAAAACCAGTGGTTTTATTGGATAACATTTGGTAAAAGTGCTTTTACTCTTCAGACGTAACCCAGTACACATAAAAACCTGTTATAATTACGTCTATTTGCAGAGATCTTCAGCTATTATACATAATTTACTTTTAAAAAAAAACATGAAAATGGTCTAATCAAGTATGTTAGAATAGTTAGCTGCCAAATTAGTCTAGTTAATGTCCTCTAAAAGTATAGAGTGCCTTAAAATGATACTAAAGTGCAATAATTATGCCATTTCCTCTGACCTATTGTTCTTGTATTTTATTTCTGTTAATCTTAAAAAACAGTCAGGTAAGGTGACATTAGGATGCACTAAATTGGCTGTGTTTTAACATTTTATTAACATGGACACCAGTGCAACAAGATGATGGTATAACAAGGGAAGATCATCCAAAACAATTAGTGAGGAATTCTTTGAACAGCACAATATCTGTGGTTGAGTCATTGTTATTCATTTAGAATTTTAATATTATTGGGCAGTAAATGCATTGTTCTCAAACTCCATTGTCCCGTTGCTTAACAGAGACACACAGGTCCAAAAGAAAAAAGTCAAAATTAGCAAAACAGTGCTGTTAAAGAGTATTTGCTCCCTTCCTGACTTATATTTTTGCTCTTATATTTTGCATTTGACACATTTAAATGTTTCAGAGCAAACAAATTTTAGTATTAGATAACCCTGCCTCTCGCCCAAAGATGCTGGGATAGGCTCCAGCCCCCCGCGACCCGAAAAGGATTAAGCAGAAGAAGATGGATGGATGGATGGATAACCTGGGTAAAAACAAAATGCAGTTTTTAAAAGATGATTTCATTTATTAAGGGAAAAAAGCTATCCAAACCTACCTGACCCTACAGGCAAAAAGTAATTATTACATAAGATAAGACAAGCCTTTATTAGTCCCACAATGGGGAAATTCGAGGATTGCAACAGCACAGGGATAGCAACACTCAGAGCAATAATTTAGAAGATAAGAAAATAAGAGCAGTGAATATACATACAGTATGTACACATAAATAAGATCATGAATTAACATCATGAATTAACTGTGATTAACCACATTTTTTTTGGAAAACTGAGTTTAATTTATATAGTCACAACCAGGCCTGATTACTCCAGACCTGATGAATCAAGAAATCACTTAAATAGAACCTGCCTGACAAAGTGAAAAGATACCAAAAAGAAAAACATCATGCCACAGTCTAAAGAAATTCAAGAACAGATGAGAAACAAAAACTCAGAACAACATCCAAAGAACTGCAGGCCTCACTTGCCTCAGTTTGGACACTGGTCCATGATTCAACAATAAGAAAAAGACTGGGCATGCATCCATGGGAGAGTCCCAAGGCAAAAACCACTGCTGACCAAAAAGGACACAACCCCCTTCCCAGCACAGGGCATAATTTAGACGCTGTATTTTGGGCGAAATCAGGTTCGTTGGTCCAAGCCTTAATTTAGCCCACAAATAGAAAATTGGGTTGTGTTTAGTCCATCTACCACAGACTACAAAAAAAGTTGTTGAAAATTGGGCAAAAAGTAGTCCAATAACTAGAAAAGCACTCAGAGAGTTCATATCTCCGCCAAGGCTCCTTCCTTCCCTCCCTTTGTCCATCCATCTGTTTGTATCTCCCCACCTCCATCCCACCATACATTGCAAGATTGGGCCTTGGTAGAGGTATGCGCTCACACATCAGCTCAATGGGTTCGTCTGCAGGCCAAGGACCATCTCTGGTTAAAATTTCAGCAAAATCCATCCAGTAGTTTTTACACAATCCTACTAAACCACTGCAAGAAGATGGAGCCTTGGCGGAGGTATGCAGTCATGGATCACTCCCAAAATGTAATGGGTTCGTGTGTAGGCCAAGAACCACTTCTGGTAGAATTTCATCCAAATCCATCCAGTAGTTTTCGAGTATTGTTGCTAACAGTCTGTGAGAATATAAGAGCCTTGGTGGAGGTATGCATTCTCAGATAATCTCCGAAAATGTAATGGCTTCCCCTCTAGCCCAAGAACCAACTCTGGTGAAAATTTCATCTAAATCCATCCAGTAGTTTTTGTGCAATCCTGCTGCACAAATGCAAACAAAGCCCTTGGTGGAGGTGTGCACTCTCAGATCATCACCAAAATCTAATCATCTGTTCCCCGTGCCATGATACACCTTTCCTGAAAATGTCATCACAATCCATCCATAAGTTTTTGAGTTATGTTGCTAACAGACAAACAGACAAACAGACAGACAAACGCCAGCAAAAACATAACCTCCTTGGTGGAGGTAAAAAGGCTGTTTAGTCCACAGGATTTGGCCCAAATTCATCCTCAAAATGGTTTTTGGCATTTGGTGATGGTGGGGGGGGGGGGTCCGTCTCTCAAAAGTCAATATACTTTTTCAACCATTGGGAGTCTTTGTTAAAAGAGCTTTATGAAAATGTATATTTTTTCCAGCTTTTTTTAAGTTCAACATTTGGCATAATGCTTGTTACATAATGTTGTGTTTCTAATTAAGGAGGAGTCGAGGTGACGTTTTGTAGTTTTATTAATGAAAATGAGCCAGGAACACAGGAGTCACAGCTGCTATCCTGAGAGCCACGGCGAAGACACAAGATGGCTCCTGCTGTGGTCTCTTATACCCCAGGTGACACCATCCTCCGAGGGCGGGGCGTCACCCCTCTATATTACAGGGCACCACCATATTTATATATATATATATATATACACACACACTATATATATATATATATATACACACTATCCAACAAATAATATCTGGAACAATTGGAAACCAGTGCTAGTGCTATTGTGCTGTACACTTAAAAAGCACTATTTGAATGCAAATACGTTCTACAAATTTCTCTCTGTGTTGTGGCTCTGGGTGTCCCCAGACACCCCTGATCTTCAAAGCTAAGCAGGATCTACCTTGGTTAGTACTTGGATCAGGGACTGCTTGGGAACACTAAGTGCTGTGATGTGTCCAGGATGTACTCTGCCTCTTGTCCAAAGCTGCTTATAGGTGCCCTGCCACACACAACTCAAAAAGAATCAGGATGTTGGTGACTATGTGGGGTTTTTTTTAAAAAAAAACTTAAAAAGGCAGCTTTTCATCTTTATTTTTCAACCAAATTTAGATCATACAGAGACGTCTATATGAAGACACCTTTTCAATGACTTTAAAAAGATGGCTTTTCATCTTTCACTTTTCAATCAAATCCATACATTTTTTAGACTGCAAAGCCGTCTTTTCAACATTTTTTCAACCATTTTGTGCTGGGAGGGAAAGGCTCATCTTACATTTGCCAGAAAACATCTTGATGATCCCCAAGACTTGTGGGAAAATATTCTGTGGACTGATGAGACAAAAGCTGAACTTTTTGGAAGGTGTGTGTCCCATTATATCTGGCGTAATAACACAGCATTTCATCAAAGAACATCATACTAACAGTCAAACATGGTGGTGGTAGTGTGATGGTCTGGGGCTGTTTTTCTGCTTCAGGACCTGGATGACTTAATTAATGGAACCATGAATTCTGTTCTCTACCAGAAAATCCTGAAGGAGAATGTCTGGCCATCAGTTTGTGGCCTCAAACTTAAGCCCTCCAGTGTGGCTGAATTAAAACAATTCTGCAAAGAAGAGTGGGTCAAAATTCCCCAGCAGTAATATAAAAGAGTCACTGTCAGTTATCCCAAATGCCGCCAAGGGTGGCACAACCAGTTATTAAGTTTAGGAGGCAAGGATTTTTTTCATGTAGGACCAGGTAGGTTTTACTCGGGTTATCTTTGTCTAATATTAAAATCTGTTTGATGATCTGAAACATTTAAGTGTGACAAATATGCAAAAATGACAACACCCAGTCAAACCTGTTTCCAGTGAGAGTTGGACTCCCTCAGGGCTGCCCTTTGTCACCGATCCTGTTCATAATTTTTATGGACAGGATTTCTAGGCACAGCCAAGGAATGGAGGGTGTCATGCTTGGTGACCACAGGCTCTCATCTCTGCTATTTGCAGATGATGTCGTCCTGCTGGCTTCATCGAGAAATGACCTGCAGGTCTTACTGGGGCAGTTTGCTACCAAGTGTGAAGCGGCTGGGATGAGAAACAACACCTCCAAATCCTAGTCCATGGTCCTTAGCTGGAAAAGGGTAGATTGTCCTCTGGGGGTCGGGAACAAGCTCCTTCCCCAAGTGGAGGAGTTTTAGTATCTCGGGGTCTTATTCATGAGTGAGGGGAGAATGGCGCAGGAGATTGACAGACAGATTGGAGCAGCATCTGCAGTGATTCAGACGTTGTACTGGTCTGTCGTGGTAAAGGACGAGCTAAGCTCTAAGGCAAAGCTCTCGATTTACCAGTCAATCTACATTCCTACCCTCACCTATGGTCATGAACTTTGGGTATTGACCAAAAGAATGAGATCACGGATACAAGTGGCTGAAATGAGCTTTCTCTGTAGGATTGCTGGACTCACCCTTAGAGATAGGGTGAGGAGCTCAGTCATCTGGGAGAGGCTCAGAGAACCGCTGCTCCTCCACATCGAAAGGAGCCAGCTGAGGTGCTTTGGGCATCTGATCAGGATACTTCCTGGAAGTCTCTCACTTGAGGAGTTTCAGGCATGTCCCACTGGGAGGAGACCCTGGGGCAGACCCAGGACTTGCTGGAGAGATGATGTCTCCAAGCTGGCCTGGGAATGTCTTGGTATCCTCTCTGAAGAGCTGGAGCAGGTGGCTGGGGAGAGGGAAGTCTGGGCTTCTCTGCTTGAACTGCTGCCTTCGCGACCCGGACCTCCGGAAAAGCAGTAGAAGATGAATGGATGGAAATATGCAAAAGTATAAAAAAATCAGGCAGGGGGCAAATACTTTTTCACAACATTGTAACTTACATGTGCCTTATCAGGCTTTACAAGGCTATTAAGTATATTTAATTATAAAATAGTATTGTTTCAAAATCCTTTATCTGCACCTGTTTAAGTAAATTCTCAAAAATGATTTGCTCCTGTTAAATTAAATGCTGCTCTTGTGTAAACAGGATGAAAATAACACACTTTCATTACGGTCTTTCCACTCAGATGGCAGACCCTTCGATCAATGGGAAGACGGAATAGCATTAAGAAAGGTATAATCAAATATCCCTTCATACAGATGTGTTTTAAAAATGTCTCATCTGTGACTTCATTTCCAATCCGTGGCCAGTGTGAAGTCAGTGATTATATTATATCATAATGCATTTATGTGTCATGGTAAATTCATAAATAATAAATGTGTTGTTTGCCTATAGGTGCGAGGTATCCAGGGTGATGATTTGAGTGGTGTGTTGTTAAGAGACAATGATGAGGTAAGCACATAAAAAACACAAAGTTGTTGGAAACAACACTTCCTGCTTGGGAGCAAGAAAAAGTTAAAATGTGTAATTCAGGACGTTGGTTCTCATATTTTGTAAATCTGGCTTTCATTGTGTGCTTCATCTTTTAAAATTAAGATAAGATAAGATAAGATAAGCCTTTATTAGTCCCACAGTGGGGAAATTCCAGGATTGCAACAGCACAGGGATAGCAACACTCAGAGCAATAATTAAGAAGATACGAAAAATATAAATAAGAGCAGTGGATATACATACATACACATAAATATATAAATATATATACAAAGTGCGGAAATTAAAGGTTCATATGCCTTTTTGAATGTCAAATTTAAGCACATTTCAAGGTCTGTTTTCATTTTTTCCCCCAGTGTTAATTTACACGTTTATGCAAATGTTCAAAATTATTGTTTCATTTCTTTATCACAAAAAATGTTAAGCTATTCTTCTTCTGGGCTGCTCCTTTTAGGGGTTGCCACAGTGGATCATCTGCCTCCATCTCACCCTATCCCTTGCATCGTCCTCTGTCACACCAACCCTCTCCGTGTCCTCCTTCACTACATCCATGGATCTCCTCTCTGGTCTTCCTCTTTTCCTCCTGCCTGGCAGCCCCATCTTCAACATCCTTTGTCCAGTATATCCACTATCCCTCCTCTGCACATGTCCAACCATCTCAGCCTTGCCTCTCTTACTTTGTCTCCAAGCTGCTCAACCTGAGCTAGCCCTCTGATATTTCTAATCCTGTCTCTTTTAGTCACTTCCGGTGAGAATTTTAGCATCTTTAACTCTGTCACCTCCAGCTCCGCCTCCTGTCTTTTTGTCAGTGCCACCGCCTCCAAACTAGCAGGTCTCACTACCATCTTAGCTGCTGTCCTTCTGTCACAAATCACCCTTGACACCATCTCCACCCACTAAAGCCTGCCTCTCTTCTCTTCTCTTGTACACTGTCCATTGCTTTGGATGGTTGACCCCAGGTATTTAAACTCATCTACTTTCTCAACCGCTCTACTCCTTGCATCTTCACTGTTGCACCTGCCTCCCTCTCATTTAGACACACACATATTCTGTCTTACTTCTACTGACTTTCATTCCTCTCCTCTCCAGTGCATACCTCCAGCTCTCCAGGTTCTCTTCCACCTGCTCCCTACTCTCACTACAGATCACAATGTCCTCTGTGAACATCATGGTGATGTTATAAACAACCAAAATTGGTTGAACATTCTTCATTTTAGACTCAATGACCTGCTTTATTTCTCCTTATAATAAGCCAACTATTCAGTCAGATAGGCATTTGTTGTGAATACAGTCACTATTTTAAGTATTTTAAAGCACTTTATTCAAAATTCAAGTGCCTTGAAAACAAAACGATAAATTTCAAGTATTTTTATGCATGCCAATGGCACTACAAACTCTGAAATATGAATGAATTACAGCTTCTGTTATGGTATAATAATCAGTATGAAACTCTGATAGCATCATGATTTTACATCATTCGTCTGTTAATAATCAGAAATTGTGTTTTCCCACAGGAGCAGGTCCAGAATGTTTTCAAAAGAGTGAGTGTTCTTCTCAGTTGTGGACTTACTTTAAACTTGATTTCCATCATTTGTTCACTGCCATTTTACTGACTCTGGCGTTACTTCTTTTCTTCCTCCAGTTCCTGTTTCATTACTCCAAAGCACGCAACTCTGTTGGAGCTGTACAGCAGAAGGTGAGCAAATCAGCCACAGTTTGTGTCATTTTTGTTTTGATTTATCCTGTCTTATATGGTAATTTGCTTTAATTCGATGCAGCACTTGGATAATTTTTTATAACTGGAAATTAAGTTAACTGCTGCCTCAGAACCAATACACAAATATCCAACAGCAGTGTAAAAGTGAAGATTTCACATTTGTTGACCAACTGTCCCCATTTACACCTGACATTGTTTTTGTGACTGGATTGGTATCTGATATGGCAAAGTGTTCAGGTTTATATCTGATCTTCCAAATCACCTCTGAAGGTGGTTAAGGATGCACATTTAAAGCAACACTATGTAAGATTTTCACCTTAAAATAATGTTTTCAGAATCATTTTGATGGTACATCAACCTTTGACCTGGGGAATGTCACTTCCCGCATAGCCTGAGTGGGCCTGCATTGCTTTCAACAGCATTATGCAGCGTTATTTTTCCCGGTAGGCAGGTACAAACTCAGACTGTTAAAGGGCAGGAGCCAGTCATCGGGCATGATTTTAGCCACCAACTATCAAACACCCTGTGATTGGCTATTGTCACTAAGGCTGTAAAATGTGCCAGTTGTAGTCAGTGTTCAGGAACAGGAAAGTCACATAGTGCTACTTTAACTCTGCTCCTCTTCTGTGTTGGCTCCTTGCAGAAGCCTTTTTTTTTTTTTAAACAACACATTCTCTTACAAAAGTTATAAGACTGACTCTCACCCAACTTAAAAACAAGTTCCCACCTGGTGCAGGTCAGTCGTACTTTTTCTTTTAATTTCCCCATTAATCAATTCTCCACCTACTTGCTCAGACACACTTTGTTCCTTCACTCAGTGAACACGGAAAGGAACATGATTGGATCTGATCTATGGAGACGCATGTTAACAGCGGGTGTAAATATATGTGGTCTAGCTCAAATTACTATCTCATCACAAAAAAATGCATTCTAATGCCAGGTGTAAATGGGGCTTTAATGATCTAACACTGCCTCAAAACTGATTAAACTTCACTTTCAGCTTTCTCCTTAAGCTAAAAGTCTCTTCTCCTTTTCTAGCCTCAATCAGTTCACCCTCTGATGCGACTCATACCCAAACTGTCCCAGAGGAAAAAGAAGAAGGTGGTACTTCTGGTGAGAGCGCTGACACACAGTCTGCATGTTTTAACAGTACAGTGCAGAGCAGTGTGGTAGTTTTAATCGAAGATAAATCATTTGGGGGCTGCTGAGCTCCTAAAATGGAGAAGTGTCTGGGTGTAATAAAAACAGATGTTTAAAAAAAAAAAAAACATTCAGAAAAACTGGATTTCTCCTTTTCCAGCTCTGAGTTATGTAGATGAGCTCTTCAACTTTGAGGCTCTATGGCTTCATCCATCCATCTTCTTCTGCTTAATCCTTTTCAGGCCGTGGGGGGGCTGGAGCCTATCCCAGCATCTTTGGGCGAGAGGCAGGGTCCACCCTGGACAGAGCGCCAGTCCATCGCAGGGCCAACACAGAGAGACAGACAACCATTCACTCTTACAGTCATACCTAAGGACAATTTAGAATCCCCAGTTTGATGCCAATTAACCTAACTTGCATGTTTTTGGCATGTGGGAGGAAACTGGAGAAATCCCGGAGTAAACCCACGCAGACACGGGGAGAACATGCAAACTCCACACAGATCACTGTTGGTCAGGGGCTGGGATCGAACCCAGGATCCCCCGGCCAAGGGTGAGTTGCTGTGCGCCGCCCTCTATGGCTTCATTGCTAATTTAATTGATAAGACTCCAGAGGTGCGCAGAGCAGGCAGAAACTGTGCTCATGTAAATGTATCAGTGCCTTACAATAATATTTACTTAAAAGTCTTCATCCCAAAAAATATTTGAGAAGTAACACTTTTTCCCCAATTTGAGAGGCTTTCCTTTTAAAATTATGTCCGTTTTATTGCAAATGTACGATTTTTCCTTAAAAAACAAAACACAACTTTATAACATTTTTTTCATAGGTTTGTGGATTTTTTTCCCTTGGAGGTTTATATTACACAATTTGGACTTTATTCTCCTAAATTTGCTTCTCATAAATTTCAGACATTTTTCTTCTCAAATTATTACTTTTTTCCTCATAAATTTGTTTTCTGCCAACATTTGTCTATTTTGCAGTAAATTTGTTCTTTTTCTAATTCACCTGGAAACAGTCTGTGGTAAAACTTTTTTCACATTTTCACAATTTTTACTTATAAACTTGCCAAATAGTCCAATGATGTCAAAGAAATAAATTTACCAATAAAATCTATTTAATGAAGTATTCTAAATTGTCCTTAGGTATGACTGTGAGAGTGAATGGTTGTCTGTCTCTCTGTGTTGGTCCTGCGATGGACTGGCGATCTGTCCAGGGTGTACCCTGCCTCTCACCCAAAGATGCTGGGATAGGCTCCAGCCCCCCCACGACCCGAAAAGGATTAAGCGGAAGAAGGTGAATGAATGAATGAATTTACTAAAATGACCAAGAAGCAGTAATTTCTGTCTATTATAAATGGTGACATTACCAACCAGTCCTCTCCATTTATTGGTCAGGTGTATCTGCTGTTAGATAAAAAAGTAAATATAGGAAGTGTTGTGTTAAACCAAAATGGGTTAATGCTGCACATTTCCTGCATGCACATTGGTGACAAATACATGTGTCTAAATTAATGTGATGGAGGGTGGAGCTCCTGAAACCAGTTATTTTGCTGTTTTAATCTACTATACAGGTATGGTGCTAAAGTGACAGATTCTGATGGGTCACAGATTTTGGTGTAACACTAGTAGTCCCCATTTTATTCAGTCCATATCACTTTACTTCATTCCGGCAAAGCCAAAAGGAGCTAATAAAATCCTGCTGCGTCTGATCAGCACACTTATGTGACTTCAGAAAAATCGCTACTCCTCCTAGGCAATTCCCTGTGCTCAACTCATTCACATTAGCCGTTTCCACTACCAGGAACCAGGAGCCAATTTTGCAGGAACCTCTCTGTAAGGAGGAGTTTTCAAGAACCCTTAGTGGCCGAAATCAGGCAAAAAAGATGATAGTGAAGCATTAATGCTTAAAAAAATGATAATATAATGCTGCTGATTGTGGAGGGTCTAAACGACTATCTGGCATATATGGAGGACACGAGCATTACAGTGGAGTGGTACGGCGCATACACAGGCTGCTACCACTGTTCTTTCCCGGAATGTGAGCCCATAGAGCTAGTCATCCGCAAACCACCAGTCTCCGCTGGTGCTCCTCTGGTGTGCTCGCCCCTGTAATATCTAAAAATTAAAAGTTAACACTTTCATGATTGTGGAGTGGAACGGCCAGATCAATTTGTAGGCTATATAATATGCAACCACATACACACTGGGGTAGCTGTTTGTAGTTGGAGAGTGGATGCTTGCGGTCGGCCAGCTGGGGAAAGGGTGCCCCGCTGATGCTGCTCACACAGCTCCAGTCCTCTCCACAGTTACTAACAAATAGTAAGCTGGTCCCATACATTCTGCACATAATTTCTGTACGATTTCACTGTATTTCAAATGGTGTTCACTTATGCAGCGCTTTTTTCTCATCTCTGGATGACCAAAGCGCTCTATAGATCCTGCTAACCACCCCAGAGCTACCATGCAAGGTGCTGGCCTGACCCACCAGGAGCAACTGGGGGCTCAGTGTCTTGCTCAAGGACACTTTGACATTCGGACTACAGACAGAGTGGGAATCGAACCACTGATCCTCCCATTAGTAGTCGGCCACATTACACTTGCATTTAAACATATTTTACTTTGCCACACTGCGCTGAAATTATCGGATTATTACGTCACCAAGAAAATCCTCCGGAGATTGATGGTTCCAACCCTCTAATGGAGACACAACAAGTGAGAGGGCCAAATACGGGAACGGCCCTTAAGACGTTCCGGTCCCCCTTAATTGGTTCCTGGTAGTGGAAACGGGCCTTCAGGTGGGTCTGCATCCAGGTTATGCTCAAAGTCAAAGGTCAGGAAATCTGGGCACTTAATTTCACAAAAATTGCTACCCCTAAGTAATTGCCCAGTGGTCACCAAACTCACAATGATCCTCAGGTGGTTCTGCATACAAGATGTGCTCAAGGTCAAGGTCAGTGCCAAAGGTCAGGAGATCTGGACATTTATAATTTCACAAAAACTGTTACTCCTCCCAGGCAACTGCCCCAGTGTTCGACAAACTTATGCACAATGATCCTCAAGTAGGTCTAGATCTTGGCTTTTCTCAAGCTCAATGGTCAGGAGACTGGAGCACTCTTGGGGTCTTTCTTCTTTTTTTGAATCTTCTGACGCCCCCTTTCACCTCAGCCATTTACCACATATAGCATTTTGGCATTTTTGTGTGTTGCTACCTGTGTAGATGTATACTGTATGTAATCACCTTCCTAGTCCACACCTCTGCACAACTCCACATTTGTCCGTGATTCATTCTGCTCATGTTTAGGGTGCACAAACAAAAGAAATTATAAAAAATTATATAGAAATTATATCTACACATAATCCAGTGTCCCCAAATCATGCAATCCATAGCTTTTGGACTCATTTTGGTTCAGTGTGCTTTTTCACCAGGACTGCACCCAAATTTGCCAGATGAGTCAGACCATGGTCATCACATTTTGGAGTTCTCGGTCAGGCAGTTTTTGGTGTGCATTCAAGTGTGATTACTATGTTCACACCAGACAAAATGAACCACACAGAGGCAGCAAAACAAAACACATAGGAGTGAAATCATTCTTAGAGCCAAAGGTTGAAAAGGAGACGCCTAATAAAAATGAGCAACTCTTTACCATCTCTCTTCTGCATACAAACACTTAACCTTTTCAATTACTGAAGGACTGGTCAATCAGTGTTTAAGACAGTTCACTTTTAATTGCATTACTATTTGGGTGCCATTCAGTGCCGAGACTGACTTTACTTTCTCCCTCTCTTTCTCATAATTAACAGAAGATTCGAGGTTTGCCTGAGGGGATGTTGTAAAAAAGCAGAAAAACCAACGCCTAGACAAGCAGCTGGCAGCTCTACCTGCAGACATCACTCGATCAAAAAAAGAGAAATCAACTGACAGTGACTCACAGCTTCACTGCGATGACGTCTTGGATAGAAACATGACTTTTTTATTAATAGTGAAGATAATAATTGTATAAATAGATAGAAAAAAACACAGCTGTGCCGCTGTGCGTCTCTTGCTTCCAAATGTCAATCTATGGAAGTGGACGGGAACTGTTACCAAACACAAATTTGACACTGCACTTCTGCACAAGACATGGGTGTCACCTGTAGATTTCCACTGAAAAAGGCACTTCATGAAAAAAGAAACTGGCATTAATTACTGTGGCGCAGAGGTGAATTCAGATTTAATTGAACAGAGTTAAGAGTACATGTACATTTTGTGACATACTTATCTGAAAACAACTAAAAAAAAAAAATAAAACTTGTCTGATGTCTTTGCTTAAAACAATTCAAGAGTGTCTTGCATTTCTCATTGAGATATAGGGAAGGCTGCCGGCTCAGTGAGGTCATAAAGTAGATCTGATTATCTCCAGCAACCATGTGGCCTGTCCAAAATCCACTGAGTTTGACATGAGTGTCACCCACATGTTGAAAAAATATGACACGTGCATGTTTCCAACAGCAGAGCCACATGGTCTTTCCATTATGGGCTGATGGGTAATATTTATTAATTTTTTTAATAGTCCTCATCTTCTGAATCCCTGTCTTTTCGTGGGGGAAGCGAACTTCTGATCGAGGACATTAGCTTGTCTTCGATTTGTTTCCTGGGGTTTTCCTCCAGGTCCGTCTTCACCGCTCCAGTTTCCGATAACCTCCACTCCAGCTCTGGGTGGGACATGCAGATCGCAAAAATGTTAATAACAGACACCAAAGATAAACATCATCATAAAAAGCAGTTGTCTGATCATTTTGCAGCCTCCTAAAGCAGTCCCCCCCCCCCAACCTTTATTGAGCCAAGGAATCCTTTTTACATTGATAAAAATCTCATGGCACCCCACTAACCAAAACTATTAAAAAACATCACAATGTAGCTTACTACAGCATATGTAACGTCTTGCTCGCTCTTGTTTTAGTTTCTATAGAAGTCAGGCTTGGAAAGCCCAGGTTTTTCTCATTAAAGTTACCCGTTTCTCTGTGTGCTCATGGAGATGAACAAAACAGTCCATGTTCTTATCTTGAAGTGATTGGTTTTGTTTGGAGATGACACTAAACTTGCCTGGGGCCATGGCACTGTTGGATAGCTTTTCCCTGCACAGCAAGCATAACTACTTGGTGCAGTGGGATCCCCAGTGGAAGTAAATCCAAAGGAAAGTTAACTTTTGCTGTACTTCCTTGTCTTCACTGTCTTAGCTTTTGACAACCACTCAGCCCTTCGCCTGCTTCAGAATTTTGTCCAGGGCTCAGTTCAGAGTCTGAATCTTTCTTCTTTTTATCTAGTCACCACGACCCAGCATGTCTTAAGGACTTCATTATTCTCCATAAAACTGATGAAGAAGAAGAGGAACCCGCTGAATTTCTGCTGCTCTTTTGCTGGCTTCACAGCCTCGATATGCAGAGCTATGTTCACCACCGCAGTCACAGCACTTTAATTTGGCTCGTCTTTCACACTCGCCATATTCATGTTCACCGCAGCATCTGGCACATCGTTGTCTACCTTTGCATATCACTGCTACACGACCAAACTCTTGACACTTGAAACACTTGAGCAGAGGAGGAACGTAAAGTCTGACTTCATAGCTTATGTAGCTAATATACAACTTACTTGGCAGTCTTGTTTCATCAAATTTTAACATTACCGACAGACTATCACATTTTTCACCATTTCTATTAGTCTTCAGTCATTGTACCTCTGTCACTTTTGCTCCAGTCAAGTTTTCCATTATTTCATCAGTTGAGACAGCTATTGAAATTCCCGATATCACTCCTCTCATTGCCTTATTTCCTTCCAATATTGAACACTGCACATTTTTCCCCTCCATCTTATTTACTCTGATTGCTTTTCCCTGTTGCACACGATCTTTACATGTAACTAGTAACAAACCACTATGATGAATTCTTGCATTTAAAACTTCTCCAAGTAACTTGTTAATTGCTTTTGTGAGCTTAATTGGGTTCCACTCACGAAATGATGCCCCTTCCTGAGTAAGTTTAATGATTACTTTACACTCCTGTTTATTCCAGGAGCATTACTTCTGATTCATCAGCACTTGATAACGCTTTTGTTTTTCTTTACGTTTACATTTGCTTCTTTTAGACCCCACTGAACTCCAAACTTCTTCTTTCCCGCTTCCTACCTCCATTCCTCCTAGTTCACTCCCTGTTTCATCACCTTCCGCTGCCTGCTCTGCCATCTCCTGTCCATTCACAACTCGGCTGTGCCACACCGGTTCAAAGTTCCAGCCTCTTGCCGACATCTGTTTCTAAAATAGTGTTTAAAAATAATATCCACATCTTACATTTGCTTCAGGGATTAACATAGGCAAAAGCTGTGAAAAAGGTGCCAGCTAAAAAAGTGGGAGTGGACTCTAACAGGGAAAGTGAGCAGACTTGCAGGGCATGCAGTAGAATTAAGAAAGATACTCTGGTTTTGAAGGAAAATAATTTTGTCTTATTTGTGGCAGATGTGATAAACTGCACTGCGCAGACTTCCAAGAAAACAGAAAGAAATATACAGTATGTAGGTCTATTTAGATATTTAAGTGCAACTGGATTAATTAAAAGAATTTAGTTGTTTTTGTCCCCTGCCATTCTCTTGTCCACACTCCAACCCGGTAGGTGGCGGTAATGCACCTGTAAGCTAGTTGCCAACCGCCAATCAAATCTAAAGGAAGAAGAAGGAAGAAGCAGAAGACAGAAACCATACTATGTACATACTGCCACCTACTGACATGGAAGAGCCGCTACAGAATCCATGCACAACAATGGCAAATGATTTGTAATTTTTTGGGACAAATTAAGAAGTGAAACTACACAATTTCCCACAAAACCCACAACGTTCTCTTACTGAACCCTGGTTGAAAAGCACTGTCCTACATAGTCCCTGCTGGGATTGAACTTGAGGTCCTCAAGCAAACTTTTGGAGGTCAAAAGTCTGGGTCTTTTAGTGCATTTTAGCACATTTGCAGTATACCTGACTGATTAGATGCAACCAGCTAGAGTGATGATATAGAGTAAAGTACGTGACGGTAATGCACCTGTAAGCTGGTTGCCAACTGCCAGTCAAATCTAAAAGAAGAAGAAGTAAAATTATGTCTTTGGCATTGAGGCTTAAATGACCAAACTTGCAGCAGTGGCTGATCTGGAAGGGCTCTGGACCAGACCAAGACCTGGGGTCAAAAAGTAGGGGACTACTAAAGGATGGAGGGTGTGTGGCCTCTTTTTATACTTTGTTTAAAATGTCCACTCAGTCCCTACCCTCTACTCTATAGTAAATTCAAACGTAGGGGATTATATAATGAACTTAACAGAACAATTATTTGAGCTTTCAAACACCATTCATCTCATTTTCTCAATACCAAATAAAACTTATTCAGTTATTAGTTACAGTTACTAGTAGTAATGATATAGTTCAACAGTAAGATACAAGGCGGTTTTGCACATTTCTCTAGACTGACATAAAAAAGAAGAAAAACAACCCCACAGAAACCAGATGATTTAAGGTCACTGTAAAACTGCACATTCTATTCCAAAACTATCCAAGCTATTGAACTAACAGTGCAACAATTTAAAGACTACACTTAAGGCCCTTTTCCACTAGCCTCACTTAGCCCTACACCGCACCACTCAGCCCGCTTTAGGCGCTTTTCCATCAGCCCCAGCACCGGTTAGCAGGTACTTTTTTCGTACCTGATCCAGGGCAGGGTCTAACCGGGCTGAGTAGGGCTGAGTAGGGCTGTGATATGACTTTAAGAGACTGGTCGCCGCTGATTGGTCAGGTTGTAACGTCATGAAAGCGACTTTTTCTGCTGAATTTACTCCACGACCGCCATTTGTAATTGTTCAGCAGTGAACACAGTGCGCCCCTTTAATACAGTATATTATATTAATATACTGTATAATATACTTATATAATAATATACTCCTAATATTATATATTAGGAGGTGCGCAATTTTCTTTCTATATTAGGCGACGATCGCATCCAGCGCGAGTTGGACGGATCTACTTGAAAAGCAGGTGTCCAAGCAGATGGCTTCCCAAGGGCACATCCATACTGCCAAACAGTGTCGGGAGAAGCTGAAAAAGCTGAAAAGCGATTACCGAGCAGTGAAGGACCACAATGGTCGAAGTTCAGCGGATCGGAAAGAGTGGAAGTGGTTCGCTGAGAGACATTGGGCTCAACACGGCCACTGTCACGGTCACGGCCTTGGAAACCGTGGATGGTGAGTGTTTTTTTGACATTGCGCATCTTTTCGCCACTTGATCCTTTCTGTGCCAAGCTCACTGTTTTTAAGAAATAGGAAGGTTGTTAGATTGTGGGTAATGGTTGTTACTGAGGCTTGCGTATTGTTTTGCAGCCAACTGCAGATTCACGCTTGCTTTGTGTTAAGTATTAGCGGGAACAAAACGCTGAATTACGCTTATTGTATTCCGGTTAAAAACTTGAGAGTGTTGTGTACATGTTGCACTTTGGTGTTAAGTTTTAAATTGCGTGCATTTTCTTTCTAGAATCGCATTTCATATCACAGGGGTCCACCTCAGCGGACAGACACAGCAGACTCTCCTGGCGCTGCGTCTGCGTGTGCGTCTGCCGGAGCGCCAGCTGAATCGACTCCACATCACCAGCTCCATCTGGATCACGTTCAAGTGCCGGTAAGGCACAATAACCACGATTTTTTTTTTTTGGTTGAAACAGGTCCAGCAGCGGAAACCAGGGTCGAAAATCCATCCATCCATCCATCTTCTACCGCTTAATCCTTTACAGGTCGCGGGGGGGCTGGAGCCTAACAAGTTATGTCCCAAATTGATTAATGCAATTTCCTGTAGCTGCATATTAATTAATTGAAAATGTCTTTTTAAATGTACAAAAAGGTTATTCTTTGGTCTTCACTTATCGGTGTTCCACAACCATTTTTAGGTGTGGTGATTGGTGCTGTTGGAACTCCTCTTTTAGACAAACAAAGCTCATGAACTGCCGTTGAAATCAACATGCTTCATTGAAATGCTTCGCGTCAGCTGACTGTATTAACCCATTCAGATTTCTGCGGCCACACTACAAGCAACTAGTTTAAACATTACCCATCCATCCATCCATATTCTTAATCCTTTTTAGTTTTGCAGGGGGGCTGCAGCCGAAGACAGCACCCTGCGTGTTGCAAAATCTGCTCTACTGAGGGGCAGCAACATGACAGTTCAGCTTATATACAGCAATGAAGCATAATATAATAGTGACATTCCACCACAGACTTTCACCTGTGTAATTCCATAATATATGTAGTGATCCAGCTTTAATGACCATGCCTTTCTGTCTTTCCATCTAGGCAAGACGAAAACAGACAACTCCCATCGCTGACCTTACATTAGCGATGGTCAACATGCATGACGAAGAGATGCGGCTCTTGGAACGGCAACATGACCAGCGGCAAGAATCAGGAGTACATGCAGCATTTGCGACAGGTGGCCGCAGATGTGCAGGCAGATGCGCGTGAAGCCCTGGAGCAGGACGCTGCGTTACGAAGGGAAGAGCTCGCAGAGATGTCATCACCCAGTCTGTTTTTTTTGTTTGTAAATTTTGCTTCTGGAATAAAATTGTATTGTTTGCATCAAAAGTCTGGTTTATCTGTTATGACACCGTATGAGAAAAGCCAATAATTACATACACATTCCATTCTCTGTTCACTCCACATGCTGCTGTTCATCAGGTCAGGTGTATAGCCTTCTAATGGTAATTTAATTTTTAACAACACAACGAAACGTAATGTCTTGGTAGGTTTTTTTTTTTTATTTTAAACAAATTTGCAATGCGGAATCCATTTCTCTTGAACGGGTACATTTTTTAGGTTATAAGCAGTTGTACAGGTGTGCTTGAACTTGTAGACACTGATAAAGGTAAGTACGTGTAAGGTGAATGTTGCATCACCAGTCAAAATTTAATAAATTAAGGAATCTAGCAAAAATTTGGCACTAATAACAGTAGACAAATCGGACAAGGATACACAACTGTGTTTTTGTTGCACACAACTGTTGTTACCAACAAGTGCAAAATTTATATTCCCTTTTCCCAAAAATTAAAAATCAATTTGTAAGTAAAAGTGGGAGACCTTTACATGGGAAAATATGACATGTATCAGCACATGATTTATAGTTCAATTTGCATTTCCACCTAAGCAAAAGTGGCTTGTCGAGCTGGATTTTTGTGAAGATGGCCTGTGCGGTGTTTCTGCATGTAATTACATACCTGTCAAGTGATACGGTTTCGCCGTATTTTAATACGGGGAAAATGCAATTTTAGCAAATACGGGCGTCTTGCCATTTCTGTACGCCAAAGAGAAAAATATACGGGAAAAAAAATTGAGAGTGTGGGGAGGAACACGTGGTGTGTGACCCCCACAGCGTACGGGGCTGTCAGAGCGCTCAGCGTGAGCAATTATCACAACAGAAGTGTGGACTCATCATTAGGCTGATGGCTTCGCACCTTCTTAACAGATAAGCGTTATGAACAAGAGGACAGGTAGATGGATCATGCACAACATTTTATTTACAAAAAACATTTTTGAAATATGTATGCACATAAATGTGGACAAAATAGACAAGTATTGCATCACAGCATCTCGTATTATATTGTAACGTGCAGCTTGACATGGCGACGTCCCACCGGGAGGTTTGAACTCACGCCTCCCGCTCCGGAGTCCCGCACTCTACCTGTGTCGCCAATAGGGTCAACCCACTTGTCAAGCCAAGTAGGGTGCTTATATTGAGTTCGCTACAATATCACCACCCTGCTCCTCTGCTCTCTGTGCTGCTGCCACCACTGGTTCATCTACTGCATCATCCAATGTAGTGTCAAACGTCTTTCCATGACTCTCACACAGATTGTGCAGAGCACAACAAGTCAGCACCATAGATTTAACCAGTTTCATGTCACAGTCATTCCTCTCTCCTTCCTCCTTCCTTCTCTCCTCGTCATCAGCCATTTTGTTTGTTGTGGAGGATTGGTCGCATGTTTCACGTCACGAGGGTATGGCGCCGCCTGCTGTTCAACAAATCCCACCCACAGCAGGTGTGCCAGCAGGTGCGCCAGCAGTAGTTGAAAAGCAACTGAGGCCGAACCGAACCGAAGTGAGTAGAGCCGGGTTTTCAAACCGGGGCTGAGCGGGGCTAGTGGAAAAGTGCCTTTAGTTAAAGATAAATGGCAAAACATCCTGAAATAAAAGTGTGACATTTCCTTTTCTTTTTTTAAACCATCCACTGAAAGAATGGTAGTTTTTTCTGAGTCAGTATGGCATTTCCTACCGTCGACTTTTAGGTTCATGCCCCCGAAGACCAGTGGCCCGATGAACTGGGCCTTCATGTCTCCCTCGAAGTAGACGAAGATGGTGGGCAGGTTGTGGTCGGGGTAGTTGGGGATGCAGGTGGTGGAGATGGACTTGAGGAACTTGGTCTGCGGGAACTTCCTGGCTAGTGTTCTCAGGTGCTGGTTGATGAAGGAACACAGAGGGATGCTGGGAAGGAAGATGAGAGGAAACAGTCAAATCTGTTGACATCTGCTTAAAATAAAATGCTGCAGTGAAAAGATGCAGCTGCAACATGCACTAATTAGCATCAAACTAAATCATCACTCTATATATAATTCAAGGAATCTCTGTCTGTGTGTCTGTCACGACCATAGGACTCGCTAAAAGGTCATAGGATCACCTATGATGTGCCTCAAGGCAGGCATCACTCACGATCATATCACTCGCTATTACATCATCAAAGAGCAAAGGCAGGCATCACAGAACAAAGGCAGGCATCAATGAACGAGTGGTGACGTCAAAGATCAAAGCCAGGTTTCACCATGGTTACTGTTGCCACAGTTACAGTAACTTTCTATGGGCATGCAGAAATGCTTGCGTAAACTTGCTTTCTATGGGCATGCAAGGGTATGCACAGGCATGCACAGGTATACACTAGGATAGAGTGATATCAGACTGTGTGCACGTTTTTCTTATGTATCAGTCACCTCCGGAGGTAGTGGGGGTCGCCAGTTTCTGTCACTGTTATTTCGGGGGCCGCGGGCTGAAAAGTTTTGGAACCCCTGGTGTAACCTACAGTAGGGCCCAAGTTTGAATGATCACAACTAAAGGACTAGGTACACAAACACTGAAATGAGAAGCACCAAATGTGACTAGATAAAGAGTATAATGAAGATCTAACATTTATCACTCTATACTAGTGCATACCCGTGCATGCCCATAGAAACCCAGTATAAGCAAGTATTTCTGCATGCCCGTAGAAAACAGGTGTAAGCAAGCGCGTCACGACTCGTTCAGTGATGCCTGCCTTTCATCATCACTTCACTCTATATATAATTCAAGAAATCTCTGTGTGTCTGTCTGTGTGTCTGTCTGTGTGTCTGTCCCGACCATAAGATTCGCTAAAAGATCATAGGATCGCCTATAATGTGCCTATGATGTCATACAGACACCTCAAAGATCAAAGGCAGGCATCACTGAATGAGTGGTATGACATCAAAGATCACAGGACTTGCTAAGGCATCATCACAGATCAAAGGACTCACTATGATGGCATCAAAGATCAAAGGCAGGCATCACTGAACGAGTCGTGACACGCTTGCTTACACCTGCTTTCTACACATGCAGGTTAGGTTAATTGGCATCAATTATCCTCTGATGAACTCCTAACATTCACCTAGTCCTACCTGTTGCTGTACTCATGAATTTTCATCCATTATTACATTGCACATAACTCTCACACTGCTTTTTACTTCATTCACATTATATCACTGAATCTGAGTTCACATTGAAATACTGTGTGACTGTATATTTTTTCATATATTTCTGCAAAGTGTGGTTAATCTGAGTAAATAACTGCATATATTCCTGTATATATTTGCATCCTTTTATAGAAACGTGGACAGACTGTAATTTACTGTACATACTCTGTTGTCATTGAATCCTTATTTAAATCCTCCACCTGAACAATGAGAGCAAGTTTTTAGCCAAAGTCAAATTCTTTGTATGTGTTGTGGATACTTGGCCAATAAAGCTGATTCTGATTCTGATTCTGATCAAACTGGGGATTCTGAATGTGAGAGTGAATGGTTGTCTGTCTCTCTGTGTTGGCCCTGCGATGGACTGGCGATCTGTCCAGGGTGTACCCTGCTTCTTGCCCAAAGATGCAGGGAGAGATTCCAGCCCCCCTGAGACCTGAAAAGGATTAAGTGGTAGAAGATGGATGGACTTCTTAATTGGTCAAAAAAAACCAACCTGCAAATAATTTGTCATTGTTCTGCAGGCACCCATGCACAACAACTAAATTATTTGCAGTTTTTTGGACCAATTAAGAAGTGAAATTACAAAATTTCCCACAGAAACCTGAATGTTTCAGGCACCGCAACGTTGAAAACCACAGGTTTAGAACATAACTGTTTTTTTCTACTTTTCGACTGTTTTTCATGCATTATTGCAAATTTTGTGTTGTTCATTTTATTTTCAAGCTCACCATGTTAACTCTTATTATGCATCAAAACCACCCAAGTAAATTCTTAGTGGGTAAAAACCCTTCTTGCCAGTAAAGTTGATTCTGTTTGAGCCATAGAACCAGCATTTATTTGCTAACACAACAGCTATTAAAAATTGTAAATAACATTAAACATGGATTGGTCAAATCTATCTATTAATTCAAGAAATCTGTGTGTTTGTGTGTGTGTCTGTTCCGCGCATATCTCCTGAACTGTTTGTCGCACCAGCCTCAGATTACACACATGATGTGCTGAGGTCACGAGGGTGGGCATGCCCAAATTTCGGCCTCCCCGGATACGCGGAAGTTTAGCAGGGGAAATCTTTAATGAACGTCCATAGGGGATCCATAGGGAAGCTGTGGGCGTTCATAGCTATGACATCACAGGCACACACCGTGTTCCTTCTTCTCTCGGTTACTGGCGAATAAACACTGTGTTCCTATGATGTCACATGACCATATAAGGAGTTCTGAACAACTCCTACGATGTCATACAGAAGTGAGGCACATTCATAGGCACACTGTGAGGTCAGAACACTCTTTCTACAGGCATGCAGAAATACTTGCTTACACTTGGTTTCTACGGGCAGGCACGGGTATGCACTAGTTTAAATAAAAGTGACAAAGTTCTTCTTTTAGATTTGATTGGCGGTTGGCAACTGGCTTACAGGTGCATTACTGCCACGTACTTCACTTTATATCACTCTTCTTCTTCTTCTAGATCCGATTTGATTACCGCCACGTGGTTTTTATCACTTCATCACTCTATATATAATTCAAGAAATCTCTGTGTGTCTGTCTGTCACGACCATAGGACTTGCTAAAAGATCATAGGGTCGCCTATGATGTGCCTATGATGTCTACATGATGTCTATATGTCATATAGACACCATAGAATACAGTGATTCAAGAAAATCTGCGTGTGTCTGTGTGTGATCAAAGGCAGGCATCACTCACAATCATAGGACTCGCTATGATACCATCAAAGATCAAAGGCAGCCATCACTGAATGAGTGCTGACATGCTTGCTTACACCTGCTTTCTATGGGCATGCAGAAATACTTGCTTATACTTGGTTTCTACGGGCATGCACAGGTATGCATTAGTTACTAGTGACTAGTAGGGTACTAGTAGTTACTAGTGACTCCATGTTTAATGTTGCAGCATTGCACTGAGACAAATTCCTAGTTTGTGTACTACATGAACAATGGCAATAAATCTCATTCTGATTCTGATTCTAGTACTAAATAATTACAGGATGGTTTGATTAGGTAACAAAAATATAAACTCACAACAAAACTACTTCAAATAGGCAGAATCCATTATAGCTGGTTGCTTTAATTAAAACAACATTAGCAAAGATTCCTCCTATTATTTAACTTATCTACAAACTATTAAAAGGAAAATCAAGGACTTGCCTTTCACCTGCTCAACATATAGAGACTGAAATATTCCCAAAATGCATCTTGGCTCTATAAGAAGCTCTAGCAAAGACGATAATTCATAGTGAAATTCATACAATGATTCAATCAACACCAATTTGATGGAAGTGATTGTAGAATGCCTTCTCTTACTGTAGGAGTCAGCAACATTTACACGGAGCCATTCTGCCCCCCCCCCAACCACCACCACCACCACCACCCAAAAAAAAAAAAAAAAAAGGCATGGAGTTGCAAAACATTTGAGCCTTGAATTGAAGCTTTTTTCATTTTTTCCTCTTGTATTATTCATGAGACTTGACATAAATTTACAACTTTTTCCCCACACAAATATGCTGTTTTCTTGTAAAATTGCAACTTTCTTGTAAATTTCTGACTTGGTTCTCATATATTTTTTTGTCTTTCATCAAAGCCACATGGAGCCACAGCTGCATGGAGCTTGAGAGCCACATGTTGCACACCCCTGCTTTGAAGGAACTAGGGCAAAACTTGTGGTGGCTTAATAACATAAGTAGCATTAAAGAACAATCTGGATTTAGGGGTAAACGGTCCCTTTTAGACTGAGAATAGACTAGCCCAGAAGCAGGTTTATCTGACATTTTAATCTAGTTTATTAGCAGCTCAAATCCACTGAAATACTAAACATCCAAAATCATACGGCAGTTTTGGCCCAGAATATCTTGATGTGACGTACTGTAAGACATCAAAACACATCTGTCTAGTAAAACGCTCAAAAATCAAAGAGACAAATATTCTCCATCTTTTGCAGAAAAACATTGCTGCAGCAGTTGGTTTTTCCCCTCTATTCTTGCTACCTGATGTTTCTCTGTGACCTACCCCTGTTTGTAGAGGTGCAGCACCACCCAGATTCCATCTCCGGCCTTGTTGACCTCCTTGATGTAATCCTGCCCAGAGATTTCTACCACCTCTCCAAACACATTCTTCATCTGAGATGCCTTCCACTCTGCAAGGCGCTTCTGTCTGGAAGGATGAAAAAAAGGTGATTGACAAACAGTTTCACGCAGAGTTTCAGAGTACAAAAGATTCAGGTGCAGCCGCTTTCCTTTTCATGAGCTTCAGAATCAGCTAATATTTTATGAATTATAAATCCAGCCAGAAGAAAATACCAAGTACACTATTAACCGATTTTATAATGCTTAATAAAAAGGGTAATAATAAACTGACAGATATTAACCCTTTAACTGCCCTAGGCACCATATGGCGCCTGTCAGGTCATAAATCAAATCAAAGGCAGTATTGCTTAATAGAGTCAGAGAGGTAATAACCTTTTAACACTATAAGACATTATACAAGAAGAGCTTTTTGCTTCCCACGAAAACCGGATATGATGCAATGCAACTTCTTGTTCAAATCTCGCGTTGAAGATGGACCGAGTTCATTCTGCGGTTTGACACGGATGAGACAGGATGGCGAGAAGAATGCTCGGTCTTGAAGATGCTTTAGCACTGCTGTGGGCTGCTCCCAGGTCGGAGGAAGAGACAAGCCATAGTTCTTCGTCTGATGAAGACTGCAGCTCGGATTATTTGCCAAGTGAGTCCGGTGAAAGTGAGGAAAACAGCAGACCTGCGCGCGAAACCGGAGGTTTTTTCCTGCCGAGTCGTGCCGAAAATGGCACAGGGGCTTCTTCTAAAGATTGTTCTGCTTTGCCGAACCGTGGCCCTGGGGCGAAAAGGCCCAGAACAGTTCGTGGACAAAGTTTGGGTGGACCGGGCCACTCAGAACCCGGTGTGTGCCGTCGTGCGCCACGGGGACAAAAAGCAACAACCAGCAGTAGAAATCCTACTGGGGGTTTGGACAATGATGCCTGGGAGCTCCTTACGGATGAAGAAACATATCAGCCATGGCTCAAACCATTTCAAGAGCCATGTGGATATCGTGGGGACGGAGATATCTCTTCGGCGTGCCCCACTGATTTTCTGAATTTGTTTGTGTGTTATTCATGTTATTTTTCTATTTCTCACAATGAATGCAGTTGTAGCATGTAGGTGCATATTGTGTGGGAAAAAAACTGCGGATTTCTACTGGGTTTTTTTCATGTCTTTCCCTCAGTTCTGTGTTGTGTGTGCACCACAGCCGCCTCCTTACTTTGTGAACCTTACAATGTCACAATATGGAAAATACAGTGAATAATCCACATTATCCATATGTTGTTAGTGTTATTGCTGTGTGTGCCTCACTGTAACTGTTATATTACAGCGCTGGTTCCATATACAGGTGCATCTCAAAAAATTAGAATATCATGAAAAAGTTCAATTTTTTTGTCATTCATTTCAAAAAGTGAAACTCATATATTATATAGATTCATTACACACAGAGTGATATATTTCAAGTGTTTATTTATTTTAATTTTGATGATTATGGCTTACAGCCCATGAAAACCCCAAATTCAGTTTCTCAAAAAATTAGAATATTACATAAAATTAATTAAAAAAATAAGTTTTTTAATACAAATATGGACCGACTGAAAAGTATGTCCATGTACACACTCAATACTTGATCAGGGCTCCTTTTGGATTAATTACTGTATCAGTGTGGCGTGGCATGGAGGTGATCAGCCTGTGGCACTGCTGAGGTGTTATGGAGGTCCAGGTTGCTTTGATAGTGACCTTCAGCTCGTCTGCATTGTTGGGTCTGGTGTCTCTCATCTTCCTCTTGACAATATTCCATCGATTCTCTATGGGGTTTAGGTCAGGAGAGTTTGCTGATCAATCAAACACAGTGACGCCATGGTCATTAAACCAGGTTTTGATACTTTTGGCAGTGTGGGGGCGTGTCAAGTCCTGCTGGAAAATGAAATCAGTTTCTCCATAAAGCTTGTCAGCAGAGAGAAGCATGAAGTGTTCTTAAATTTCCTGGTAGACGACTGCGCTGACTTTGGTCTTGATAAAACACAGTGGACAAACACCAGCACATGACCTCTGTTCAGATAAAAGTAAATTTTGTATTTCATTTGGAAATCAAAGTCCCAGAGTCTAGAGAAAGAGTCGAGAGGCACAGAATCTAAGTTGCTTGAGGTTTAGTGTGAAGTTTCCACAGTCAGTGATGATTTAAGGAACCATGTCATCTGCTGGTGTTGGTCCACTGTGTTTTATCAAGACCAAAGTCACCGCAGTCGTCTACCAGGAAATTTTAGAGCACTTCATGCTTCCCTCTGCTGACAAGCTTTATGGAGAAGCTGATTTCATTTCCCAGCAGGACTTGGTACGTCCCCACACTGCCAAAAGTATCAAAACCTGGTTTATAATGACCATGGCATCACTGTGTTTGATTGGCCAGCAAACTCTCCTGACCTAAACCCCATAGAGAATCGATGGAGTATTGTCAAGAGGAAGATGAGAGAGACTAGACCCAACAATGCAGATGAGCTGAAGGTCACTATCAAAGCAACCTGGACCTTCATAACAACTCAGCAGTGCCACAGGCTGATCACCTCCATGCCACGCCACACTGATACTGTAATTAATCTAAAAGGAGCCCTGACCAAGTATTGAGTGTGTACATGGACATACTTTTCAGTTGGTCCACATTAAAAAAAAAACAAAAAACTATTTTTTTAAATTAATTTTATGTGATATTCTAATTTTTTGAGAAACTGAATTTGGGGTCTTCATGGGCTGTAAGCCATACTCATCAAAATTAAAATAAACACTTGAAATATATCACTCTCTGCATAATGAATCTATATAATATATGGGTTTCACTTTCTGAAATGAGTGACACAAAATATTGAGCTTTTTCATGATATTCTAATTTTTTGAGATGTATCTGTATGTGCCAAATCATGTTACTGTGACCGTAAATGACGTCCCCTCCATTCTGAGTTGGCGTAAACTGTGTGTTATTCATTTTATTTTTCTATGTCTCACAATGAATGTAGTTGTAGCATGTAGGTGTATATTCGGTGCATATTAGTGTATTCACGTCGATGTGTGTGTGTCTGTGTTTACACTGCAATGTCTGCAACAACAAAGGAGGGGGGTGTAACTCAAAGACCATTAGTATTTCAAGTCAAATTATGCAAGATGCATGGGTGCAAATTGGCCAGTCATGACCTTTGGTTCGTCTGCAACATTTTTCCAATTGACAGTTATCCTCTAACTTTCACCATTGTGAAGCTATAATCATTTGAAATTTTGAGGTCAAACTGCATTTTCCTGCCATTTTTTCCGGGCAGTTAAAGGGTTAATAACCCATTGAGTCACAGTTGCTTTTGTTGGGCAATCAGACTAATCTGACAGTCTCACTCCAAACTATGTAAACACTACTTTTGCAGTTTTACTCCACTTACCTGTACATCTCAATGGCAGCTTCATCATCCTCGCCGAACTCATCTTCATTTTCCTCTAGCTCCTCTAGTGTCATACTCTCATATGTTTTAACTGTTTGGTGAAACAACGGCAGCCGATGGCATATATCAGAAAAAAAAAGCAATAAGATAAACTGCAAATAAAGCATCTAACACTTTGTAAAGTTGGGAAGAATGTGAGATCTGCCTCTTAAACTCATTGTATGAATAAAACAGGTTCTCACCAACTGACTGTTGCTGGAGTACTTGTTCCTCCTCGTCATCATCTTTAGGTATCTCTTTAGGAGGAAGAATGCCTTTTTTCCTCAAGATATCGTTCCACTCTGTGTCTTCATTCGGGTCCTGAGGAGAAACCAAAGTATACACAGTGGTGTGAAAAAGTGTTTCCCCCTTCCTGATTACTCATTTTTTTTGTATGTTTAAAGTCATTTTATGTGTGCAATACTCTAGCAGGAGAGAAGCTGCAGTGAAAACATTATTCTACTGTTTGTTGTGGTTCCCAGGCATGCGTAGCTGTATTGTATATATACGAGTTTGATATCAGAAGATAAAATTGCATAATTGGCATGGACACCTGTCGTGTGAGTGTTGGGTAGCCACTGCAGGACTGTCGTGCAAAAAAAACTCAATATCATCTTGTGCATGTTGCGAGAATGTCCTGCAACACTTGTATGACATGTATGCAAACACCCGAAGAACTTTGGCCAAAAGAATCGCTGGGAGTTTGTGTAACATTAATGCAACATTCATGAGACAGTGTGATTCCAAATGAAAATTGTCACAAATTCTCTGATTTGTCTCACATTTTTTTTAAAATCTCCAATTAGTTGTGAGCCATCTCAGCCCAGTGAAATACTACCTTCAGAATAATAGTGACCTAAAACTGAACTGATTCATCTGATTTTTAAAATCTTAACTATATAGCAGAATGCAGAACCATTATGATTGTGGTCATGTGTTTATTTTGACATTAATCTCACCAGGATGTAGTCCTAAAGTAAAAGGATCAGAGGCATCTAATACACATGGATTGTGAGGAATAATAGGCATTAATGTGACCCGTGCTGGCAAAATGAGTCACTTTGAGGAAATTATCAAGACTGAGGTAACGTTTTTTCCATATTCTGTATTGAAAGACCTTCAAAATTATATTTAATTTGTAAATTTTAATTGTAAATTTTAATTTTCCTCCTGCACACTAAAACCACTGAAGTCATCTTCTTCAGTGTCGGAATTTATAATATTCAGTGTCGGAATTCATTTATAGTAAAAGCTATTGGTTGGATGGCTTATATTATGGATCAGTATTAGCCTCTCACATGGTACGGGGTGGCTGAAAAGTTCAGCCCCCTCTCATAAATGCTGACTGAGGAGAACTGAATCTTTTGGCATAAAATAGTGGGGGGAAAAAAACACAGCTGGGACAATTTAGAAGTTTTGTTGTCACAAAATTTGTTTATAAGAGCTGGAAAGTTAAGACCTAATCAGAATGGGTCAAGGGACCACAATGGAAATAAGTGTGTGTACTTTTTGTGTTATCCCATTGTTTTAATGTATGTTTGTATTTTTATACAATGTTATTTTAATGATGAATAAATAATAATAATGCACCAGATTTAAATAGCGCTTTTCATAGACACTCAAAGACACTTTACAATGGATACATGATTCATTCACTCCAGACGGGCAATGATAGTAGTAAGCTACTACTGTAGCCACATCTACCCTGGGGCAGACTGACGAAAGCGCAGCTGTCAATCCGTGCCAACGGCCTCTCCGACCACTACCGAACATTTATACACATTCATGCCCAGTGTCATGGACACTGGAGGAACGATGGGTAAAGTGTCTTGCCCAGGGACACAATGGCAGGATGGCTGGGGACAGCAGGATTTGAACCGCCAACCCTCTGGTTATTAGACGATGCTCTACCTTAAGTCACCACTCCAGTGGTGAAGATCAACAACAACAACAACAACAGAAGTAAAAAGTAGACACAAGTAAATTCATTTTTTTACATATTTCTTTAATTAAAAAAAGGAAGTGACCAAACTACACACAACAGAGAGCCTAAGTCACACCCCCTCTACTTCCGCATATGAGACCTTAGTGATAGCAAAGTCGAAACAGTGTTTTGGTACGTACCAAAACCTAGGTGGAACTTCTGATTCGAACCACTGTTCCAAGGTCTGTATCAGAAAAAGAGGATCTCACGTGACTGTTCCATGTCGCGTTCCATTACATCACCGACTGTTTTGAAACGTCACCGTTGTTTTATATCAGTGAAACACAAGTGAATATGAGGTGATTTTGTTATCCCGTTTCTAAAATGGAATAATAAATACAATACTACCATTACACAATATGAAAATGCCTATTCTATGCACAATATATGTATTATATATATACTTTATATGTAAAATAATAATTTTTCGTGTCCTTACCTGATAGGCTGCTGATTCATCAACCCACATGCCTAAAACATTTAAAAACTCCTCTAAAGTGCAGTTTGTTTGCGAAGTCTTGCCTCTCTGAGTGACTTGTACTGAGTGTGCTTTTGGATTTAGACTATTTGGAAATAGATGGGGGTAGAAAGCGTCCCAGGTCAGCTGTCTGGGATCACTTCGACCTTCTTGAGGGGAAAAAGTTAAATGTATGCATTGTATGCAACATCTTGCATTTTGTAATAATACAACAACTATGTGGAGACACCTACAGACAAAACATCCTGACGCCTGCATTCCTAGCACAACACAACCGAGTGCTGAATCAAGCCATGCCCAGCATAGTGTTTATGGTATGTATTCATGGTCTTTTAATACACATACGAGTATACATTTATTATTTATACACATTTATTATTATTTACAATAAAAATAACTATGCATTTGATCACTAGAAGAAGCCATATTGTTGTACATTTACATATAGTTACATATTTTACAAATAGTTACAATATTTACCATACATCAAGATGCATGACAGCATTCCTCCTAACCGTCTTTTTGTTGTTCCTTGACAGGAAGGCAAAAAGAATTAGACGAGGCACTAGTTGACCTTATTGTGAAGGACTCACAACCTTTTTCAACTGTGGAAGATGAGGGTTTCAGACACTTTGTCAAGAAAATTGACCCCAATTACATCCTTCCATCCAGAAACATACTGAAAACAATGATGAAGTCCAGATATACAGAGAGCAAGGACAAAGCAATAGCTGAAGTGAAAAAGGCCAGAGCTGTGAGTTTGACTTCAGATATGTGGACTTCAGTCAACATGGATGCCTACCTAGCAGTTACATGCCACTTCATTGATGAAAACAACAAGCTTTCCACCACTGTCCTTGGGGGTCACTAAATTCTCTGAGACACACACAGCTGAACACCTGAAGGAGGCCATGAGTGTTCTTTTGCATTCATGGGGAATAAAGTAGAACATCACGTTTAGTCACTGATAATGCCGCCAATATGACTGCCTGTGCACAACTTTTACAAGTACATGTGCCTTGTTTTGCTCACACCTTGAATTTGGTGGTGAAAAAGGCCACAGAGCAAATCCCTAAACTGCATGTGCTGCATCAATAATTGAGGCAGATAGTCGGCCTCTTTAGATCTAGTGCCACTGCTAAGCAGAAGCTCTCAGACATCCAGCAGCGAATGGGAAAACTGGTGATGAAACTCATACAGGAAATTAAGACAAGATGGAACAGCACATACTCAATGTTTCAGCATCTGCTGGAGCAGCGTGAAGCAGTGGCAGCAGCCTTGTCCTCTCTGAACACAACTTTGACTCCTTTCAATAGTGCTGACCCAGAAACAGTGAGTGAGTGCCTTCAGCTTCTTGCTGTCTTCAATGAAGCAACTGTGGAGCTGTCATCTGAAAAGAGAGTTTCTACCTCAAAAATAATTCCATTAGTTAGGCAAATTCATCGCAAGGTTCATGAGCAACGTGAGAGTTTAACAAGCCCAACTGCCCTTCAGTTAAGCAGCAATCTTCAGAAGAACTTGAGAGAGCGATGTGGGGTGGAGGTTGTGAGGGTCCTTGCAGGGTCAACTGTCTTAGATCCTCGATTCAAACTTCTGGCTTTTGGATGTCCAGAAAATGGAGACAAAGCTGTGAAGGTTTTGACAGCTGAGTGCTGTGCTGTCATTCAAGCAGCTTCTCAATCACAAGCAAGCTCTTGTGTGGCGTCAACGTCAGCCACAACAGGACCACAGGCCAGTGAACACAAGGAGGAGAGCCTCTGGGATGGTTCTGACAGCATGGTAGGGGAAAGCACCCAAAGACAGAGTGCCACTGCTGATGCTACTCTTGAGGTAGGCAACCCCCAGACACCCACTGTGCTCAGAATGATTGAATGAGGTGGTAATTGTGTTTGATTCTGTTTATTGTTATGTAACTTGTCTGTCTGTCAGTTTATCTATCAATCTAGGTTCAGCGCTATCGCTCAGCCCCATACCTGCCCATAGGAGATGACCCTCTAGATTACTGGAAACAACATGCCGCTACATTCCCTCATCTGTTCCAGCTGGCCAAGACATATCTCTCCATTCCAGCCACATCAGTCCCTTGCGAGAGAATATTCTCAAAAGCAGGAGAGCTTTTAAACAAGAGGAGAAACCGCCCATGTCCAAGCACTGTTGAGCAGATTGTTTTTCTGAATAAAAATACTTAAATGTACACAAGCACCCTCTACAAATACTGACTGACATCTATTGTACACAAGCACCCCCTACAAATACTAACTGAAAAAAATATATTTTCATACAAATAATACTATAAACCCAAACAAAACACGAGACGTAAAGAGATAAAAATACACACGAAAACACTCCACTGTCTGCGTGTATAATTATAGAATTTGGCCTCCAGATGTCACTGTGGGAAGATGTTTCAAATGCTCCAAAAGATGGGATTCTTTTTCTGAATCAATTGTTCCAAATGATTCGCTCTCTCAAACGTTCCATCTCTGCCATCACTATGGGACCTTAAATCAGAAAAATTCTCCATTGGAATGAATGACAAGAGTGAAATTATCTTTTGATACTGATCGAATTTTGCCACGAGTTACACATATGATGCTTGTAAATTTAAAAGAGAATTTTCTACGTAAATAACAGTGTAGATTGTTGTCTAACTGTTAAGGTATAAGTGTGGCGGCACGGGTAGGGGACTCTCCACCCACAGAAGGCAGCTGGGATAAGGGGGAACAATGGACCTGAAGAGAAAGGCCACCGGAGGGTCTCAAACGGGACAGTATGGACTATGCATCCCCCTGGGGAGAAGAGGAACCGCCGGAGCCACTGGAAGAGAGAAGGGTGTGAGCAGCAGGGCCGGTGTTATGTTACGATAATGTGCCACACAGGTCTTTGTTCCAAACAGTGTATTATGGTTGGAAGTTCCGGGTCTCAATGCATGGAATTAAAGGTATAAAAAAGGAATGCACAAAGACCCGGGAGCTCTTTTACTGTACTGTATGTTGGAGATGGAATAAAGTTCATGTGTCGTCCAGCTCGTTGCCTCGCCTGCCTCCTTCCTCCACATTGATGACCCTAAGACATGCCATGGAAAGCGAGCCGAGCACTGCCCAGAGACTACCTGGAGGGAGAGCACCAGCACCGAGTGTGCTGTCTCAGTCGAGCTCCCAGACTTCTGGCTTCACAACCCAACCGCGTGGTTCTTGCACATAGAAGCCCAGTTCACACTCCGCGGGATAACAACGGACGATACCAAGTATTACCACGTGGTCGCTGCGCTGGATGCGCGTGCCACGCAACAGGTGACAAGCCTGCTCCAGAAGCCACCAGCCCAAGGAAAATATGAAGCACTCAAGAGGATGCTTCTCCAGCGCTATACCCTTTCTGACAGTGAGAGGGCAGAGAGACTCCCAACGCATTTGGAGTTAGGTGACACATCAGCAGTGGAGCTCATGGAGGGCATGTTGGTGCTGAGGGGGAAGGACAATGAATCTTTCCTGTTCGAACACATGTTCCTCAGGAACCTACCGGCTACAGCAAGGGCGATCCTGGCCAACTTGCCGCGGCAGGTTGCTAAGGACTACCGAGCCCTGGCGCAGGAAGCGGTCTGCATCATTTTGGCAACCAGAACTCTCAGCATGCAGGCAGTGGCACCGGCATCCATGAGGGACGCCAGCAAGGTCGAGGAGTCATTGGTGGTAGCCGCGACGGACACCAGGAGATGAAGGAATTGGGCAATCTGTTTTTATCATCACCGTTTCGGCTTGAATGCCCAACGCTGCCTGTCGCCATGCCAATTCAAGAAGCCGGGAAGACGGCACATTCGGAATTCAGTTGCAGCTGCAACCAATAGCAACAGGAACAGACTGGTTTATGTCAAGGACTCACGTTTGGGGAGACGGTTTTGGGTGGACTTCGGCTCCCAGAAGAGCCTCATCCTGCCGGTCAATGCAGACAGGGTGGCAGGAGGCAGCGGTCCCGAGCTCACGGCCGCCAATGGGTCCACCATCAGGACATTTACACAAATGCAACTTTCAGTGGGACTTTGTGGTAGCTGCATGTTCCGCCCCCATTTTAGGCACAGATTTTTTAAGTGCTAAAGGGTTGTTAGTCGATGTTGCTAATAGGAGATTAGTGGACGCTGTCTCTTTTACCTTACTGCCCTGTACAGCTCGGAGAGCAGGGTCAATAACAGTAGCTAATGTTATAGCTCCAGGGGGTAAGTACCAACATTTGGTCACACAGTTCCCTGCACTCACGGTCCCGACTTTTTCGGCTACGATAACGAAACACGGGGTCGAACACTTCATAACAACAAAAGGCCCGCCAGTGTTCACGCGACCTCGGCGTTTGGACGCAGCTAAACTGGCCAGCGCGCAAGAGGAGTTTGCCAACTTAGAGCAGCTGGGCATTGTCAGGTGCTCCAACAGCCTGTGGGCATCCCCGCTACACATGGTGCCTAAAGCCAACAGGTCGTGGCGACCGTGAGGCGATTTCCGGCGCTTGAATAACATCACGGAACATGATCGTTATCCTATTCCGCACATCCAGGATCTTTCCGTGCACCTGGCCGGGACATGTGTTTTTTCAAAAGTGGATCTGGTCCGCGGATACCATCAGGTCCCGGTGCGCACGGAAGACGTTCCGAAAACAGCTGTAACAACTCCTTTGGCCTTTTCAAGTTTTTACGCATGCTGTTTGGAGTAAAAGGCATGACGCAGACTTTCCAGAGGATGATGGACGCAGTGCTTCGCAACTTGTCCTTCATTTTTGTCTACTTAAGATGACATTCTGGTAGCTAGAGTGTCCGAAGAGGAGCACATCGCCCATCTCAAGACGGTTTTCCAGAGGTTGAAAGAGCACAGGCTTATAGTGAACCCGGCGAAGTGCTAGTTCGGTGTGCCTATGATTGATTTTTTGGGCCACCGCATTTCGCTTGAGGGTGCAATTCCGCTACCGGATAAGGTGCGCGCCGTGTTGGACTTTCCGCATCCACAGACCGTGAGGGCAATGCAGGAGTTTTTGGGGATGGTCAATTTTTATAGCCGTTTCCTTCCTCAGGCAGCCCAGCTGATGCAGCTGTTGTATGCCGCGCTAAAAAAAAAGAGAAGCCTGCGGAAAACGTCGACTGGACTCCTGAGCGAGTCCAGGCTTCTACGAATGCCAAAACAGCTCTTGCGGATGCCGTGTTGCTAGCTCATCTGGATCAGTCAGCACGGCTAGCGCTCACTACGGACGCGTGTGATGTTGCCATAGGAGCAGTGGTAGAGCAGTAAGTCTCCGGTTCATGGCAGCTGCTTGCATTTTTAAGTCGGACTTTGCGCAACAGCAAACGCAAATACAGCATGTTCGACAAAGAATTGTTGTCTCTACATCTGGTGACGCACCATTTCTAGTTTTGGCTAGAAGGGCGCGAGTTCACCGCATTCATGGACCATAAGCCGCTGACGTACGCGATGTCCAAGGTCTCAGAACCATGGTTGGCCCGGCAACAATAGCATTTGGCCGCGATCTCGGAGTTTACTACCAACATTCAACACGTCGTCGGTAAGCTCAACGTTGTAGCCAATTGTCTGTCACGCGCGTTAGTCTCCCTGGTCTACATGGAAATAGATTTCCCTGCAATGGCCGCAGAGCAAGGCAGGGACGCAGACACTTGCACGCTCCAGTCTGCACCTACTGGGTTAAGGCTGGAGAGCAGGGTGGTGCAAGAAGGGTGCCCTCCCTTGCTCTGCGATGTCTCCACTGGCTGCCCACGCCCGGTGGTTCCAAGCGCTTGACACTGTCGTGTTTTTGAGTTGGTCCACTCCCTTTTGCATCCGGGAGTGCACGCTTCGGTGAAGCTAGTGGGGGCAAAATACATCTGGCCACACTTACGCAAGGACGTGAAGGAGTGGGCTGCAGCTTCCGCTGCGTGCCAGCGGGCCAAAGTGCACAAGCACACCAGAGCCTCCCTCGAGCCATTCCAAATCCCAGCCAGGATGTTCAACCACGTCCACGTGGATTTGGTGGATCCCCTCCTGCTGTTGCAAGGTTTCACGCACCTTTTAACAATCGTGGACTGCACCACGCGCTGGCCTGAAGTGGTCCCGCTGGTTTCTACCACGTCCACAGAAGTGGCTCGTGCTTTTTTTGACGGCTTGGGTTGCACGGTTCGGATCCCTGTCAGACATCACTTCCGACAGGGGTCCACAATTCGTTTCGGAACTCTGGTCCGCCATGGCCCAGAGCCTGAAGGTCAAAATTCACCGCACTACCGCATACAACCCCCAAGCTAACAGATTATGCAAGTGTTTTCATAGGTCGCTTAAAGCAGCGCTCAGAGCTTCGCTCATGGACATAAATTGGGTCGACCGCCTGCCCTGGGTTCTTTTAGGGTTGCGCTCCATACCTAAGGAGGATTTGGCAGCCTCCCCAGCAGAACTCGTTTTTTCTCAGTTGCTGCGGAGCCCCGGAGAGTTTTTACCGGAAAACTCCATGCCCGAGGCTGAGCCGCCCATGCAATTTTTGCACAGTACGGAGGCTTTTAACGTATTGGGCCCGGCCCACCATTGTTTTCCCCACACTTTCGTCCCCAAGAGTTTACAGAGTGCCAGCTTTGTTTTAGTCGGGCACAATGCGCACCGGACCCCGCAGCACCCACCGTAGGACGGACCATTCAAGGTGTCGGAACCTAGGGTGAAATATTTTGTGTTAGACTTGGGGGGACGTAGGGAGACCGTCTGCATTGACAGGCTGAAGCCCGCTTTTGTGTTGGCAGATGAGCAGGTAGTGTTGGCCCAAGCTCCCCGGCGCGGACGTCCACCGTTGGTGGCTCCACAAGTTGGTGTTCTCTCGGTAGGGACCTGAAGAAGGTCTGTGAAGCTGATGTGTCCCCCCCCTCCCTTTTTCCCTCCACAGACTGATCTGCCCTCCTGTACACCTCACCAGCAGGGTGCTCCAACTGGATCAGCGACCCCCCAGTACAGCCGCCAGCTCAAGCCCAAAGGACGGGGGGGTTAGTGGCCTTTCTGCATGTTCGTGGGGGGGGGGGGGGGCGCTGTGTGGAGGCACGGGTGGAGGATTCTCCACCCAGAGAAGGCAGCTGGGATAAGGGGGAACAATGGACCGGAGGAGAAAGGCCACCGGGGGGTCTCAAACGGGACAGTATGGGCTATGCATCCCCCGGGGAGAGGAGGAACCGCCGGAACCGCTGGAAAATCGAAGGGTGTGAGCAGCAGGGCCGGTGTTATGTTATGATAATGTGCCACACAGGTCTTTGTTCCAAACAGTGTATTATGGTCGGAAGTTCCGGGTCTCAATGCATGGAATTAAAGGCATAAAAGAGGAATGCACAGAGACCCGGGAGCTCTTTTACAGTACTGTATGCTGGAGATGGAATAATGTTCATGTGTCGTCTAGCTCATTGCCTCACCTGCTTCCTTTCTCCACATCTGGGCTCCAGAATACCTTCCCCCAGGCCATGGGGGGCAGGGAGTGGGCGAACAATCTGAATCTGTTTTTCAATAGGTTTGACCAACCGCCCTCCCCCCTGACTGCACAACAACCACCGCTGCCTCTAAAGACATCAAGTCCTGCTGCCCACTCCCCACTCTACCAACACCCCCCACTTCCAATACACAGCCCCCCATCCTGACCCTGACCAGGACCCAGGTGAGGACGGAGCTGAGGAAGATCAAGGTGAGGAAGGCGACGGGACCAGACGGCATCAGCGCAAAGCTCCTCAAGTCCTGTGCAGACCAGCTGTGTGGGATTGTGGCGTACATCTTCAACCTGAGCCTGAAGCTGGGGAGGGTACCACAGCTGTGGAAAACATATTGTGTGGTATCTGTACCAAAAACTTCCCACCCCAAAGACCTGAACAGCTACAGACCGGTGGCCTTGATGTCCCACTTGATGAAGACCCTGGAGAGACTGCTCCTTGCTCACCTCCGCCCCCTGGTGGAACCAGCGATGGATCCACTCCAGTTCGCCTACCAGCATGGCATTGGGGTGGAGGATGCGGTGATCTTCCTCCTTCACTGTTCTCTGTCCCACCTGGAGAAGCCCAGGAATGTGGTGAGGATCATGTTCTTTGACTTCTCCAGTGCTTTCAACACCATCCAACCGATGATCCTGAAGGACAAGCTGCTGCGCGCAGGGGTGGACCAGCACCTGTCATCATGGATCCTGGACTACCTCACGAACCGGCCTCAGTTTGTGAGAACCCGGGACTGTGTGTCCGACACGATCATTGGTAGCACGGGGGCCCCCCAGGGAACGGTGTTGGCTCCCTTCCTGTTCACTCTTTATACTGCAGACTTCTCACACAACACAACACACTGCCATCTACAGAAGTTCTCTGATGACTCTGCAATCGTTGGCCTCATCTCCAATGGAGATGAAGCTGAGTACAGAGGGCTTATCCAGGACTTTGTGGACCGGTGCCATCGGAACTGCCTCCAGATCAACGCGAGGAAAACTAAGGAGCTGGTGGTGGACTGCCGCAGGCATGGACAACCCCTCACAGCACCAGTAAATATACAGGGAACAGACATTGAGATGGTGACATCCTACAAGTACCTGGGTATTCATCTGAACAATAAACTAGACTGGTCACACAATACTGATGCACTCTACAAGAAGGGACAGCGCAGGCTGTTCCTACTGAGGAGACTCAGGTCTTTTGGTGTACAAGGGGCGCTGCTGAAGACATTCTATGACACGGTGGTGGCATCAGCCATCACTTTTGGAGTGGTCTGCTGGGGCAGTGGCATTACTGCAGCCGATAGGAAGACACTGAACAAACTGATCAAGAAAGCTAGCTCTGTCCTGGGGCAGTGCCTTGACCCGGTGGAGGAGATAGGAGAGAGAAGGACGGTGGCTAAACTGTCACCTCTGCTGGAGTCCGAGTTCCACCCTATGCAGAACATACTGAATGCACCGAGGAGCTCATTTAGCAGCAGACTACATCATCCCAGGTGCACAATCGAGAGGTTTCGCAGGTCCTTCCTACCAACGGCTGTCAGACTGTACAACCTAAGCAGGGCTGCTCGCAGAAACAGCAAAAAAGACGTAACAACCTAATAGTTTTTGAATGCAAAAGATGCAATAGACTTACACAATGGTCCCCTCCGGCATACAACTAGGAAAATACCAGTCGCTATGGAGGGTGAGAATATGTCCATCCATCCATCTTCTACCGCTTTTCCGGAGGTCCGGGTTGCGGAGGCAGCAGTTCAAGCAGAGAAGCCCAGACTTCCCTCTCCCCAGCCACCTGCTCCAGCTCTTCAGAGGGGATACCAAGGCGTTCCCAGACCAGCTGGGAGACATAGTCTCTCCACCGAGTCCTGGGTCTGCCCCGGGGTCTCCTCCCAGTGGGACGTGCCTGAAACACCTCAAGTGGGAGGCGTCCAGGAGGCGAGAATATGTATGGGTACATAATCATACCATGTAGGATAACTAAGTAGATGGTTGTGCCGTTTCACCCTATCTAGCAACAATGCTCTGCACTGTGTGTGTTTATATATTTACGTATTTATTCCATCTAGCTACAATGCTCCGCACTGGGTGTGTTTATATTTATATATCTATATATTTATTCCATCTAGCTACATTGCTCCGCAATGGGTGTGTTTATATATTTACATATTTATTCCACCTAGCTGCAATGCTCCGTACTGTGGGTGTTTATATATCTACATATTTATTCCATCCAGCTACAATGCTCTGCACTGTGTGTCTGTGTGTGTGTATATATATATATTTATAGTAATATGTACATATGTATATTAGCTGCTCTTGCTTTTTTTTTTTCCTTGCCTTCTGATTGTTGCTCTGAGTGTTGCTGTCCCTGTGCTGTTGCAATCCTGGAATTTCCCCGTTGTGGGACTAATAAAGGCTTATCTTATCTTATAAGGTTATTAAAATACGTAAATTAAAAATCTACAAACACATGGACAGAGCTTATGTCATGTTTTCAAAGGACACCCAGGGTGAGGTACTTAACAGTCCTCTGGATCTGGTGCAGCTCTCACAATACAAAACAATACCTTTGTGTTGTTTTTCTCCTCTTTAGATCCTTTTTTAATAAATCGACTCCGAATGTGACTATAGCTTCACCTGCAGATGAATTTAATAATTTTTTTGTTAACATTGGACCTAAACTGGCCCGAGAAATACCCACTACGGCGCCTACAGGTGATACAATATGCAATAACACTGCTGTAAAAGACACCATCTTCATAAAGAACACAGACGAAAGAGAGGTCATTGAAATTGTTAAATCGTTCAAAAGTAAAACATCTACTGACTGTGATGGTATTGACATGCTACTAGTCAAAACTGTTATCGAATGCATAGTGAAACCACTGACGTATTTCTGTAACCTGTCTCTCCAATCAGGTATATTTCCCAATGCAATGAAAATAGCTAAAGTAATTCCGATTTACAAGACAGGCGACAGAGGGGAACTCTCCAACTACAGACCAATTTCACTATTACCGCAATTTTCCAAGATACTTGAAAAAATATTCTATGAGAGAATTGACAACTTCATACTGAAGAATGATTTATTGTGTGAGCAGCAATATGGGTTCAGACACAAAAGGACAACAGCATATGCCTTA
Source organism: Pholidichthys leucotaenia (assembly GCA_020510985.1). Classification (NCBI taxonomy): domain Eukaryota; kingdom Metazoa; phylum Chordata; class Actinopteri; order Cichliformes; family Pholidichthyidae; genus Pholidichthys; species Pholidichthys leucotaenia. The sequence continues at coordinate 110,129,629 of CM035843.1, read as the reverse complement.
ATGGAATTTACAGAAAAAATATCAACAGCCATTGAAAATAAAGAGTATTCAGTTGGAGTATTCCTGGATCTTAAAAAAGCATTTGATACAGTAGATCACAATCTATTATTAAAGGAACTACAAAATTGTGGTATTAGAGGGGTAGCACTGTCCTGGTTAAGTAGTTACTTAAAGAATAGATATCAGTTTGTATGTGTTAACAGCAAAAACTCAGAGTTACTGAAGGTCACCTGCGGAGTCCCACAGGGTTCAGTTTTGGGACCATTATTATTCAATATGTATATAAATGATATATGTAAAGTTTCAGAAAAAATTGACTTAATATTGTTTGCTGATTACACTAATCTGCTATGCAGTGGAAACAATTTGGAACAACTTCTGGATACACTCGGAAAGGAATTAGGAAAGCTTAAACTGTGGTTTGATTCAAACAAATTAACGCTCAATTTAAGCAAGACAAAATTTATAGTCTTTAACAACCATCACAACTACCCAGTACCCAAACTCAGTGTAAATGGTGTAGAGATTGAAAGGGTATCCAAAACTAAATTCCTTGGAGTAATAATTGATAACAAACTGTGTTGGAAGCCACATATTAATTATATAAAAGGTAAAGTATCCAAATCAATTGCAATATTACACAGAGTGAAAAATTTGCTGAATCAACCCACACTATACACCTTGTACCATTCATTAATACTCCCATACATGACATATTGTAATGAAGTATGGGGAAATACATATAAAACAAACATATATCCACTCTTTATGCTTCAAAAGAGAGCTATTAGAATAATAAACAAAGCAGCTTACAGGGAACCAACAAACCCACTTTTTCTTAAACAAAAAACTCTCAAGTTGAAAGATCTGATTGACTTTAAAACCGCAATAATAATGTTCAAAGTGAAGAATCTATCACTGCCCGCAAATATCCAAAAGTTGTTCCAAACAAGGGAGAAACGATATCACTTCAGAGGAACATGTATATTTCAAAAGCCTACAGTGAGAACAACTACCAAGCAACACTGTATTTCAGTGCAAGGAGTCAGATTATGGAACGATTTTGGACCTGAATTAAAATCATGTACAAAGCTTGGACAATTTAAACAAAAACTAAAGGAAGAAATACTCCAAACATATTTACAAGACGACATGTAAACTCACATAAGGATTGACATTTCCAGCCTGTGTTGTGTTGTAGCTTAGTTTTTTCTTTTTTTCTCTGTGACACTATGTCTTAGATTTGTTTTTGAATAGTAACCGCTTAACTTAGACTAGCTCAGTTTTCTTTTTCTCTCAGTCATATTTTGTCTTAGCCTTGTTTTAAATTGTAATCGCTCTTGTCTTGTTTTCTCTTTTTTCTCCTTTGAATTCTTGGATGGAATATGGGTGGTCAATATAAGCTGCGGCTTCAGCCATCACCCATTTCGGATAACTCACGTGGAATTGTATAGTAGAAGGAGTCTTTGTCTAATTTGACCTTGTTGTTATATTATACAGTTTCTTTTAACCTGTAATGTACTATCCGAAATAAATAAAATTCATTCATTCATTCATTTTTTCATCGGTTAAATAGGAGGTCATGCTCGTGTTTAGTGATATGGGATGATGGGAGTTGTCCGCTAATCGTTGAAACAAAAACTAAATATTACTCTATTATACAACAGCCGACAACTTTAATTATGTGGAGAATTATCTTTTAAATTGGCAAACATCATATGTGTAACTCGTGGCAAAATTTGATCGGGATCAAAAGATAATTTCGCTCTTGCCATTCATTTCAATGGAGAATTGACACCCCCCCCCCCCCCGAATTAAACGGTCAACTCTTACATTGCTGACAACCAACTAAAAAAACAAAACCTAAAATATTAGTGGTAAATGTGTTTGTTTCTGGGCTGTAGACATTGGTCATCTCATTTAAACCGTAGCTGCTACGCCCTAAGACAACGCAAACCGCGAATTTAAAGACAACAACAGTTCACACTGACATAAAACAGACAGTAGTAATTCAGTTTCAGTTGTTAAGTAATCGCGTTTAAAAGCCAAACAAAGATGTACCAACCTGCATTCTGGCAAACTTTCTCTGAAATCACACCACAGCTCTCCTCCCTGACGCGGAAACACACGGAGCGCGTGCATAAAGATGCCGATGGGAAACACGGACCTACTGATGTTTCAAATCAGAATATTAAACGTCCAAGGTTACAGAAATAACCTGCTTGATCATATGTTATTCAACTAAAAATATAAATGCCTTAAATGTATTTTTTCCATTCGCGAAGCTGATCGTATATTAATTAAAAGGAATAGGAACTGAGTTCTTCGAGGCAGTGCAATAATAAAAGTGACACCCACTTCCTGCAGAGACTCAATATGGCCATATAAGGTGCGGGAGCGCAGCATTCTTTTTGTGGCCACAGAAACCAAACAGGTGCTGTGGGAACACGCGCGCACACACACACACACACACATAGAGGAGACATATTCACTTATATGACTATATTAATACAGTATAGAATCACCTTCCGTTTATTTTATTTATATGCCATGCCCACAGGCCCACCCAACAAGCGCTTACAGGCAGGGCCGCTTCTAGATTTTTGGGGGGGTTATATGCAATATTGTGTTTGGGGGGCTCCTATTGTTGGAATGGGGTTGAGTTCAAACCGTTTAAAACAGAAGAAAGCAAATCAGCAACTTTATAAGAAAAAAACAGCAAATTTATCTGAAAATTATTATTTTTTTTAATCAAGAGGGATGAGGTGTTCCCAAATTTAGCATAAGGTACAAATGCATAAATGTAAATTAGGTACAAATTTGCAAGAATAAAGGTGCAAAACTATGATAAAATTTGCTAAGTCAAAAACGTGAAAATTTTGCAAATTACAATTTAATTACATACAATAAAAAAAATTAACCAGAATTTAGATCAATGTTGCAAATTTACAAGAAAAAATTGAAAGTTTGCAGGGGAAAAAAGTTGCAAATTTACTGGTAAAAAAGAAAATGTATGAGAGAAAAAGTTGAAAATCTACAGGAAAAGAAGTTACAAATTTAAAAGAAAAAAAGTTGAAAATTTGCATGAAAAAAGCTGCAAATTCACATGAAAAAAATTTCCAGGAAAAAAAAAAATTGAAAATTGACAAGACAAAAAGCTGAAAATTTACTGGAAAAAGGTAGAAAATTTAAAGGAAAAAAAGTTGCAAATTTACAAGAAAAATGTTGCAGATTTATTAGAAAAAGTTGCAAATTTACAGGAAAACGGCCCAAATTTACCAAAAAAAGTTGTAAATTTATTTAATTTTTTTTTGAAAATTTACAGAAAAAGGCTGCATTTACAAGAAAACAGTCGAAAATTTACAGGAAAAAAAATGAAAATTTATGAGAAAAAAGTTGAAAAATCACCTGCTGCTTACTTTCTAGTCTTTTTAATATAATTCAGATAATATTAATGGTAAATGGCGTTCACTTATATAGCGCTTTTTCTCATCTCTAGATGACCAAAGCGCTTTACAGATCCTGCTATCCACCCATTCACGCACACATTCACACACTGGTGGCAGCAGAGCTGCCATACACATATTAGTGTGTACATGTCTATTCTTCAGATGAACTCTTTATAGAGTTTGTTCATCATTCAAAAGAATAAACGTGATCAAAGTAAATCACCACTTAAGTAACATTTTCACTAGATTATTAGGAAAAAATAACCTGATTGAAGTTACAAATGTGTGTTTTTTCCCCTCTTAAATCTACACACTTTACAACATTCCACTTGTAAATTTGGAACTTCTTAATTGTAAATATGTTATTTTTCTCTAACAAGTTTGTGAGTTTTTACCTCTTAAATTAGCAGTTTCTTGCATAAGTTTTAGATTAATTAATTATTCGGTCATCAATTAATTGTACATTTAAGTTTTCTCTTTCAAATATTCAACTGATTTTGGACAAATTTCCAGACTTTATTATTGGTGAGACATTTAACTAATAAATTTGTGAATTTTGTAAATGTGCACATTACCCTTTTTTTTCTGAGGAAATTTCAAAAATAGTTCTTCACCAGGCGGTGAATATTTTACAGCAGTGGAATATTCATAGTAAAAGAAGGACATTTATTAACAAAACTCACTGCTAAAAAGAACTTTAAAAATACTAAAACACACCTGTTCACTGTGTGAGGTTCTCCCGCAGCACAAAAGCTTTGCTTTTCAAGTTCTTTAGCAGTGAATTTTGTATATAGAGTGACACAGAATGACAGTCCAAGGACGGATAATTTTTTCACACATAAGGAGTTGTTCAGAACTCCTTATAAGAACTCCTTATACAACGATATAGAGTGATGACAATCAAGTCAGTGGCGGTAATGCACCTGTAAGCTGGTTGCCAACCACCAATCAAATCTAAAAGAAGAAGAATTTTGTTAATAAAATTTCTAGTTAGTTAGTATAGTTACTCAGTAGCAATTTTTTTAAAGTATACATACTTTCTTACTTATTCTCAAGTAAGTTTTTGGTGACTAATCACTTGAGTAATTAATACCTATTTATGATTATTGTTGTATGTCATAGAACTAAAAAAAGCAAATGTTCAGGAAATTGTATATTGTTCTCTGTTTTATTGGAAATCAGTACTTGTATTTAGAGATACTTATGTTTTTTCTATTTTTACCAGCTCCATTGTTAACAATTTGATTTATTTTCCACATGATCAATGAACTGGATTTGTGTAGGAACCATGTTGTATATAATACATAAACTAGTGCACCTGAACACTGGCTGACATGAACAACCAATCACAGCACGGTCTGAAATCTTTACCGGAACTAGCCAAGGAAACGCCAAAGATTGAAAAATGAAAAAGAGGTCTCACTCTGTTACTCTTACATTACTTTCTTTTGTCTGTCAGCTCCTCCCTTTTGAGATCGCCACAGTGTATCATCACCTTATATCATGATGATTCACATGTCCAGTTGGCAAGGATTTTTACACCAGATGCCCTTCCTGACACAACTCTGCCCATTTATTCAGGTTTGGGACTGGCAGGGGAGTTCACCCCCAGTGGATGAGTAACCAACTTTCTTTCCCACATTCCACTATGCTGAGCATCAAGCTAGAAAGTAGAAAGTATCATTTTTATATGGTGTTTGGTATAACTCAGCCAGAGCTTGGATCCATGACCTCCTGGCTGTGGAGCAGATGTTCTACCTCTAGAACACCACTCCAGTCCATTTACAGTGGCCATTATCATGAACAAAATTTTCTTTTCAGTATACAGTGATCCCTCACTTATCGCGTTTAATGGGGACCAGAACCGACCGCGAAAAGTGAAAAACCGCAAAGTAGCGTCACCCCCCCCCCCCCAAGGGCGTCACAAGCACTATTTTGCACAAAAAGGCACAAGAGAACAGCGAAAAGTGCCACTAAGCAACACGAGCGATAAAGAACAATGAATGCGGTCTTCCTTCGCTGGGTATGGGCGCTCTGCAGGGAGAGAACCTGGGTAAAACGTCTCGGCCAATCAGCTTGCGAGATTCCCGAGCGGTGAAGAGGTGGGCGGAGAGGAGTGGAGCGGTGGTCAGAGAGGTGGATTTTGAGTTGTGCGGGCTCTCCGTGTTGATACCTGATGTTCTACTGTAGTCTCCCTGCCTTCTGCTAGCACCCGGGCAACTTTCGTGCCATTTTTTCTCAATTTTGAATTTTTGATGAATATTTTTGAAAAATCCACGATGCACTGAGGGCGCGAAAGGTGAAACGCGAAGTAGCGAGGAATCACTGTATCTGTAAAAATAAATAAATAAGCAAGTAAGAATGATCTGTTTAATTTAACTGAATATTCAGATATTCTTATAAATACAACAGGTAATTCTTATATAAATTTATTCTCAAAACCGTATGTTTTCAAATTATTTTCCAATGGAAGTAAGTCAGTTTTGAGAAATAATAGTAATAAATAAGAAAAAAAATTATAATCTGAGTCACGTTGTGAGTGGGGTCGGGCCCTAATAATAATAATAATAATAATATGACACGGTTCACCTAGTCCCAGATAAAGTAATGCCTGGATATCTTTGTCACTGCAGCAAATATAAAGAGATTACTCTGCAAGAGTATGATAGATTGGAGAACTGAGCTGAGTTATGAATCAACAAAAATTGGGGAAGTAGGCATCAACAGAAGCATCGTTCAAGGAGATGTAACTATCACCATTGTTATTTATGATCTCATTGATCCCACTAACATGCATATTAAGAAAATTCAAATATGGTTATGACCCCTAACGGAATGGATGTGAACCATCTGCTATACATAGATGACACAAAACTTTATGCAAAGTCAGAAAAAGGGCTAGAATCCGTGGTACATACCGTCTGCATTTTAGTGCTGACATTGGGATGGACTTTAGTGTGAGAAGAGGGAAAATCACAGTGAAAAATGTAATCAAGCTGCCAGATGGCAAAGAAATCAGGAGCTTGGAGAAGTGGGGGAGGAATACTTTGGCATACCCAAGCAATGAATTTCACAGTGAAGAAATGAAAGTGAGGCTCACAAAGGAATACTGTCGACGTGTATGAAAGCTATTACAGTCCAGCTTAATTTGTGCCAATGTCTTTGGCACAATTAATACTTGGGCAGTATCCTTGCTGAGACACTCTGTGAGCTTCCTAGAACTGACATGAGAGGAGCTAAGGACCCGTAACAGAAGAACAAGAAAGTGCCTTGCTCTGAATGGTGCCTTTCACCCACATGAGAGTGTCGCAAGACTGTGCATACCAAGAAAGACTGGTGGTAGAGGTTTATTCTCAGTAGAGGACCGAGTGGGTAAAGCTATAACTGGACTTTCTAGTTATATTAATGAAAGGCAATGAAATGTTGCTATCAACAGCCCAAAAAGTTTGGGACAGTCACCAGGAGAATTTCAAAGAGTTTAAAAAGTGAAGAAACGAGGAACAGACTCTGGAGCTGAAAGGCAAGAAACTTCATGGCCAGTTCTTCAGAGAGATAGAAGGAGTAGCTTGTGGTGAGAGCTGTGGGTGACTTGGAAAGATCCACCTTAAAAAGAGCACAGAGATCATTTCCAATGAATGCCATAAAAGCAAAGATTGACAAGAGTCAGGAAGACCCTTGCTATATGTGCAGAAAAAGTGATGAAACTCTAAGCCATCTCCTCAGTGAATGTCCTAAACTAGTTCAGGTGGAATACAAGCACCACCATGACAATATGGCTAAAGGTATCCATTGGGAGTGCACTACACCTGTGGTGCAGGTGTAGTGTGGCCGACTACTAATCAGAGGATCGGTGGATTGAATCCTGCTGTGTGTGCAGTCTGCATGTCAGAGTGTCCTTGAGGAAGACACTGAATCCCCAGCTGCTCCTGGTGGGTCAAGCCAGCGCCTGTGCATGGCAGCTCCGCCGTCATCAGTGTGTGAATGTGTGTGTGAATGGGTAGATAGCAGGATCTGCTTTTAAAAAGCACTATATAAGTGAATGCCATTGACCATCACACCAGTTGTTATAGTAGTCTTGGGTAACTATACAGAAAGACTGGAAAGATCTTTAGAAGATATTCATGTTGGTCTCAAGCCACATACAATGCAGCAGACTGTTTTTGGGATCGGCAAGAATTCTGAAAAGAGTACTGGAACGTTGAGGCGGCTGGTTGCTGCCAGCCCTAGACTCATCAGTATAAGAGCAGAACTGTGATGTTAAAGCATAATAATAATTATCATCATCATCATTATTATTATAGGCATTAAAATTAAAGAGTTTTTTTTTTTTTTATTTAAGTTTTTGTAAAGGGTATACAGGTCGTTACAGCAATGCATTGTTTACATTTTCATCACATGTTCCCTTATTTTCTGATATCTGACAACATTGGAAGATTAATTCTTACAACACCCCCTTTTTTTTTTAAAGAGAAAGAAAAAGTGAAATTAAAGAGAAAAAAACAAAAAACAAAAAAAAACAAACAAACCAGCAAAAAACAAACAAAAAGAAAAAGTAAGTAAATAAAGATAAAAGAGCATCTGAGTAGTGTTGGAACAAAGAGTGGAACCATTATTGAAATGGTATTTGTCAAAGATTAGATCTAATGGAAGACACATATGCGATCCAGGGTTGCCAAAAGTTCATGAACCCATCCATGTCCTGTCTCAGTGCGAATGTCAACTTTTCCATCGAGTAAATGTCTTGGATCACGTTAGTCCAATCTTCAGGTGTAGGACAGTCCTTCAACATCCATTTTTTAGTTAGAGCTTTTTTGCTTGCCAATATTAAAACACTGAATAAGTATTTTTCTCCTCGTCTTTCCAGTGAGTCCGGTAGTAAACCCAAATACAAAGTTACAAAAGAAAAGGGAACTGTTATTTTGAATATTTTCCCCAATATTGTCTGTACATTGGTCCAATATTGGTGGATAACTGGGCATGACCAAAACACATGAAAATGATTTGCAGTCTTTTCACCACACAAGCGCCAACAGTTCAATCCCTTATGGGTAAATTTGTTTTGTGCAGGTGTTCTGAAAAATCTTACCAAGTTTTTCCATCCAAATTCTCTCCACTGCAGGGATGAGGTACTTTTCCATTGCTGTTTATTTAGCTTTTCCCATATTTCCAGTTGTAAAGTGAAATTCCCCTCTTTTTCCCATCTCTCTTTTATATAAGATGTGTTGTCTCCTTTTAAGTCTTGAAGACCTTGGTATATTTTAGAAATGTATCTGATCCCTGGGATCCCTTTATATGCCATTAAGAAGACCTTCAGAACACCTGACTGGGCCCTTTCCAAAACCTCCTTTTTAAGTATATTGTTTATGTGGTGTCTAAGCTGGAAGAACCTGTAAAGGTCTTGATTTATTAGGCCTTGTTTTTTCAAATCTTCAAAACTTCTTAAGATTTGCCCTTTAAAAAAATCGTAATATTTTATCAGCCCTTTCTCCTTCCACTTTTTAAATCTGGTGTCTGTTTTATTAGGAGTAAAGTCCTGATCATAGGCAGTCCATTGCAGAAGTCGATAGGGCTCTTTAGTTTGATTCTCTCTGACTATCTTAAACCAAATTTTTAGTGGGGTCTCTATCCACGGGTTAGTGTTATTCAAAAGCTTAGGTAAGGCATTGTTCCCTATTATCGCCTGTAGGGGGATGTCACTTGTTATTTGGCATTCGATCTCCTTCCATTGTGCAGTGTAGACTGGGTTACATATCTCTACTAAAGTTTTAATTTGTGCGGCTTTAAAGTAGTCCCTGATATTTGGCAGCGCGAGCCCACCTTTGTCTTTGTTTAGCTGTAGGGTTCTATATCTGATTCTAGGTCTCTTGCCCTGCCATATGAATCTTGAGATCCTTCTGTCCAGCTCCTGCCATGTTTTTTTGGGAGGTTCTACCGGTATTGTTTGGAAAAGGTATAGAAGACGTGGAAGTATATTCATTTTGACTGCTTCAATTCTTTGTGCAGTACCCAAGAATGGTATCATATTCCATCTTGCTAGGTCAGATTTTATTTTTGTCACCAGTGGATCATAGTTTAGTGATATAATTTTGTTGAGTTGTTTCGGGATATTGACCCCCAGATATTTCATAGATTCCGACTCCCAGTTAGTTTTGAGTTTGCTTAGTGAATAATGATTTGGGTCATAGTTGAATGTTAAAACTTGGGTTTTATGCATGTTTAATTTGTACCCCGATAAATCTCCATACTCTGGAAAAACTGAGGTTAGTTCTGGTAAAGAAGTGTCCGGCTGCCCTAGGTATATTAAAATGTCATCAGCAAAGAGTGCTATTTTATGTTCTTTCTGACCAAGTGTAATACCTTGAATTTTTTGGTTTTGTCTTATCCATTGGCTCAGAGGTTCTATGAAGATTGCAAAGAGCAGTGGAGACAGGGGGCAGCCCTGACGACATCCTCTTTCCAGTTCAAAAGATGATGATAAATTACCGTTAATCCTTATTTTAGCTGTTGGTTTTTTATATAATGCCTGTATAGTTCTAATGAAGTTGTTATGAAAATTGAAACTGGATAAGATTCTATATAGAAAAGACCAGTCAACCGAATCAAATGCTTTTTCAGCATCTAATCCCAATATGACTGCATTTAAGTTATATTTTTTTATATGATGAATTATGTGTAAAGTGCGTCGAATGTTGTCTTGTGTCTGTCTTTGTCTTATAAAACCTGTTTGGTCTAAATGAATTAGGTCTGTCAGTATATTTTCTAACCTTTTGGCAAGGATAATGGTAAAAAGCTTATAGTCCTGATTTAGTACACTGATTGGTCTGTAGTTGGAGCACTCTAGTTTATCCTTTTCAGGTTTAGGTATAACTGCAATGACCCCTTCTCTCCAGGAGGGGGGATTTCCCCTGTGTGGAGGACATAATTAAATGTTTTCAGGAGGAGAGGAGATAGTTGCTGTTCAAAGGTTTTGTACCACTCTGCTGTATAGCCATCAGCTCCTGGGGATTTGTTAGCTTTAAGTTTCATATAATTGCTTTTTCCAATTCTTTAGAATGTATTTCTGACAGTAGTGTTTTATTTTGTGACTCCGTAAGTTGGGGAAGGTTTAATGTGTTTAGGAATGCCTCGGATGCGTTTTTATGTTTTTTGTGGGAGTATAAGTTCTTATAGTAATTCTCGAAGCTTTTAAGAATATCCTGAATTCTGAATTTTATTTCCTTTGATACTGGGTCTCTGATTTTGTAGATTGCTCTTTCTGTTTGATGTTTCCTCAATTTATAGGCTAGCAATTTTGCCGATTTACTGCCTGCTTCATAGTATTTTTGTTTCAAAAATGTAAGTTTCTTCTGGATTTCTATTGTGTAGATCTCATTTATTTGGTTTTTAATTTCCTTAATCTTGAGCGAGTCAGTAGAATGAGTGTTGCCTTTGTGTTCTTTTTCTAGGTTCCTAAGTTCTGACTCTAATGTGGATAGTTTTTCTTGTCTTAGTTTCTTTTAGGTTGCCAGTTTTGCAATAATCTTTCCTCTTATTACAGCTTTGCATGCATCCCACAGTATTAAAGGGGATACTTCTCCATTATCGTTATCTTCCAAATATCTGAGAATATCTGATTCCAATTCATCTTTCAATGGTCCTTTCAGGACATTTGAATTTAACCTCCAAGAAAATGTATTATTTGTGTATTTTTGGATATTTAAGTCCATGTAGATCGGACTGTGGTCAGAGAGATCCATCAGTCCTATTTTACATGTTTTTACTCTTCCAATGTCTCTATTAAACATAAAAAAAATAGTCAATCCTTGAGTAAGATGAATGTGGAGTTGAGTAAAATGTATAGTCTTTTACACTGGGGTTGAGTTCCCTCCACACGTCATAGATTCCCATTTCTTTTAGTAGCATCCGAGTCTTCCTGTTTTGGGTGTTATTTTGATGTGGAGAATTACCAGAAGCATCCCAGTATGGATTCAGTCTAAGATTGAAGTCCCCACCACATATCACTAAACCTTGAGCTTTAGTTATCATTAGGTCGGATACATTTTTATAAAATTTCCAGTTAGCCCCTGGGGGAGCATACACATTCAGCAGGGTGATATCTTCTCCCTCTAGCCGCCCAGTTACCAAACTGTATCTCCCTTCTTTATCTTTGTGTTCTGATTTTTTTTCAAATGTAATTTTGGTAGATATCAATGTCGCTACTCCCCTCCTCCTCCCTGACTTATATGAAGATGAAGAGATCATTTTAAACCCTTGTCTACTGAGTTTATTGTGTTCCACGTCTGTTAGGTGGGTTTCTTGTAAAAATATTATTCCTGCTTTGTCTTTTTTCATTTTGCCTAGAATCTTGGATCTTTTAACTGGATTCAGGATTCCTTTTACATTATATGAAATTATTTTGGTTACACCCTGTTTCTCCACTGTGTTGTTTTGTTTAGTATAACTGTGTGGTGGCCCTCATTTGTGCTACTCAGAAACTGAAAGAACATTAAAAACAAGAAAAACATTAAGAACATAGTGTATAAAACTTTAAAACAAAAAGCTGTCAGAAGAACTTCCTGAGCTGAGGTCTTTTTAAAGACCCTGGAAGAGCCTTGATGGAGTGAAGGCCCTGAGGGAAATTCCTCAAACTCTGTTACGTGTTGAGGGCCCTCTCTTACACCTGTAAGCTGCCCCATGCTTTTAACGTGAGTTTCAGAACCCAATCCAAACTTGTAATGATTTTTTTTTTCCTTTTATGCCTAAACCCTGTGAAATTGTGTGCACCCTCCCACCCCCATCACATCAAACATTCACGCAAAAACAGTATTTGTTAGTATGAGGAGAACATGTGGATTATTGTCACATTTCTATTTTAACAAGTTTTTGTTTTTTTTTTGTTTTTTTTTATTACAAAGACTTATTTGTTTCAAATATTCTGACTGTTCCATGAAATGTTTTACCACATGCTGAATACGCATCTCCTTTAATGTTTGTTACCTTGTATGAGGGGGGTTGGATGTGCGGATTGATTCAAGAGAAAAAAAAAAAAAAAAAAAAAAAAGGTCGCTATTCCAACCTGAAAATGGATAGTTTATCTGCGACGCTCTGGCGCTGGGTTTCCCGCTGCTGGTCCGTGGATTTTGAAGGTCTTTGTGTTGTCCATGTTTGCGCTTTGATCTTCTCACTCGGGTCTGCTGCGGGTTTAAATACCGTTACCGGGAGCCCTCTTTTCGCCATGTCAGCTGTTGCTTCTTCCGCCGAATTATAGAGACACGTTTCATCGCCGTAGAAGACCCTTAACTTCGCAGGAAATGGAGTCTGAAAGCGCAATTTCTTCTCTCTTAACACCTTTTTCGCGTCATTGTATTCCCTGCGCTTTTTAAGGACCTCCGGGGCGTAATCGTGTTCCACGTAGACTTTTCTCTCCTGGTGCATAAATCCTTTTTTCTGCCAGGCCAGTCTTACAACCTCTTGTTTTATTTTGAAATTGGAAAATCTTACCAACACCGAACGTGGGGGCGCTTCCGCCGCCGGCCTAGCGGCTAATGAACGATGTGCCTTTTCTATCTTCAAGTCGGTGGTTTGTGGAATATCCAATTTCTCTCTTAGTAAGGATTCCACGCATTCTGCCATTGAGTTAAAACCGTTTTCGGCTCCTTCTATCAGACCATGAATTCTTATGTTGTCTCTTCTTTGTCTTCCTTCTTGGTCGGTTAGCTTAGCCTCTATAGATGCTTGTCTTTTGCGTAGGTTCAGCACAGAATCTTCGAGCACTTTTATTCGATCCTCTGTTTCCAAGATTCGGTTCTCGGCCTGGTCCACTCTGCTGTTTGTCCTTTTCAATTCTTCTCTGAATTCCCGAAATTCGGCCGTAACTTCTCGGCGAAATCGTCGTAGTTCCTCAAATAGTGATTTCAGGCTAACCTTTTTGTTAGCTATCACCAGTTCCTCGTCTTCTGAACGGAGATCTTCCAGTTCAGATTCTCCGGCCGATACGTGTCCTGGCCTGGAGAATTTCAGTTTCTTCTGTTTTCCTTTAGACATGATGATTTTGTCTTTTCATTTTCACTCCTCCAAAAATCCGTTAAGTTTGATTTTCAAGGTGTTATCCTGGATTGGGTCTGAGAGCTTCAGTGTTAAGCTGCAGTCGCCATGGCGTCCAGACCGGAAGTCCAAATTAAAGAGTTTTTTGTTTTATAATTTTCTCTACTTTTGTAAATATAGATAGATAGATTTTTCATCTTCTTCAACCGCTTAATCCTTTTCGGGTCGCGGGGGTGCTGGAGCCTATCCCAGCGTCTTGGGCGAGAGGCAGGGTACACCCTGGACAGATCGCCAGTCCATCGCAGGGCCAACACAGAGAGACAGACAACCATTCACTCTCACATTCATACCTACGGACAATTCAGAATCCCCAGTTGATGCCAATTAACCCAACGTGCATGTCTTTGGCTTGTAGGAGGAAACCAGAGTACCCGGAGAAACCCACACAGACACGGGGAGAACATGGAGACTTCACACAGAAGGGTCACCGATGGTCAAGGGTGAGATTGAAGCCATGACCTTCGTGCTATGCTGCCATACTGCTAACCACTGTTCCACCGAGCTGCAGATAGATAGATCATCAGCTAAAAACTACATCATTTTAATTAGGAAAACCAATTTAATTTCAGCTTTTATGATAAAAAATGGTTTAGTTTTAAGACATTTTAAACTTTAAGCTAGCATCTTTTAAGCTTGCCAAAAATCAAGTTTTTTTTTTCTTGTTAACATGTCTGTAACATGTTTTTCATGGCTAACAAGACATGTCAAGAGCTAAATCACTCTTTTGTGTCATGTTTGTTTTTTTGCTGTGAAAGTTCAGTTAAGATCCTCCCCTTGGAAAAATGCAAGTTTAGACGGAGCATTTTTGGTGCTGTAACTATAACAGGTCCATTGTGTTGAGCCAATCAGGACTAAGAACTGGCTGCTCAAATTTCCCAGCTTGCAGACATCTGTGGGTGAGATGTGGTGGGCGGACCTAACTAGACCCTGGTGTTTGAAGGAGGAGGAAAGGGCAAAATTTTCACAAACAATGACAATGAAAGTTTTTTTGGGTGGAAAAAGGGCATAGCATAGCATTTTAAACAATGTAGATTTATCTTTAAAGGGGACTTCTGTCAAGAACACCCTTCAGGGCAGGAAGGCGAAACTCATGCGCTGAACTGTGAGTTCGGGGAATTTACTGACAAAAACCTGCCTGCACCAGAGCAGGCAGGGCTCTGGTGGAGACGAGGTGGGCATAATAAAGACAACGGCAATTAGAAAATGAAAATAACTTCCCTTAAATAGGGATCAAAACCCTTTACATGTAGTGACAGGGGTGGGTACCTAAACGAGCAGGGGAAGGCATAATGCGGACCAGCTGGGGCAGCGAGAGAGAGAGCGAGGCGAACCAAAACTGACAGCTGACAGGGCAACGCCCACACGAAGCCTCACACCACTGACAGCTGTTAACCAGTAAGAGAACAATAATAAAGATATAAAAAAATAAGATAACAATTCCCACTTACCAAAATATAAATATAAGATAAGACAAGATAAGCCTGTAGAGGATGTGCTCGAATGATGAGGCTGAGTTTATTTCTCAGATTCAGCTTTATTGACAGAACACATCGTCTAGCATTCTCAAAGCAGGAAGAAGAGGAAGAATCATATCACATCACCCTTTTATATGTTTCCAGCATCAGAACTCAAGTCACATGGTGCTTCAGTAAACATACAGTCACAAAGCATCCCTTTGAACCTTCACCATTGTCTCTCATTCCTTGATGAACTGGAAATCCCTCCGGGGCATCTTCTGTGGGACAAAAAGGCAAATCTCACACCTCCTCGTTATCTTCTGCAGATTCGAGTCCTTTGTCCTTCCAGACTTGAAACCCCCAATACGCATGCAGTCATATCTCTGTGGAAATGTGAGCCCACCATGTGTGTCACCCACAAGCCTTTATTAGTCCCACAATGGGGAAATTCCAGGATTGCAACAGCACAGGGATAAATAGATACAAAAATAAAAATGTAACAAAACTAAAACACAAACAGGAAAATGGCAAACAGAACATGAATACAGAAACCCAAAAAGGCATAAAATGCAACAAATAAGTAATTATAAAGAAAAAGCCACAAGACTGAGCATGGCGGAAACTGCCAGTACTCCGCTTGTGACAGAGCCCCCCCCCCCCTCTCAACGGGTGGAACCCAGACACCCCGGGATAACATCAAAAGAAAATGAAAGACCCCCCCCCCCCCCCAACAGGAGCACAACAATTACCCACCCAGGGTGGGTGGTGGTGGGGAAAAGGCTAGGAGGGAATGAAACAACCCCACTCAGGACCCACACCAGGCTAAACCAGGCCCACTAGGCCAAAGAACTAAGCAGTTCAGGCGGCTGACCAAAGTCCCGGGCCTGACAGACGGTGAGATGGTACGAGTCGGGTGGCCTGCCAGAGAACATGGGCCACCCAACCCAGTGGCTCAGTCCATCAGGCGGTCAAGTAGAGTTTTTCAGCCACCTAGACAGAAGAGGTGGCCCAGGAGGCGGCTCACCCACGGGGAGGCCCAGCGAAGGGAAGGAGAGCCGAGGAGGGGGAGCCACGATGGCGCCTGACTGAGGAGGAGGAACCACGACAGCGTCCGGCGCAGGAGGGAGAACCACAACGGCATCTGGCACAGGAGGGGGAACCACAATGGTGTCTGGCGGAAGCGAGGGGACCACCACAGTGTCTGGCAGAAGAGGGAGAACCACGGCGCTCTCGGGCTGACCTGTAGCACCCTTGGATGTCCCGGACTGGGACACTGTAACACCCGCGGTGGGTCCAGGCTGGAGCAATGCAGCATCCACGGTGGGCCAGGAATGGACCAAGGGTGCACCCTCGGTGGGCCCGGCCTGGACCAAGGCTGCACCCTCGGTGGGCCCGGACTGGACCAAGGCTGCACCCTCGATGGGACCAGACTGGGAGGAGCCATGGCTTAACCTCTAGCAGGAGGTCAGTCTCCGCCAGTAAAACTTGCCTGCGCTCCTCCAGCTCCTTGGCCAATGGAGTGGGCCAAAGCTCGGGAGGAGGAGGCGAAACTGCCGCCAGAGAGCAGCGAGAGGCTGGAAGCCTTCTTGTGCGCGAGCGCTTGCTCTTCTTGCGCCGGCATTGTAGCTGGTTCCCCTGGCTCATTGCTTGTTGATGGAGGGGAGATTATGGAGAGAAGTAGGTCTGTGAGCTCCAGGTGATCCCACATGCTGGGGCATGCCTCAAGCATCTGCGCCGCACCCTGAATTGAATTTTGAATTGAATTTATTTATTTATTTCGGATAGTACATTACAGGTTAAAAGAAACTGTATAATATAACAACAAGGTCAAATTAGACAAAGACTCCTTCTACTATACAATTCCACGTGAGTTATCCGAAATGGGTGATGGCTGAAGCCGCAGCTTATATTGCCCACCCATATTCCATCCAAGAATTCAAAGGAGAAAAAAGAGAAAACAAGACAAGAGCGATTACAATTTAAAACAAGGCTAAGACAAAATATGACTGAGAGAAAAAGAAAACTGAGCTAGTCTAAGTTAAGCGGTTACTATTCAAAAACAAATCTAAGACATAGTGTCACAGAGAAAAAAGAAAAACTAAGCTATAACACAACACAGGCTGGAAATGTCAATCCTTATGTGAGTTTACATGTCGTCTTGTAAATATGTTTGGAGTATTTCTTCCTTTAGTTTTTGTTTAAATTGTCCAAGCTTTGTACATGATTTTAATTCAGGTCCAAAATCGTTCCATAATCTGACACCTTGCACTGAAATACAGTGTTGCTTGGTAGTTGTTCTCACTGTAGGCTTTTGAAATATACATGTTCCTCTGAAGTGATATCGTTTCTCCCTTGTTTGGAACAACTTTTGGATATTTGCGGGCAGTGATAGATTCTTCACTTTGAACATTATTATTGCGGTTTTAAAGTCGATCAGATCTTTCAACTTGAGAGTTTTTTGTTTAAGAAAAAGTGGGTTTGTTGGTTCCCTGTAAGCTGCTTTGTTGATTATTCTAATAGCTCTCTTTTGAAGCATAAAGAGTGGATATATGTTTGTTTTATATGTATTTCCCCATACTTCATTACAATATGTCATGTATGGGAGTATTAATGAATGATACAAGGTGTATAGTGTGGGTTGATTCAGCAAATTTTTCACTCTGTGTAATATTGCAATTGATTTGGATACTTTACCTTTTATATAATTAATATGTGGCTTCCAACACAGTTTGTTATCAATTATTACTCCAAGGAATTTAGTTTCGGATACCCTTTCAATCTCTACACCATTTACACTGAGTTTGGGTACTGGGTAGTTGTGATGGTTGTTAAAGACTATAAATTTTGTCTTGCTTAAATTGAGCGTTAATTTGTTTGAATCAAACCACAGTTTCAGCTTTCCTAATTCCTTTCCGAGTGTATCCAGAAGTTGTTCCAAGTTGTTTCCACTGCATAGCAGGTTAGTGTCATCAGCAAACAATATTAAGTCCATTTTTTCTGAAACTTTACATATATCATTTATATACATATTGAATAATAATGGTCCCAAAACTGAACCCTGTGGGACTCCACAGGTGACCTTCAGTAGCTCTGAGTTTTTGTTGTTAACACATACAAACTGATATCTATTCTTTAAGTAACTTCTTAACCAGGACAGTGCTACCCCTCTGATACCACAATTTTGTAGTTTCTTTAATAATAGATTGTGATCTACTGTATCAAATGCTTTTTTAAGATCCAGGAATACTCCAACTGAATACTCTTTATTTTCAATGGCTGTTGATATTTTTTCTGTAAATTCCATTAAGGCATATGCTGTTGTCCTTTTGTGTCTGAACCCATATTGCTGCTCACACAATAAATCATTCTTCAGTATGAAGTTGTCAATTCTCTCATAGAATATTTTTTCAAGTATCTTGGAAAATTGCGGTAATAGTGAAATTGGTCTGTAGTTGGAGAGTTCCCCTCTGTCGCCTGTCTTGTAAATCGGAATTACTTTAGCTATTTTCATTGCATTGGGAAATATACCTGATTGGAGAGACAGGTTACAGATATACGTCAGTGGTTTCACTATGCATTCGATAACAGTTTTGACTAGTAGCATATCAATACCATCGCAGTCAGTAGATGTTTTACTTTTGAACGATTTAACAATTTCAATGACCTCTCTTTCGTCTGTGTTCTTTATGAAGATGGTGTCTTTTACAGCAGTGTTATTGCATATTGAATCACCTGTTGGCACCGTAGTGGGTATTTCTCGGGCCAGTTTAGGTCCAATGTTAACAAAAAAATTATTAAATTCATCTGCAGGTGAAGCTATATTCACATTCGGAGTCGATTTATTATTTTTTGGAGTGTTAGTTGGGTAGCTGGTATTTCTGCTTTTATTTCCAAGGATACTGTTGATTATTGTCCATGTATTTTTAATATTGTCTTTGTTTTTTTTCCAGTTCTTTACTGTAATAGTCTCTTTTACTACATCTTATTATATATGTTAACTTATTTTTGTATGTTTTATACAGCTGCTCTGCTTCTTTTGTCCTTTTCTTTATGAAAGCTTTATATAATAAATTTTTCTTTTTACACGCCTTTTGTAGTCCTTTGGTTAGCCATGGTTTGTCAGTAAATTTGTGTTTAAGCTTTTTTTTAACTAATGGGCAGTTTTTTTCATAAAGAGTGGTTACAATGTTTGTAAATGTGTCATAGGCTTCATTTACATCTGATACATAGACTTCTGTCCAGTCTTGCTTCAGCAAGTCCTCTTTAAAAGAACTGATTGCGTTTGGTGATTTGTGTCTGAACGATTTTGAGATTTTTTCTGGGTTGGGCCCCGTGTGGCCATGGATAAGTGCAAAGATTGGCAAGTGGTCGCTTATATCATTTATCAATAATCCACTTTCTATTTTCTTGTCGAGAACATTGACAAACAGGTTGTCAATAAGTGTAGCAGAGTGAGCTGTGATTCTACTGGGATGTGTTATTGTGGGATATAGACTCATGCTGTACATAGAGTTCATGAACTCTGTAACTACATTTTGTTGATGTGGATTAAGTAGGTCAATATTGAAATCTCCACAAATTGCTACCATTTTCTTACTAGTAATATTATTGTACAGCTCGACTAATTTATCTCTGAATGTCTCAATGCAAGTTCCCGGCGTTCTGTATATGCAGCTTATGATTAGATTTTTTGTTTTGTCTAGGTCAATCTCAACAGTAACACATTCCAGAATCCCTGGTAGTGCTAAGGACATTTCATTTACAAGCTTACATCTATATAGGTCATCAATATACAGTGCAACACCACCACCCTTTTTTTGAGATCTGTTAATGTTAAACATCTGATATCCCTCTATTGCCATCAGGGGAGCCTGGTCTGCATTAAGCCAGGTTTCAGAGACTGCTATAGCTGTGAATTTTCTGTTTAGCTGTTTTAAATAGTCCTGAATCTGTGAGAAGTTTTTGTTAAGACTTCTGCTATTGAAGTGTATTATTGACAGTTTACCATCTAATTGCACTTGACTTTTGAATTGCTTTTCAGTGTAATATTCACAGTGGTTATGAATATTATTGAAAAAGTGGTTATCAGGATCAATATCATTCTCCATCTCTTGTGGTTTATGTTCAGCATAGTGGCATATTTTTAGAGTTTGAGTTTCCTCACTCTGTGTTTCATAGTCAGTGTTCATCTGTATTTATCTAAGTCAGTAGCATCTCTGATCATTATACTTTTTGCTTGCTCAGGTGTTCCATTTAGTTTAATCCAAATTCTACAATTTCTTGTCCAGGTTGACTGTATCTTATTATGTTTCTTTAGCATCCGTGCCTGCCGTGCTAATTCAGCGTTTTTTTTTGTCAGGTGTTCATTTAGGTAAACTTGAGTTTCCTTTAGTTTTTTTGGCCTGCCTCAGTATGTCATTTTTCACCCTCCTGTTCACAAAGCGCATCACAATTGATTTCTTTGTTTTGTTATCTTTCTTCGGTAAAGCATAACAGGCTGAGATCGCATTGGCTTCTACCTTAATGTCTTTATCATTAAGGAACTGAAGCACTTGGTTTTCTAAGGACATTGATTCACTTATGGAAGCATGTTCACCACTCAGTCCTGTAGCGGCATGGGCGTACGACTGATATCTGATGTCTAGTCCACTTATAACTATGTCATCAATGCGAGAACCTTGTTCACCCTCCAGACCCTCCAGACACTCTCAGGCTGCCTCAGGGGTACAGGAGGCTCGAGCCTGTAACAGGATATCCTCTAGCACGCACACTGACCACCGCTCCATTTCGTCTAGTCCCAAGGTGGACACCACCGGGGTAACAGACATAGTAATCTCAGTGTGAAAAGAAAAAACAAACAGGGAAAAAATGGAAAAAACAATGAGCTTTGCCCCCGAGGAGTGAAAGAAACAACAACAACAACAAAAAAAAAAATCAACAAACTCAAAGCAGCTGGGTCTCAACTTGGCCGCTGTCTCCTGTCAAGAATGCCCTTCAGGGCAGGAAGGCGAAACCCACATGCTGAACTGTGAGTTCGGGGAATTGACAAAAACAACAAACAAAAAGTTCAACAAAGTGCTCAAAACACAAAGTAAAAACAAAGGCGAAAACTTACAGAATTTGAGCACCAGAGCAAGGCAGGGCTCTGGTGGAGACGAGGTGAGCATAATCAAGACAGCAGCAATTAGAAAATGAAAATAACTCCCCTTAAATAGGGATCAAAACCCTTTTCATATAGTGACAGGGGTGGGTACCTGAACGGGCAGGGGAAGGCATAATGCGAACTAGCTGGGGCAGAGAGAGAGAGAGAGGCAAACCAAAACTGACAGCTGACAGGGGAATGCCCACACGAAGCCTCACACCACTGACGGCTGTCAACCAGTAAGAGAACAATAATAAACGTAAAAAATAAGACAACAATTCCTGCTTACCAAAATATAAATATGGATACAAAAATAAAAATGTAACAAAATTAAAACACAAACAGGAAAATGGCAAACAGAACATGAATACAGAAACCCAAAAAGGCATAAAATGCAACAAATAAGTAAATATAAAGAAAAAGCCACAAGACTGAGCATGGCGGAAACTACCACTGCTCCGCTTGTGACAGAGCCCCCCCTCTCAAGGGGTGGAACCCAGACACCCCAGGATAACATCAGAAGAAAAAGAAAGACCCCCCCCCCCCCAACAGGAGCTCTATAGCACCTTGGGAGAGCCTGATTGTGTAGCATCTCAGACAAGAGACAGTGGGAACAAGAGCAGGGGATTCCTGGTGAGATAACAGGGAGATGTTAAGGATGTGTGGTTGAAATGCAGTGTGATGCGAAGGTCATCTTTTGTGTGTGAGAAAATGCTAGAAGAATGCCATGAGACTTAAGAGAGGAGTTTCTGCTGGAGCATTCATTCTGTCTATGCTTGAGATGTGAGAGTGTGTAATAAATCGTCTGAAACAAATCTGCCTCTTCATTTACACACTCCACACTGGTGACCCAAGACGTATTATGGAACACGAGGCAAGATCCCCGGAGCCGACCTCGACTGGGACCTCCAGCCACACATGTGCGGTTTCAGTCAAGCTACCGGACTTCTGGCAGCACAACCCGCGCTCTTGGTTCCTCATGGACCTCATGGACAGGATGCTGGCGTTAAGGGGCACGGACGACGAGCACTTTCTGTTTGCCCACCTCTTCCTCTGGAACCTTCCGACAGCGGCGAGAACGGCCCTGGCCAATTCACCATTGCTGGCCGAGCGGGACTACCGTGCGCTAGCCCAGGAGGCAGACCGGATCATCATCGCCGCCAGGGCGATCACAGCCAACGCGGCAGCGGCGGAGCCCAGCGAGACGACCAGAGGAGGCGAGGAGCCACCGACGGCAGCAGCAGCAGGGGCCAAGGAGCGCTGTCAGAAGTCTGAAATATAACCTCACAAATACAGAGTACAAAAAGGTATTAGACTGAATCAAAGATCAGACTTAAGACACGCAGAGCCTTTTAGAAATTAGAAGTTTTACTTGCACAAGGAGTATCAACACACATACAGAGTGAGTTGAATACTGCCGGACAATCCGCAGTTGCTTTCTTTATATACATGGAGTATGTGATAAACTCAGCAAAAGCAGAACAAACAGAATTACCACATAAGCAAAAAGTACGCTCCGTATGTCTTCAAGTGTGTGTAGGAGATAAATTGTGTGAACACTCTGTTCATGCAATGTCCCCTGCACACACAGGGTGTACAGGGGACAAGTCTTGATACAGCATATATGTCAACACTCTTTTATCACACATCAGATGAACAACAGAAGGGTGATGCAGCTTAGTTACTAACAGTGATTATAAGAAGCACAAGTTGTATTTATGACTAATAAGAAAAAGCATCATACATATAAGAATATCAATCTTCATTTCATGAATCATTAATAAAATGATAACTGTTTATATGCATACAGTATATACAATTTTTCCCAACAAGTGCGAGGGAGACACGCTCTGCTTCTACCACCGCCGCTTCGGAGAGAAGGCACGCAGATGTGTGCCACCGTGCCAATTCAAGCGCTCGGGAAACGCCAAGACCGGGGGTCGGTAGCAGCTGCGAACCTCGGGGAGGAGAACAAGCTGCTCTACCTGACGGACGCACGCTCGGGGAGGCATTTCCTTGTGGACACCGGAGCCCAGGAGAGCTTCATTCGGCCGACCTACGCTGACCGGCTGGCAGGATCTAGCGGACCCGGGATGTTGGCAGCAAACGGCTCGGATATTAAGACCTTTGGTGAGATGACTCTGCTCTTATCTCTACACGGCCGTACATATGAGTGGACTTTTGTCATAGCAGCACTGAATTACCATATACTGGGGGCTGATTTTCTGTGTGCACATGGTTTACTGGTTGATGTTGCTAACAGGTGCCTAGTTAATGCACTGTCCTTTGACTCTCTTCCCTGTATAGCTCGAGTGACCCGGCCAACAGCACAAGCTAACGTCACAGCTACAGGCGGTAAGTTCCACACACTGCTCACTCAGTTCCCAGCACTCACAGTCCCGACGTTTTCGGCAGCCATCGCTAAACACGGGGTGGAGCATTTTATCACCACCACCGGGCCGCCCGTCTTTGCACGACCTCGGTGCTTGGACGCAGCTAAACTGGCCATAGCGCGCAAGAAGTTCGCCAACCTGGAAAGGTTGGGCATCATCAGGCGCTCAAACAGCCCATGGGCATCCCCGCTACACATGGTCCCTAAAGCTGAGGGTTCGTGGCGACCGTGCGGGGATTTCCGCAGGTTGAACAACGCCACAGCGTACGACCGCTACCCAATTCCCCACATACAGTATTTTTCCGTTCACCTTGCCGGAGCGCGCATTTTTTCCAAAATAGATCTGGTCCGCGGTTACCACCAAGTCCCAGTGCGCGCTGAGGACATACCCAAAACAGCGGTAATAACTCCGTTCAGTTTATTCGAGTTCCTGCCCATGCCATTTGGGTTAAAAGGAGCGGCACAGACATTCCAGCGCATGATGGACGCAGTGCTGCGCGATCTCCCGTTCGTATTGGTCTACCTGGACAATATCCTGGTAGCCAGTGCGTCCGAAGACGAACACGGAACCCACCTCACGACGGTTTTCCGGAGGTTGGAGGAGCACGGGTTAATAATCAACCTGGCGAAATGTCAGTTCGGCGTGACGGAGATTGATTTTTTGGGGCACCGCGTCTCTCCCGAAGGAGCGATTCCGCTGCCTGACAAGGTGCGCGCAGTGGCGGATTTTCCCCGGCCTCAGACGGTCAGGGCGCTGCAGGAATTTTTGGGAATGGTGAACTTCTATAACTGTTTCCTTCCCCACGCAGCGCAGCTCATGCAACCATTATACGCCGCGCTCAAGAAACAGAAACCCGCGGATAGGGTCGAATGGTCCCCGGAGCGAGAGCAGGCGTTCTCGGAAGTTAAAGCAGTGCTGGCAAACGCCACACTGCTGGCGCATCCAGACCTGACGGCCCGCATAGCGCTCACTACCGACGCTTCAGACACGGCCTTAGGGGCTGTCGTGGAGCAGCGCGTCGCTGGTGCTTGGCAGCCGCTCGCTTTTTTCAGCAGAACTTTGCACGACAGCGAACGTAAATACAGCGCGTTCGACAGAGAGTTGCTGGCCCTTCACCTGGCCATTCGCCACTTCCAGTTCTGGCTGGAAGGGCGCAGTTTCACCGCGTTCGTAGACTTCAAGCCGCTGACATTCGCAATGGCCAAGGTTTCGGAACCGTGGTCGGGCCGGCAGCAGAGACAGCTGGCCGCGATCTCAGAGTTTACTACCAATATTCAGCATGTGTCTGGTAAACTGAATGTGGTGGCGGACTGCCTCTCGCGTGCCGTAGTGGCCCCCGTCTGCGTGGGGATAGATTACACAGCCATGGCCGCGGAGCAGACGAGCGATGCAGACGTGCGCGCGCTCCAGTCTGGACCAATAGGGTTAAGGCTGGAGAGCAGGGTGCTGCAGGATGGCGCCCCCCCCCCCCCAATCTGCGATGTCTCCACGGGTCGCCCGCGTCCGGTGGTCCCGGCCGCGTGGCGCTGCCGCGTGTTTGAGTCGGTTCACACATTTTGACCGAGTGTGCGCGTCGGTCAAAATGGTGGGAGAGAAATTTGTGTAGCCGAGCCTATGCAAACAAGTGAAAGAGTGGGCTGCAGCCTGCGTGGCGTGCCAACGAGCCAAAGTACACAGACACACGAAGGCTCCCTTGGAGCCGTTTCGTATTCCGGCTAAGAGGTTCGACCATGTTCACGTGGACCTCGTGGGCCCCCTCCCACCATCACAGGGGTGCACGCACCTCCTGACAATGGTGGACCGCACCACGCGCTGGCCAGAAGCGGTCCCGCTGGCGGCAACCACGTCCGCGGAGGTGGCGCGCGCTTTTTTAACAGCATGAGTGGCGCGTTTTGGAGTCCCGTCGGACATTACGTCCGACAGGGGCCCTCAATTTGTTTCCGAACTCTGGTCTACGATGGCCCGCAGCCTGGGTGTTACAATTCACCGCACAACCGCGTACGACCCACAGGCTAATGGGTTATGCGAGCGCTTTCATAGATCATTGGAAGCGGCACTCAGGGCTGCATTGACGGATGCAAATTGGGTAGACAGGCTACTGTGGGTTTTATTGGGGTTGTGCTCTGCGCCGAAAGAGGATCTGGAAGCTTCCCCGGTAGAGCTTGTTTTTGCGCAGCCACTTCGGCTGCTTGGGGAATTTCTACCAGATAATCCCGCGCCGGGCAGCTGCCCGTCTCAGCTTTTGCAGCGTAGCGCAAACACAGGCACGGTGCCGGGCCCTGCTCACCACACCACCCTCCACTGCGCCCACCCTATGATGGACCGTTCAGAGTGCTGGAAACAGGGGATAAGCATTTTTTGCTAGACTTGGGGGGTAGGAGGGAAAAAATTGGCATAGACAGACTCAAACCCGCTTTCATTGTGGCGGACGAGCAGGTGCTGTTGGCGAGGGCCCTTCGGTGTGGAAGACCCCCACAGAGAGCTCCCCAGGGAAACGATTCACCAGAGCAGCCACACGGACAGACAGAAGTGTTTCCCCCCCTAGCAACCTCCCACTGGCACAACAGCGCCGCGGAGGCGGTAAAACCCAGTTACAGCAGATACGGGAGGAGACGGAAGCCCAAACAGCATGTGGATTGATGTTCTGTTGTTCTATCACAGCATGTGGACTGTTATCCTATTGTCTTATCTAAGATGCTGGGGGGGGGGGTATTTGTAGCACCTTGCGAGAGCCTGATTGTGTAGCATCTCAGACAAGAGACAGTGGGAACAAGAGCAGGGGATTCCTGGTGAAATAAAAGGGAGGTGTTAAGGATGTGTGGTTGAAATGCAGTGTGACGCGAAGGTCATCTTTTGTGTGTGAGAAAATGCTAGAAGAATGCCATGAGACTTAAGAGAGGAGTTTCTGCTGGAGCATTCATTCTGTCTATGCTTGAGATGTGAGAGTGTGTAATAAATCGTCTGAAACAAATCTGCCTCTTCATTTACACGCTCCACAGCACAACAATAACCCACCCAGGGTGGGTGGTGGTGGGGAACAGGCTAGGAGGGAATGAAACAACCCCACTCAGGACCCACACCAGGCTAAACCAGGCCCCCTAGGCCAAAGAACTAAGCAGTTCAGGCGGCTGACCAAAGTCCCAGGCCTGACAGACGGCGAGGTGGTATGAGTCGGGTGGCCTGCCCGAGAACATGGGCCACCCAACCCAGCGGCTCAGTCTGTCAGGTCGTCAACCAGAGTTTTTCAGCCACCTAGACAGAAGAGGTGGCCCAGGAGGCAGCTCCCCAATGAAGGCGCAACGAAGGCGTGGTTCCACAGGAGGGAGAACCACGACGCCCTCGGGCTGACCTGTAGCACCCTTGGTGGTCACGGACTGGGACATTGTAGCACCCGCGGTGACTCTGGGCAGGAGCGGAGCTGCACCCGTGGTGGCTCTGGGCTGAAGCAGAGCTGCACCCGCAGCGGCTCCGGGCTGAAGCAATGCAGCACCAGCGGTGGGCCCGGCCTGAACCAAAGCTGCACCCTCGGTGGGCCCGGCCTGGGCCATGGCTGCACCCTCGATGGGACCAGATTGGATCACGGCTGCACCCTCAGTGGGCTCAGACTGGGCCACGGCTGCACCCACGGTGGACCCGAACTGGGTCAATGCTGCACCCTCAGAGGTCCCGGGCTGGAATGGAGCACCCACGATGACCTCCACAGCAAAGGAAGCAGCACCCTCGAAGACCTCAGCCGGAGGGGGAGCAGCACCCATGGAGGTCCCAGGCTGGGACGGAGCGCCCGCGACAACCTCAGCAGGAGGAGCTGAACCTATGACGATCTCTGGTGGTGAACCTGGACCCACGGAGACAGCTGGCAGATCTGGGATAACCTCGGTGACCCTGGGGAAGAGCTCAGACAAAACAGGTGGAGAGACAGGGTCAGGGTCACCGGCAGCAGTGGAGCCCAGCGAGGTGAGCTGAGGTGCAGCTGACGGCTGCACTTGGCTCTCTCCGCCAAGAGCCTGACAAGAACTCTCCAAAACTGTGACAATGAAAACAAAGGAGAGCACTTGCCTGACCTCGAGCTCCACTGCCGTCCAGGACTCCGTCGATCCAGGCAACGATTTCTTGGGTCTCGTCCTTTGGAGGTCCAGCTCCAACTCTGCTGTGGCGGCCCCTGCAGCAGGCTTGGCAGTAGATACAGTCTCCAGACTCCCAGGCGAAGTGACCCACGCCAGTGGGTTGTCCGATGTGGCGGCTGGGGGTCCACTTCCTGCGGGTGCTGGATCCAGTGTAGCTGAGGTCCAGGGACACTCCATCATAGGTGCAGATGTCATCTCAGTACCAGTGCTTCCTCTCTGACCAGACTGTGGCTGCGGGGCTGGGGCCAGATCCTCCAGGACTGCAGGCATCTTCATCGTCCGACGGCTCGGCAGGCACTCAGAAAACATGGGAGGAGGCACAGAGAGGGCAGGTGAAAGGCTTACAGCTGCAGCAGGCGGTGAGGGCTCAGAGGACTGTATGAGTTGAGCCTCACCACCGGGAATCAGACAAAGTAATCCATGTTTAAGTGATTGAGAATGAAAAAACACTTGCCTGTTTTCCCGGGGCATGATGTTTTCTGCTGCAGCTGGCGTGGCGTCATCCCTCTCCATGACTACAGTGGATATTGGCCACTCAGAGGATTGTGAAGGGGCAGCTCCAGGGGGCACGGAGGCGGGCGAAGCCGGAGGAAAAACAATCGACCTCTCGGCAGTGGGAGAGAGTGCCGGGGAGAAGTAGGGAACAGCAGCTGCAGAGAAGGGAGGTACTGACGATTCAGCCGGAGACAAAAAACACTGAATGCACACTGCTGAGGGAGGCTTCTGACTGGGCGTAGGAGGAGCTGCTGGCTAAGAGGTGAGGGTGTTCTTCTAACAGGATTTTTTAGATCGGCGGCGATGAATGGGAGGCAGAGGCGTAGGCTCAACATGGAGAGGGAGAGGCTCCGGAGTCAGGGGGAGCTCAATCATCGGCTCCAACTCCAGTTCCCTCGGTGAAAACTCCTCCAATTCCTGAGCCAAATCTGGGAGGAGCCATGGCTTAACCTCTAGCAGGAGGTCAGTCTCTGCCAGTAAAACTTGCCTGCGCTCCTCCAGCTCCTCGGCCAATGGAGTGGGCCAAAGCTCGGGAGGAGGAAGCGAAGCTGCCACCAGAGAGCAGCGAGAGGCTGGAAGCCTTCTTGTGCGCGAGCACTTGCTCTTCTTGCGCCGGCATCGGAGCTGGTTCCCCTGGCTCATTGCTTGTTGATGGAGGGGAGATTATGGAGAGAAGTAGGTCTGTGAGCTTCGGGTGATCCCACAGGCTGGGGCATGCCTCAAGCACATGCACTGCGCCCTCCAGACACTCTCGGGCTGCCTCAGGTGTACAGGAGGCTCGAGCCTGTAACAGGATATCCTCCAGCACGCTCACTGACCACTGCTCCATTTCGTCTAGTCCCAAGGTGGACACCTCCAGGGTAACAGACATAGTAATCTTGGTGTGAAAAGAAAAAACACAAACAGGGAAAAAATAGAAAAACCAATGAGCTTTGCCCCCGAGGAGTGAACGAAACAACAACAACAACAACAAAAATCAACAAACTCAAAGCAGCTGGGTCTCAACTTGGCCGCTGTCCCCTGTCAAGAATGTCTTTCGGGGCAAGAAGGCGAAACCCACACGCTGAACTGTGAGTTCGGGCAATTTATTGACAAAAACAACAAACAAAAAGTTCAACAAAGTGCTCAAAACACAAAGTAAAAACAAAGGCGAAAACTTACAGAATTTGAGCACCAGAGCAAGGCACGGCTCTGGTGGAGACGAGGTGAGCATAATCAAGACAGTGGCAATTAGAAAATGAAAATAACTCCCCTTAAATAGGGATCAAAACCCGTTACATATAGTGACAGGTGTGGGTTCCTGAACGGGCAGGGGAAGGCATAATGCGGACTAGCTGGGGCAGAGAAAGAGAGAGAGAGGCGAACCAAAACTGACAGCTGACAGGACAATGCCCACACGAAGCCTCACATCACCGACAGCTGTCAACCAGTAAGAGAACAATAATAAACATAAAAAATAAGATAACAATTCCCGCTTACCAAAATATAAATATAAATAGATACAAGAATAAAAATGTAACAAAATTAAAACACAAACAGGAAATGGCAAACAGAACATCAATACAGAAACCCAAAAAGGCATAAAATACAACAAATAAGTAAATATAAAGAAAAAGCCACGAGATTGAGCATGGCAGAAACTGCCAGTGCTCCGCTCATGACAATTTCTGTCCACTGAAGTACGTCTTTAACATTTTTAAGTAAATTTTCTTCAACTTGAAGATATTTCACTTTTATGTTATTGTGTAAGGCAGAATTACCAACATTTCAGAAAAGCTTGGAGTGAGATTTAGAGTGAATTGTGCAGCAGGAGACTTGGGGGTAGGGTTGGCATGAGCGTGCAGGCGTGCAATTCACATAAACAATTAAACAATCTTACTACTGTCTTGTAAATCTTCCCTTTCTTGCTCCTACCCTTCTGTCATAAATCACCCCTGACACTCATCTCCACCCTGCCTGCACTCTCTTCTTCACCTCTTTTGTGCATTTTCCATTGCTTTGGATGGTTGACTCCAGGTATTTAAACTCATCTTCTTTCACGACCTCTATTCCTTCCATCTTCACTGTTACACCTGCCTCCCTCTCATTCACACTGATGTATTCTGTCGTTCATTCCTCTTCTCTCCAAAGCATACCTCCACCTCTCCAGGTTCTCTTCCACCTGCTCCCTACTCTTACTACAGCTCACAATGTCATCTGCAAACATCATGGTCCACGGAGACTCCTGCCTGACCTTGTCTGTCAGCCTGTCCATCACCATGCAAACAAGAAGGGGCTCAGAACCAATCCCTGATGTAATCCCACCCCCTCCTTGAATCCATCCATCACTCCTACGGCACACCTCACCACTGTCTCGCTGTCCTCATACATGTCCTGCACCACCTTCACATAGTTCTCTGCCACTCCTGACTTTCTCATACAGTATCACACTTCCTCTCTTGGCACCCTATCATATGCTTTCTCTAGATCCACAAAGACATGGTGCAACTCCTTCTGACCTTCTCTATACTTCTCCATCAACATTCTTAGAGCAAACATTGAATGAATGAATGAATGAATGAATGAATCTTTATTTCAGATAGTACAGGTTAAAACTACAGTACAGGTACTAGTACAGGTTAGAAACTGAATAATATAACAAAGGGGGAAAGAAAATCCAACAAGGTCAAATTAGACAATAACTCCTCTGATTATACAGTTCAACATAAGTTATCCAAAATGTGTGATGGCTGAAACCGCAGCTTATATTGCCCACCCATGTTCCATCCAAGAATTCAAAAGAAAAAAACAAAAACAAAACAAGAGCAATTACAATTCAGAACGAAGCTAAGACAAAATGTGACAAAAAAAACATTGCATCTGTAGTACTTTTTCTTGGCATGAAACTGAACTGCTGCTCACTGATTGTCACCTCTTCTTTTAACCTGGCTTCAACAACTCTTTCCCACAGTTTCATCGTGTGGCTGAGCAACTTTATGCCTCTGTAGTTACTACAGCTCTGAGCATCACCTTTGTTCATGAAAACTGGTACCAAAACACTTCTCCACTCCTCAGGCATCCTCTCACACTTCAGGATTGTGTTAAACAATCTGGTTAAAAAGTCCACTGCTATCTCTCCTAAACATCTCCATACCTCCACAGGTATGTCATCTTGACCAAATGCCTTTTCATTCTTCATCCCCTTTAAAGCTGCCCTCACGTCCACCTTGCTAATCCTTGGGACTTCCTTGTTCACTATCTTTCCTTCATCCATCCTCCTCTCTCATGTTCTTTATTCATCAGCTCTTCAAAGTACTCCTTCCACTTTCTCAACACACTCTCGTCATTTGTTAGTACATTACCATTTCTGTCCTTAATCAACCTAACCTGCTGTACATCCTTTCCAGCTTGATCTCTCTGTCTAGCCAGTCGATGCAAGTCATTTTCTCCTTTCTTAGTGTTTAGTCTCTCATACAACTCACTATGTGCCTTTTCCTTTGCCTTTGCCGCTTCTCTCTTTGCCATGCGTCTAGATTCCAAATGCTCCTGTCTACTTTCATCTCTCTGACTATCCCACTTTTTCTTTGCAAACCTCTTCCTTTAAATACTTTCCTGTAACTCCTCATTCCACCACCAAGTCTCCTTGTCTTCCTTCCTCTGTCCACTGGATACACCACATACCTTATGAGAGACATGAGGGTGTGAATGTGTAGGAATGGATGTGTCTGCTAGTCGGGAGGTGCTGGATTGAGAGGGTAGTGCCTCTAGGCTACGTGGGCTCACCTGTAAAAGGGGGAGGCTTCTTTGGGCGTGGGGGTCCCCGGGGTGTGCGGCAGTGCCACTGGGGAGTGGGGGGTGCTGTGGGGGTGTCTGGGGGGGCTTGTGCCAGGGGCACTGGCCTCCCGGCACCTGGGGTCCAGGGGCTGGCATTGGGCCCGCTTGGCGGGGGGTGGCAGGCTTGGGGGCATGGTCTCCCACGCTGGCCACCTGGCAGCCTGGCCTGCCTCGGCCGTCCCTCCTGGGGCAGATGCCTGGCTTTCCTGGGGCTTGTTGACCTCGGGCATTTGTGCCCTGTGGGGGTTGGTGGCATTGCCTTGCCTGCTCGGGGTTTCCGGGAGGGAGAGTTGCTGTGACCGGCCGCCCTCTTTGTATGTTCCACGACAAACCACTCACATGCACACACTTATTTTGCACGCGCTCTTATATACATGCACACGAATGCAAACGCACAAATGTCTCACCTTTAACAGGTGTGGATACCAGACACGTGTTGAGACCTCTTCAGTGGAAGAAGCAGTTTGTCTTCTGTTTGTTACCTCCGCCAGGAGGTTATGTTTTTGTCGGGGTTTGTCTGTCTGTCTGTTTGTCTGTCTGTTTGTCTGTTGGTTAGCAAGATAACTCAAAAAGTTTTGGACGGATTTCGATGAAACTATCAGGCGTTGTTGGAAATGGTACAAGGAAGAACTGATTAAATTTTGGGGATGATACGGATCACCGTCTAGATACAGGAATTTTTAAAGGATTCTTTATTGTAACAATAATAGGTATCATCATCATCATCGTAACTACAATAATAGGTATCATCATCATCGTGATGATGATATGATGACAATGATGACTATGATGATGATGATGATGATGATACCTATTATTGAAACTATGATGATAATGATGATGATGATACCTATTATTGTAACTATGATGATAATGCTCAGATGATAATGCGCAGACCTCGGAGGTCTGCGCTCTCCGAGTGCTTTTCTAGTTTTAGTTGCTGATTTGTTTGTCTTTTTTGTCTGTCCCAACCCACACTTCCTTTTCCCATTCCCATCCTGTCGGGCCCTTCATGGGTAAAATAATTTAAATAAAGTATTAAAAGTTATTACAGGAGGAGTTTACAGCAATATACAGTACATAGATAGGTACTGTATAAAGCTTCTTTTGGGAAAGTAAATCTGTTTTGGCACAATAAGGGTAGCAGATTTCTGTTCTGCTCACCTAGCTGCCTGACAGGACAAGGGGGAAAAAAAGGATATACCACATACCTTTCTACCCGTTTCCCTCAATACTTTTGCTGTACGTTCCCAATCATCTGGTAATTCTTCCCTACCACACAGAGCCTGTATCAACTCCTTCCTTAACTCTTTGCAATCTTCTTCCTTCTGTAACTTCCAGAATTTAATCTTTGGCTCTCCCTTCACTCTTTTCCTCTTCTTGCTCTCCAAACATCCTACAGACTACCATCTGATGTTGTCCAGCTACATTCTCCCCTGCCACCACCTTGTAGTCTCTCCTTTCTCTTTCAGCTTTCTCCTTCTGCATAAGATGTAGTCCACCTGTGTGCACCTTCCTCCACTCTTGTAAGTCCCCCTATGTTCCTCTCTCTTCTTGAAGTATGTGTTCACCACAGCCATTTCTATCCTTTTAGCAAAATCCACAACCATCTGTCCTTCCACATTTCTCTCCTTAAGACCATACCTACCCAGGACCTCCTCATCACCTCTGTTCCCTTCACCTACATGTCCATTAAAGTCTGCTCCAATCACCACTCTCTCCCCCCTGGGAACACTCTACCACTTCATCCAACTTACTCCAGAATTCCTCTCTCTTCTACCTGACATGCAACTTGTGGGGCATATGCACTGACAACATTCAACATCACACCTTTGACTTCTAGCTTCAGACTCATGATTCTGTAGAATAGTTGGTGGATAGAGTGATTTTTGAGGAGACGCCGCCGAGAGGACACAGTCCAGGGATCGATGATCTTTTCACACATGGGGAGTTGTTCGGAGCTCCTTGTGGAAGCTCCTTGTGCAAAGATTCAATTCAATTCAACTTTATTTATATAGCGCCATTTCACAACAACAGTCATCTCATAGCACTATCAACTGTAGGGGGGACCCCCACAGTTGCAGAAAGACCCCAGCAATCAGGCGATCCCCTGTGAGCAAGCACTTGGCGACGGTGGAGAGGAAAAACTCCCTTTTAACAGGAAGAAACCTCCAGCAGAACCAGGCTCAGGGAGGGGCAGTCATCTGCTGCGACTGGCTGGGGGGTGAGGGGATAGAGAAGAAGAAAAGAACAGACATGTAGAGAGCAAACAGCACGATGGGGACTCAATCTATGGGAGAGAACAAACAAATGTTAATGACCAGCAAAAAAAAAATATTTCATAGAGAGTGAGGAAAGGAGTGAGGCCCAGTGCATTACTGGAAGTCCCCCGGCTGACTAAACCTATTAGCAGCATAACTAAGGGAGGGTTCAGAAACACATGATCCCTCCCTAATTGTAGGCTATATCAAAAAGGTAGGTTTTAGCCCTATTCTTAAAAACAGAGATTGAGTCTGACTCCCGAATCCAGATTGGCAGCTGATTCCACAGGAGAGGAGCTTGATAACTGAAGGCTCTGCCTCCCATTGTACTTTTGGAGATTCTAGGTATTACAAGTAATCCTGCATTTTGGGAGCGTAGTGCTCTGTTAAGATGATACGGTAGTATCAGATCTTTTAAATAAAAAGGAGCCTGATTGTTTAGAGCTTTGTAAGTAAGAAGAAGGATTTTAAACTTAATTCTAAACTCTATGGGAAGCCAATGAAGGGAGGCCAGAACCGGAGAGATATGATCTCTCTTTCTAGTACCTGTTAAAACTCTTGCTGCAGCATTTTGGATCAGCTGAAGACTTTTTAAAGATGTTTTAGGACAGCCTGATAATAAAGAATTACAATAATCTAATCTTGAGCTAACAAAAGCGTGGATCAGCTTCTCAGCATCACTCTGAGACAAGATGCTCCTAATCTTGGCAATATTACGCAAATGATAGAAGGCAGTCTTAGAAACAAATTTAATATGTGAATTGAAGGACAAATCCTGATCAAAAATAACTCCAAGGTTCCTCACAGAGCTATTAAGAGAAAGAGTAACTGCATCCAAACTAAAAGTTTGATTTGGAAAGGAATTTCTAAGGTTTTTTGGACCAACAAGAATGACTTCAGTCTTATCTGAATTTAATAGCAGGAAATTACAAGTCATCCAAGCTTTGATTTCCTTAAGACAGGCTTCTAACTTGGCTAATTGATTACTATCATCTGGCTTCATTGACAGGTATAATTGTGTGTCATCTGCGTAACAATGAAAATGTATACAGTGCTTTCTAATAATGTTGCCTAAAGGAAGCATATATAAACTAAAAAGAGTAGGGCCTAGCACAGATCCCTGTGGAACTCCATGACTAAGCTTTGAGCTGAAAGAAAACTCATCATTTACATGAACAAACTGGAACCTATCAGATAAATAAGATCTAAACCACTGCAACGAAGTTCCATTAAGTCCAACATAGTGTTCTAATCTATCAAGTAGAATATTATGATCAATAGTATCAAAAGCTGCACTAAGATCTAAAAGGACAAGTACAGAAACTAGTCCATTATCAGATGCAATGAGGAGGTCGTTAGTGACCTTCGCTAAGGCTGTTTCAGTACTATGATGGATTCTAAACCCAGATTGAAACTCTTCAAGTAAACCATTTCCCTGCAGGTGGTCAAATAATTGCGTAGCAACAACTCTTTCTAAGATTTTTGAAATGAAAGGGAGATTAGAGATTGGTCTATAGTTAACTAAAGCTCCTGGATCTAGCGTTGGCTTTTTGAGTAAGGGTTTAATTACAGCCGTTTTAAAAGCCTGCGGTACATGGCCTAAAGTTAATGAAGAATTGATTATATGAAGAATAAAGCTACCAATAAGTGGGAAGACTTCTTTAAATAACCTGGTAGGAATAGGGTCTAAAAGACAAGTTGAAGGTTTGGATGAGGAAACTATTTTGTCTAACTCACAAAGGTCGATTGGAGTAAACTCATCAAGACAGACATCAATAGAAGGAGTTGTAGTAGTTACAGTATTTAAGTTAACTGTGGGAAGAATCTGATTGATTTTATCTCTGATGGATGAAATTTTATTATTGAAAAAGTTCATAAAGTCCTGACTAGTAAGCTCTAAGGGGATGCTAGGATTGACAGAGTCCTGACTCTTTGTCAACCTGGCTACAGTACTGAAAAGAAACCTGGGATTATTCTTGTTCTCTTCTATTAATGCAGAGTAATAACTCGTTCTAGCTTTTCTAAGAGATTTTTTATAAATTAAAAGATGATTTCTCCAAGCTAAATAGACTTCATCTAAATTAGTAGAGCGCCATTTTCTTTCTAATTGACGAGTCTTCTGTTTTAAGCTACGAGTTTCTGTGTTGAACCAAGGAGTTAAAAATCTCTGATTAGACTTTTTCTTTTTTAAGGGGGCCACCAAGTCTAGAGCCTGATGCAGAGAAGCTGAAACACTATCCACCATGTTATCAATTACAGAAGGAGCAAGCTGTCTATAGCTTATTTCCGTTGTGTTGACACATGGCATAGAGGAAACAATCTGTATAAATTTGGAAACAGCATCATCTGAGAGGCATCTACTGTGATAATATTTTTCTTTAGGAGCCAAATAGTCAGAAATAGTAAAATCAAAGGTTAACAGACAATGGTCTGACAGTACAGAGTTATGAGGAGACACTACAAGATTTTCTATTTCTATGCCATATAAGATAAGATAAGATAAGATAAGCCTTTATTAGTCCCACAATGGGGAAATTCCAGGATTGCAACAGCACAGGGACAGCAACACTCAGAGCAACAATCAGAAGGCAAGAAAAAACAACATGTCAGAACAATATGTCAGAACAAGGTCCAATGTATGGTGGAGGTAATGAGTAGAATTTCCTACTTTCTGAGAAAACCCAATCGAGTCTAATATTGAATTAAAAGCCACATTAAGGCAGTCACTATCTACATCCACATGTATATTAAAGTCCCCTACTATAATTATTCTATCAGATTTCAGCACTAAATCAGCTAAGAAATCAGCAAATTCGGATAAAAATTCTGAATAGGTTGATGGGGGACGATAAACTATGGCAAATAAAATTGGGTTTAACCTGAAATTGCTAAAGTGCCCAACACTGAGGACCAGGCCCTCAAAGGAATTATAACATGTTTTTTGCTTTACATTAACTAGTAATTTGGAATGGTAAATTGTTGCTACTCCTCCTCCACGACCAGAACTTCTGGGATTTTGACAGTTTAAATAACCAGAGGGAGTTGATTCATTTAAACCAACATAATCCTCTTGCCCTAACCAAGTCTCTGTAAGGGAAATTAAATCAATCTGATGATCAATTAACAGATCATGGACTAACAGAGACTTGGGAGTTAGAGACCTAATATTTAATAAACCACATTTAATTTTTAAATTATGAGGAGGAACAGAGGCCAAATCATTCAATTTAGAGGCTTTATGTTTAATTTGAGTTTTACCAATATTTTGCTTTATCACTTTGGGATGCTTATACATTATATTTTTATTTACTTTGGAGGGAGCAGACAACGATTCTCTGATGGGGAAGACAGGGGCTAAGCTGAGGGGTGGCGGATGAAGAGGAGCTGCAGAGAGGCGTGTAAGACTGTGACTCTGCTTCCTGGTCCCAACTCTGAGTAGTCACGGTTTTGGAAATTTGGATAAAAAAGATGCCAGATTGTTAGATAAATGAGAAGCACCATCCAAAGTGGGGATGAATGCTGTCTCGTCTCATAAGACCAGGTTTTCCCCAAAAAGAGCTCCAATTGTCAATGTAGCCCACGTCATTTTTAGGACACCACACAGACAGCCAGCGGTTCAAGGATGACGAGCGACTAAACATGTCATCACTGGTCAGATTGGGGAGGGGCCCAGAGAATACTACAGTGGCAGACATCGTTTTTGCAAAGTCACACACCGATTCTATATTAAGTTTTGTGACTTCCGACTGCCGGAGACGGATGTCATTAATGCCGGCGTGAATAACAATTGTGGAGTATTTACAGTTACTTTTAGCCAGCATTTTCAAATTTGACTCGATGTCGCCTGCTCTGGCCCCAGGAATACATTGGACTATGGCCGCTGGAGTCTCTAGGTTCACGTTTCTGACTACAGAGTCGCCAATGATCAGAGTTTTTTCCTCAGCGGGTGTGTCGCTGAGCGGGGAAAAACGATTAGAAACGTGAACAGGTTGGTGGTGAACCGGGGCTTTGCGACTAGGCTTCCTTCTCACCGTCACCCACCCAGTCTCCTCGCTGCTGAGGAGAGCCGGGGAACCGCTGACAGTGGGACCTAAGCTAGCTAGCTCCGCTGCAGCTAATGGGCGTCCGTCGAGATTAACTGGCGCAGACGGTGTTTCAATGCAGCGGAACCGGGATTCCAAATCAGACAACCTCGCCTCGAGCGCCTCAAAAAGACAACATTTATTACATTTACCGTTATCACTAAAAGAGGTAGAGGTGTAGCTAAACATCTGACAGAGAGAGCACACCAGAGGAGGAGAGGAAAGATATAAGATATAAGATATAGAGTGATGAGACTCAAGACAGACAGAGGACTTAGAGCTTCAAATAGGAATATATGGTAGGTGGCGGTAATGCACCTGTGGGCTGGTTGCCAACCTCCAATCAAATCTAAAAGAAGAAGAAGACGACTCCCTCTTTACCTCCTGAACACTCTTCACATACTCTTCCTTCAAGAGCACTCCTACTCCATTTCTGTTCCTATCTACATGATAGAACAGATTAAATCCCCCTCCAATGCTCATAGCCTTGCTTCCCTTTCATCTGGTTTCTTGAACACACAGTATATCTACCTTTCTTCTCTCCATCATATCAGCCAACTCTCTGCCTTTACCAGTCATAGTCCCTACAATTAACGTTCCTACTCTCACCTCCACACTTCTACCTTTCCTTTTCTCTCTCTCCCTCCCAACACGCCTTCCCCCTCTCCTCCTCCTTAATCTTTGACCAACAGTAGCCCAATTTCCATCGACACTCTGTCGGTTAACAGCACCAGTGCCAGTCATTGTTAACCCGGGCCTCGACCGATCTGGTATGAAAGTCTCATTCGTGATGATCCACATGTTTGATTTGGCAAAGGTTTTACGCTGGATGCCTTTCCTGACACAATCCTCCCCATTTACCCTGTTGCTTGGGACCGGTGTTATGCCGAGAATTGCTCGCTTGCTGAGAATTGCACCCCATTCGCCAAAACTATAAAATATAACACTACAGCTAGGCTTGCAACCATTTGTGCATTTTTAGAAGTACCCATTATACATTTTTATAAATAAAAATTGTTATTGCCTCTTGTAAATTATCTTTAAACTAATGCATGCCTGTGCATACCCGTGCATGCCCATAGAAAGCAAGCGTAACAAGCATTTCTGCATGACCGTAGAAAATTACTGTTACCATGGCAACAGTAACTAGAAAAGCACTCGGAGAGCGCAGACCTCCGAGGTCTGCGCATTATCATCTGAGCATTATCATCATAGTTACAATAATAGGTATCATCATCATCATTATCATCATAGTTTCAATAATAGGTATCATCATCATCATCATCATCATCATCATAGTTACAACAATAATAGGTATCATCATCATCGTAGTAACAATAATAGGTATCATCATCATCATCATCATCATCATCATAGTCATCATTGTCATCATATCATCATCACGATGATGATGATACCTATTATTGTAGTTACGATGATGATGATGATACCTATTATTGTTACAATAAAGAATCCTTTAAAAATTCCTGTATCTAGACGGTGATCCGTATCATCCCCAAAATTTAATCAGTTCTTCCTTGTACCATTTCCAACAACGCCTGATAGTTTCATCGAAATCCGTCCAAAACTTTTTGAGTTATCTTGCTAACCAACAGACAAACAGACAGACAAACAGACAGACAGACAAACCCCGACAAAAACATAACCTCCTGGCGGAGGTAACCATGGTGAAACCTGCCTTTGCTCTTTGACGTCACCACTCGTTCAGTGATGCCTGCCTTTGATCTTTGATGATGTCATAGTGAGTTCTATGATCTTTGATGATGGCATAGCAAGTCCTATGATGCCTGCATTTGATCTTTGACGATGTCATAGCGAGTCCTATGATCGGGAGTGATGCCTGCCTTTGATTTTTGATGTCCTATGATCGTGAGTGAGCGTGAGTGATGCCTGCCTTTGATGATGTCAAAGCGAGTATAATGATCGTGAGTGATGCCTGCCTTCGATCTTTGATGTCCTGTGATTGTGAGTGATGCCTGCCTTTGATCACACACAGACACACACAGATTTTCTATGGTGTCTATATGACGTCATATAGACATCATGTAGACATCATAGGTGATCCTATGATCTTTTAGCGTGTCCTATAGTCATGACGGAGAGAAAGACAGAGACAGAGATTTCTTGAATTATACGGTATATAGAGTTATGTTTATATAGAATGAAGTACATGGCGGTAATGCACCTGTATGCTGGTTGTCAACCCCCAATCAAATCTAAAAGAAGAAGATTCGCCAGTTGTTTTGGTGTTTCAAAGAGAGTTGGAAATTATAAGATCTTATGATTTCCAACCCTCTTTGAAAGCCTTTATTAAAGCAATAAATAAATATACATATGTACACAGTTATATACACAGTGCAGGAGCATTGCAGCTAGATGGAATAAACAGCATTACGGTTTGTTAAATTACCCTGCAGAATATGACTATGTACCCAGACAGTATATTTCGCATTTTAATCAACAGTGTTGTTGCCACCCTCAGTAACGATTGTCATTGTCCTAGTTGTGTATTGGAGGGGGCGATCTCTATTGAGCAAAGTTGTTATGTTTAGTACATTTAATACGACCTCAACCAGCCCTGGTTAGGTTATGAAGTCTGACAGCCGTAAGTAGGAAGGACCTGCTGAACCTCTCCATCGTGCGCCTAAGATGGCACAGCCTACCGCTAATGAGCAACTCATTGCGTTCATCGTGTCCCGCATGGGGTGGGACTCGGACTCCAGCAGAGATGACAGCTCAGTGATGACAGCATAGTGATCCAACTCCACATTTTACAATCTTCAAAGTAGAGATTTTGCATTTATGCATTATCAGTAAGAAGGGTATTCACTTTTTCAAAGTATATACTGTAGTTGTATTGACTTTGACAGTATGGGATGCAGTTCTCAGCACTTGGAGTACACTGGCATTTATGCACCCCCAGTGGCTGGGTTACTGTTCAGATTGGGCAAACTTAACAATAATATTTTCAAGCTTACTTTTTAAACTTTAAGCTATTTCCTCTTTTATGCTAACTTTGTGGGCCTTTAGTCCATTTTAACTTTTTAAACTAGGTTTTTATTACCTTTAAGCTATTATGTAATATTGTGATGTTGTAAGGGTTCGCACAATAAGGCGAGATGACTGTGACGAAACAGGCTTTATTTAAACACACCCTCA
The DNA here is from genome assembly GCA_020510985.1 of Pholidichthys leucotaenia. Classification (NCBI taxonomy): domain Eukaryota; kingdom Metazoa; phylum Chordata; class Actinopteri; order Cichliformes; family Pholidichthyidae; genus Pholidichthys; species Pholidichthys leucotaenia. The sequence continues at coordinate 110,088,150 of CM035843.1, read as the reverse complement.
CAACACAGAGGGGAGGTCATTTACACAGACCCCCATCTCACTTATGGTGACACAACACATGATCTACCACATACAGGGAAACAGCGCTAACTGGTCTTATAACACACTTATAATGGCACAGCAATAACACTTAGAACACACAATAACAGTCTTTGAATCCTCCACAACGCAAGCATGCTGGGAAAATCCCTGCCCCCTTATTACAGCCCAAACGTTACAATATTTTTAAGTTTACCCTTTTCTGGCTTTAAGCCATGACAGCTACAGTATTCGGCCATTTTAGTTTTAAAGCTAGCATTTTTAAGCTAATATTCTTCAACTTAATGCATTTCCTCTTTTATCCAAATTTTGTGTTTATTTGGCTCATTTTAGCTTCTAAGCTTGCAGTTATCAGTGTTATCTATTTATCAATACATTTATCATTACTACTCCTAACATTTTATGTTAACTTTAAACTGTGTTCAGCTTTTTGCTATTTTAGTTTTTATGCTAACATTGTGTCATTGTTATCTTAGGTTTTACGCAAATTATTCACCTTTGCTTTTAAGTTAAAACTTTTTACTTTGAGGTAATGTAGTTTTTAAACGAATATATTTCAGCATGTCAACTGCAGTTTTGTTTATTTGGTAAAAGAAAGGAAATAAATGTATACTGTTATATTAACATAAACACAGTGCTACCAGAGTGAGCCCTCCTCGTCTATAGACGGTCTTTGAGTGTGCACACAGTAGCTGTGTGTGTCTGTGAGGAAGCTTGAACGCGCCTGTCGCAGCTGGAGGACCATGGGTCAGCCTCTACACCCAGGGCAGCTGTAGCTCCGATCAGGCCGCCGTCGAGCTCCGGGACCAGCGGGGAAAGTTTCCGTCCCACCGCCGCTACAGAAACGGCGGAGGGCTTCTTTCGCTCTCTCCCCGGGTCCCTCCCAGACTGCTGGAAGAAATGTGGCTGAACCCGGAGGAAGTCCTGCTGAAAAATGCTCTAAAGCTCTGGGTGACCGAAAGGAGCAACGACTTCTTCCTGCTGCAGAGGAGGAGAGGCCACGGAGAGCCGAGCAGCAGGATCTCAGGTACACAGAACACACAACCACGGTGGGGAGAGATCAGCAAAGGCCAGCAACACGGAGGCACACAATACAGACAGCTGTGAGGGGAAAACAGGTACACCCATCAGAGGTGGGCAATTACTCAAGAGTAAGAGTAGTTTCCAAAAAAAGTTACTTGAAACAGAGTAACAACAAAAAAAAAAAAGAGTTTTGAGTTATGCCACTTTATTTTTTTTTCTCTTCTGAAATTTGCGGCTATTTTCTCCAAAATTGAGTCTTGTTTCCTGTAAAATTTATTTTATCATCACTCTACACATGTTGGCCGTGGCAACTGCCATTCTTCCTCTTCTTCTTCTTCTTCTTCTAGATTTGATTGGCGGTTGGCAACCAGCTTACAGGTGCATTACCGCCACTGGCTTGGCCATCATCACTCTATATCTTTGCATAAGGAGTTCTGAACAACTCCTTATGTGTGAAAAAATGATCCATGCTTGGACTGTGTCCTCGGCGGTGGGAATAGCTCTTTATGCTGAGCTAACCAAAACGATTGCAGCTGGTCACAGGTGGAGGTGAAATGGCTTGGTGTGCCATTGAGATGATTTGTTATACGTGAACAATGGGTTTTAAAACTCTGATCAGTATTCAGGTGGTAATGACCCCATAAACTTCAGAAGACCGGCATCCACACAAACTTTGACCCGCTCTTCATCACGCAAAATAGGCCGATCTCTCGCTGTAGTTCCCTGTAGGCCTATAAACGGGTTTTGTGCGGCTGTGGGAAAGATGTGGATCTCTGCTCTATCTAGTGATCATCCAACAAAGGCCATGTGCTGGTGGCAGCTGCTGTGGGCAGCATTGCAGCCTGTTGGCTGTTTCCTCTGTCTGGTTTCCTGTCTGTGTGCGCGGCAGGCTTTATCTCGGACGTGCTGGAAGGTGATTGCTCTTGCATGTAACTTTCTGTGTACTGAGAGCAGATTTTAATAACACAGTTCATACATTGTCTTCTGTGTGCGCCTCCTCCTCTTTCTTCCCTGTGTGGCCACCGATCTTCCTATAAAATAGAACAGTAGGAACTTCCTGGCTGGAGTTTACTTCTTGTGTGTTTGTTCACGCCGTTTCCATAGCAGGAGAGAGGGTCAAGGGTCAAGTGCTGATGTCTCTTTGTTCACTATTAACTAACTCAAGTGACATTTTCTTGTGTCTTATGGAAAAAACGGCACTGAGTGAATGGTTGGCATGATAGACTTTTCGTTTATTTGTTTATTTATTATGAATTTAACCAGTTATTGATTAAGAAGAAAGCAGCAGCTGAAATTGTGTGTTGTCCCAGAGGTTAAAAAACACCCCAGAGTTATACCTGAATATTCAAATATTTACATATTCATTCATTCATTCATTCACTGTGTAGGTATTTGTTTTTCAGTTCTGATTCTCAGATTTATTACTTCTGCCAGGAAGGTTATGTGTTTATTGCAGTTTGTTGGTTTGACTGTTTGCAGGATTACGCACGAACTGCTAGACAGGTTTTAATGAAATTTATGTCAGAGGTGGCCCTTGGGTGAAGGGTGAACCCTTTAGATTTTGGGCCAGAATGCCTACCTTGGATCATTTTTTTCCGCCCTTTTGTTAAGGGGGCAATATGGTGCACTTTTTCCACATGTTGAAACACCCGTCCCAGAGGTCTTAAAATGTTGTGGCATGCTTTGGTCAACCTTTAATTATTTCAGCACCATTTTCATATCATGAAAAATAAAGGGCTAATAAACCCGAAAAAACACAGACAACTGTCTGTCAGTTGACAGATTTTAACCAGTGGACAAACAGCTTTGGCAGAGGTGTGCACTCTCCACGTGCTGTGCCCTTTAGTGTTTTTCAACCAGGATGCCCTGGGACCTTCAGGTTTTTGTGGAAAATTATCAAATTTCACTTGTTAATTGATCCAAAAGATGCCATTTTTGTGCATGGGGGCCTTCAGAACCCATGCCCAACAATGGCAAATTATTTGCAATTTTTTTTTGACCAATTAGCAAGTGAAATTATATAATTTCCTACAAAAGCCTGAATATATCAGGACACCCTGGTTGAAAAACACTGATTTAGTTTATTTTTTTTATTGTTAATTACAGACTTCTACATATAGTTGTCGAGAAGTGTGTGTGTGTATGTGCGTGTGTGTGTATAAAATTTGTTGTAAATTTAAACCTTTTTCCTCAAATTTGGAACTTTTTATCCTAAACTTGCTACATTTTTCTGGTAAATTTGCAACCATCTCATAAATTTCCGATGCCTTTCTTTGAAACAATACATTTTTTTTTCTCGTAGATTTGTAACATGATTGTGGGAAATTTACATCTTGTTCTTTGTTCTTGTAATTTGTGACTTTTTCCTCCTAAAATTGCTACATTTATGAGAAAAAAATTGCAAATGTAAAACTTTTTGCTAAAGTTCCTGTGAGCAGGAACCACAGCCTGGGAAAGAATGGTGGACTAAACTTCACTGCAGGTGTGTGTGGCTCTATTTCTAATAATTTTATAGTTCATGAATGGGGCAACACAGGTGGGGACAAAAGACGTATAGGTAACAGTGCTGTAATGTGAAAGCAAATGTCTATTGTTCTTTTCTGTGAGCCTTGTAACGGTCGACTGTAGCTGTCCCCTGTTTCCTCTATATAATGTCACCACTGGATGAGAATTGCAGTGATTTACTCTGTGACTCTGTTCTTCTGGAAGCTTAAAACCCCGTCTGGATTTTGCGGTGACAGATGGATGGTTTTGTGTTGCCAGGCTGCTGGGTTTGCAGCTTCAGGCAGGTCGACTTTGACTCCTCAGATGTGGTTTTGCATCTGGCGGCAAGCCAGAGCTGTGTTCTTACAGAAGACTTATCTGTAGACTTCTCCACCCACGTAGCGCTCCGCTGATATCAGCTCAAATGTGTGCTTTTCTAAGCTGCATTGAAGCACATGAGAGATGTTATTTTACACTGGATTTAACTGAAAAACTAAGCCTAACTTGAACAAGACTTATACCTTGGTTTGATTCCTCTTTTGTCTATGTATCGATTATGGTTTTTTTGTGTGTCAGAAGCCAGAGATGGCCCTTCTAAACACAGAGATATAGATCCTACTGCCCTCATCATAGGGTGGACTGATCTGTCTGATAATGTTGTATGTTAAAGTCCAAAATTCTTCTCAGGATTAAACTAAAGCTGGGTAATAAAGTTCTCCTCAGCTGTCACTTTATCCGTGTTTTCTCCCTGGCCAAGTACTGTATGCATCAGTTCCCTGAATTGTTTGATAAAAAGTGCTTTCAGTTTTATTCTAAGATCAATGGACGTGGTAACAACATTGAGGAAATAGCAATTTGGTTTCAATCTGTTTTTTTATATTAACACGTGAGAGCAGGAAGCCTGAATTAGAACTCATGTGAATGATTACATTAGATAAAAATATATGCATTTTGTTATAATGTGGAGTATGTACAGTATATGGAAATGTCTTTGCTTGGATTTCTTATGTGCATTTTAATTAATTCAAGCCAAAGCGGAGTACTTCAGTATTATTAACTTATCTCATCAGTAAGAAAATAAAAGTCTGAAACTTCTGAAAATATACAGATAATATGAAAAATTTTAATACTGTTCCCATTTTTAACTTCTTCCTTTTGTGTTTAATTGGCATGACTCAGAAAGTTCGATTTTGCTTGAATTTTTTAGGAGAGGTTGGAAATGGACCAAGGATCAGTGAATTAAGTTTTTGGGATGATCTGGATTACTATGAGCCACCAGGATTAAAAAAAAAAAAAAAAAATCCAAAAAGAAAATGAATGAAGTGCCTTGTCAGATGTGATTGTCACCAGGAGAAGCGAGCAATGGTGAAATTAAAATAGAAGGGAGAAAATTAGCTGCCTTGGTGGAGGTTTGTACTCTTGTGCTGTATTGATCTTTTTTGTATGTTTGTTTACTCGTATATCATGCAGGTTGTGCAAGTGTGTTATATAAAAGTTTGATTGCACATTTTTAAGATGAAGATGGTCCTCTGTTGCTTGTACATCTGCTGCTTCAACCCCTGAAGCAGCAGATGTACCGGCAACATCACAGAAGCGTCGCATACACACAGATCCACCCAAGGTGTGAAAACTGCCGTTGTAACTATGCTGGGCCAGTAGGTGACAGTGTGACTTTTTTATCGTCCCTACAGCGCATCAACCGCCTGTGTGTAAAGCATCTGTCAACTGCGCATGATCAAAATGGAAAAAGCAGCGATAGAGAAAGCACGCAAAATTGAAGAATTGCGCAGTGGTTAGCACTGCGGCAGCACAGCAACTCACCCTTGGCTGGGGGATCCTGGGTTCGATCCCAGCCCCCGACCAACAGTGATCTGTGTGGAGTTTGCATGTTCTCCCCGTGTCTGCGTGGGTTTACTCCGGGATTTCTCCGGTTTCCTCCCACATGCCAAAAACATGCAAGTTAGGTTAATTGGCATCAAAAAACTGGGGATTCTAATTGTCCTTAGGTATGACTGTGAGAGTGAATGGTTGTCTGTCTCTCTGTGTTGGCCCTGCGATGGACTGGCGATCTGTCCAGGGTGTACCCTGCCTCTCGCCCAAAGATGCTGGGATAGGCTCCAGCCCCCCCGCGACCCGAAAAGGATTAAGCGGAAGAAGATGGATGGATGGATAGATGGATGTTGGAAGCATTTGCAATAGAGAGATATAGAGTGATGATTTAGAGTGAAGTACACTACCGTTCAAAAGTTTGGGGTCACCCAGACAATTATTTTGTGTTTTCCATGAAAAGTCACACTTATTTACCACCATGAGTTGTAAAATGAATAGAAAATATAGTCAAGACATTGACAAGGTTAGAAATAATGATTTGTATTTGAAATAATAATTTTTTCCTTCAAACTTTGCTTTCGTCAAAGAATCCTCCATTTGCAGCAATTACAGCATTGCAGACCTAACATGATTGCACAAGGGTTTTCTAATCATCCATTAGCCTTCTGACGCAATGAGCAAACACATTGTACCATTAGAACACTGTAGTGATAGTTGCTGGAAATGGGCCTCTATACACCTATCTAGATATTGCACCAAAAACCAGACATTTGCAGCTAGAATAGTCATTTACCACATTAGCAATGTATAGAGTGTATTTCTGATTAGTTTAAAGTTATCTTCATTGAAAAAAAGTGCTTTTCTTTCAAAAATAAGGAAATTTCTAAGTGACCCCAAACTTTTGAACGGTAGTGTATGTGGCGGTAATGCACCTGTAAGCTGGTTGCCAACTGCCAATCAAATCTAAAAGAAGAAGAAGAAGCATTTGCAATATAACCATAGTTCCTACTCTTCACCATTGTTGTTGTTTCTTCTTCTCATGCTGCTTTTCCCACATGCGCATTCAAGTAAAATTGTAGCACGCGTGCGTAAACTGAGATACTTATGTTACTGTTTTGTTCCGTGCACTCGGAGGAGTAACAAATGTACCAGCACAACCATTCCACTCTGGAGGCTGGTTTCAAAACTGTGCACTTTCACACCTCGAAAATCATATGCACAGACAGCCGAATTGTAAAAGAAGTTTACCACTTTGGGGTAAAAATGTTCTCGTGTGCACGGCCCCTCCAAGCTCTCTGACCTTCTCTCAGATAATTCTGTTTTCTAAGTCAGAATAGTGAGTTTCCAGATGGTTTATTTTTTCCTTTCAACAAACTACCAAAATGGTCGTTATTGGAAAAGCATGATGAAGATTAGCCATACTTTTGGTAAATGGAATCATAATGACAGTGGCCCCATTGATCCTCTGTGACAGCTTCAGGCTGTTGAGAGCATGTGCATCCATGTGCTCTCACTCTCTGCCTGCTTCTGTTTCCTTAAGGACGGAAATGCAAATGAAGTCATTCAAACATGAGTGTGTTTAGGGCTCAGTTTTGGCCCTCAAAACATCTGTGGAGTTGATTGCACCTGTAGCGACAAACACATCTGAACCTGCTGGATTTTGATTAAACTGAGCTGATATATTAATCCACTGAAGAGGTGGGAGTTTATTTCCTGTTTGGTTGCACACTGAGAGCCATCTGCTCTTTTTACATGAAACTCATCAGGAACTCTAATAAGATTGGGTCTGATCCCTCTGCAGTGCAGACAACTGTCTATTTTTGCTGATGGATATTGCTTTGAAACTCTGTACTGGGTTTATGCCTTAAGTTTCATGTTACATAATTTTTAATTTCCTCCTAATTTCAGGCCTGTTATAGTCCATGGCCAGTACTTGAATATGGTAGTGCCTTACTTAAGCCTGGTTCACACTTTGTGACTTTCAACCCGATAATTAGCTCTGCAACTAGGCTGGGTTCTCGAACTCTTTTCCTAAAACCTCTGGAGTTCATCAGGGATGTGTCACTGTGCCAAACTTGTTTAATGTATTGGTTGACTACTGGCTCAATGAGATGATTATAATAATGCATCAGATTTATATAGCGCTTTTCATAGACAGTCAAAGACACTTTACTATGGATACATTATTCATTCACTCCACAGACAATGGTAGTGGTAAGCTACTACTGTAGCCACAGCTGCCCTGGGGCAGACTGATGGAAACGTGACTGCCAATCCACGCCAACGGCCTCTCCAATCACTACCGAACATTTATACACATTCATGCCCAGTGTCATGGACACTGGAGGCAAGGTGGGTAAAGTGTCTTGCCCAGGTTCAGGTTCAGGTTACTTTATTTGTACCCATAGGTAGATTTGTTTTGCAGTCAGGTGACATCCATATTTACAAACCACAATTACATTCAACATGAACACAAACACAGGCACACATGTAGCTGAACATGATAAAAGTACTCAAGGCTCCACCAATCAGGACATAAGACAAAGAGATAAGAAAAAACAAAACAAAACAAGGAGATAAGAGAGAAGGGTCATATTAAAAAGTTAAAGACTAGTCAAAGAGGTTAAAAACTCAAAAGTCTAAAACCCAATAAAAGATTTAGAACCCAAATAAAAAAAACCTACAAAAATAAGTAAATATAAAATAAAATTAGTTAATAGGTAACTAAATTATGTGCAATATATTGTTACATCTTGTTCAACTCTTTAACAGCAGCAGGAACAAAGCTGTTTTTGTAGCGCTGGGTTTTACTTTTTGGGACAGCAAACCTCCGTCTGGAGGGAAGAAGCTGAAAGTGGCAGTGCAAAGGGTGGGAGTCATCATTTAAAATGGAGGTAACAATCCTCTGTACCTGTCTGGTGTACAGGGTTGTCAGGCTCAGCTGTGACTCACTAAGCAAACGACTGGACCATCTAATTACCTGATCCAAGGATTTCCTCTGTTTCAGTTTTATCTGACCAAACCATGACACTAAAGAAAAGGATAAAACAGATTCAATAAAAGCCCGATAAACCATCGTCATTATGGTTCGGTCAATTTGGAAGCGTGCAAGTTTCCTTAAACAATGCAAATGTTGCTGACCGTTTTTGCACACCCTTTCACAGTTCTCTTCAAAGTTTAAATTACTATCAATAATCGTCCCAAGATATTTGTAGGATTGTACACATTCAGTGGTCTGGCCTTTTAGTACAGTGACTTTGTGCATGGGAGTTTTCCTCCTAAAGTCAATAATCATATTTTTAGTTTTTGTCGTATTCAGCTGCAGGTAGGAATCCTCACACCAGTGAACAAAATCATCAACTACTGGGCCGTGGCCACACTCACCATCCTGGAGGAGACTGACAACAACTGAATCATCAGCATACTTTATAATTTGTCAGTTGTCATGTCTGCTCCGACACATGTTTGTGTACAGGATGAAGAGTAGTGGTGACAACACACACCCCTGCGAAGAGCCAGTAGAACTCTTTTGGTCAGACAATGTACCATTGACCCTTACTCTCTGTGTCCTGTTGGTTAAAAAATCCAGAATCCAACCCACCAGATTATTACTCAAATCAAATTGTTGCAGGAGCCTTTCAACTAAAATATGAGGTTGGATTGTATTAAAGGTGGAAGAAAAGTCCACAAATAAAAGCCTGGCGTGTGTTCCATTAAAATCCAGATGTTCAAACAGCATGTTAAACAGAGTGACAGTGGCATCCTCCACTCCTCTGTGAGGCCTATAGGCAAACTGCAAAGGATCTAATCCATGCTCAGTCTGCTTTAGGACCTCAAAGCTGACCAGTTTTTCAAAAATTTTCATTAAAATTGAAGTCAGAGCAACTGGTCTAAAATCATTTACCGTTTTAGGACAGCTGGATTTTGGAACGGGGACAACCACAGCATCTTTCCAGATCTTAGGCACATGTTGTGTCTGTAAGGACTTATTGAAAATGTAGTGAAATACAGGACTCAATTCATGTGCACAGGACTTTACCAAGCGCCCACATATATTATCAGGGCCCTGACTTTTGTTCACTTTTACAGCACAGAACTCCCTTTTAACATCCTGCACCTCAATATTAAAGTGCTGATTGTCTTTGAGTTTCTGTTTCAAATCTTGGGTTTTTGTGCTAATATCAAAGGAGTCAGAACGACCATAAAAACAATTAAGAGCATTAGCCAGCTCTGTGTCTGAATTAAAACCATCTAAAAACACACAATTACTGCGCTCTGTGCTCTGAAGGCCTGCAATAGTTTTCATACTGGCCCAGGCTGAACCAAGTTTCTTTGTTGCCATCTTGCTTTCCAACTCTGATTTATAATTCTGTTTTGCTCTTAAAATTTCAGCCTTCAGCTCTTTTGTGGCAACCTGTAGCTCATAAACAACCCCCTGTTTAAAGGCAAGTGCTTTCCTTTGTAAGCAGGATTTAACTGATTTTGTAACCCATGTCTTGTTGTTGGGATATATTTTGACACGTTTACGTGGAACAATCATGTCTCTACAGAAAGCCATGTATGAGCATGTCACGTCCACTAAAGAGTCCAAATCATCTCCGCAGGACAGTGTGAACACCTCCCAGTCCGTACAGTTAAAGCATTCCTGGAGGCAGTGCACTGAATCCTCTGTCCACACGTTTATGTCTCTGGTCTTCGCCTTGTCTCTTCTGAGAGCAGTTTTATATGTGGGCAGCAAATGTACACAGTTGTGATCTGAGGATCCTAAAGGAGGAAGGGGAAGAGATTTATAGGCCCTCTCTATGGATCCATAGCACAGGTCCAATGTCTTTATTCGCCTGGTTGGGCAGGAGACATACTGATAAAAGTTTTTAAGCATCTTCTTTAGAGACACATGGTTAAAATCCCCAAGAATAAAATTTGGAGCCTCTGGGGAAATAGACTGCAACCGCTGTACCACATCAAAGACGGCGCTGGAGGTGGAGGCAGCATCCGCCCTCGGGTGAATGTACACAGTCATTATGAAAAATTGGGGGAACTCGCGGGGCAGATAAAAGGGGCATAGTGACACGGACAGAAGCTCCACGTCTGGTGTACAGATGCGCTCTCTGACCGTGACAGATGTACAGTACTGTTTATTAATATATAAACATACACCCCCCCCCCCCCCCGATGTTTCCCCGTTACCTCTTCCTGCCGATCCGAGCGAAGTGGGGCTCCAAAGCCGTCAATCCACAGGTCCACATCCCGGTCATGCGCCGTAAGCCACGTCTCCATGTAAGCCATGACACAGCAGTTCTTGAAATCCTTCTGATATCGTACATTTCCTTGAATTTCATCCACTTTATTTCTCAGGGATTGTACGTTCCCCATAATAATGGAAGGAAGAGGAATGCGGTTAAGCTGACGCCTCCTCAGGCTTAATCTTACGCCTCCACGCTTTCTGCGTTTCCTCCTCTTGTCTCTCTTTTCATTGCTGTGTCCATGAAAGTCTCTTAAAATAAAGTCCGGCAGTTGCGGCGCAGACTCAAACACAGGTCAGAATCAGAAGAATCAGAATCAGAATCAGATTTATTGCCATTGTTCATGTAGTACACAAACTAGGAATTTGTCTCGGTGCCATGCTGCAACATTAAAAACATGATGAGATAAAGAGATAAACTAAAAAACTAAAAGACTAAAAACATGCAATAAGTGTAGAATAATAAGTAATAATAATAATAATGAGTAATACTAGTCAAGGCAGTTTTAAATAAATTAGCAAGTAGCAGATAATATGGGGTACCACAGTGCAGTCGATAATGCAACAGAAAAACAGTGATGAACGACATGAGCTGCTGTATATAGTGCACGAGAGTCAATAAGTCACTTAATGTTCAGCAGTCTGATGGCAGAGGGGAAAAAGCTGTTCATGTGCCGGGAGGTTTTAGTCTGAATGGACCGAAGTCTTCTACCTGAGAGGAGGGGGGCAAACAGTACGAGACCAGGGTGTGAAGGATCGGCTATGATCCGGCCTGCACGCCTCCGGGTCCTGGAGATGTACAGGTCCTGGAGAGATGGGAGCTTGCAGCCGATCACCTTCTCAGCAGTGCGCACGACACGCTGCAGCCTTAGTCTGTCCCTGGCAGTGGCTCCTGCGTACCACACGGTTATGGAGGAGGTGAGGATGGACTCGATGATGGCCGTGTAGAACTGCACTAACATCACAAAAAAAAAAAAAAAAAAAAAAGGTGCTGCATTATCCATGTTTAAATGCTGTAACATGTCTCTGGAATACTGCGTTCTTCCCGGTGTGACCGCGATCACACTTACCTCCAAAACAAAGAACCGGTAAGAAAGAAACGACAAGGAAATCCATACTGATGGAACAAGGGAGCTCTTCGTTATAGTCCACAAACATTCAAGGACAAAAATGGCACAAGAGAATTACGTTAAAACACCTTAAAGTGCATAAAAACAGAGACACAGACGTTGAACTTTTTTCACTCGCTGCCGGTTGCTGCGTGCGCATGCGCCCAAAAGGGACACAACAACAGGATGTCTGGGGAGAGCGGGATTCGAACCGCCAACCCTCCGGTTATTAGATGACCTGCTCTACCTCCTGAGCCACTGCCGCCCATATTTCCCTCCTCCGTTCCATTTTTGCTGAGCACCAAGGCTCAGGAGTAAGGGTCAATGGTACATTGTCTGACCAAAAGAGTTCTACTGGCTCTCTGCAGGGGTGTGTGTTGTCACCACTACTCTTCATCCTGTACACAAACATGTGTCGGAGCAGACATGACAACTGACAGGAAGTTCCATTTTTATATGGTCTTTGGCATGACCCGGCTGGGACTTGAACCCTGACCTTCCAGATGTGGGGCGGATGCTCTACCTCAAGCCACCACTCTGGTGGTGGAACGATGTCCCAAACTGTATTCTTCTTCACTCCTGCTACACTGCTCTGTGCTATATGGATAACATTGTCTTTTTGCCACATTTATCAACATCATCGATGACACACTGGAGGTGCTGGTGGATGAAGCTTCATCCCCGGGCCTCACCGTTGGCTGGGCAAAGTCGCTGTCTGACTTCCTACCACATCCACCACCACAGTTCATAGGGAGGTTGAAGTGGTAAATGGTAGATGTCCAGTGACTGCTCATCAGACCCTAAGATCATTAGGTGCATTAAGCAGGCCCGCAATGCTTCTGTTCATCTCCGCAGAGTAAGGAGTAGCGGCAAGATCCATGTGGTGATGCCTACATGATTCCTATCTTCCTGTATATTTCTGAGACATAAACCTTATCAGCAGCAGTAGCTTATCATCACCTTGATGCTTATCAACAAAACTGCCTCGGAAATAGTTTAGACATCCATTGGTATCACTAGGTCACCAACGATGAGGTGTATGCCAGAACTTGGCAACCCCATCACCATCAGGAGAGGAAGACTGAGGCTTATGCCCAACCTGTTCATCCTGACTCAGGACTGCTCTGCTTATAAGTGGTGGATTGCTATGGTCAGATAAGTGCTCTTGCACATCTTGTTGTTGCATGCGAAGTACCGACAGTAGTATGGAGCCATCCATGACTGATCTGATTCTATTGAACATCTCATTATGATGAACAAAAGGATTTGAGTCATGCCCTGTTCTCATCTGCTCTAATCCTGTATCTTGGTACAAGCTCCATTGTGCCTACCAGATCTATTGTTTACATGAACAAAACTCTTGGCTGCAAAATGAAAAACCTGTTTTATGTTCATACTGTTTTTGATGGAGCTTGTTTTAGTAAGATGGGTGGACCAACTGACAGCGTCTACCTACTTTTTTAAGGGTTCTTTGAAAGGAATGAAGCCATAAGCTCTGTCTCCTTCCATGGAACCATGTTTCCCATCAGGCAGAGAAAAAGTGAAGGACAGGATGAAGAGGTGAAAGGACTAAGAGGTGAGAGAAAAAGAGAGGAACTGCGCTTCTTGCAGCTGGAGAGCAGGCTATCATAATCAGCATAAAACTAATATAGGTTTGGACCTGTTTATTTTGTTTTATGTTATCGTTTATTAAATAATTTAGCATTATTTTTCCAAACTAATCACAGCGTGGACAACTTGCAGTGCTTGTTTTCATTCAGCTTTTTAAAATTGCTGTTTCAAGTAAGGGTCACGCCATTTTCTGCCTCTCTTTAAGCAGTATCTGTATACTGTGAGTGTACAAAGGATGATTCAAAGGATCTTCAGCTTTGTATTATATTGTGGAAGACAGTATTCCGAAACATTCACTTGTCTGCTTCTTGGTGTTCTTTCTCTCTGTGTGTTCCTGCTGGAGACCCCTCCATCTGCCTCAGGCCTGTTGGTGTATTTCTGTCACACAGCTGTGAAATGTTGCTCTCTTTCTCTCTGAATAAACTCTTCACCTCTGTCTGTGAGCCCACACAAGAAACAGATGCTGAAAAATGAAAATCATATAGTCAGAATGTGTTGATACGTAGTTGTGGGAGTTAAATTGGTGTATTTATTTATTTTTTTTCTCGCTGCAGTGGGAAATTTTAGAAGGCTGATTGCTTTTTTAAGAATATTTCTGTCCTTTCTTTTCTGGCTTTTGAACTGGTTTGAACTGAGCGGCGTCGCTCTGCTGTAGCATGACTAGCTTACGACAGACGTCCAGTTTAATTATCGTTTCAGTGTAAATTCACTAGGCCTCTAAGGATAATTAATATATCAACTTATCATATGAAAATTATTTTTTACACTTGTACAAAATGAGGAGGAAGAATATGAAGGCAGCTCATTTCAGTGTAAACAGCATTATATCATAAGTTCATTTTTTAAAATTATACTTAACACACTGATTTATCGAGGTAATTTTTATAACGTTTGTATACCACTGTTAATAGTCTCTCGGCGCCACACCAGTCGGCTGCCTTTTGCAACAGCGGCTCGATTCCGAGTTTTTTTTCCCCTTCCTCTCTCTTTTGATGCTCTGAGTGTTGCTATCCCTGTGCTGTTGCAATCCTGGAATTTCCCCGTTGTGGGACTAATAAAGGCTTATCTTATCTTATCTTATCTTATCTTTTGTGTGGCATTGTTGACTGATTTTGAAATTATTATGGATGCAGTGGTTTGTAATAACCCCACAAAAGACTTCAGACCTAAAAACGCGTTAAATGAGTGCACAAAATAGATGATAGCAAGAGTGGGCAAGCACTTTAGAGAAATAACAACAGCATGGAAGTGATAGGAAGTGATAGTGCTGATTTTCACACTCAGTAAATTTTAAAGCATCCCCGTCTTAAGAATAAATAACATACCGTAAAATTGTAAAGACTTTTTTTTATTAATATTAGCTCATTCTAGTGAATTACTGGGCTGATACTTTTGATCACAGATGATAAGATGTGGGTGGGTTATGTGTCCTTGCACACCTAGGCTAAATGTGTACATAGAATTGAAGCCTCTTGCTGAGCATGCCATTGGTGGTCTGGTATCCTTGGTTACCAGCATGGGTTGAGTATGGCACTAGATTGTTTAAAGATGGCACTAATAGTAGATAAGCGAATCAGATTTGCTGATCCCCTGTGAAACTCTGAAGAGGTATTTTTGCTTCCTCACTATTGTCTATGGTAGGGCTGGGGAATAAGTTGATATTAAATTGAAATTATTATTTTTTTGGTTTGGACAATGTCAAAATATGAATATTGTGAAAATTGCTTTTCTTATTCACAAGAGTAAATATGGCAGCGTCCAGCTCTACCCCCCTCCCCACCGTTAAAGATGAACAGGACTATATTTTGAGAAAAACAAAAAAAATACTTCAACAAAGTGTTCAGAAAGGTGCAGAATTAGAGCTTTTATGGTCTAGAAAAAAATGTATTGATGAAAAGAATACTTTTAAAAAAAATTTACGGTACCGAAACAATCATAATATTTATACCTGAGCAGCTGGATGATGAAACTGCGATGGACGGTAACATAGACATGATACAATGGATGGGACAGGGCCAACATTTTCATGGCAAATGGAGGCACCATATTCTGTAGGTAATTATAATGGTTGACCGCACCTTCAGCAATGTGATAACGAGATGCACAATCAGTTGTTCATTGTATTCATTGTTATCATATGAGTAATCTATGCATGTGGAATGTGACTAGAATAGCGGCTGGCCATGTCCTATCTAATGTTTACATATCTACATATTTACATGTCGACATATCTATGTCACAGCCAATAGTATAACTGGGTTGATGTCACATGTCTCTACCAGCCAGTTAGTCCAAGAGTATGACACCTGCTGGCCAGGAGGTCAGAATCTTGTCTGTAGAACCTTTAAAGTCAGGTTTGCACTTTATTCCCAGTAGGGAATCATGTCTGTTTGAGGGAAAGAAGTATTTGAAATAATTACTAGTCTTCAATTAAAAAATGTTAATTAAAAATATAAATGTTTTAGAATATTTATTTATTACCTCCGCCAAGGAGGTTATGTGATCATCGGCGTTGGTCTGTCTGTCTGTCTGTCTGTCTGTCTGTTTGTTTGTTTGTTAGCAAGATAACTCAAAAAGTTATGGAAGGATTTTCATGAACTTTTCACAGATTGTCAGAAATGGGGTATCCTACAGATGATTACATTTTGGTGGTGATCCGGATCACCGTCCAGAAGAAAACCGCCATTGCGGAAAATGACATTTTCGTCAATAACTACTGAACCACTAATCCTATCATTGTGAATCCAGTTGCTAGTCATATGTTTTCATGGTCAAGGAATCTGAAAACGTACACACAAACACTGTATGGGAGGAACTGTGGTGCTTGGCGGAGGTCTGCGCTCTCCGAGTGCTTTTCTAGTTAATTATAGATTTGACTGATACTAGTTTTTTTTTTTTTTTTGTGCTTTATCTGGTTTCTCTTCAGGGCTTCTTGTAGGGGCGCTAGACACTGTCCTGGACTCCAATGCAAGGGTCACTCCCTTCCGAATCCTCCTCCAGGTTCCAGGCTCACAGATAAGCTGGGTCATCGCCAGCGGTGAGTTCATGCCTCCAGCCGAGTTTCTGCTTTTTTTTTAATCCCTTTTTTTTGTCATTTGGTCACATTTGGTAAGTTCCCTACCTTGTTTGCTCTGTGTTATTCAGGGGCTGCCATAGAGGAGGTGAACAAGCACTGGGACTGGCTGCTACACAACCTGTTGCACTCTCTGTCTGTGTTTGAGAACAAGGAGGATGTTGCCAGCTTTGTCAAAGGGAAAGTTAAGGTCTGGGATGATTAACAACTATACTGTCTTGTCCAGCTAAAGTGTTGTTTGGCAACAAGGAAAACAGAGCATGTACTTCAGTACCACATAAAATGCGAGAGGCATTGCACCGGAAGATCTTTCCTTGAGTGCCTTTAACAACAGTTGCCATTTTTTTTAAGTTTCCTGATGAACTTTATGTGCAAAATTTCCACTTCCATTCAGTAGCTGTGTAACCAGTGACACATTGTCCATCTAAACTTGCCTGAATTAACTAGTGCTCATTTGGTCCTTTGGTCCTTTGCAGGGCCTCATTGCAGAGGAGGTCCGTGGCCGTCAGGCAGCTCAGGAGGATGATCCAGGGAAGTTCAGGGAGGGTCTCCAGAAGTTCGAGCTGCACTTCGGCCTCCCGTCGTCGGAGAAGCTGGTGACGTACTACTCCTGCTGTTGCTGGAAGGGCCGGGTGCCTCGGCAGGGATTCCTGTACCTCAGCATCAACCACATGGCCTTCTACTCCTTCCTGTTGGGGAAGGAAGGTCTGTACACCAAAGCGAGGGCTCTGACTTTCAAAACAAAACATGACACTAGCTGTTTAAATGGATAATGTAGCAAAACAGTGTCTTTTTTAAAGATGGGTAGGAACAGGTTACATTTACTCAAGTAGCTTTTGGAAAAAAATTACTGAGTAGTTTCATTGCAAAATGTTTTTGACTCTTGAGTACATTGTTAAACAAAAAGCAGCACTTCTACAGTCGTATGCAAAAACTTGGGAACCACTTGAAAAATGGCATAATTTGGTGATTTATTAGTATGTTTAAACTATTAAGTGTGTAGAGTGACCAGTCTTTTGCACTTGTATATTTTTTATTGTTTAATTTCTGAAATATAAAGTAACTAAGCATTAATGTTTGTTGATAATATTGTAATTCTTTTTCACATCCTTGTCTTCAGTTATTCTTGAGTTCACAGGTTTGAATAGCGTCCATTTTTTTTTTTCATTTATTTTTAAACACTGACTTTTTTTTATTTAGGAGAAACCTTTGTTTTTCTATCCTGGCACAGAAAATATATAATTCCTTACTTTTTCCCTTTTTTTGACAATTTGTATTAGGGATGCATGTTATCGATTAATGCATTAATCATTAGTTGAGTCACCTTACTGATTGATTAACGATTAATTGATAAGCAACATTTTTCCTGAGAATCTGAATTTCCCTTGACATCAGAACAGTCTATCTATAATATGAAAAACTAATTATTGTTTATTATAAACTGCACAAAAATTTACGTCATATTCCTCAGTGATTTATTGATTTTATTGTAATCTGTTGCATGTTAAACATTAACAACATAAAATAAGCTCACAAAAATAAATATTTGGGCTACATTAAAATTTGTGCATTGGCTGATATGAAACTTCAGCAGCATAAAATAAATTCTGAATGGAAAAAAAAATGCAGACTACGGCTGGATTTATGCACCCACATCACAGCGAAGCTGCCAATGTGTGGAGTGATTTGTGTTCCTCATGTGTTTTTGTTTATTAAATAGTGATGGACAAGACCAGATTGCGATGGAGTTGGAGCTGATAAATGTTAAAAAAAATCAACTTTTCATACGATTGCAATAACAGAGAAAAAAGTAAGACCACCGCTGCTGCTGTCATTTCACAATCTATGTAATTAACGAGATTAGGATAAGTCATAGAAAGGGTTTGGATCTGCTAACTTCCCCAATATTCTTTTGAATTAGGACTGCTCTTTATCCAACTGCGGTGAACGAGCAAAGACTACCGGGGAATTGGTGTCTTCTTCTGCTCTTTTACAACATTTTATAAAATGCCCAAATTAATGAAAGAAAAATTGCAAAAGAACAATAAAGGTGAAAATATGAATAAAAAAAACATGGTAAATTTGTGAGGAGAAAGTATGCGAGTTTATGGCATGTTAAAAGTGTAAGAAAGAAATTGAATAGAATTAAATGGAAAATGAAAAAAAATTATGGAAAAAATGAACATTTGAGGAAAAAAAGGCTACATGAAATGGTGGCCAATTTATGCAAAAAATCTGGGCTAATTTATGCAAAGAGTGACCGATTTTAGAGAAAAACCTCAATGTGGAGATGGTAAAGTTTTTAGTACTAACTTCCTTCCTCTTATTCAGGTAATTTTCATATACTTATGTTTGTGTAATTACTGTCATAAGTTCCTGCTACTTTTCCTTGCATAAAATTTGTTGCTACTCTACCACCTCTAGCCTTTTTAGCATGTCTGCCTTTTTTTCTCCCCCTCCTCTCTAGTCAAATTTGTGATTCCCTGGGCTGAGGTGACGCGGTTGGAGCGGGTCTCCACCGGTCTGATGACAGAGGCAATCCGGGTCAGCACGCGGCAGCGCCAAAGGGAGTTCTCCATGTTCCTAAACATTGATGAAACCTTCGGGGTCATAGGTCAGCTGGCTGACATCGCCCTCAGGAGGCTGCTGGACAGCGGAGGCCTGGAGCTGGACCGAGTCCTGCAGCAGCCAGCCCGCATCACCAAGAGGTCGGTGGTGATTGTTGTGTTTGTTTTGTTTTAGAGAACCCCTATTATGCTCTTTTTCCACATATTCAGTCAGCTCTTATTGCAGTTCCGTTTTTCACACGGGGAAGAAATTCTCCTCAAAGTGGGCTGTTTTATGACTCTTGTGTGTGGAGTTTGCATGTTCTCCCCGTGTCTGTGTGGGTTTTCTCCGGTTTCCTCCCACAGGCCAGGGACATGCAGGTTAGGTTAACTGGCATCAACTGGGGATTCTAAATTGTCCTTAGGTATGGATGTGAGAGTGAATGGTTGTCTATCTCTCTGTGTTGGCCCTGTGATGGACTGATGATCTGTCCAGGGTGTACTCTGCCTCTCGCCCAAAGACACTGGGATATGCTCCAACCCCCCGTGACCCAGAAAGGATTAAGTGTTGATTTAATTTTTTTTATTACAAATTTGCAATTTGTTTCTCATAAACTCGAAACTTTTTTCTCATAAATTAGCCACTTTTTTCTCATAAATTTACAACTGTTTTCTAGTAATTTTATTTTTTTCTTGTAAATTTGTAACATTCAAATGGAAGCTGTTTATTTTTTTTATTCCAAGTAATGTTTTCCCCGTTTTCCTCTAGACAATGGTCCAAGCTTATCTTTAGTTTTAAAAGCTAGAAATAACCCTGAAAGACTTTTTTTTTTTTTTTTAAGTTTAAAAACATTTTCAAAGACCTTAATGGACTGACAATGACTTTTGATGTACCAATATGCTTATGTGTGTTTTTTCTACTTTGTGAGGAAACCCAACTTATGTAATAACCTCAAAATCATACCAGGAAGTAAGCTACCTATATGGCTGACTGGTAGAGAGGTGCTGCAAAACGTGTGAATAGAAAATGTAGTCTATTGTATGTATAGTGTTTGAGTTGGCTTCTGCGTACACAAAGTGAAATACGCAAATTGAAAGAAGGAAGACAAAATGGAAAAGGGCAGGGAAACTATGGAGATTCCAGAGTGGAAAAAGAGGAAGTTACTGTGTGCATGTCAAACTGAAACAGAACAGGAGATAAAATTGATCAGTTTTTAGAAATATTTAGGAAAATTCCTTTCATCAGTACAAATAAGACCAACTGCAGTTTTCTATTTTCTCATAAAATCATCACAGGTTAGATGTTCTGACACACCTGCATCACCCAACCTGCTAACTTCACATACAGTATGGACCAAAAGAAATCCAGACTGTAAAGACGTGGTCCTCAGAATATTCCTGTTTCTGTGTTTTTAACAACTAATGGTGCTTTCAGACCAAATGGGAAGTAAATTTTTTGCGTGGTGCGATTACATATAAAGTCAGTGTAAATACGTGAATGCTCACAAATTTGCACATTCGCATCAAAGCAAGTTGGTCGCAATAGCTAATCAGCCTTGAGATTCCACCGTCACCCAAGTAAACATATCAACACTAGAGAGTAAACCAGTTTGAAAACTAGAAAAGCACTCGGAGAGCGCAGACCACCACCAAGCGCCACAGTTCCCCCCATACAGTGTTTGTGTGTACGTTTTCAGATTCCTTGACCATGAAAACATATGACTAGCAATTAGATTCACAATGATAGGATTAGTGGTTCAGTAGTTATTGACGAAAATGGCATTTTCCGTAATGGCGGTTTAGCGCCACAGTTCCCCCCATACATTGTTTGTGTGTATGTTTTCAGATTCCTTGACCATGAAAACATATGACTAGCAATTGGATTCACAATGATGGGATTAGTGGTTCAGTAGTTATTGACAAAAATGGCATTTTCCGTAATGGCGGTTTAGCGCCACAGTTCCCCCCATACAGTGTTTGTGTGTACATTTTCAGATTCCTTGACCATGAAAACATATGACAAGCAACTGGATTGACAACAATTGGATTGGCAATGATAGGATTAGTGGTTTAGTAGTTATTCACGAAAATGGCATTTTGAGTAATGACAGTTTTCTTGTGGACGGTGATCCGGATCACCACCAAAATCTAATCATCTGTAGGATACCCCATTTCTGACAATCTGTGAAAATTTCATGAAAATCCGTCCATAACTTTTTGAGTTATCTTGCTAACAAACAGACAAACAAACAAACAGACAGACAGACAGACAGACAAACCAACGCCAATGATCACATAACCTCCCCCTTTGGCGGAGGTAACGTTTTCCGATTCCTTGACCATGAAAACATATGACTAGCAATTGGATTCACAATGATAGGATTAGTGGTTCAGTAGTTATTGACGAAAATGGCATTTTCCGTAATGGCGGTTTAGCGCCACAGTTCCCCCCATACAGTGTTTGTGTGTACGTTTTCCGATTCCTTGACCATGAAAACATATGACTAGCAATTGGATTCACAATGACAGGATTAGTGGTTCAGTAGTAATTGACGAAAATAGCATTTTCCGTAATGGCGGTTTAGCGCCACAGTTCCCCCCATACAGTGTTTGTGTGTACGTTTTCAGATTCCTTGACCATGAAAACATATGACTAGCAATTGGATTCACAATGATAGGATTAGTGGTTCAGTAGTTATTGACGAAAATGGCATTTTCTGTAATGGCGGTTTAGCGCCACAGTTCCCCCCATACAGTGTTTGTGTGTACATTTTCAGATTCCTTGACCATGAAAACATATGACAAGCAATTGGATTGACAACAATTGGATTAGTGGTTTAGTAGTTATTCACGAAAATGGCATTTTGAGTAATGGCGGTTTTCTTGTGGATGGTGATCCGGATCACCACCAAAATCTAATCATCTGTAGGATACCCCATTTCTGACAATCTGTGAAAATTTCATGAAAATCCGTCCATAACTTTTTGAGTTATCTTGCTAACAAACAGACAAACAAACAGACAGACAGACAAACCAACGCCGATGATCACATAACCTCCCCCTTTGGCGGAGGTAACGTTTTCCGATTCCTTGACCATGAAAACATATGACTAGCAATTGGATTCACAATGATAGGATTAGTGGTTCAGTAGTTATTGACGAAAATGGCATTTTCCGTAATGGCGGTTTAGCGCCACAGTTCCCCCCATACAGTGTTTGTGTGTACGTTTTCCGATTCCTTGACCATGAAAACATATGACTAGCAATTGTGATCACATAACCTCCCCCTTTGGCGGAGGTAACGTTTTCCGATTCCTTGACCATGAAAACATAAGACTAGCAATTGGATTCACAATGACAGGATTAGTGGTTCAGTAGTTATTGACGAAAATGGCATTTTCCGTAATGGCGGTTTAGCGCCACAGTTCCCCCCATACAGTGTTTGTGTGTACGTTTTCAGATTCCTTGACCATGAAAACATATGACTAGCAATTGGATTCACAATGATAGGATTAGTGGTTCAGTAGTTATTGACGAAAATGGCATTTTCCGTAATGGCGGTTTAGCGCCACAGTTCCCCCCATACAGTGTTTGTGTGTACGTTTTCCGATTCCTTGACCATGAAAACATATGACAAGCAATTGGATTCCTTGACCATGAAAACATATGACTAGCAATTGGATTCACAATGGTAGGATTAGTGGTTCAGTACCGTAGTTATTGACGAAAATGGCATTTTCCGTAATGGGGGTTTAGCGCCACAGTTCCCCCCATACAGTGTTTGTGTGTACGTTTTACGATTCCTTGACCATGAAAACATATGACAAGCAATTGGATTCACAATAATAGGATTAGTGGTTCAGTAGTTATTGACGAAAATGGCATTTTCCGTAATGGCGGTTTAGCGCCACAGTTCCCCCCATACAGTGTTTGTGTGTACGTTTTCAGATTCCTTGACCATGAATACATATGACAAGCAGTTGGATTGACAACAATTGGATTGACAATGATAGGATTAGTGGTTTTGTAGTTATTCACGAAAATGGCATTTTGTGTAATGGCGGTTTTCTTGTGGACGGTGATCCAGATCACCACCAAAATCTATCATCTGTAGGATACCCCATTTCTGACAATCTGTGAAAATTTCATGAAAATCCGTCCATAACTTTTTGAGTTATCTTGCTAACAAACAGACAAACAAACAGACAGACAGACAAACCAATGCCGATGATCACATAACCTCCCCCTTTGGCGGAGGTAATGAGACTGCCACTCACCTCCAGACAGATGGATGGGAGCGCTGAAGCTGAGAAGGACTTTCTGTAGTTTGCTGCTACCAATATAATGAGGGCTAGCAGTTAGCAGTGTAAACAGCCATCATTCAGGTGCAGTTTCTGGAGGAGACGGTGACATTTTCCCAGCTGTGTGCCCCACAGGATAATGTTGTGAACCTAAACGTGACAGTGTTTTGGGGATTTCCACAGCAGGTAGGACGTAGCTGCAGAACTTATCAGGGATGGCAATTTTCCGCCGATTTATTTTCAAATTGATCATTTCTGTGAATTGTCTAAATCCGGTGAGAAAATTTTAGGGGGGGGTAATGTACCTTATTGTCACCAATGTTACCGATTTTAGCGAAAATCAACACGATTACCTAAGCGCTCGGCGCTTCCCCGGGTCAAGTCTCCCGCGATAACCCGGATGTTTTGTACTCAAGCTACTGCTGTATTGTAAACAGCCTTGCAATTGGATAGTTGCAAACGATTGGACCAATCAAATGGCTCGTTGTATGCTTTGTCAAAAATTCATGGCGGCGTGTTCGTGTTGGAATTCTGAGCTTTCGGTATCGATTTCAGCAGAATTATGAGATTTTTATCGAAGGATCAGGAGTCATCAGTGCTAGAAATAGACAAAAGTGTCAAAAATAAGTTCCGATGGAATTGGCTTGAGAGAAAAGTGACGGTAAAGGTGAAAATTGGCTCAAAGTTCGACGAGGTAACAGAAACACTCGGACAATTTCTGAAGAAACCAGACGTGGCCGGAAAAGCTTTTTGTATGTATTGTAAAGACTTGATTAACTATGGATTAACTTTTTTCAGTCTAAATTACTTCTGTTTTAGTGAAAACCTCTCAGCTTCAGAATTTCCTGTTGCCATCCCTGAGTTTTGAAGGCAACCTCACCCCTCTGCAAAGCTTTACAAGTCACTCAAATGCAAATTCATGTCTATTTGCATCTTTGCATTGACTTTATATGTAATCAATCGTGCCACATGAAAAATTTGTGCATCGCATTTCAATCGCATTTCAATGGCTGCACGGTGGCGCAGTGGTTTAGCACTGTGGCAGCACAGTTTTACCCTCGGCCGGGGGATCGCGGGGATCATGAGATCGTGGGTTCAATCCCAGCCCCCGACCAACAGTGAGCTGTGTGGAGTTTGCATGTTCTCCCCGTGTTGCGCGGGTTTACTCCGGGATTTCTCCGGTTTCCTCCCGCACACCAAAAACATGTAGGTTTAGGGCGCTCGCGCACGCAGCGACCAGCAGCCGGTGGCCTGTCACCAGACTGCAAACCAAGTCTACCTACGGGTACAAATAAGTAACAAAAAAAAAAAATCAAATCAAATCAAACTTTATTGTCATATTGCTGTACATACAACTGTAGTGCAGGCAAGATGAAATTGCGTTTCTCTCGGCATCCATATAAAAGAAGCAGCATGATTAAGACACACTCCCACATAGCTCCCACCCCCCCATCCATTCACACATCCCTGAGACATACTTGGGGAAAAAGAATAACTAACTATAATATACAAAATGTCCATAGGTGCAGTAGTGTGTATGTGAGATTCCAGGTCAGCTGTTCAGCATCCTGGCAGCTTGTGGGAGGAAGCTGTTGATCAGTCTGGTGGTTCTGCCTCTGATGCTCCGGAATCGTTTACCAGATGGAAGAAGTTCAAAGTGTTTATGCAGAGGGTGAGAACGGTCCTTGACAATGTTCAGTGCCCTGCTCCTACAACGGTTCTGAAAAAGTTCTTGGACAGAGGGGAGGGAGACTCCAATTACCCTCTCCGCCCCCTTGACTATCCTCTGCAGGGCTTTTTTGTCTGACATACTGCAGCTGGAGTACCATGTAGCAATGCAGTACGTCAGAACACTCTCCACCACACCTCTGTAGAAGGTCCTGAGGATGCAGATGGGGAGAGAGGCCTGTTTGAGTTTCCTCAATAAGTGTAGTCTCTGCTGAGCTCGCGTCCTGATCTCCAAGGAATTCTTGCTCCAGGTCAGGTCCTGCGAAATCTGCACTCCGAGGAACTTGATGTTCTCTACTCTCTCCACTAAACGGCCGCCGATGCTGAGGGGGACGTGCTCAGGCTGTGACCGCCGGAAGTCGATAATCATCTCCTTTGTTTTGTCCACGCTGAGCACCAGATTGTTCTCCCTGCACCAGCCCTCCAGGTCTCTCACTTTTTCCCTGTACATTGATTCCTCATCCCTCTGAATAAGTCCCACCACCGTGGTGTCATCTGCAAACTTAATAATCTGGTTCCCCTCGTGTTTGGATACACAGTCATGTGTTAGAAGTGTAAACAACAGTGGACTGAGTACACAGCCTTGAGGGGTTCCGGTACTCAGCGTGACAGAGTTGGAGATGTTGTTTCCAACCCGGACAGACTGAGGTCTCTCAGTCAGGAAATCCAGGATCCAGAGACATGTGGCGGTGTTCAGACCGAGAAGGAGTAATTTCTCTATCAGTCTCTGGGGAATAATGGTGTTGAATGCTGAACTGAAATCAATGTACAGGAGTCTGGCGTAGGTGTCTTTCTGGTCCAGGTGGGTGATGACAGAGTGTAGGGTGGTGACTATAGCATCCTCCGTGGAGCGGTTTGAACGATATGCAAACTGGAGCGGGTCGTGTGATGCAGGGAGGCAGGCTGTGATGTGTGGTTTGACAAGCCGTTCAAAACACTTCATCACAATTGGTGTAAGTGCAACAGGACGATAGTCATTCAAACAGGACACCACTGGTTTCTTTGCCACCGGTACAATGATAGAGGTCTTGAAGCATCTGGGAACGATGGCCTGACTCAGGGAGATGTTATAAATGTCAGTCAGGACATCCGCCAACTCGCTCACGCAGTCTCGGAGCACACGTCCCGGAATGTTGTCTGGACCTGCAGCTTTGCGTGGGTTGATTCTGGATAGGGTCCTCCGTGTGTCCGCTGTGTTAATGGTAAAAGCTGGTCCGACCGATGGTGGGAGTGGGCCGGCCCTCCCTCTGATTGTCGAGTTTGATGCTTCAAAACGTGCAAAGAAGTCGTTAAGCCTGTCTGGAAGCGAAGCGTCGTCATCATCAACCCCCTGCCTAGACTTAAAGCCCGTCAGTGTCCGAACTCCCTGCCACATCTGCTTGGTGTTCCTAGTGTCACAGAGGTGTCCCTGGATTTTCTCCGCATAGGCGCGCATTTGGTCTGAGCACACCTTTACTGTGCATCTGTTGTAGATGAGGCTTTCACAATATCAGATTTTCACAACAGGATTTTCTTGTCTTGAAAATATTGCATCAACATTATTACTGTATCAAACGCAATATCAACTAGTGGGCACTCAGAGAGTGCATGCCTCCTCCAAGGTCCTATCTGGCAATGTTAACCTGTTGCACTCCTGTGTACCGCGGACAGGCACGTCTCTGCGTCCTAGAGCGCACGAGGGCGCTCTCGTGCGCTCTAGGACGCACGAGGGCACTGCGTCCAAGCGCGCACTGAAAAAAAAGGCTGCATTTCCGTTCTTCCACTACAGACACAGCCGCGAACAGATTAGATCATCTGATTGACCTCTCATTCGACTAATAAGAGCCTTGAATTGGGTTTCTGAAACCTTGAAGAACCAATGACTGAAAACCTAGCAAGAAGGACTCGCCTACCAATGCTGTGAATGCAGCGAGCCAATTGAAGCACAGAAGTTCGCAAGCTGTTTTGTGTAAGGCTGGGTGAAGACAGACTGCTGCAGCAGATGAAAAAAGGACCCGCAGGAAGAACCGTCACAGACCAAGCAGCACGGAGACCACCCACAAGTGCGACCTGTGTGACAGGGACTGCCATTCGCGCATCGGCCTGTTCAGCCACAGGCGGTACTTTTTTTTTTTTTATTCCAGCAGAATAGACGTTTAGGATTCTCTTCCATGGTCATCTTAGACCGATGGAGGCCGACGACGAAGGTCGTAAATCATTCGCCAAAACCGCAATCATGGAAGCGCAAAACCACAATAATGGAATTATAATATAATGGAACCGGGTCGCGAGACCAGAACCACGAGTCCGTAACAAGGGACCAGCATCGCGTTCGTCTGACAATGAGGAAGAGAAGTTCGCCACGACATTGCTGCTGTGAAGAGGTAAGTGTTATAAGCTAAATTATTCTTTATCCCTGAAAATTGTAATCAAAAAATGACTTTTGACCGATCAGTAAATTACAACTGTGCGGCGCACGAAGTCCGAAGTCCGTGCGCTGCGGTACACGGTTTGTGCGCCGCGTCTGGACCGTGAACGCCCCCCGCCCCGCTACTCTTCTGTAGCGAGGGGGGGGGGGAAGCCGCGGTGACTGCGCCGCGGTCGCCACATGAGTCTATTCCGTCATGTAGCGATGGCCGATGTCCGTCCTCTGTAGCGAGGGGGGGGGACAACCCCCCTCCCCCACACACACACAGCCCTGAGTGTCACCTTTCATTAGAGCCCAAGATGAAGCTTCTATATTGAATCATTGAAAAGTTACAGACGTTTTTCCAAACTGTGCCATTTGGCACAATTTGGCACAGTTCCAAAATGCCTGGGAACTACCTGAGGAAAAAGCTGTGTAATATATTCATTTTTTGTGGTATTGTTACAAAATTTTGACCTCAGCTGGATAGCACTTGGTTCTACATTTCTGTTGCATTTTCCAGCCCGGATCTGAAGCTGTGTGTTATTTGCAAGCATTTGTATCCAAAAAAACACCCAGGCCAAATTTATTTTCTTCAAGTTCAGTATGTTTAGATGACTGTAACTCAGTGGCCGGAGCACTTAGAGAGATTATGACTGTTTTGCCAAAAAATTCAAAGTGTTTTCTTTTAAATGAGACCAACCCCATGAAGATACTGCAAAGGGTTGAAGAACAGCTTTCGATTTAGTTTGGGCACGTTATTTTTTGGCGTTTTTAGGGAAATTGACCGGAGTGCGAGGGGTTAAAGAAAGTGGAAAAAGTAATCCAGAATCTGCATCCTGACCCAGATCACCTCCAAAGTCTAATGGGTTCATCTGTAGCCCAAGGGCTACCTCTGGTGAATTTCATCAAAATCCGTCCAGTAGTTTTTGCTAATCCTGGTAAACATCAGACAAACCAACATGAAAACATTACGTCCTTGGCAGAGGTAATTATGCCTCAGGGTGCATATGCACAACCTAGGCATACAGTAGCATGTGTGTGTGTGTGTGTGTGTGTGTGTGTGTGTGTGCGCGCGCACGCGTACACGCCTTTACCGAGTTTTCCACTCGCCCGGTCAAAATCAAATGAAACTAAAGGCTTGTATCAATGTATCGCCATGTTTTCTTGACTTTTAATTTGCCAGAATTTTAAGATGAGGCTTTGTTGTCAAGAGAACCCCTGATTTCCACTGACTCCAGACAGACAGCCGCCACATCATGTTTCCTTGTTGTTATCATGTGATTTGCTATCGGTCCTCCTCAGTCTGCCGCTGTCTCTCTCGTGCTCTCATGTTATTTTATATAATTCATGCGTGATCTTGTCATGTGAATGTTTTTCTCATCTGTACCACTTCAAAACACAAACATAGCCGGTGCGGAGTGATGCAAGGCTGGGACCGGACTGTATCCGCAACGGACCACAACCATATTCAGTGGAAATTAGGGGTAAGCCAGGATTCACTCACCTTAATGCCACAATCACCGAGGCATCAGCACCTATGGTGCTTTCAGTATCACATATTTAAAAAAAATATCGTGGTTATTATCTATCTCATTAGTTATGTTTCAGAATATCTTGTTTCCTCATTTATATATTGTGTTCTAGTACTCTGTTTAAAATTGGATTAACGTCCTCAGGGCTGACAGCCTGTAGTCTAGAGGCTAAACCTTGCCCCTAAATCAGCCTCACACCCGTGCTCACATCCGTGTGTGTGTGTGTGTGTGTGTGTGTGTGTGTGTGTGTGTGTGTGAGTGAGTGAGTGAAGGGACTCTATGAAAACCTCACAAAACTGGCAAAGCCTTTCATTGCTGGGGCAGCAGTGTAAATCAGAAATAGGATTGTTGTTTCTGCAAAGAATTCACAAACACCCTGGAACACAATGCAGGTGTCCTGCTGTGAGCTGTTTGTCAGATGAAGGAATCTGTAAACGGAGGAAGTAGATGATGATATTGAAACATTTTGAACAATGCTTGGTACTTCAGCTGTATGCATAAATGTGATGTACAAGTCTGGAAAATTATGCTTGTGGAGCCAAAGACTTGAAATTTGCATATAGCTGCAGGCTGTTATGTGGCTATAATAACCCATGTGGAGCACAGCATTTACTCAGCTCTGATGGACATGGTCACATTGTGGAAGGATATTTATTTATTTGAAATTTATTTGTTCATATTTGAGGCTGATTCATTTACAGCACTGTTTTTGCTTGGGTCTTTTTTCCTTTTAGAAATCAAAATATTTTCTGACAAATCTATACATATATCCAGTTCTCATTTTTTTTCTCATTTATTTTATTAGTTTTTTGGGGCCTCTGTTCACTAATAGGGAAGACTTCAAGCTCTTTAAAGTGGGGAAAAATCTCTCCCCTCTCATTAAAAACATTTTAAAAATAAGCATGGGTCACCAGCTATAGCAGTGTTTTTCAACCAGGGTTCCCTGGAATTTTCAGGTTTCTGTGGGAAATTTTCTAATTTCACTTCTTCATTGGTCCAAAAATTGGAAATAATTTGCTGTTGTTGTGCATGCATCCCAACAGAACCCGTGCACAACAACGGCAAATTATTTGCAATTTTTTTGACCATTTTTTTTTTGACCATTTGAGAAGTGAAAATTTCCCACAGAATCCTGAATGTTCCAGGAAACCCTGGTTGAAAAACACTGGTAAACAGAGAAAAATAAACTGAAAATAAACTGGAAAAGTAAGGCATGGCATTGAATAAAAAAAAAAATTAATCATCATCCATGTGAATGTTGCAAATTTACAAGAAAAGTTGCAAATTTCTGAGAAAAAGTACCAAATTTATGATAAAAAGTTGAAGGTAATTTTAACTCTCCCCACAAAATACGTTGAGGGTGAACTTGTAGCTTGAGGGCCCCCTAGTGGCTGAAGAGGACTGTAGCATTTATTTTAAACTTCCCTCCATTTTTATAGCATTTATTTATTTAGTCTTCCCACTTTATGACACATAACTTTATTTAATTAAATTATTAATTAAATATTTTGAGTTCTTCCTCTGTGTGGACGCCTATAACTCTCCCTTCTTTGTTCCCAGGATCCTTGAGGAGCAGGCAATAAGGGAGTACGTCCTGGCTCTGTTCCGGCTCCCCCGCAGTGAAAGACTCTACGAGGTGGCCTCATGTTCCATGTGGACGCCCCACTCCCGCTGCCACACAGCTGGGACTCTTTACACCACTGACGGTTATCTATGTTTCTCCAGTCGAGAAGAAGGCAGCTGCACTCTGCTCATCCCCCTGTCAGAGGTATGGTACCATCTCTCGTTACAGAATTATTGATGGGAATTACGATCAGGATGGAGATAAATCTACTGAAGGAGTGTAGGACACATTGGAATATGAGCATTAGTGGAAATATAGCACCTACCTCGAATTCAAGCCATCAATCTTTACTATGGAAAGAGCCATTCTGAGCAGTTTTTGGTTTAATAATAAAAATAAAAAAATCAACATTGAGCCACAAAATGTAACTAAGCCTTAAAGTGATTGTAAAACATCAGAGTTCTGAGTATATACTGTATATATCCACAACTCTGTAAGCACTGATATTTCCTTTTAAATAATAAACTTTTCTTTTATGTATTTGCAACTTTTCTTGTTAATTTCTCATAGACTATTGGTTTAACCCCTCAAAAATGTAATTTTTCTCATAAATTTGGACCTTTATATGGAAAATTATAATCTTTCTACTGCAAATTTACAGTAAAAAGTTTCTAGTATATTTGCAACTTTTTATTATCCCCTGCCGGTTGTAGCCCAAAGGGGTCAAAGAGCACTTTGGGGGAAGAACGAAGGGGGATTATGATATGGGCCAGTCCGTCCGTCCGTCCGTCCCACTTTTGTGAAATCAACTCCTCCTACAGTTTTGTTCCGATTGTTTTGAAACTTGGTACCATGGTTTGATATACTCTGAGGATGCACATATTGCAATTTCACTCTCATCGGATGACCTTGAGGTCAGAGGTCAGATTTTTCCCTAAATCTTCTAAACACAATAACTACTGAAAGAAATTATGTAGGCTTTTCAAATTGATAAAGGAGTTGCATCTAATACACATCTTGGACGACTTACACCCTCACCTAACTATGGGTTTGGGGTCAAGGGGTCAAAGTTCAAAATTAATATTGCAGTTACACTATGGTAAATGCTACATTTACTATTACTATAAAATGAATAAAGTTATGGCCACCAAACCTGGTATACAGGTTCACCTTGGGATCCTGACCTCTGACTACGATTTGGAATCAAAAGGTCAAAGGTCAAGGTTAACATTCCTTATGTCTTATTACTGTACGAGTAAAGTTAGGGCCACCAAACTTGGTAGACAGGTTCACCCCGTTACCCTGAAGTGTGACTATGGTTTTGGGATTGCAAGGTCAAAGGTCAACATCAAAATGGCTTATAAACTATATCTAAATGATGACGAAAGCTAGGGTCACCAAACTTGCCACACAGGTTCACCTTGGGATCCTGACCTCTGATTATGGGTTTGGGGTCAAAAGGTCAAAGGTCAAGGTTAACACTCCTTATGCCTTATTACTGTACAATGAGTAAAGTTAGGGTCACCAAACTTGGTACTTGGGATCCTGACCTCTAACTATGGGTTTGGGGTCAAAAGGTCAAGGTTAACATACCTTATGCCTTTTTAAGATAAGATAAGCCTTTATTAGTCCCACAATGGGGAAATTCCAGGATTGCAGCAGCAAAGAGATAGCAGCACTCAGAGCAATAGTAAATAAGATAAGAACTGGTTAACCAAAGCAGTAATTAAATATACATATGTATACAGTTAATATACACAGCGAAGGAGCTAGCAGTAGCTAGATGGTATTAACAGCATTACGGTTTGTTAAATTACCCAGCAGAATATAAACATGTATTTACTGTACAACAAGTAAAGGTAGGGCCACTTGTACATACTGTAGGTTCACCCCGTGACCCTGAAGTGTGACTGTGGTTTTGGAATCGCAAGGTCAAAGGTCAACATCAAAATGCCTTATAAAGTATATCTTGACAACAAAGAAAGCTAGGGTCACCAAACCTGGTACACAGGTTTACTCTGAGACCATGACCTCTGACTACAGGTTTGGGGGTCAAAGGTCAAGGTTGGTGCACACTATGATTTCTTACTATAGACAGTGTAAAGCTCTCTAGGGTCACCATACCTGCTACATGGGTTCACTGTGGGATCCTGACCTACAGCTATGGGTTGTGTACTTTGTTGTACATTTGTGAATGATGGGTTTGTCATAATTTGGTTCTGCCTCATTAATTATATTGAAAAGTTGAAAACTGCTCTCCTTCAGTAAGTATTGGGATCTTCAAAGAAATCGGAGGCGGGGGATATTGCACTCGCCTCAGAGTGCTCTTGTTAATTTTAAAGTTGCAACTTTTTCCCTTATAAATTAGCAATGTTCCTCTTAAACAAAAGCCTTCATGAAAACACTTTTTTTCCAAATCAAATCTTATAGTTAACAGTCCTAATGTAACATTTTTTTTTTCAATCTGACATTACACAAAAAGTAATAATACAAGAAACTCAATCTTCTCCTTATTATTCAGATGGATCAGCCAGTGTTACTAATAATAATCAGTCAAACTTGTTTTTAGTATATTGAATTATAGTGTATTTTTCAAAAAAGTAGTTAGTGGTAAATGATAAAAAAAAAAAAATCTGGCATCTAAAGGGTTAATTTTTAATGGTGATTCATTAAATCATGATATGAATTAAACAAGAGCCCCTTCGCAGTTTTTTTTAAATATTGATCTTTCATAATTTTATTGCAGTTTAATGTTCAAAATACAAATCTTGTAGTTAACAGTCCCAACGTCCATCCATCCATCCATCCATCCATCTTCTACCACTTTTCCGGAGGTCCAGGTCGCGGAGGCAGCAGTTCAAGCAGAGAAGCCCAGACTTCCCTCTCCCCAGCCACCTGCTCCAGCTCTTCAGAGAAGATACCAAGGCGTTCCCAGACCAGCTGGGAGACACAGTCTCTCCACCGAGTCCTGGGTCTGCCCCGGGGTCTCCTCCCAGTGGGACGTGCCCGAAACACCTCAAGTGGGAGGCGTCCAGGAGGCATCCTAATCAGATGCCCATACCACCTCAACTGACTCCTTTCAATGTGGAGGAGCAGCGGTTCTACTCTGAGCCTCGCCCGGATGACTGAGCTCCTCACCCTATCTCTGAGGGTGAGTCCAGCAATCCTACAGAGAAAGCTCATTTCAGCCGCTTGTATCTGCGATCTCATTCTTTCGGTCATTACCCAAAGTTCATGACCATAGGTGAGAGTAGGAATGTAGATTGACTGGTAAATCAACAGCTTTGCCTTAGAACTAAGCTCCCTCTTCACCACAACAGACCAGTACAACGTCCACATCACTGCAGATGCTGCTCCAATCCGTCTGTCAATCTCTCGCTCCATTTTCCTCTCACTCGTGAATAAGACCCCAAGATATTTAAACTCCTCCTCTTGGGACAGGAGCCTGTCCCAAACCCAGAGAGGACAATCCACCTTTTTCTGGCTGAGGACCATGGAATCGGACTTGGAGGTGCTGATTCTCATCCCAGCCGCTTCACACTCAGCGGCAAACCGTCCCAACAAGAGCTGTAGGTCATTGCTGGATGAAGCCAACAGGAC
Source organism: Pholidichthys leucotaenia (assembly GCA_020510985.1). Classification (NCBI taxonomy): domain Eukaryota; kingdom Metazoa; phylum Chordata; class Actinopteri; order Cichliformes; family Pholidichthyidae; genus Pholidichthys; species Pholidichthys leucotaenia. Next base: position 110,054,079 of record CM035843.1, on the reverse strand, counting down.
AACATCATCTGCAAACAACAGAGATGAGATCCTGTGGTCACCAAGCATGACACCCTCCATTCCCTGGCTGCGCCTAGAAATCCTGTCCATAAAAATTATGAACACGATCGGTGACAAAGGGCAGCCCTGGCGGAGTCCAACTCTCACTGGGAATGGGTCCGACCGAGTGTTGGCAATACGAACCAAACTCTCACAATGGTCGTATAGAGACCGAATAGCTCGTAACAACAAGCCCGATACCCCATACTCCCGAAGCACCCCCCACAAAAAAAACACGAGGGACGTGGTCAAATGCCTTCTCCAAGTCCACAAAACACATGTAAACTGGTTGGGCAAACTCCCACGAACCCTCGAGAATTCTCGAGAGGGTAAAGAGCTGGTCCAATGTGCCACGGCCAGGACGAAAACCACATTGCTCCTCCTGAATCCGAGGTTCGACTAACGGCCGGACTCTCCTCTCCAGTACCTTGGCATAGACCTTCCCAGGGAGGCTGAGGAGTGTGATCCCTCTAAAGTTGGAGCACACCCTCCGGTCCCCTTTTTTGAAGAGAGGAACCACCACCCCGGTTTGCCATGCCAAAGGCACTGCCCCCAACCTCCACGCAATGTTGCAGAGGCATGTCAACCATGACAGCCCAACAACATCCAGGGCCTTGAGGTACTCAGGGCGAATCTCGTCCACCCCTGGGGCCCGGCCACCAAAGAGATTTTTAACCACCTTGGCGACCTCAGCCCCTGTGATAGGCGAGTCATCCCCCTCGTCCACAAACCCTACTTCCTTTGTGGAAGGTATATCAGTGGGATTGAGGAGGTCCTCGAAGTATTCCTTCCACCGCCCGATGATATCCCCAGTCGAAGTCAACAGTGCCCCATCCGCATCATACACAGTGTGGACAGGGAGCTGCTTTCCCCTCCTGAGCCGCCGGACAGTTTGCGAGAATCTCTTCGAGTCTGACCGAAAGTCTTGTTCCATGGCCTCACCGAACTCCTCCCATACCCAGGTTTTTGCTTCAGCAACCACCCGAGCTGCACTCCGCTTGGCCTGCCGGTACACCTCAGCTGCTTTGGGAGTCCCACAAGCCAACCAAGCCTGATAGGACTCTTCCTTCAGCTTAATGGCCCCCCTCACCACTGGTGTCCACCACTTGGTTCGGGGGTTGCCACCACGAGATGCACCGACCACCTTGCGGCCGCAGCTCTGGGCCGCCGCTTCAACAACAGAGGTGGAGAACATGGCCCATTCAGACTCCATGTCTCCAGACTCCCTCAGAATGTGGCTGAAGTTCTTCCGGAGGTGGGAGTTGAAGACCTCCCGGACAGGGGCCTCAGCCAGACGTTCCCAGCACACCCTCACTATACGTTTGGGTCTACCAGGTCTGAATGGCTTCCTTCCCTGCCATCGGATCCAACTCACCACCAGGTGGTGATCAGTTGACAGCTCTGCACCTCTCTTTACCCAAGTGTCCAAGACATACGGTCGCAGGCCTGATGACACAATAACAAAATCGATCATCGACTTGCGACCTAGGGTGTCCTGGTGCCAGGTGCACATATGGACACCCTTATGCTTGAACATGGTGTTCGTTATGGACAAACTGTGGTTAGCACAGAAGTCCAATAACTGAACACCACTCGGGTTCAGATCGGGCAGGCTATTCCTCCCAATCACCCCCCTCCAGGTTTCACTGTCGTTGCCCACGTGCGCATCAAAGTCCCCCAGTAGGACAATGGAGTTTCCAAGAGGAGCACCCTCCAGCACCCCAGTCACAGACTCCAAAAAGGGTGGGTACTTTGAAACATCATTTGGTGCATAGGCACAAATGATGGTCAGGACCCGTTTCCCAACCCGAAGGTGCAGGGGAGCAACCCTTTCATCCACCGGGGAAAACTCCAATATAGAGGCAGCAAGGTGGGGGGATACAAGAATACCCACCCCTGCTCGTCACCTCTCACCCGGGGCAACTCCAGAGTAGGCCAAGCTCCAGCTCCTCTCCAGGAGACTGGCTCCGGAACCGGAGCTGTGTGTTGAGGTGAGGCGACTATATCTAGCCGGTATCTCTCAACCTCGTACACCAGCTCAGGCTCCTTCCCCACCAGAGGGGTGACATTCCATGTACCAAAAGCCAGTTTAGAAAGCTTGGGATCAGTCCGCCAAGGTCTCCGCCTTTGACCGCCACCTAATCCACATAGCACCGGACCCCCATAATCCCCCCTGCAGGTGGTGAGCCCACTGGAGGGCGGACCCATGTAACTCCTTCAGGCTGAGCCCGGCCGCGTCCCATGGGTGGAAACCCGGCCACCAGACGCTAGCCATCGAGCCTCTCCCTCAGGCCTGGCTCCAGGGTGGGGCCTCGGTAACCCCATACCGGGTGGGGTACACTGAATCCTTGATCTAGAATTTATCATGAGAGTCTGTTGGATCGTTCTTAGTCTGGCCCTTCACCCAGGACCAGTTTGTCTTGGGTGACCCTATCAGAGGCAAATTGCCCCGGACAACATAGCTCCTGGGATCACTGGGGCACGCAAACCCCCCCACCACGATAAGGTGACGATCCATGAGGGGGCCAACGTAAGTCCCAACATAACTTGTTTTAACAGGGCATAAGGGTTAATATATTTAGATAGCTTTGTGGTTCCGTATGTAATTTTTTTGATTCATAAATTTGTAAAATAAAATGCTTTTCTAACAGTATAGGTTACTGACTGAATAGTGCATGATAATGTATGTTGTGGTCTGTTCTTATGTGGCTTTTTTAATTTTATAGGCCAGTTGATTTGTACAATTTCTCTTTCGCATGTGTTTGCTGATTTAACTTCTGATGTAGTGATCCAAACTTGATGAAACATCACACTCACAACCACTACAGTGTTCTTCAGCAAAACACCAAATTTCATGTAATTCTGTTCATGTGTCCAAAATGATGTTCATGAAATATCTATCAGCTATTGTCTTGTCAATTGATCATTTTGTTATTGTGTGAGAAAGTCAGTGTGTGACTCAAAGCTGTCATGTGGTGTATTGATTAAAATGATTGTCATGCTAGAGACCGAGTTTCAAATTCTCTCAGCAAAGTATCATTCTTCTGCAGTCCAACGTGCCTCTTCTGTGCATTTGAAAACAATGTGTAGCATGCTGTATGTTTTATATGCTGTTGCTATACAGCTACTTGGAATCCCTTTCAATGAAACATTTATGTTTTGAGAAAGTTGGTATGTGAGCTCAAACAGGCATGTGGTGTAATGGATAATCCAGTAGCTTGGTATGCTGGAGAGCCAGGTTCAAATCTTCCCAGTGAAGTCTTATTCTCCTGAACAGCATCTAAAGTGCAACATGCCTCTCCTGTGCATTTTAAAAAATATATATCACAACTTTTTTAAATGGTGTTGCTAAGCAGTACAGCTGCTTGGAACCTGATGATCACCACTTGCAGCTGTGTTTTAGACTTTGTGTTTACTCTGTCAGCAGCTGGTTAAACAGTAACACATGTAGTGGATTCATGCTCTTACTTTGGTGCACTATGCAGAAAATTAAAGTCCATATGAATGTGTATTTGCATTTTGTTGTGGAACATCTTCTTCTTCTGCTTCTTCTTTTAGATTTGATTGTCAGTTGGCAACCAGCTTACAGGTGCATTACTGCCACTGACTTGATCATCATCACTTTATATCTTTGTATTAGGAGTTCTGAACAACTCCTTGTGTGTGAAAAAATTATCCGTCCATGGACTGTGTTCTGGACGTTGTAGTCAATGATGCACAAATAACAGTCCACTCCTTGTGTTTGTTTGTCCAAAATTAAAACCTTCAGCATTCACACATTGTTATCCACTTTAGACTCTAACTCGTTCTGCAGTTGATGTGCTACATGCTTGATTTTGTTATCAAAACGTTCAGCTTTTTCTGGAGATGTATGCTTCCATTTTTCTTCTTCCGAACTTTTGCTTTTCTTAAAAATTACAATTTTTCATCTGTTTAAATCCCATTCATTCCTATGGGAAACTTCTGCAAATTTTGCTTTTTCTACTTCTAATAACTTCTGCAATTTTGAAGTTACAGAAACCATTCTGCCTTTATTTTGTTTCCACAAGTGTTGACTACTTAACTTCCATTCAGCTTTTCAATAACTTTTACAGTTTTTGAAATATTCACATCTAAAGTCAGGTAGGGTTTTCTGCAAAAATCACCGTTTAACATTGAAGTCAATGGGACGGGCTGCTGGCAGCTTAGAGTGCATAATGTCATTGCTAGAGTGTGCAGCATTTACAAAATATTTCTGGATAAATCGCAATTGTGGCCACAATTTTTGCTCTACTGACTTCATTTTTTCCAAAAACGTAGCCACAGATGTCCTGATGCTTACAAACTTTTCGCCTAAGCCATAACTTTTGTAGTTTTGTCTCCAGAATCCCCGAAGAGGAGAGAAACTGGTGAATCCTGCCATACCTTTGAATGGGACAGAAAAATATTGATCCAAAATTTTTCTCAGTTTTTAACTTGCAAGTGTGAGCACAGTTTTGCATTTTGGAGCATAAAAATTACATCACTGCGTAGCTCAGAGTCTCAGGATTCTCACGATGCCAAAATTATATCTGTCAGTCTTACGGTTTCTTTTCTATTCATGGTTGTTTGAGGGGTGGGCTTCAGGGTTTTGCCTGCATTATTAATGTGATCCTCTGACTGGATGAATCCGGATTTATCCAAAACTTTCTCTCCCCAACCGCTGTGTGTGTGTTGCTATGGTAACCCAGCACATGCGCTGAGACAGCTGCATGAAGCTGCATAAATTGTTTTATTTATAATTCAACAACCAGTTGCCATAATGACATGAAATTTTCTGAGGTTCATCAGTGTAGGGATGATCCTAAATGTAACTCACGTTTACCAATCCGTTACTGCTGTTGCCATGGCAACGCCCTCCACCTCATCAACTCTGTGATTTTGGTTGGAGAGCTACGAAAGTCGTGGAGTCACGAAATTTGGACCATATGTCAAGGTGACCACCCTCTGTAGTCCAATATGTGTCTTGAAGATGTACCTACTATTTTACTGTTTCCGACTGTTTCGACTGGCGACGACCTATTTTTGATGCTTCACCATTTTCCATGTTACAGCTGTATCTCAGACAGGGAATTTCTGATTTGTCCCAAAATTTTTATCATGGATAGTGATTGGACCCTTGACAGAACTACAAAGTTACTTTTTATCTTGGGGTTCTGAATGTTTCTTTAAAAAAAATGCTAATTTTTTTCCATTATGGCGATTACAGTTTTCCCATTAAAATCAATGTAAATTTTCTCATAGAAACCAATGCAAATAATCACACTATAAAGGGTGGCCTTCTGCTAGGACTCATTAACAGAACATGTACATGGTAAAGAACTGTTTCCATGATGACCGGCACACGTTGATGGCGTGCTCGCCATACAAAATGTGACAGTTACAGCTCAGAAAAACCTTGTCGGATTTGGACCAAATTTTGCACAATGGATTCTAATCCTACTCTTTATCTCGTCTATATATTAATATTCAAGAAATATTCACAGTGGCCCCTAGTGGTGACATGAGGTACTGCACAAAACTTTGAATTTTCACTCAAAGACCAGTAGCCACAATGTCATGAAATTTTCAGAGGTTTATCACAGTACACTGGATGACCCTCAATGGAAGTCAGATTTCTCCTGTTATCGCCACTGTTGCCATGGTAATGCATTCGTCACCATTCAATCCATTTTTTACATTCAAGGGTTACGAAAGTCATGGCTTCATGAAAACCGGAACATAAGTCATGTAGATGGCCCTCTATAGCCCTATATGGGTCTTGAACATGTATCTATTACATAACTGTTTCCATGGCGACAGACTACTTTTGATGTTTTGCCATAAAATATGTGACAGTTGTATCTCAGATACGTAATTTCCGATTTGCGCCATTTTTTTTTTATCATGGTCAATCCTGCTGTCAATGATAATATGCACATTGACTTTCCCTTGGGTTTCAAATTTTTTGTAAAAAATTACGAACTTTCTCTCCTCTATTATATTCAGTGGGTTTTCCATTGAAAACAATGTAAAATGTTCTCGGTTTTTAAGCATGAAGCTGCATAAATTGTTTTATTTATAATTCAACAATCAGTTGCTGTAATGACAAGAATTGTAACCCACAGACACCAGGATGTTAGACAGACTGTCAAAATAAAAGCCTCCAAAACTTAAAACCTTAAAAAGTACATAATTTTGCTCCAATTTGAATATGAGCGATACTGTCACTACCATGTTACTTCATGACACCCATTCGACAACCACACAACACTAAACTACACTGGGGTTTTTTTCAAAATAAAAGCCTCTTGATATTGAATTTGTCAGTATTTTCTTGGAATACAGTGGGGGAAAAAAGTATTTAGTCAGCCACCAATTGTGCAAGTTCTCCCACTTAAAAGATGAGAGAGGTCTCCAATTTTCATCATAGGTATACCTCAACTATGAGAGACAAAATGAGAAAAAAAAAATCCAGAAAATCACATTGAAGGATTTTTAATGAATTAATTGGTAAATTCCTCGGTAAAATAAGTATTTGGTCAATAAAAAAAGTTCATCTCAATACTTTGTTATATACACTTTGTTGGCAATGACAGAGGTCAAACGTTTTCTGTAAGTCTTCACAAGGTTTTCACACACTGTTGCTGGTATTTTGGCCCATTCCTCCATGCAGATCTCCTCTGGAGCAGTGATGTTTTGGGGCTGTCGCTGGGCAACACAGACTTTCAACTCCCTCCAAAGATTTTCTATGGGGTTGAGATCTGGAGACTGGCTAGGCCACTCCAGGACCTTGAAATGCTTCTTACGAAGCCACTCCTTTGTTGCCCGGGCGGTGTGTTTGGGATCATTGTCATGCTGAAAGACCCAGCCACGTTTCATCTTCAATGCGCTTGCTGATGGAAGGAGGTTTTCACTCAAAATCTCACGATACATGGCCCCATTCATTCTTTCCTTTACACGGATCAGTCATCCTGGTCCCTTTGCAGAAAAAACAGCCCCAAAGTATAATGTTTTCACCCCCATGCTTCACAGTAGGTATGGTGTTCTTTCTCCTCCAAACACGACAAGTTGAGTTTTTACCAAAAAGTTCTATTTTGGTTTCATCTGACCATATGACATTCTCCCAGTCCTCTTCTGGATCATCCAAATGCTCTCTAGCAAACTTCAGACGGGCCTGGACATGTACTGGCTTATGCAGGGGGACACGTCTGGCACTGCAGGATTTGAGTCCCTGGCGGCGTAGTGTGTTACTGATGTAGCCTTTGTTACTTTGGTCCCAGCTCTCTGTAGGTCATTCACTAGGTTCCCCCGTATGGTTCTGGGATTTTTGCTCACCGTTCTCGTGATCATTTTGACCCTACAGGGTGAGATCTTGCGTGGAGCCCCAGATCGAGGGAGATTATCAGTGGTCTTGTATGTCTTCCATTTTCTAATAATTGCTCCCACAGTTGATTTCTTCACACCAAGCTGCTTCTCTATTGCAGATTCAGTCTTCCCAGCCTGGTGCAGGTCTACAATTTTGTTTCTGGTGTCCTTTGACAGCTCGTTGGTCTTAGCCATAGTGGAGTTTGGAGTCTGACTGTTTGAGGTTGTGGACAAGTGTCTTTTATACTGATAACGAGTTCAAACAGGTGCCATTAATACAGGTAACGAGTGGAGGACAGAGGAGACTCTTAAAGAAGAAGTTACAGGTCTGTGAGAGCCAGAAATCTTGCTTGTTTGTAGGTGACCAAATATTTATTTTACCAAGGAATTTACCAATTAATTCATTAAAAATCCTTCAATGTGATTTTCTGGATTTTTTTTCCTCATTTTGTCTCTCATAGTTGAGGCATACCTATGATGAAAATTGGAGACCTCTCTCATCTTTTAAGTGGGAGAACTTGCACAATTGGTGGCTGACTAAATACTTTTTTGCCCCACTGTATTTGGTGACTGTTGCTCTCATTTTCTATGATATTAACTTGAACCTGTAGCAGGAAGGAATGGAACCACACACAAGATGTTAGACAGACTTTCAAAATAAAAGCCCCCTCCAAATTAACGGCCTTAAGAAGTGTGTGGTTTTGCTCCAATTTGAATATCTGAGGCGCTATCATTACCATTTTACTTACGGATGGATGTTGGAACAAACACTTTGAAATACAGTGGTTCTTCAAAATAAAAGTCCATTTTTATTGAAGTAGCTAGTTCTTTGCTGCCAACATTTTGGGATTTTACCCTTTCAGCTAGCTTTTTTCCCCCCCAGTGAATTAAGGTTGTATTTAGCATCTTTAAGCTAACTTATGCAACATTAAGAAAGTTCTACTTTTATGCTAGTGTTTTTCACGATTAGGCTGTTTTAGCTTGGAAGCTAACATTTTCAGTTTTATGCTTACATTTACCATCTTTAAGCTAACTTCCTACAATGTTAAGCTGTTTTAGCTATTTGCACTATTTATGCTACTTCTACTTCTGCTTTATGCTATTTCTGTTTTTATGCTAATGTTTTTAAAAACTAGGCTAAGTTAGCCATTGAGCTATTTTTTTTTCAATGAATTAAGGCTGCATTTAGCATTTTTAAGCTGACTTATACAACCTTAAGCTATTTTATACTTTTATGCTAATGTTTTTTTATGATTATGCTAATTTGGCCTTTCAGCTGGCATTTTTTAGTTTTTAAGCTTATATTTAGCAAAATTACACTAAATTCAGGCAACATGAAGCTATGTCTACATATATACTTTTCAAGCTATGCTATGCCAGCATATTTCTGCATTTTTAAGGATTTTAGGAATGCATTCTGCACTTTTAAGCATTTCAGGAATGCATTTATTATTTATTTAGCGACTGCAAAGTCCTCAAGCCAAGCAGTTGCCTCCTGGTTTGCTGTATGGAGGGTGTGTAATCCTCCTTCCAGTCTTTGGAGCGGGCAAGCCTCTGTGATGTGTTCCATTGTTTGCTCCTCTCCACATGCGCACAGTGGGCTAGGGCTACTCCCCCATCTGTGAAGGCTGGCCAAGCAGGGGCCATGTCCAGTCCTGAAGCAATTGAGTGTAGACCACTGTCTCCTTGGGAGGTTGGTGCCCGGGACCTGTTGGTTGGGGTTTGTCACCAGGTGTTTGTTTGGGACCTCCTTGGTCTCCCATTCCCCTTGCCAAGCTGTCTGGATGGTGAAATCAGCTGGGGGAGGGTTTCAAATCGGCCGTCTGGATGGAAGTCGGGCAGTGGGTGGGGTGTAGATATCTGCATGGATTGGTAAGTGAGGAGAGTCTTTGGCTTTTTGAAGCATCCTTTGAGTTAGTGCTGCTCGCCGGATGTGTGGGGGGGGCTATGTTTGACAGTACAGGGAGCCAGGGGAGTGGTGTTGAGCGGATTGTCCCAGTTATGGTTCTCATGGTTGTGTTGAGCTGGGTGTCTACATGGTGTGTGTAGGATGATCTGGACCAGACAGGGGCACAATATTCTGTTCCAGCGCATCTTCCTTGGGCTGTTTATGACTGGAAGTTGTAGGCCAATGTGTACAAGCAGGGGCCGGTGTTGGCTGTGTGGAAAATCGTCAAGAATGAGGATCTGTGTAGGATATGGCGTCCCATTCAAAGAGCTGACCCAGCACAGGTCAGGAGAATAGTCCTTCCACCTAGCAGAGTGGAAGGTTCCTCTTTGTTTGGGGTCGTGTATCAGAGAGAGATCATTTCTAGATGCCCAGTCTGAAAGTACCTCCCCGTCACTATCCACTGCTGGGTACCCCCAGTCAGGGTGATGGCTGTTAAAGTCCCCCACATAAATGGCAGGGTGGGGTAGGGTGGGTAAGACCTGCAGATCCCAGTTGGCAGTAGGGGGCTTGTACACATTGACAATACGGAAGCCACCAATGGTTATGGTGTCTGAGAAATGTGTTGTTATCAGGTGATTTGCTTCAACTATGTCAGAACACACATAGGTGGCACGTCCATGTTTGGCATGTGGAAATGCCAAACATGGACGAGGAATGCATTTTCAGCTAACAGCATTCATACCACATTTCCGCTTGGAAATGCAAATTTTTGTAGTTATCCTTGAAAGTGACAGTTAATCCTTAGATCTGCTTTCCAGAGGTCTTAAAAATACCACCGATATGAAAAACATTATACTGAGGAGAAAGGAGGCAGGCGAGGCAACGAGCTGGATGACACAGAAACTGTATTCCATCTCCAACATACAGTACAGTAAAAGAGATCCCAGATCTCTGTGCATTCCTCTTTTATATTTTTAATACCATGCATTGAGACCCGGAACTTCGACCATCATGCATTGTTTAGAACAAACCCTGTGTGGCACATTAACATGACATAACACCGGCGCTGTTCTCACACCCTTCTTCTTCCAGAGGCTCCGGCATTTACTCCTCTCCCCAGGGGGCGCATAGTCCTTACTGTCCCATCTGATACCCCCGGTGACACCTCCCCTTTCGGTCCATTGTTCCCCCCTTCCTCAGCTGCCTTCTTCTCTGGGTGGAGAAGTCCCACACCATGCCCCCACAGTGCAGTAGTTATGTTTTGTGTTGTGGAGTGCAGTGACTTGCAGTGAGGTTTCTGGGTGGTGAGGCACTGACGCTTTCAAAGTCAGATTTACAAATGTATAAACACAATAGCACAAGCTTGAATTTAATTTCAATTGAAAGTTTGCATGTTTTGTGATCTGCTAATTGTACATTATAAAATCCGATTATATAAATAGTTTATTAACAAAACAACTAAGGGATTTTACTGAATTGCCTCTTGATAGAATGCACTGTGAATTTAAGATCAGTTCTGCAATGCATGTCTAGAGCTTTTATTGTGATGGGAAAAAGAAGAAATTGTAGTACACTCCAGTTGTTTTTGTTTTGCAGAAAGGCAAGTAAAGTTCTGCTGACTAACTCCATGTCTCCATGTTTTCATTTCATTCAACTCTGCACTTTTTTTTATATTCAGGAAAGACCCTTGGGTAACAAATAAAATATATTAAGTTATTTTACAGACAAATTTGGGGGCCCCAAAATTGATTATAGACTACTTGTTTCAGGCCAAGGAAGAACTAAAATTAAAGAGCTCTCAGAGAGCGTATTTTCTGTGCTCCCTGTAGCTCCACAATTCAATACAAATTCAAGTATATAAAACAAGTATGCATGGTCTTACCTTTACTTGTAAATGAAATCCATCCTCCTATTCCTCTGGACAAAAATCTCAATAACTTTGTTGTAAAAGTCCTCCTTGTCTTCTTTTAGTTTTAAAAGTCTGTCTCAATTGAGATTACTGCCAGTTTTGATTGAAAGGCAAATTTTGAGAAGTTTAGCTATAAAATCTTCCATTTTCACTTTGTATAAAATAGAAGCACAAATGGAGTACTCCTTACACTTGACTTTCTTGGCACTTAGCCTCGGTGTAGAAGAAGAGCAACAAGTACAAACCGGGACAAACTTCTGTGCTTACAGTGCTCAAGCATGCCCTCCCTTGATGGAGCAGCGGTACTGCGCAGCCTCTGACTGATTTTTGACTAAAATTTTATGTCAGATTAAGAAGACTAAATACTGTATGTTATACACACACATTAAGTACATTACATAGACTATGGAAAAGTAGGACATGTGATTTTAAATATAAATATTGTTGAAATGATTGAAATCATTCAGAAATTACATTTAGACCTACAAGACAAATTAGTGGACAAATAATATATTTATAATTATTTATTTTTTTCATGATCCTCACCTGACCACATGTCACTGGTGGAGTGAAATCCTTGTATTCAGTTTAGCAGATTTGTAGTTACTGTTTTAGGATTTTAACCTAACAGAAAGTGAAATGAGTAGAATGAACAGCAGTTATTTCTTAAATTTGTAACTTTTTTCTCACAGTTTTGCAGCTTTTCCATGTAAATATGCAACTTTTTCTCTTTAAGTCTTTTTCTCATAAGTTTGTGACTCCACATCTGGATTGAATACTGAAGTTTCTGCAAGTTGCTTCCCTTGCTCCAGTTGTCTTTGGCAACAGAGACCAATTTGCTTCTCACTTCAAATATGTATTAATAATTGACTTTCTCCCCCTGTCCTATCAGGTGCTGTCCATAGAAAAAGCAGAGAGCACCAGCCTGGTGCCCAACCCAGTCATCGTGAGCGTTCGGACCAAAAAGGCCTTCCAGCTGATCGAGCTGCAGGACAGAGATGAGCTGGTGGAGAACATGAACTCCAGACTGCGATCTCTGCAGTGGAAACAGTCCATGTTCCGCAGCAAAAAAGACAGCAAGAGGAGACTGGTGAGGGGAGACTTTGTCTGATCTTTTTAAATTTAAGTGATGTTACATTCATGTAAAATGGTCTTGATGGATTTTCCTTGGGGAGACACATGTTATTGTAAGTGTGATTTGTTTGTATCTATAACCAATTAAAGCAGAAAATCAGTGCTGATTACATTGTTTTGAAGACTGAAATTTATAACGAAAACCTCGCAATGCTACAAAAAAACTTTGCCAGTTTATAAGAAATCAGTACTAAATTTATGAAAAAGAAGTTCAGAATCAGAATGAGATTTATTGCCATTGTTCATGTAGTACACAAACTAGGAATTTGTCTCGGTGCAATGCTGCAACATTAAACATAGAGTAACACTAAAGATAAAAACTATGCATGCAATAAAAGGTAGAATAAGAATAAGTAATGCTAATCTATGTAATTTTTAAATATATTAACAAGAGCAGCAGATATTGTGGAGTTCCACATAGTGCAGTCGGCAATGCAAAAAGAAAACAAGTGATAATTGTCATGAGACCGGTTGAGCTGCTGTACGTAGTGCACGAGAGTCTAATAAGTCACTTAGTGTTCAGCAGTCTGATGGCAGAGGGGAAGAAGCTGTTCATGTAGCGGGAGGTTTTAGTCTGAATGGACCGAAGCCTCCTGCCTGAGGGGAGGGGGGCAAACAGTGCGTGTCCAGGGTGTGAAGGGTTGGCTATGATCCGACCTGCACGCCCCCGGGTCCTGGAGATGTACAGGTCCTGGAGGGATGGGAGCTTGCAGCCAATCACCTTCTCAGCAGCACGCACAACGCGCTGCAGTCTTAGTCTTCACAAAATGTGCACAAAAAGTTGCGAAAAATGCAAATTTTTAAGAACAAAAACCTCTCAAATTACAAGAAAAAAATTGTAAATTATTTTAAAATGGCCTACCAAATTTCTGAGTGAGAAATTTAAAGAAATTTAGGTTAAAAAAAGTTGCAAAGAAAAATTACCTCACAAGAAAAAAATTCTCAAATTTACATGAAATGTACATATTTAAGGGTACTTTCACACCTATAGGTTTTAGTTTTTCAGTCGAAATCCAGTTCATTTTTCTCTGTTAGTGCAGTTCCTTTTGCCTGGTGAGAACACAGTAATCGCACTCAGGTGTGCACCAAAACAACTTACTACTTAGCCCCAAAGCCAGGTGGCACCACCAATGACTTTTTGACAAGTTCTCTCCATCTTACACGGTCCTCTGCTAACCTCAGTATGCTGGTGAGCGGTAGGTTTGTCCATTCCTTGATGTCACCATCCCACCTTTTCTTCTCTCCGCGTCTCCTTCCTCCAGGTATGGTGCCTTGCATGATGGGTTTCTCAAGTCCAGTGGATCATGTCGCATGGCCATACCAGTTCATTTTCCTGCTGGTATGGCCACGCAACATGATCCACTGGACTTGAGAAACCCATCATGCTAGGTACCGTACCTTGTCCAAAACTGAAAAACAACAAAAGAGGTGGTCTTAGTCCAAATCATCTGGTGTAGTCCTATGGGTGAGAAAGCATATCGAACAAAAATGGGACCAAAAGCTAGAAAACACATAAATTCAGGGTGTTATGTTATGAGCAGATTTTAATTCATTTCTTTCAAACACCTAAAACACATGGCAGGATGAACTGTGCACAAACCGACTGGTTGGCTCGCATAAACACTCCTATCTAAAACACACAAATGCAGAAAAGCACTTATTAGCAAATGGTTTGGGAACATGGGGATTCAGAAATCAGCTGCTCAAAACTACAATGACTCTAAAAAGCTCTGTGAGGAGTACAATAAAGTGTAAAATGTCAATGTGGAGTCATGAACACTGACCTTAACTGAGGCAAGTGAGGCCTGCAGTTCTTTGGATGTTGTTGTGGGGTCTTTTGTGACCTCTTGGATGAGTCATCGCTGAGCTCTTGGGGTAATTTTGGTCGGCCAGCCACTCCTTTGAAGGTTCACCACTGTTCCATGTTTTCGCCATTTTTGGATAATGGCTCTCACTGTGGCTCGCTGGAGTCCCAAAGCTTTAGAAATGGGTTTATAACCTTTTCCAGACTGATGGATCTCAATTACTTTCTCATTTGTTCCCAGAATTTCTTGGATCACAGCATGATGTCTAGCTTTTGAGGATCTTTTGGTCTACTTCACGTTGTCAAGCAGGTCCTATTTAAGTGATTTCTTGATTGAGAACAGGTGTGGCAGTAATCAGGCCTGGGTGTGGCTAGAGAAATTGAACTCAGCTTTCCAAAGATGTGATAAACCACAGTTAATTTATGTTTTAATGGGAGGGGTGTAGTGGAGCTGAAATAACGAGGCGGTTTTGTATTAAAAACAGGGTTTTTAATGAATAGCTCCTCTATCAAATCTCATCAGGTGTAGAGCTTGGCAGAAGGCAAGAGAGAGAACTCTGCTTCGCTCGCTGGTTAAATACAAGCACGCATAGCACCACTCATTGAAACAGCTGACGTCAGAGCCACTCATTGAAAAAGGTAACATCTCCCCGTTATCTTAATCCCCATTGTCCTGCCATCCCCTCTCCCTGTCTTGGGAGGTGATGGGAACTCCCCCTCTCGCTTTAGGGGGGTAAAGGTGTCGAGTCTGTTGCCATGGCGTCCTGTGACGTCATGAGTCTTCACACGGCGGTGAGATTCCTTTGTTCTTTCAGAGGTGTGAAGTTCCTTTGTATATTCTGTCCCAAACATTTCCACATGCTCTAACAAATGTAGGTATGGAATATATGAGTGATATATACCACAGGCCCCCCAAACAACTATGAAGGAACACAGAAAGATTCACAGTCTAGGGTAATTACTAAGACATACTACGTGTTACAGCCGTTGCCACAGAAGAAACTTTCAAGCAGCTATGCTCCTAAGAGAGTTCAGTGAAAACATAACAGCATAGTATAATCATAAATCAGTCCTAAACTGTTGCGGCACAATTAGCGAAAATTTGCAGAGTGGTGTAATCAGTCCCTGTGTAGTCTGGGTTTCAATCTTCTCCCAAAGCTGCTGTAGGTCGGTTTAGGCGTCCTGCTGGGACCTTGTTGTGAGGAATCTGCAGTGTGGGAAGGAGAGAGATTATCTGTTCCCTGTCTGGGGGCTGAGACTTTTTCCTTGGGGGGTCTACCTCGCCGAGGTGCTCGAGCCAGCTGTGCGGGTTCGTCTCTCAACAAGAAGGCAGGTTTGAGTCTGTCAATGCTGACCGTTTCATTTCTATCCCCATAATCAAGCACAAAGTGTTTGTCACCATTTTCCAGCACTCTGAACGGGCCATCGTATACTGGGCGTAACGTTGGTTTTAGAGCTTCATGCTTAACAAAAACAAACTCAGCGTTTTTTAAAGTTTGAGGAACAAAAACTCGCGGAAAGGAGTGATGAGCTGGACCGTGGAGAGAGTCCGGACTGTTACTGCCTAAAAACCTTGGGACTGGGAGGTGCCCTGGTTCTGGGTTTTCTGGTAAAAATTCACCTGGGAGTCTGATAGGCTGAGCAAAGACTAATTCTGCAGGGGAAGCGTCTAAATCCTCTTTAGGTGCCGCACGCAACCCCAATAAAACCCAGGGAAGTTTATTTACCCAATTTGTGTCCGTTAATGAGGCCCTGGGGGCGGCCTTTAAGGACCTGTGAAAACGCTCGCATAACCCATTAGCCTGAGGGTGATAAGCGGTGGTACGGTGAATTGTTGCCCCTAAACTGTTGGACATGGCTGACCAGAGCTCTGAGACAAATTGAGGCCCCCTATCTGACGTGATGTCTGATGGGACGCCGAAACGTGCCACCCAATTTGTTAGAAAAACGCGAGCGACTTCCTCCGCTGTAGTTGCCGCTAGAGGGACTGCCTCTGGCCAGCGTGTGGTGCGGTCTATCATTGTTAGCAGGTGTGTGAAACCCTGGGAGGAAGGCAGCGGCCCCACGAGGTCGACATGAATGTGGTCGAACCTTCTAGCAGGGATTGGAAAAGGCTCCAGAGGGGCTTTTGTGTGTTTGTGTACTTTGGCGCGCTGACAAGGAATGCAAGTTTTTGCCCATTCTTTTACGTTTTTGCGCAGGCCTGGCCACACAAACTTTTCGGCAACCATTTTGACCGAGGCGCGCACACCTGGGTGCGCGAGGGAGTGAATTGCGTCGAAAATGCGGCGGCGCCAAGCAGCTGGTACTAACGGGCGAGGTCGGCCGGTTGAAACATCGCATATTAGGGGGGGCACGCCGTCGCGCACCCCTTTTTCCTCCAGCCTTAACCCTGTTGGTCCAGACAGGAGCGCGCGCACGTCCGCATCACTACCTTGTTCTTCCGCCATGGCTGCATAATCTATCCCTTCATGGATAGGTGCTGCATATGTGTTTGCGTTAGAGAAAAGCTCAGCTGCTGAAGCAGTGTAATCTGTCTCCTCGTGCTCTGGCGGTGCTACAGCGCGAGAGAGACAGTCCGCTACTACGTTAAGTTTGCCCGCTACATGTCGAATGTCTGTGGTGAACTCTGAAATCGCGGCTAGCTGTCTTTGTTGTCTGCCCGACCAAGGTTCTGAAATTTTAGCCATAGCAAAAGTGAGCGGCTTATGGTCCACGAAAGCCGTGAAACTCCGCCCTTCTAACCAAAACTGGAAATGGCGGATGGACAAATGAAGCGCCAGCAGCTCTCTGTCAAAAGTGCTGTATTTGCGTTCAGTTGGGTTTAGCGATTTGCTAAAGAATGCTAAAGGTTGCCAGACCCCACTGACAAGTTGTTCTACAACTGCCCCTATAGCCAGGTCTGAAGCATCTGTGGTTAGAGCAATGCGGGCTGAGGGATCTGGGTGGACTAACATTGTTGCGTTAGCTAGGGCGCTTTTTACTTCCGCGAAAGCGCGTTCGCGCTCCGGGGTCCATTCGACCGCGTTGGAAGCTTTCTTTTTTCTGAGCGCATCATATAGGGGTTGCATGAGCTGAGCTGCGTGGAGGAGGAAACGGTTGTAAAAATTAACCATCCCCAAAAATTCCTGTAGCGACTTAACCGTTTGAGGCCGTGGAAAAC
Source organism: Pholidichthys leucotaenia (assembly GCA_020510985.1). Taxonomy (NCBI): domain Eukaryota; kingdom Metazoa; phylum Chordata; class Actinopteri; order Cichliformes; family Pholidichthyidae; genus Pholidichthys; species Pholidichthys leucotaenia. The sequence continues at coordinate 110,036,774 of CM035843.1, read as the reverse complement.
TTTCTATCGCACGAACTTTGTCTGGAAGCGGAATTGCCCCTGCCGGGGAGACCCTATGTCCCAAAAAATCAATTTGTGATACTCCGAATTTGCATTTGGCTGGATTGATTATAAGTCCGTGCTCTTCCAGCCTCTGAAAAACGGTAGTGAGGTGCTGTTCGTGTTCTTCCTCGGATGAACTGGCTACCAGCATGTCATCGAGGTAGACAAAAACAAAGGGTAGGTCGCGTAGGACTGCGTCCATCATCCGTTGAAAAGTTTGAGCCGCGCCTTTGAGGCCGAATGGCATTCTTAGAAATTCAAAAAGGCCGAAAGGGGTTATAACCGCTGTTTTAGGAATATCTTCAGCTCGGACTGGGACTTGGTGATAACCGCGGACTAAGTCTATTTTTGAAAAAATGCGCGCGCCTGCTAAATGTAATGAAAAATCCTGAATGTGAGGAATGGGGTAGCGGTCATGCGCTGTAGCGTTGTTTAGCCTGCGGTAATCTCCGCACGGTCTCCAAGAACCGTCGGATTTCGGGACCATGTGAAGTGGTGAAGCCCAAGGGCTCTTTGAACGTCGGCAAATGCCTAATTTTTCAAGAGCTGCAAATTCGTCCCTTGCTATGTTGAGCTTGGCCGCGTCTAAGCGGCGAGCTTTGGCAAAAACGGGAGATCCCGTTGTTGGAATGAAGTGTTTAACCCCGTGTTTGGCTACAGTGGCTGAGAATTTGGGGGTTGTGAGTGCTGGAAATTGGGTGAGGAGTTGCTCAAACTTACCTCCTGCCGTAGTGACGTTGGCCTGCACAGGTGGTGGAGAAACTCGAGCTGAGCATGGAAAAGAAGCAAAAGATAGTGCATTAACCAGGCGCCTATTTGCAAGATCCACTAATAACCCATGTGCACACAGAAAATCTGCGCCTAACAAGTTAAAGCTCACCGCTGCTACAACAAATGTCCATCTGTAGCTGCGGCCGTGGATGAGGAGGTGCAGGCTCTTTTCACCGAACGTGTCGATGTCAGAGCCGTTGGCTGCCACTGCTCCGTTGCCCCGGGTGCCCATGGTTCGCTCTGCGTGGGAGGGCATGACGAAACTCAGCTGAGCTCCCGTGTCGATGAGGAACTGCTTGCCTGTGTATCCATCCGTCACGTATAACAGCTTATTCTTCTCGCTGAGAACTGCTGCTGTTAATGGCCCTCGGCTTTGGCGTTTCCACGACCTCGTAAACTTGCAGGGGGGAACGCATTTGCGGGCTTTCTCTGCGAAGCGGTGGTGGTAATAGCAGACGTCGTTCTGCTCGTTGCGCTTGGGCCGCGCCGCTGTCACCGTGGGTTGAGTCTCTCCAAGGCTCGGGGTGTCAGTTTTCAAATCTGCGGATGCCGCTGTGGGTGTCCGTTCTCTGCAGGCGTTGACGAGCCGGTAAGCCTCGTTGGCCAGTGTGCGGAAATCCTGATGATTATTGCACTTCATACTGGCGAGTGTCCCTCTCAAATGCGGTGGTAGCGTGCTGAGGAAAATGAATCGGAAAAGGAAATTATCATTATCCTCCTCCTTGAGTTGTAGCAAATCCTCCATGAGGGTCCTCGGATTGCTCCCTCTGTGGCCGTAGACCGCCAGGATCCTCTCGGCTCTTTCCTCCGCTGACGGGACATAATTCGCCACGATGGTCGCCTTGAGTGTCTCATATTTGTCCCGGGCTGGTGGTCGCCGGACCAAGCTCCGCACACACTTCGAAGTGGCGGAGTCGAGTTTGGAGACGATATGGTAAAACTTAATATCGTCTGCTGTGATGCCCGCCAGTACAAACTGGGCTTCAGCTTGCTGAAACCAAGAGGCGGGGTCTTCTCGCCAGAAGTCTGGCAGGTTGACAGCAACGGCGTTAGTGCACACCATCACTGTTGTGCCCGCCGGGTGAGAGTGCCTTGCCTTGGCACTCACGGCGGTGCTGGAGCTCGGTTGAGCTCTCTCAGTGCCCTCTGCCGTGGGGAACAGCTGTCTGCTTGTTCCCTCGTCTGCATCGTCGCTGGCGTGTGCCAGAGCCACCATGGATGAGCAGCTTGAAGAACGCCTCCGGTCCATATTCTCGCGTTAGGGTCACCAGTGTAGTGGAGCTGAAATAACGAGGCGGTTTTGTATTAAAAACAGGGTTTTTAATGAATAGCTCCTCTATCAAATCTCATCAGGTGTAGAGCTTGGCAGAAGGCAAGAGAGAGAACTCTGCTTCGCTCGCTGGTTAAATACAAGCACGCATAGCACCACTCATTGAAAAAGGTAACATCTCCCCGTTATCTTAATCCCCATTGTCCTGCCATCCCCTCTCCCTGTCTTGGGAGGTAATGGGAACTCCCCCTCTCGTTGACAGTCTGTTGCCATGGCATCCTGTGACGTCATGAGTCTTCACACGGCGGTGAGATTCCTTTGTTCTTTCAGAGGTGTGAAGTTCCTTTGTATATTCTGTCCCAAACATTTCCACATGCTCTAACAAATGTAGGTATGGAATATATGAGTGATATACAGTATATACCACAGGGGTCACTTTTTCACACAGGGTTTTGGATTTTTTTCTACTTAATAATAAAGACCTTCATTTAAAAACTGCGTTTTGTGTTTACTTGTGTTATCTTTGTCTAATATTTAAATTTGATGATCTGAAAGATTTAAGTGTGACAAACATACAAAAAAAAAAAGAAATCAGGAAGGGGCAAACACTTTTTCACGCCACTGTATTTCTAGTTTGTAATATTTTTATGGTAATAGTATGACCCAAGAAAGCATTTTACAAAGTTAAAACCCATGAACACAGTTTTGTTTTGTTTTTTTCTGTGAATGTGACCTTCTATATTAATGTTAGCTTTATCGTGATGAACGCTAATCTCAAACTGTGATTGCAATCATATTAAAACTGTAGCTAACACATTATTACTGTTATTTTAAATCCCCCAGAGCTCCCCAGCACCCTACTACACCTTCTACTATGACACAGGGTACTCTGATGAAGAGGAGATAGAGGAGCAGGTCCTCCGTAACACTGTCAACAGTGAAGCTCTCATGACGGCCTTCCACCAAAACCAACCAGACTCCAACGGCAGCAAGGTGGGAGCAGTCTCATGTAGTCTGTTGTGGAGTTTGATGGTCATTTCATCCATAAGACAGAAATATTGTCGGGCTGGAAATCTTACTATGGAGAGAGTCATTTAGAGCGGTTTTGTCCAAAAAATATTGCACAAAACATATTTAAGCCTTAGAACAAAGGTAGAGTAAAAGTTTAAACTTGCCTGTCTGTTTAAAATAGGGAATTTTTTTCTTAGATTAAACTTTTTTGGTAAATTTTCAACTTTATCATAAATTTACTGCTTTTCTGTTTGTACTTTTATTGTTACTATTTTTGCTAACTGTATTTGTAAATTTGAGACGTTTTTCTTTGCAACTTTTTCATCAACATTTGTCACTTCTTTCTTGTGAATGTACTTTTTTGTTACAAATTTTATCTTGGAACTTTGTTTTCCCCCCATATACATTTACCACAATTTTCTCATACAGTTTAGTTTTATTTGTAATTTTGCTATTTTTTTTCTTGTAAATTTGCTGCTTTTTTAAAATAAATTTACTTCTTTTTCAGACATTTAATTTCATATCAATTTGTAAATATTTTTCTTGTTAATTTGAGTTTGCAACTATTTTCACCTAAAATTTGAAAGATTTTTTTCTACTAAATTAGTACTTTTTTCTTTTAAAATTGCTCTTTTTGTATATTTTTGTAGTTTTTCTTAAAAAAATTTTGAAACTTTTATTCAAAATTTGGATTTTTCTTCATGTTTAGTTTTTTTTTCATGTAAATCTGGAACTTTTTCATATAGACTTGCTGATTTTTTTTCTTATAAATCTGTGGGTTATTTCTCTTTTTTTACTGTTTTTCTTGTAAATTAGCATTACCACATACATTTGCAACTTCTGATAATTTTTCTTCGAAACTTTTTTCTTTAAATAAATTTGTGAAGATTTTCTGCTACATTTTAGACTTTTTCATTTATATTTGTGTGTGTCCCCCATTTTTTTTTTATCAAGGTCACAGGGACCCACAGGTGCTCGGTATCACACGTGGCTCCGGTGCAGCATGTTGTAGACCCCTGTTTTTGACAGTGATAACGACATTATAACATATAGTAGATGCCATTTTTGAATCTAAATCTGCATCATCTATGTGATCCTGTGTGTCAGGGCATGGACCGGGTGAAGGAGCGGCTGTGGGACGATCACTTCTCTGAGTTTGGCCGTGGCGTCCACATGTTCCGTACAGAGAAGATCCAGAGGCTGGTTGCCATGGGGATACCAGAGTCACTGCGAGGGGAGCTGTGGATGACGCTCTCTGGTAAGGAAGAATGAGAGCTCGGCTTAAGCGTAATTCATGGTGCCACATATGTGCCAGTGCGTGAGCGAGGGCATAACGTAAATTTTTTCTTCTTCAGACAAAATTAAGAAACTCAGCAGTAATTTAAACCAAAGAAGCAATGGTCTGATACACTATAATGTTTCCAATTAGCAAAACTTAGCACTGTCATTTAGCATTTGCCTTTTTATAATTAGACATGGTGTTAACATTACTTACTCCTGTTAAAATGAGGTTAGTGGACTATCCTCTCTGATGCAGCACGATGGAAAACAGTTGCACATCCCTGGCAAACAGGAATAGCGGGCTAGCGGCTATTTCACCAAACCAGGAGTTCAGAGTTGGCAACCACCGGAGAGCCTAGCCACATGCTGTGCACACTGCAGAGGAGAGGCGGGGCGCTGACAAGTAGTGTGAGGAGCTTTGCTCAAGAAACGGGGGTATGTGCATTTTAAATAACGATATAGAGTATTCTATGAAACGGTAGATGTTTTTATATCGTCATCCGATATATATTGTCATATCGCACAGCCCTATTCCCTTGTGCAGAGGGTGAGCGCAGCCTGAGTGCGTGCAGTCAAAAAAAAAAAAGTGGTAGAGTGTTTTGTGCACTAGAACTGTACATGCACCAGGAAAACTGAAGCTCCAGGGGAGACAGTAGTACCATTTTCAACAACATGGGAGCCAGCTTCGAGGAATCGAACATATTTCCGTCTTTTAGCCTGCCTGTTTTCCTCCTCAGCTGTTAACAGTAATAACGACAAAAGCTCCTGTTTCTCATGGTCATCCTCGTACTCTTGCACCTCCGCCATTCTTTAAAAATGTTCATCAATGTGCTTTTCTTCTGTTTTTGGATTGCAGCTGTTCATATCAGTTTGGTGGCTCTAGGCTGCTGCCAACATTAGGCATGTGAAGTCTCAAATTTTCCAGAGAAAATGACACAAATTTTCTTGAAAATTTGTGAGGAAGAAATTGTGTCTTTATGAGAACCCCCCCCCCCCCCAGCAATTTAAAAGGAAAAAGTCTCAAATTTAAAAATCACAAATTCACAAGAGCAGATTTTTTTTTTTTTCCACAATATCTTTATTGAACCTTTTTTTTTTTTTTTAACAAACATGATACAAACAATCAAACACTAACACTAAGGTACTACAAAAAAAAAAAATGCACTAAAAACACCAACAACCACCAACAAAATCAAGTCTTCAACAATGCTCCTCTGTTTAGTCTAGACAATCCAATACATAAGTATACATATTATGTTCACCAGTTTGGAATTTACAAGGTCCACACACATCATTCACCTTCTTCTTCAAGAGTTATGTTTAAATTTTTTACATAATCAATAAAAGGTCTCCATATATTCTCAAACACAATTTCCTTTGATTTTAGTATATATGTTATTCTTTCTAATGGAAGGTTTGTTAACATCTGTCTTAACCACTGAGTCACATCTGGTCTATGAGTCTTTTTCCATAATAGTGCAATACATTTTTTGGCATTAAGCAAACTGAGGTCTATGAATGTTCTTTCACTTTTATTAAAATTATGCTTTTCTGGGTACAGACCCAACAAAAACAGTTTAGGATTCAATATGATTTGTTTTGAGATTATTTTTTCAATTGTTACCCTCACCTCTTCCCAAAACATTCTTATTAATCTACATTCCCATAAACAATGAAATAGGGTTCCTTTACTTTCCATGCATTTTGTGCATGTATCTGGTATATTTTTGTTATATCTATTTAACTCCTCCGGTGTAACATACATCCGCATTAACCATTTGAAATGTATCAATTTAAGGCGTGCATTTATTGATTTGGTTTGAGCTTCTGTACAAGCCAATTCCCATTGTTCCTCTGAAATTTCAATTTGCAGATCTTCTTTCCAGTAGTTTAATCTTTTCAGTGAATTTTCACTTGAAGATAGTGTCAGTGAGTTATAAAACTCTGAAATAATACCCTTTCTTTTACTATCTTTCATCATCATTTTTTCCAAGGATGAATAAATAGGTCGAGTGAGAGCTTTATTTTGATTTGATCGAATAAAGTTTCTAAGTTGAAGATATTTAAAAAAATGTGTTCTATTGAGATTAAATTTGATCCTCAGCTCTTCAAAAGACATTATGTTGTCTGCACATGGCAAATATAAATCCTGAATCTTTTGTATCCCTTTTAAATTCCATACTTTAAATACAGCGTCCGCTCTCCCTGGTTTAAAATATTGATTACCCCATATTGGACTAAATTGTGACAATAACTGTGGTTCTTTTAAATAGTTTTTAGCTTCACACCATATTTTGATCATATGCTTTACAAATGGATTTTTAACTTGTTTTTGTAATTTTTTTGCCGAATCTGAGTATATGAATATGGGAAGAGGTAAAGGTAAATTGTATGATTCCATTTCAGTCCAGTGAGGGAGATCATTTGATGAAAAATAATATGTCATAGACCTCAGTTGTGCCGACCAATAATACAACATAAAATTTGGACATTTCAGACCTCCACGATCAAATGGTAAATATAATAAAGACAAACGTAATCTAGCCCTCCTGTTGTTCCATATAAATTCCACTAACTTTTTTTTTTATTCTTGAGAATAGATCTAAAGGTGGTGATAAGGGAATGTATTGAAATAAATAAAGTATTTTAGGTAAAATATTACTTTTAAGTATATTGATTCTCCCGATCATCGACATTGGTAGTGACATCCATCTCTGAGTTAACTCATTGATATCTGACATTAAGGCTTCATAGTTGACACTGGCGACTGATTCTAGCTTAGGCATAATTTGGATTCCTAAATATTTAAACTGATTTACAACATTGAATTGATTTACCTCAGGGGCTGGGTAATTTCTCTGGGTCTCATTTAGCATTAATATTGAAGATTTAGTTTTATTTATTTTATATCCTGATATTTCCCCAAAATTCTTTATTAAATTCAACAAGGTTGGAATTGATTTTTTTAGATTCGACATAAACAAAATTATGTCATCGGCATACAGGGAGATTTTATGTTCTGTTGGTCCAACTTTAATTCCATATATTTGTGAATGTAAACGTATCGCTATCGCTAAAGGTTCAATTGCCATAGTAAACAGTAAAGGTGAAAGTGGACAGCCTTGTCGACATCCTCTATTGATTTTTATTGGTTTTGAAATATTGTTATTTGTTAGGATTTCTGCTGTAGCATTATTGTATATTATTTGAACCCATTTTATGAAATTATTTCCAAGTCCAAACCTTTGTAGGACTTCAAAAAGAAAGGGCCATTCAACTCTATCAAAGGCCTTTTCGGCGTCCAATGATAGGAGAGCTGTATCCGGTGCTTCTTTATTAAAATAAATAATATTAAATAGTCTTCTTACATTATGGAAGCCTTGTCTACCCTTTATAAAGCCATTCTGATCTCGATTAATAATATTTGGTAAAATTTCTTGTATTCGTCTTGCTAAAATTTTACAGATTATCTTAAGGTCGGCGTTTAATAGGCTTATTGGTCTCATATTTTCACATTTATTAGAGGGCTTACCTGGTTTTGGCAGCAGTATAATTAAGGCATTATTTATGTATGATGGTAAATTATTATTTTGAAATGCTTCTAAAACCATTTCCAAAAAAGGTTTTATTAATTTATTCTTAAATTTTTTATAAAGGTCAACTGGAAGACCATCTGGTCCTGCACTTTTTCCTGATTTCATATTATCAATGGCTAGCCCAACTTCTTCTTGACTAATTTTAGACTCCAATATCTCCCTGTTTTCATTTGGAATACACGGTATAGATAGTTCGTTCAAAAACCCATTTAGTTTTGTTAAATCAGGTTCATTTTTGGTATCATATAATTTTATTTCTAAAGGATCTATAACTACCTGTCCATTACTTATAATACTGGTAATTGGTGTTTTAATTTCCAATTGTTTAATCTGCCATGCTAATAATTTTCCTGATTTTTCACCTTGTTCATAAAAAGATTGTTTCAATCTTAGAAGACTCGAGGCAGCTCTATTCGCTGATTTTTTGTCGTATTCAGCTCTCAAAATCAGTAATTCATTCTCCAACCTTGGGTCACTTCCTGCATACACTTTTTCCTGAAGATTTTTTATTTTATGTTCCAATTTAGCTCTCTCCTCTCGAGTCTTCTTAGATTTTGATCCTGTATAACTAATAATATGTCCCCTAATAAAAGCTTTGAAAGCCTCCCACTTTACACATGCTGATGTTTGTGTAGTATTGATGTCAAAGAACTCGTCTATCTGTTTTTCTATATACTTGACAAATTCCTCATCCTGAAGCCATTTATGCTGAAATTGCCATCTACCTGATTCCTTTGTCAATTTTTTATCTACATATATTAGACAACAGGGTGCATGATCAGAGATCACGATGTTATCATAAAAGCAGTTTTGAATCTTGGACCTTAATTCTGTGGAAATCAAAAAATAATCAATACGTGAGAATGTCTTGTAGGTACTGGAATAACAAGAATAGGCTTTAACTTGTGGTTTCATTTCTCTCCATATATCTAACAATCTCAATTCTTTCATAAAATGATTAATAGTCATCCTACATCCAATGTGCGTACAATCCAGTCCTGTTGATCTATCCACACCTGGATTCAATGTACAATTAAAATCCCCTGCTATTATATGTTGCCCTGTAAGTGATGATAAGATGAGAAATAAATTAGCAAAGAACTTCTGATCATCTATATTGGGACCATATAAGTTCACAAGATTTATATTTTCTAATAGCAAAGAACCTTGAATGATTACATATCTTCCAAATTTGTCTCCAATTACATTTTTCACTTGAAAAGGAACTGATTTATGTATGAGAGTCATAACTCCCCTGGCTCGGGATGAAAATGAAGAGGTGAATACACTTCCCTGCCATCTACTCCTAATTCTTTTAACATCCTCCTCTATCAGATGAGTTTCTTGTAAAAACACAATTCTTGAACCCATGTCCTTTATTTTATTCATAACTTGTTTAAGTTTTTTTAAATTTTGTAGACCTCTGCAATTCCATGAAGTTAAATTAAGGTTAACACTTTGGTCCATGATCAATAGAGAGTTTGGGATTACCTTGCAGTGTAAACATGCTCATACAGAGAAGCAAAAACATGAGTGGTTGAACATTCATCCTACAAACTACACACAAACAAATTTCCCCTTCCCACACTTGTGGCAAACCCCCCAAAATCAAAAGAAAAATTCTGTCTCCCGATATAGCCATCGACCGTTCCACACCCACGGGGAACAGCCTAAGCCACTCCTTCTTCATCCTCCCAATCACCCTAACTCTACTGCTTTTAATGACGTAACATTAACTCTCCTCTGTAGTTTTCCAACTTGACTCCAAAATTTTTAACAACTTTGTACATCATAGTTTTTTTTTTTTTTGTTTGTTTTGTTTTTGTTTTGTTTTTTTAATATATAATACAGTCTATATTTTGTAAACTTACTATTTACTTCAAGTCAGTCAGATGCCTGTGCAAATGCTTAATTATTCTACCTTATATTTTGTTCATGCTTAGCTCCCACCAGTCTCTTCTTCTTTTTTGATCTTCTTGATGAACTCCTGCGCCTCCTCTGGGGTCTTGAAGATGTGGGTTCTGCCCTCATACGTGGTCAGCAGTCTCGCAGGATAGATTACACCATGACGAATCCCAAGGTTGCGCAGCTCCTTACGTACGGGATCAAACTGCTTCCTCAATTGCTGGATTCCTGTGGCCAAATCTGGGTAGAACCGCACCTGCTGGTCCTGGTGTTTAATCTCTCTTTTAGCACGTGCAGCGTTGAAGATCTTCATCCTGTCTCTGTTGCTAAGAAACTTCATAATTAAGGTCCTCGGCGGTCCCTTATCTCTCCGTGGGCCAATACGATGTGCTTTTTCCAGAACCACTGCTGATTGCAACTCCTCGCTGCCCAGCACCTCCGGAATCCACTTTTCCAGAAAGGAACATACGTCCCGACCTTCTGATTCCTCTGGAAGACCCACCAGCCTCAAATTATTCTGTCTCGACCGAGATTCCAAATCCAAAATATTATCTTCCAGAGATTTATTTTTTTTTTCCAAAGTGCGCACCTTTAATTGAAGACGGGTGACGTCATCTTCAGCACTAGCGAGACGGAGCTCCATCTGCGCCGTTCGTTCTACACAGTCACCCAATTCCTTTCTTATTCCTTCCAGCGCTGTCATAATCCCATCAAATCTAGAGGAAAAGTCCGCTCTCATTGAACTCATGGCAGCCATCAGCGCATCTGCGCCATTCCCCGCAGAAATCGCACCGCCGCCAGCCTCCTCCGCCATATATGGAGCCTTGTTTGCTGCGTCACAGACCTGAAAGTCCGTTAATTTGGACTGTTTCGGCGGCTCGCTTTTTCCTTTTCCTGGTTTTCCAGCCTTAGGCTTCGCCGACATATCCTCGCCCAAATGCTGGGATACGTTCTGTCCCAAATGAGAGAGTTATTTGCCGATTTTTTTCTCCAGGAGCAGAGCAGAGCGAGACACGTCCGTCCTACGTGGCAGCCATAACCGGAAGTCCCAAGAGCAGATTTAATCCTGAATTAATGAGTAAAAGTTTACAAATTTAATACTAAAATTAGGAGAAAACATTTATGAATTTATGTCATAACTTTTTCCCTGTAAATTTGAGACTTTTTTCTTTCTCTCTTTTTTTTTTTTTTGGTGCAAAGAACTAATTTTACAAGAAGCGAGCTGCAGAATAATGTGAAAAGAGCTGCAAATTTCCAAGAAAAAAGTCTTGTTACAGAAACACTCTTGAATTTAAAAGAAGCATTTGCTAATTTTTAAGTAAGTATTTAATTCACAAGAAATAAATTTCAAATTTATGCTGAAATAATTGCACATTTACAAGAAAAAAAAATCAAAGCTTTACAAGAGAAAAAATAAATGTATGAGGAAAAATTGGCTGAAAAAAGAAAAAATAATAATAATGGATTAGATTTATATGGCGCTTTACATGTCAAGTAACATCTCAAAGTGCTTACAGCGAGTCCATTGTTCATTCACTCCAGACAGACATTGATAGAGGTAAGCTACTTCTGTAGCCACAGCTGCCCTGGGGCAGACTGACGGAAACATGGTTGCCAATCTGCACCAACGGAAGACAAGAAATCTGCAAACTCCATCCATCCATCCATCCATTTTCTATCGCTTTTCCGGAGGTCCTGGTTGCGGAGGCAGCAGCCCAAGCAGAGAAGCCCAGACTTCCCTCTCCCCAGCCACCTGCTCCAGCTCTTCAGAGAGGATACCAAAACATTCCCAGGCCAGCTGGGAGACGTAGTCTGTCCAGCGTGTCCTGGGTCTGCCCAGGGGTCTCCTCCCAGTGGGACGAGCCTGGAACACCTCAAGTGGGAGGTGTCCAGGAGGCATCCTGATCAGATGCCCAAACCAGACAATCAGCGAAAAGGAAACTGCAAATTTTTAATAAAAAAAGTAGTAAATTTATGAGAACATTGTAAATGTAGGAGAAATAAGCTACAAATAAGATACATAAATATAATTGCAAAATTGCCAGAAAAATGTTGCACATTTCCAAAGAAGTTCTCACCAATTTACAATTTTCTTTGTTAAAGTATTAAATTTACCAGGAAAAAAAATGGCAAAAACTTGCATATTTAGGATGGGAAAACAAAGAAACCTGTAGACTATTGACCAGCACAGATGCCAAATAGTGTTTCTTTCCTGTAAATCTCACTTCCTCTGTTCTTCTGGTCCAGCCAGACCAGAGAACTGTTGTCACTAAAACAGAAGTGTGTGTATGGATCTCCTTGAACACATTTTGGTCTTCACATCATCTTCTCTTCATCTGCTCTAAAGCCTACAGTGGCTCCCCTTCAGTCAAAGCCAAACTGTGCTACATTTGGTTTTGGCTTATGATCGCTTCCTCTCTCTCGGTCTCACTTCCTCCTGTTGTAACAGCCACCATCTGCTATGAACGAGAACAGGTAGCTGGAACATGTCAAGCTAATAAAAGGTATCGGTGGTGAGCGTAAACAGAAACTTGCTTTAAAAAGCTCTGCAATTATATAGCACAACATCTAGACAGTTTGCAGTATGATCCAGTAAGGAAGCCTGTAAGTCATACCAGGAAAAACCTAGTCAGTTTAAAGACACATTATTCAGCATTTGATCAGCCAAAAAGTGTTGATTATAATATGAGAGTTAAAATCCAAAGGTAATGCTGGGTAGTGTGTGTTTTTTCACAGTGAGGAATACTATTGAACAATGTTTGTTCTTAAGGTGGCTGAATAATCTCAACCGAAAGCGGCCAAAGTGGAACAAAAATGGAACTCCATACACTGGAAATTTTACAGTTGGGTTTAGGGCTGGGTGATTTGACCTTAAACCAGCATCACGGTTATTTGAAGCTTTCAAGTTGGTTTTGTTTTTTCCCTTTCTTCTCCCTTACAGTTCACTGACAAGAGTCGCGTAATTCAGCCACAAGAGTGTGACATCAAAAAATACATCACTGTGGTGATTCAACCATAAATGAGCATAATATAATAAAGAATAGAAACATTGTCACCCCCACACACATGCAACCAAACTAAACACTGTCCAGTGCAGAAGTCCGTGTCCACACATACCTCTTGAGGGCCCATGAGCCACATGACCTACGTCACGCAGCAGCCAGCTGCTCCAGGGGAGCCCTTCATGCAGCCATGACCATGCTATCACCACACAGGGACCACAAATGTCTGATCGGGTTCTTAAATACAGCGTTAGCTCATCCACCCCCACTGCAAAATGGTCACTAATGTGGACAGCAGTCAGAGGCCAACAGTGATCCAGCCTCAGCACAACCCATTCGCCAACTCCCAGCATCCCCAGATGAAACAAAAAGTCAATCATTTCATAACGTATGGACGGACACCACTTCTCCTTTAGGTGGAAGCCCTTTTAATTTTTCTGTTGTGTTCTGCTGCTTCCAAACAGCACTGACTGCACTGCTTCCAGGTTGTGTAGTCACATTTCTGCTCGTGCAGGAGACGTCTTAAAGGAGCAGTACATGAAAGCTCTCATATATACACGCACACAACAGGAAGAAAGGAGAACTGAACCCTAACCCTTTTCCTCCCATAGCTGTAGGTCAGGGGTGTCCGATCATGTGCCATGGAGGGCCAAGACCCTGCAGTTTTCTCTTCTACCCACTCTCTTCAGCAGGTATTTTCACTGATCAGCAATCAGTGGGAAGAAATTCAGTGGAATCTGCTGTTGAAGACACTGGTTGGAGGTAAAGCCTGCAGGGTCTTGGCCCTCCATGGCACAAGATTGGACACCCCGTTGTAGGTGTTCATGCAAATGGTGTGTTCAAACTGCAAATGAAGTGAAAATTTGTGTTGTTGTACTCATGCGAGTACGACCACAAGAGCTGAGAGGAAAACTTTAGAATTCACCCAGCCGAGGAGCAGGGTTCCCTCCATAACTTCTGTTGCTGCTTTGTACCTGCTGTGGAAATCCCCCAAATTCCCAAAACACTGTCATGTTTGTTTTTACAACATTGTCCAGCAGCACATATACTGTAAAGATGCAGTTTCTGGCTCCTTCAGGAACTGCATCTTGATGACAGCTGTTTTTTCAGTGCTACCTAAGGCTAACCGGTTTCCAGTTTGATGAGCTCCTAAACCTCTGTCATCAGTTTGTGCTCCTGGTAACTATCGCGACTGAGCATCAAGTAAATTTTCCACCCAAGTTCAACAAAATTCAGCTTGTGCAGATGTGGGTTTGTGCATATTTGCATCTTTCTATTTGCCTTTGTATGTAATTGCAACATGCATAAATAAGCCATAAGAGTTTAGCCCACTAAGCTGCATTTTTGTACTTATACTTTTTAATCAGTGGCTGTACAGTTTTTATTAAGGTTTCACGGCTAATAAATAGCATCTGTACAACACCACTTTCTCTCATGTAATATTTCTGTAATTATAATCACATTTTGTGAGTTACGTTGTGATATAAAGGGGTTTTCATCTTTTTGTTCCATTGTTTACATTTTTTGGCCCAACATACACTATATAAAATATATATAGGCATTTTTTGGCAGTTTTTACAGCACAAAGTTAGCATGTTTAGCTACAGTATATAGTGGTGGCTAGCAACTGTGGTTTACAAGCAACATACATAAACTACACTTTGCATCATGGAGATAGTAATTAGCTTAAATTATATTTTGGCTTTGATAAATTGCAAATAAATCTCCTTATGTTGGATGTCACCCACCAAAACTCTCTGGCTGTTAAAGAGGCCCAGTGTGACAACCATAACCCAGAATGGGTAACTTTAAAGTTAAATATAAATTAAAGAACAAAGTACATTCATCCAGTGGCTACAAAATAGCAACTGGAGCAACTTTATTGATTTTGTATAATGATGATTAAATTGAAAATGACCTAATTCCCATGAGAAAGAGAACAGCAAAGAGCACAAACACAAACCTGGCACAATTTTCTAAGAAAACTGGTTCTCCTGTGGGGCAGGTGACGTACGTTCCAGCTTGTTGCAAACATGAAATGTTCTTTGAATTGTTTTGTTGCTGAGGAAGCATGGTCAGTTTAGAGTCATTGCATGTGATTGTCTGCTTTCTTTTGTGTAGAAAAGCTGGGAAAAAGATTGATGTTCCTAAGTTACCAGCAGTTGTTTTTTTTTTGTTTTTTTTTTTTTCCCCATAAAGCTTCAGGTCATTGAGGTTGTTGAAATTAGTCAAGTTTTCACCTGCCGTTTGAGGGATCTGCAACATAGGATGTCACCTGACTGCAAAACAAATCTACCTACGGGTACAAATAAAGTAACCTGAACCTGATATCCTATGCCATTTAAAAAAAAAAAAAAAAAATAACTAAAACACCAACACAGAGTCACAAATCATACCTGAGCCTTAAAATTAAGGTAAAGCAGCAGAGTTATAAGTATAATTTGAACTTTTCTCTAATAAATTTTTCTTTCTGAAATATGCAACATTTCTTGTGCAATCACTACTTGATGCTTGTAAATTTGCAATTTTTTTCTTATAAATTTGCAACATTTTTTGTTCTACATTGGCCATATTTTTCCTATTAATTTTTTTCTGTTGTAAATTTGCCACTTTTTATGTAAATTTGTGACTTTTTAAAATTGCTATTAATATTATTTGTTTTAATCACAAATCTTAACTTTATTGTTTTCAGCAACTTTTATAATTTTTAAATCTGTAATGTTTTTTTTTCTTCTAAAACTGATTATTTTGTCTTTTATTGTTTTTTGGATTTTTTCCAGATTTTCTCTTGAATTTGCAACTTTAAAAATGGTGAATGATTTTTTTTTTTTGGTTCATCTGAGTGACAGTGAAATGAGCTAATGTCGTGGTGCTATGTCTGTCTGTCCACATTTCACAAGAATTGCTCCTCCTTCTAGGCTCTTGGTGGCCTCGGGTGTGTTCATCAGGTTGGAATGAGCTACTCTGTCATTGATGATTTTTTTTTCTTCAGATGCATCATCTGATCTGGACTCCCACCAGGGCTACTACTCCAGCATGGTGCAGAAATCAATGGGCCACAGCAGCCTGGCCACAGAGGAGATTGAACGAGACCTGCACCGCTCCCTGCCGGACCATCCTGCCTTCCAAAACCCCACAGGCATCGCCGCACTTAGGAGGGTCCTCACTGCCTACGCACACCGCAACCCAAAGATCGGATACTGCCAGGTAGATTTGGATTTATGACATGGTGGCATGAGTGCAGAGAGTGTTGCATGTCACATTTTTCTCTTGCAAATTTTTGATTTTTTTTTTTTTTTTTTTTTTGTAGAAAAAAAAAAAGCACAAATTGAGCCTATAGTTGTTGGCATCTTCCTCTTATGTTTCACTTGTTTCTCTCTGTGTAGTCTATGAACATCCTGGCGTCAGTACTGCTGCTGTATGCTAAAGAGGAAGAAGCGTTTTGGCTGCTGGTGGCTGTTTGTGAGAGGATGCTGCCAGACTACTTCAACCGCAGGGTCATAGGTAAAGAGGCAGAAAGCCTACTCTGTATACTGTTACTGTATACAGTATACTTTTACTGTTTAGATATTTTCTATATATACCCATTTTATATAACCCCACTGTATATACCCCTAATATACATTTGGTATAGAAAAGAATACCATCCATCTATCCATCCATCCATCCATCCATCTTCCACCGCTTTTCCAGAGGTCCGGGTGACAGAGGCAGCAGTTTAAGCAGAGAAGCCCAGACTTCCCTCTCCCCGGCCACCTGCTGCAACTCTTCAGAGAGGCTACCAAGGTGTTCCCAAGACAGCTGGGAGACAGTCTCTCCAGCGTGTCCTGGGTCTGCCCCAGGGCCTCCTCCCAGTAGGATAAGCCCGAAACACCTCAAGTGGGAGGCGTCCAGGAGGCATCCTGATCAGATGCCCATACCACCTCAACTGGCTCCTTTCATTGTGGAGGAGCAGCGGTTCTACTCTGATCCTCTCCTGGATGACTGAGCTCCTCACCCTGTCTCTAAGGGTGAATCCAGCAATCCTATGGGGAAAGCTCATTTCAGCGGCTTGTATCCACGGTCTGCGAATACCCCCTCCCCCAAATATAATCACATTTTATATTGCTTTGCCGACTGGAATGAAGATGGACAAAATGTTTGTTTTATCCAGGTGTATTTACTCTGTGCATCTTATAACATCCAACTGACATATATAAACAGCAACCAGTCAGGAAAAAATAAACAAAGAAAAAAAGAATAAGTTTAGAAAGCTTGGGATCAGTCCGCCAAGGTCTCCACCTTTGACCGCCACCTAATCCACATAGCACCGGACCCCCATGATCCCTCCGCAGGTGGTGAGCCCACTGGAGGGCGGACCCATGTAACTCCTTCGGGCTGAGCCAGCCGGGTCCCATGGGTGGAAACCCGGCCACCAGACGCTAGCCATCGAGCCCCTCCCCCAGGCCTGGCTCCAGGGTGGGGCCCCGGTAACCCCATACCGGGCAGGGTACACTGAATCCTTGATCTAGAACTTATCATGAGAGTCTGTTGGATCGTTCTTAGTCTGGCCCTTCACCCAGGACCAGTTTGTCTTGGGTGACCCTATCAGAGGCAAATTGCCCCGGACAACATAACTCCTGGGATCACTGGGGCACACAGACCCCCCACCACAATAAGGTGAAGATCCATGAGGGGATCCCAGCTCCCAGCTGGTCTGGGAACGCCTTGGTATCCTCTCTGAAGAGCTGGAGCAGGTGGCTGGGGAGAGGGAAGTCTGGGCTTCTCTGCTTGAACTGCTGCCTCCGTGACCCGGACCTCTGGAAAAGCGGTAGAAGATGGATGGATGGAAAAAGAATAAGTTGGATAAAGGATTACACCCATGTATCAGTATTTTGTTGAACCACTTTTTGCTTTAATTACAGCCTTTATTCTGTTTCCACCAACTTCACACATATCTAGACTTCGCAGTATTTGGCCACTTTTCTTTCCAGAATTACTCAAGTTCAGTTAAATTTGATTGGTACCTTTGATGGACTGTAGTTTTCAAATCATTCCACAGATTCTCAGTGAGGTTTGAGTCTGGGTTCTGACTAGGCCCAGCAAAGAACATTCAACTTTTTCTCCTCCAACCAGTTCAATTTTGCTGTGTGCTTTGGGTCATTGTCATGTTGGAAGTTGAACCTTCTTATTGGCAATTTGTTAGTTCCTCAAGGAAGTTTCTCAAGAATTTGATGGTATTTTGCTCCATCCATTTTTCCTTCTATCCTGACAAGTGCTCCTGTCCCTGCTGCAGAGAAATACCCCCTCAACATGATAGTACCACCTCCATGCTTTACTGTAGCATGGATGGTGAGCTGTATTGGCTTTCCACCAGACATATTGTTTGGTGTTGAGGCCATATAGTTTGATTTTACCCTCATCTGACCATAACACCTTTTTCCATTTGGCCTCAAACTCTTCAAAGTGCATTCTGGATGGGCTTGAGGAATGGCATTTTTTCTTGCAATCCTCCCATACAAGCACATTTGTGGAGGATTTGTGATATTGTTGTCACATCCACCAAATGACCACTCTTTTCCTGCAACTGCTTCAGAGTTGCTGTAGGCCTCTTTATAGCCTCTCTGACCAGTTTCCTCTTTGTTTCATCCAGTTTGGAGGGGTATCCTGATCCAGGGAGGGTCTCAGTTGTACCAAACACCTTCCGTTTCTTAATAACAGCCCTTATTGTGCTTCTAGGGATTGATAAACCCTTTGAAATTTCATACTGCATGTATCCTTACTGTACCTATACCATTATTTTCTATACTCCTACTGTATACAGTAGTGTGAAAAAGTGTTTGCCCCCTTCCTGATTTCTCATTATTTTGTATGTTTGTCACACTTAAATGTTTCAGATCATCAAACAAATTTAAATACTAGACAAAGATAACATAAGTAAACACAAAATGCAGTTTTAAATGATGGTGTTTATTATTAAGGGAAACAAAAATCCAAATCTACATGGCCTGTGTGAAAAAGGGATTGCCCCCTAAACCCAATAACTGGTTGGGCTGCCCTTAGCAGCAACAACTGCAATCAAGCATTTAACTGGCAGTGAGTCTTTTACAGCGCTGTGGAGCAATTCTGGCCCACTCATCTTTGCAGAATTGTTGTAATTCAGCCACATTGGAGGGTTTTCGAGCATGGACTGTCTTTTTAAGGTCATGCCACAGCATCTCAATCAGATTCAGGTCAGGACTTTGACTAGGCCACTCCAAAGTCTTCATTTTGTTTTTCTTAAACCATTCAGAGGTGGACTTGCTGGTGTGCTTTGGATCATTGTCCTGCTGCAGAACCCAAGTTGGCTTCAGCCTGAGGTCACGAACAGATGGCCGGATATTCTCCTTCAGGATTTTTTTGTAGACAGCAGAATTCATGGTTCCATTTACCACAGCAAGTCTTCCAGGTCCTGAAGCAGCAAAACAGCCCCAGACCATCACACTACCACCACCATATTTTACTTGTTGGTATGATGTTCCTTTTCTGAAATGCTGTTACTTTTATACCAGATGTAATGGGACACACACCTTCCAAAAAGTTCAACTTTTGTCTCGTCAGTCCACAGAGTATTTTCCCAAAAGTCTTGGGGATCATCAGGATGTTTTCTGGCAAAACTGAGAGGAGCCTTTATGTTCTTTTTGCTCAGTAGTGGTTTTTGTCTTGGAACTCTGCCATGCAGGCCATTTTTGCCCAGTCTCTTTCTTATGGTGGAGTCATGACCACTGACCTTAACTGAGGCAAGTGAGGCCTGCAGTTCTTTAGATGTTGTTGTGGGGTCTTTTGTGACCTCTTGGATGAGTCGTCACTGTGCTCTTGGTGTAATTTTGGTTGGCCGGCTACTCCTGGGAAGGTTCACCACTGTTCCATATTTTCATCATTTGTGGATAATGGCTCTCACTGTGGTTCGCTGGAGTCGCAAAGCTTTAGAAATAGCTTTATAACCTTTTCCAGACTGACAGATCTCAATTACTTTGTTTCTCATTTGTTCCTGAATTTCATTGGATCGCAGTATGACGTCCAGCTTTTGAGGATCTTCTGGTCTACTTCACTTTGTCAGGCAGGTCCTATTTAAGCGATTTCTTGATTGAGAACAGGTGTGGCAGTTATCAGGCCTGGGTATGGCTAGAGAAACTGAACTCAGCTTTCCAAAGATGTGATAAACCACAGTTGATTTATGTTTTAACGGGGGGGGGGGGTATACTATATATACAGCAGTATACTGCTGTATATATAGTATACCAAATGGTACATACTGTATACCAGTACTGTATATACCCCTAATGTCTATATCTCTGTTGCATAGCTCTACTGTATCCACCTTATTCCTGGGGGTGCCGCTGTCGGAACGATTATGGGCGGAGCTTCTGGTTTCGGCTGACATAGTGCTAAATCAGTCAGTAAGAGTGGAGTAACAGGGGCATTTAAAATAGCATTTTTACAAGTTTTTCAAATTCATTTTAATGTATAGTCCGCATACGAGTTTTGCACTCAAGTGGCAGCTAATTTCAGCACTTGTAGTTTTTGTATTTTTTGAATGTTTTTGCGTAGTTCTGGTACTTGCTGCTGTTCGTGATGTGAGGCTCCTCACAGATAAGTTCAGCTAAATCTGTGGCTTCAACAGCAATGAGTAGATCATGCGCTGAAAACTAAAGGATTGTTTGTGTGATCGGTGGTACAGACACAGCAGCACCAGGTATGTTCTCACTTGTATGAATGTCACAGATCTGACATTTTACTCCAAATTTAAAACTCCCAAGCAGAGTGTTGTGGTTCTTTGTATCTCTGACTAGACTCTATGTCTGCTCTGAGGCAAATTTGATTATGTCCAACATATTTTAACAAAATGCAGCCGACATTATTGCGGTGGAGACATTGATATATCTCAGAGCTTTTATTTGTTTACAGCGTTAGCATCTTAGTGTAACACCTATTGTGACTTTAGGGGCAGTCTTGTACCCTTTTGGTAGTACTGGGTATGGCAGTGTAGTTACCTTTAACCTTACCACCTAGACAGAAGGGGCAATTGGGCCAGGTCTGATAGACTCTAGGTTTGTAGGAGCCTGGAGGGTGTAACAACAGATGACACACACACAATAGTATGGGAACTTGCAAGTAGGTGTATTATTTACAGTGGTGTACACTTAAACAAAAATAGAGCGCTTGTAACAAAAGTGGAAAAGAAAATACCCCAAATATATTTACAGTCTGTTCAGTCCTTTTGTATCTGTCCCAGTTGACCAGTTGGATCACCTCTACCAGTTAATCGGGTTTGGGCTTCGGCTCGCCATCCAGATCTGGAGATCCACGTTCTTCTGAATCCAGGTTAAAAAAACCTGACCTACAGAATAGGTCAGAACACAAAACTTAAGCTATGCTCTATAGCTCATTACATGGGTTTCAAATATTTCTAAGTTGTACAACATTACTTCAAATCTCTTCACATTTCTAAATGTGCATAAAATAGACACATCTGAATACCTGTAAACCACAGATTTAATATCCACTCTTAAGTAACAATCAGTAGTAGGTGAAATGGAACCTTTGCTAACCATTACAGCTCTGACAAACAACCTCCTCCTATGGAAAACCTAGCCGGAATTAGCATCGGAGGTTAGCATTTTAAGCTAGCGGTTAGCATTCCACATACACACTGAATGGCACTCACTAGCAACACGTGCTTCACAGGATTCCCACGCTCACGTGAGTTCACCGCCTTTGGGTTCAAATCTTAAAATTTAACAAACGAGTATTAGAATTTGATAATACAGCAATATCTCGTTTCTCATGTTTGTTTTGGCTTACCAATCTCAAGAGTTTTATCCAGGCAAAGGCTGCTACTAGCACGTTAGCTCACCGTCTCAGTAAGGGATCGCGCTCTCTCGGTCGATGTCTCTGCCTCGACTGAAAGAGTTCTGCAGGTTACACTAAGACCGAGCGAGGGAGCGCGTGACCCCACTGGCTGGCAATTACCCCATTGGCTGATGCTGCCAAACAAACAACGCAGCCATTGGTTGCTCAATATACCAAATAAAAACACTAGGAACCCCATCAGAGCCCCTTAGAAAAGTTTTTAACTAGTAATGGATATATTTTATGAACTTGTATTTATTTATATATTTATCTTCAAAATATCCATTCCCACTGTGAAATGAGTGTTCCCCCCCTTTTTTTTTTAAAGCGGTATCGATATTTATTATTTTATTTACATTTTTAGCACTGGGTTACACTATTCCCCCTTAGAATCATGCAATCAGTCCCTTTGCATGGGATTAGCTAGATAATAATGACGAGAAAACCAGTGTTCATGGGAATAATCTTACGATCTGGCTCTTAAGGCTCTGGTAAAAGCCAGGTTTAGTCCTTGAAACAGGGACTGGGCAACAGTTATGAGAGGATTTCCCAACTGACTATACTGTAGTTTTTCTGGTTGGGAGGTTGTCCTCTCGGAGCGTCTCACAGTCTTTGGGACTTCGTTTTCAGATTCTTTTTCTTCCACAGGTACTTTTATCAGGTAAGTTGGTTTCACTTTCAGTTCCATTCTCATTGTTTGATTGTTCCACATTTGTTTCAGTTTCCTCCAGGTTTCCATCATTCGGTAAGTTGTTACATCCAGGTGAATTGCATCCATCTTTATCTATAGATATTGAGGTATCTAGTGCTGTAAGTGGCCCCCGGGAAGCTCCCTCAGCCACAACGGGCAGTAGAACATACAAATGGCGTGATGCCACAGCGTCAGACCTGTCCAGATATAAGAAACTTACTCGTAGGAAACTCTGTAACATCCGTGCTCCTATGGACGCCATCAGGTGTCACGACCGTAATTGTGCGGCACACAGGGACGATATCGACAGGTTCTACAGTGATATTGTTGATGCTTTAAATTACTGTGTGAGTGAATGCATTCCTAGTCACAGTGTGGCCACCCAATATAACGTCCCAGGCTGGAATGATGTCGTTAGCGAGGCTCACACAGCTGCTCGGGATGCTTTTTTGTGGTGGAGGAGTAATAGCAAACCACGTTCTGGTCCAATATTTGAAAACATGAAAAATTGCAGGGCTAGGTTCAAATATGCTCTACGAGCATGCAGGCGCAATGAAGAAAGTATCAAATGTGACCAGCTAGCTAATCACATGAGTGAACTGAACATGGTAGAATTCTGGAAACAAATGAAGGCTATGAGCTCCCACCGGTCTGTCAGATCAAACACTATTGATGGTGTGACTGGTGACGTTAATATTGCTGAAAAGTGGAAATGTCAATATGAAGCTATTTTCAACTCAGTCAAGAATGTTTCAATGAAGGATTCTGTTATGCATGATATTCGTCTGTATAACGACATGTTTGATGCCTCTGATATTTCTGCTGTTACTCCTGTTGAAGTTGATTCACTGATCAAAGTTCTCAAGAAAGGCAAATCAGCTGGCCCTGACTGTCTCACCAGTGAATGCCTCATCAACGCTGATTTCAATTTGTGTATTCTGTTGTCATTGTGTTTTAACTGTATGTTTGTTCATGGTTACATGCCAGATATGTTGATGGACTCTGTTATTATTCCTTTGGTGAAAAACAAGTGTGCCAGTCTTTCTGATATGAACAACTACAGACCTATAGCTATTGCAAATGTTATATCTAAACTGTTAGAGGGTTTGTTCCTGAACAGAATTGAGGATTATTTGTGGACAAACGACAATCAGTTTGGTTTCAAATCAGCTCTTTCAACTGACAAGGCTGTTTACCTACTCCATGAATTTGTTGACTACTTCAGAAGCCATTCCACTAGTGTCTATGCTACGTTCCTAGATGCTAGCAAAGCTTTTGACAGGATTAACCACTGGTGTTTGTTCAGAAAATTGATCGATCGAGGTATTCCTATTTACATTGTTAGCATCCTGCTATACTGGTACAGAAGGCAGTCTATGGTTGTTAGATGGGGCAATGTCACCTCATCCAAATTTCATGTGACCAACGGTGTTAAACAAGGTGGTATACTGTCACCCTTGTTGTTTAATGTCTATGTTGATGATCTCAGTGTACTGTTGAACAATACTAATGTGGGCGGCTCCTTTAACGGTGCACTGTTAAATCACATTTTCTACGCTGATGACCTCTGTTTGTTAAGTTTGTCTACTGCAGCGATGCAACATCTCCTTTCGGTATGTGAAAAATTTGGTGAAAAAAATGACATCCTGTTCAACTGTACTAAATCTATGTGTATGGCTTTCAAACCAAAGGGTGTCAATACATCGAATCCTGTTATGCCACTTTGTGGTAATAGCTTGAACTTTGTTGAAAAAGTCAAATACCTAGGTGTGTGGATTGAATCTGAGAAGACCAATGTTGATTGTAACAGGCATCTCAGGAAACTGTACGCTCAAACAAATTTACTGTTGCGAAATTTCCATAGATGTTCTCCTGATGTCAAATGTATGTTGTTCAAGACCTTCTGTACCTCAATGTACTGCTCGCCTTTATGGTTTAATAGCAATGTTGCTGTTAGGAACAAAATCCGCATTGCATATAATAACTCCCTAAGAAGGTTGTTAGATGTACCATGAAGGTCGAGTGCAAGCAAGATGTTTGTGTCTGTGAACATTCCGTCTTTTGGCGAATTGATACATAAGAATGTTTACAGTTTTTTGAGAAGGTTGCTGGCATGTAACAATCATCTTATATCAGCAATTGTCAACTCGTCACTCACACTTCATTCCAGCATTTGGAAGTGGTGGCGTTCCATTTTATACTGAGCCCATTATTGTATGTTATTGTTGTTACAAGAGCGCCGAGTGTCTGCTGATCTGTATATACTTTTATTTATTTGTTTATCTATTTTTCTACTCGTTTCAGTTTTGCTCTTAATATGAACCCTGAGTTTGAAATAAACGTTTGAATTTGAATTTGAAAACCACAGGGAAGCAAGAGGTCACGGTGAACGGTGTGAACAGGACCATCTTTTGTTTCAGGTTTTATAGTGTAAACAGGCAAGTCACCTGCTTGGTTCACCACAATGTGGATTTCAGCTTCCCACCTGTCTGCTAGTTTGTTCTTTCCTCTGCGGCGGACTGCACGTACCAAAACTCTGTCGCCTGGTTCTAGTTTTGAGGGTTTCACTTGCATATCAAATCTTGTTTTGTTTCTTTCAGCCATCTTGTTAGCATTTTCTGTTGCTAGTTTGTAGCTTTCTTGTAAAGTTGTCTTCAGTTTTTCAATGTACTGGGAATGTGACTTGAAACTTTTGTTGTGAAACGGGAGCCCAAATGCAAGATCGATTGGCAATCTCGGCTGACGACCGAACATTAACTCATACGGGGCAAAACCAGTAGTGTCATTTTTTGTACAATTGTACGCATGTACAAGTGGTTTTACATAGTTGTGCCAATGAGATTTGTTCTTTTTCTCCAGAGTACCCAGCATGCTCAATAACGTTCTATTGAAACGTTCTACCGGGTTACCTCTGGGGTGATAGGGTGTCGTCCGGATTTTGCGAATGCCCATGATTTTGCAAAGTTCTTTTATAATATGGGACTCAAAATCGGGACCCTGTTCACTATGTAACCGTTGGGGTATCCCGTAGTGGACTATAAAGTTGTCCCAAAGTGCCTTTGCAACGGTCTGAGCTTTCTGATTGCTGGTAGGGATGGCTATAGCGTATTTCGTGAAATGATCAGTTAACACGAGCACATCCTTTGTGTTACTTTAATTGGGCTCAATGGACAGGACATCCATACAGACGAGGTCGAGCGGTCGGGTGGACTTGATACTGACAAGCGGAGCAGCTTGTTCTGGAGTGGTTTTATGTCTTACGCAGCGATTACATGTCTTGATCTTCTTTTCAATATCTGCCGCCATGCGAGGCCAATAGAACCTTGTTCTGGCGAGATCCAAAGTACGCTCTGTGCCTAAATGGCCCATGTCACAGTGGAGGCTTTGAAAGACTGAATCGCGGAGCTGTTCAGGTAAGACGAGCTGGTAAGTAACATTTCCTCCGTCTTGGTGAGTGCGGTAGAGGATATTATTGTTGCACATTTCAAGTCGACTGAGCTCTCGGAGTAACAAGTTGATGTCAGGAAGTTCAGTTCGTACAGTTGGAACTTTTAGTCCAGTTTCAATCTGTGCAATCACTTCTCTTAAACAGGGGTCAGTTCTTTGTTCATTTTTGATCTGTTCAGGAGTCATGTGGGGTACAACTGGAAGACCACCACAGTCATCTTCATCTTCATCTTCATCTTCACAGACACTACCTCGGAACTTAAACTGCTTTCAGGAAGAGACAAGTGAGTTTGAGTGAACTGCTGTATGCGGTCAAGCTCCTTTTGGGACACTGCGTCATTAAGTAACTCGCCATGTGGCCGTCTAGAGAGGCCGTCTGCATCTGAGTTAAGCTTGCCTGCTCTGTATTGGAGCTTAAAGTTAAACATCGACAGAGCAGCTAGCCACCTATAACTCATGGCATCCATCTTAGCAGTAGTTAAAATGTACGTCAGGGGGTTACCATCTGTCACGACAGTAAAATGATTGCCATATAAATAGTCTGCAAACTTCTCCGTTACTGCCCACTTTGGAGCTAAAAATTCTAATTTATGGGCGGGGTAACAGGACTCACTTCTAGACAACCCCCAGCTTGCATAAGCTATGACCCTAGTCTGGCCCTCCTGCTCTTGATAGAGGGCGGCGCCAAGCCCTGTAGTGCTGGCGTCAGTATGGAGTGTATATGGCAACTGAGGGTCAGCGAAACCCAGGACAGGCGCAGTACTGAGCTTTTCAATGATAGTTTTGAATGCAAGATCACAGGAAGAAGTCCATCGCTCGCCAAACGGTGTCTTTGGGTCGTGGTACTGGGCAGGCTTAGCTTTGGGCTTTGGGCTTTTGTGCAAAGGAGGGTAGCCTGATGTCAAGTCAGTGAGGGGCTTAACGATGCTGAATAGTTCTTAATGAACAGCCTATAGTACCCTGAAAAGCCTAAGAACGAGCGGAGCTGTTTGAGATCACGGGGCACAGGCCAGGTACTTAGGGCTTTCACTTTTTCGGGGTCGGTCTCAACTCCTTTACTGGACACAATGTGACCGAGGTATCTGACAGAAGTTTGAAAAAATCTGCATTTCTCAGGGGAGAGTTTAAGCCCGTACTCTTTTAGGCGATTAAGAACTTTCATTAAGCAAGCCTCATGTTCTTCGGGCGTCTTGGAGAATATGATGATGTCATCGAGGAACACAATCACCTCATGCAGATTCATGTCGCCCATACATTTCTCCATGAGGCGCTGGACCGTGCTGGGGGCGTTTGTAATGCCTTGGGGCATTCTGTTGAATTCCCAGAAGCCCATGGGACATACGAACACCGTCTTTGTTTTGTCCAGCTCCTCTACCTCAATTTGGTAGTACCCCGACTTTAAATCGAGGACAGAGAACCACTGCGAACCGGTCAAGGTGGAAAACGTTTCCTCCAAGTTGGGGAGGTGTAAGCATCTTTTACAGTCTGCATGTTAAGCTTCCTGTAATCAATACAAAGGCGGACATCGCCATTTTTCTTTCGCACCACTACAATAGGCGAAGAAAATGGGGAAGTGGACTCGCTTATCACGCCTGCTTGTTGGAGTTCTTTGAGATGCTTACGGACCGCTTCCAGGTCATTTGGATGTATGGGACGTGCTCTGTGTTTGAACGGTGATTGTGATGGTATTGATATGGCACTAGTAAAAAGAACTGTTGATGGTATATTAAAACCATTCACATATATTTGTAATTTATCATTTCAAACTGGCTCATTCCCGCAGAAAATGAAAATGACAAAAGTAATACCATTTTTCAAGCAAGGAAATAAACACCAATACACAAACTACAGACCAGTATCACTTCTCCCACAATTTTCAAAGATTCTGGAAAAACTTTTCAACAACAGATTAAGAAAACTTTTTAAATAAACAAGATGTGCTGAATCAGAACCAATATGGGTTTAGAGCCAAGAGTACAACTTCGTTGGCGATAATGGAAGCAACAGAGGAAATAATAAATGCATTAGATCAAGGAAAATATGCAATTGGTGTGTTTATAGATTTTAGAAAAGCATTTGATGCAATAAATCATTCAATACTTCTTAATAAATTGCAAATGTATGGTATTAGGGGAATGGCTCTGAAATGGGTTACAAGTTATCTATCTGAGAGACAACAATTTGTGAAGATGGGAGAATATCTGTCTGGGTGTATGGGAATTGCCTGTGGGGTCCCCCAGGGGTCAGTATTGGGCCCCAAATTATTTAACATATATATAAATGATAGATTCCAAGTTTCTAAATTATTAAAAATAATATTATTTGCTGATGATACTAATATATTTTATTCTGGAAATAATTATAATCAACTAATCCATACTCTAAATAATGAATTAAATAAGCTTAAAAAATGAATGGATTGTAATAAATTATCACTAAATATAGATAAAACTAAGGTAATGATATTTGGTAATTGTAAAAATAAAGAAGATATACATATTCATATAGATAATGTAGTTATTGAAAAAGTTAAGGAGATCAAGTTTTTGGGTGTAATACTGGATGATAAAATTAGTTGGAAACTACATGTCAGATACATACAAAACAAAATTAGTTTTTTGTTTTTTTTTTTTTTTTTCTCTCTCTCGGCGCCACACGAGTCGGCTGCCTTTTGCAACAGCGGCTCGATTCCGAGTCTTTTTCCCTTCCTCTCTCTTTTGATCCGTCTTTTTTTTTCACCCCACTTATATCACGGACACACAGATCGTCCTAAATGTCTCCTGAGCCGGTGGACGGAGCCACTGTCTATAGCAGGATACGATACAGCAGAGAACAGCTGCTAGCATTCAACCGCCACCCGGTCCCATTGGAAAAACTCGACATACCGAGAGAACTGAGGTGAAAACGCCGCGGCTGCCGGGCTGGAGTAAGGCGGAGGACAAAAAATATAAGGTACAGACCCTCCCTTCCATCTGTTGTCATGGGAAATGTACGGTCGATACTGGGAAAGTTAGATGAGCTAGCGGCTATCTCCCGTTATGATAGCACATACCGGGAGTGCTCTCTCCTTTTGTTTACTGAGACGTGGCTAACTGAACTAGCAGCAGATGCTAACATTGAGCTGGAGGGTTTTCACATGATACGAGCTGACCGAACACCAGAGAGTGGCAAGGCTAGGGGCGGTGGAGTGATAATGTATGTTAACAACAACTGGTGCAGACCGGGACATATCACTGTTAAACAACGACACTGCAGCAAAGACATTGAGTTGCTAGCTGTTAGCATGAGGCCTACATATCTCCCGAGAGAACACTCACACGTGATCTGCATTGTTGTTTATGCAAATCCGACGGCGAACGCTGGGACAGCACGTGACGTCATCCATTCAGTAACCAGCAGGCTGCAGACAGAACACCCAGATGCTCTTCTCCTCATCTCAGGCGATTTCAACCATGTTTCACTGTCTCCCATTCTACCCACGTTCACCCAGTATGTCACATGCCACACTAGAGACAATAAAACACTGGATTTATTCTACGCAAACACTAAGGAGGCGTACACCTCATCACAACTCCCCCCACTCGGGAGATCGGATCACAACTTGGTTCATCTCCGGCCGGTGTACAAACCCCTAGTGCACAGACAACCTCCGGCCATGCACACTGTGGAGTTATGGTCTGAGGAGACAATGGACACCCTAAAGGGCTGTTTTGAAGCCACCGCCTGGAAGCAGCTCTGCGATCCACATGGTGAGGACATCGATGGCCTCATTCACACCTTCACGGGCTACCTCAGCTTCTGTGTGGACAAATCCGTTCCCACCAAGACCATACGGCGTCACTCAAACAACAAACCCTGGATCAACCCTGAGATAAAAACACTTCTGAGAGAGAAGAAGAGGATCTTCAGGTCAGGGAACAGGGAGATGCTGAAGTCCGTACAGAGGGAGCTGAGGAGAAAGATCAGAGAAGGCAAGGACAGCTTCAGGAAGAAGATGGAGGACAAGCTGCAACAGAGCGACATCAGCGGGGTCTGGAGAAACCTCAAAACCATCTCGGGGCTCCAGAATACCTCCCCCCAGGCCACAGGGGGCAGGGAGTGGGCGAACAACCTGAATCTGTTTTTCAATAGATTTGACCAACCGCCCTCCCCCCTGACTGCACAACAACCACTGCTGCCTCTAAAGAAATCAAGTCCTGCTGCCCACTCCCCACTCCACCAACACCCCCCCACTCCCAACACACAGCCCCCCATCCTGACCCTGACCAGGACCCAGGTGAGGACGGAGCTGAGGAAGATCAAGGCGAGGAAGGCGCCGGGACCGGACGGCATCAGCGCAAAGCTCCTCAAGTCCTGTGCAGACCAGCTGTGTGGGATTGTGACGTATATCTTCAACATGAGCCTGAAACTGGGGAGGGTACCACAGCTGTGGAAAACATCTTGTGTGGTACCTGTACCAAAAACTTCCCACCCCAAAGACCTGAACAGCTACAGACCGGTGGCCTTGACGTCCCACTTGATGAAGACCCTGGAGAGACTGCTCCTTGCTCACCTCCGCCCCCTGGTGGAACCAGCGATGGATCCACTCCAGTTCGCCTACCAGCATGGCATTGGGGTGGAGGATGCGGTGATCTTCCTCCTTCACCGTTCTCTGTCCCACCTGGAGAAGCCCGGGAATATGGTGAGGATCATGTTCTTTGACTTCTCCAGTGCTTTCAACACCATCCAACCGATGATCCTGAAGGACAAGCTGCTGCGCGCAGGGGTGGACCAGCACCTGTCATCATGGATCCTGGACTACCTCACGAACCGGCCTCAGTTTGTGAGAACCCGGGACTGTGTTTCCGACACGATCATTAGTAGCACGGGGGCCCCCCAGGGAACGGTGCTGGCTCCCTTCCTGTTCACTCTTTATACTGCGGACTTCTCACACAACACAACACACTGCCATCTACAGAAGTTCTCTGATGACTCTGCGATCGTTGGCCTCATCTCCAATGGAGATGAAGCTGAGTACAGAGGGCTTATCCAGGACTTCGTGGACTGGTGCCATCGGAACTGCCTCCAGATCAACGCGAGGAAAACTAAGGAGCTGGTGGTGGACTGCCGCAGGCATGGGCAGCCCCTCACAGTACCAGTAAATATACAGGGAACAGACATCGAGATGGTGACATCCTATAAGTACCTGGGTATTCATCTGAACAATAAACTAGACTGGTCACACAATACTGATGCACTCTACAAGAAGGGACAGCGCAGGCTGTTCCTGCTGAGGAGACTCAGGTCTTTTGGTGTACAAGGGGCGCTGCTGAAGTCATTCTATGACACGGTGGTGGCATCAGCCATCACTTTTGGAGTGGTCTGCTGGGGCAGTGGCATTACTGCAGCCGATAGGAAGAGACTGAACAAACTGATTAAGAAAGCTAGCTCTGTCCTGGGGCAGCGCCTTGATCCGATGGAGGAGATAGGAGAGAGAAGGACGGTGGCTAAACTGTCATCTCTGCTGGAGTCCGAGTTCCACCCTATGCAGGACATACTGAATGCACTGAGGAGCTCATTTAGCAGCAGACTACATCATCCCAGGTGCACAACCGAGAGGTTTCGTAGGTCCTTCCTACCAACGGCTGTCAGACTGTACAACCTAAGCAGGGCTGCTCGCAGAGATAGCAAAAGACGTAACAAACAAACAAACTAATAGTTTTTTGAATGCAAAAGATGCAATAGACTTACACAATGGTCCCCTCCGGCATACAACTAGGAACATACCGGTCGCTATGGAGGGTGAGAATATGTATGGGCACATAATCATACCATGTAGGATAACTAAGTAGACGGTTATGCTGTTTCATTCCATCTAGCAACAATGCTCTGCACTGTGTGTGTTTATATATTTGCATATTTATTCCATCTAGCTACAATGCTCAGCACTGGGTGTGTTTATATATTTATATATCTACATATTATTCCATCTAGCTACATTGCTCTGCACTGTGTGTGTTTATATACTTGCATATTTATTCCACCTAGCTGCAATGCTCCGTACTGTGGGTGTTTATATATTTACATATTTATTCCATCTAGCTACAATGCTCTGCACTGTGTTCATATATTCATATATTTATTCCATCCAGCTACAATGCTCTGCACTGTGTGTCTGTGTGTATATATATATATTTTATAGTAATACGTACATATGTTTATTAGCTGCTCTTGCTTGCTTGTTTTTTTCTTGCCTTCTGATTGTTGCTCTGAGTGTTGCTATCCCTGTGCTGTTGCAATCCTGGAATTTCCCCGTTGTGGGACTAATAAAGGCTTATCTTATCTTATCTTATCTTATCTTATCTTAAAATCAGTGTCAATGTCAACGGTGTTTCATCTGATAATTTGATTGAGTGTTTCACTTGATCTGTTTTGCCAACGTCAAGATCATTTTGTGCAAATACTTAGGGCATTTGACTGAGTTTTTCTGTTAGGCGCTCTTTCCATTCAGCGCTAATGGGGGAAGAGTCAAAGTTGAACTTCAGAGTGGACTTTTGTTCAGTTTTGGACTTTGTAACTTTCACGGAGTGTTCTTGCGATAGGACTTGTTGATATACACAGATTTCTCCAATGACACACTTCTGAGGGATTGTCACGTCATGTTCCGATTCATTGGTAAGTATAACTGGAACAAGGTAAGGTGCTCTTTCAGGTAAGTCTATGAGACATGGTTTTACTAGGATACCACCAGCTAAGGCTGACATTAACAGGTGTTCTAACAAGACAGAATTTTCACTGTTGCCGGCTGACACAGCTACAGCGCCATCTAGAACAACTGTTTGGCCTGCAGGAACTAACTGTGGCTCTTTGTTGTGCATGGTCACTAAACCAAGGCTAGTGTCTTGGGACTGTCTGTGCCGTAGCTCAAGGACTTTTAACACTGCCTTATAACCAAATGACATGGTTGTCTGCAGTTCAGAACATGCATCAGAGTACAGCTCGTAAAGTACATCTAATGTGTTTGTCCCTATTAACACTAAGGACTGATCAGCTGCACGTACATCAGGAACCACTAAGGCAAGTGTTGGCACTTCGGCTTCAATACCGAGAAAGTCTTTTGGGAAAGTGACATGCATTTCAATGTAGCCTAAGTAGGGTACACTCTGACCGTTAGCTCCCTCCACTTCTAACAGCTCAAAAAGTGGCTTAATCTCATGGTTGGATAAGTACAGTCTGTAATAGGACTCAGGGAGAGTAGTCACCTGGGAGCCTGTATCTAACAAACAGCTCACAGTACAGCCATTCACTTTCGCTTGTGCTGTACTTTTTGTACCAATTAGATCATTAGGAAAGTTAAAGGGGTCTGTTTTGGATTGTGACTTTAGTTTAGCACGTGTCTTGAATGGAGCTTTTGGTTTGGGACGGGTCATCTCTGAACTAGCCACTGTTTGTCCCGCAACAGGGGCAGACTTCAGTTTTAAAGAGGAGTTGGGGTTCTGACTGTCCCAAATCTGTCTTTTTACTCTTAATTCTTTGCGTTTTGCAGCTACAAGTGCAGGTTTTGGCTCTGACTCACAAGTGGCTACAATATACCCATCTTCGCCACAGCGGAAGCAATACCATGGTTTGGGCCTAGTACTGGGACGGCTGGACGAAGGTAAGTTTTCAGGTTTGTCATGGTCAGGTTTTTTATTTTCAGATTTCTTAGTAGGGTCTTTCTTCGGTGGTGCTTGTTTCTTTTGTTTCACGACAGCAGCTAATTGGCTTTTTAGATCAGCGACTTGCTTTTTCAGTTCTTTCAGACTGTCAGACTCCACTTCACTATTTGTAGTTGTTTCGGTGACTGTTCATAGGAGGCTGCTTTTGGTTTTGTGGTGCCCAAGTGTTTTTTCATGCATGTGTTTTTAACTTCTTGTCTGTTTTCAGCAGTGCGAAGGTGAAGCAATAACTCTGCATACGCAGGTGGATGTTTATCTTTTAGTTCCAGCTGTAGCTCCTTTAGCAGATTATCATCCCAACAGCCTCTGTTAAACTGCTTGAGAAGCTGTTTATCCACTTCCTGTGGCTCTAGACAGCCTCTATGCACTGTGAGATTGAGCGCCACCTGCAAACGATGCAGATATCCAGAGGGTTTTTCTCCATAATCTTGGAGAGTGTTCATGAATCGCACAAGCAGTTCCTCACCGTCTTCAACAGTCCCAAAAGCTGAATCCAAAAGCTTAAGATAGTCGGCAGAGGTGGCTTCAGGCCCAAGAGGGCGAATAACATCAGACGCAGGAGCAAGAAGACTTTCAAGGATCTTGCGAGATTTTTCCAAGTCAGACAAAGAAGTATCTTCCATCATCAGGTCAACATGTGAACGCTATGTTTCATAATCAGCTTCAGTATACGGTCTTGGCGTTTTGCCAGAGAAAGCTCTGATTCTCAAGGAGGAATGGGCGTTTGACGGCTTCTCTGCATTTTTAACGACATGCTCGACTATGATTTTCTGAACCTCGGGTGGGTTAAATTCAGCTGGGCTCAACAGTTGAGGTGTCAAGTTTGGTCTAAGAGGGCTTTGGAAGAGTGCTTGAGTGGGTTTTTTTTCCACAATATTTTTTATTGAACCTTTTTTTTTTTTTACAAACATGGCACAAACAATCAAACACTAACACTAAAGTAATTTAAAAATAAAAAAACCCCACTAACTACAAGAAAGAAAAAAAAATGTACTAAAAACACCAACAACCACTAACAAAGGCAAGTCATCAACAATTTTTTTTTTTTTTGACTTATTTTGTACCCGTAGGTAGATTTGTTCTGCAGTCCGGTGACAAGCCACCAGCTGCCGGTCGCTGCATGCGCAAGCGCCCCTTAACTCCCTAACCTGCATGTTTTGGCATGTGGGAGGAAACCGGAGAAATCCCAGAGTAAACCCACGCAAACACGGGGAGAACATGCAAACTCCACACAGATCACTGTTGGCCGGGGGCAGGGATCGAACCCACGATCTCATGATCCCCGCGATCCCCCGGCCGAGGGTAAAACTGTGCTGCCGCGGTGCTAACCACTGCGCCACCGTGCAGCCCTATGCAATGCTCCTCTGTTTAGTCTAGGTAATCTATTACATGAGTATACATATTATACATTCACCAATTTGGAATTTGCAAGGTCCACACACATCATTCACCTTCTTCTTCAGAAGTTAAGTTTAATTTCTTTAATCAATGAAAGGTCTCCATATATTCTCAAACACATTTTCCTTTGATTTCAGTATGTATGTTATTCTTTCTAGTGGAAGGTTTGTTAACATCTGTCTTAACCACTGAGTCACATCTGGTCTATGAGTCTTTTTCCACAGTAGTGCAATACATTTTTTGGCATTAAGCAAATTGAGGTCTATGAATGCTCTTTCACTCTTATTAAAGTTATGCTTTTCTGGATACAGACCCAACAAAAACAGTTTAGGGTTCAATGTGAATTGTTTTGAAATTATTTTTTCAATTGTTACCCTCACCTCTTCCCAAAACATTCTAATTTTTCTACATTCCCATAAACAATGAAATAGGGTTCCTTTACTTTCCATACATTTTGTGCATGTATCTGGTATGTTTTTGTTATATCTATTTAACTCCACTGGTGTAACATACATCTGCATTAACCATTTAAAATGTATCAGTTTAAGACGTACATTTATTGATTTGGTTTGAGCTTCTGTACAAGCCAATTCCCATTATTCCTCTGAAATTTCAATTTGCAGGTCTTCTTTCCAATAATTCAGTCTTTTCTGTGAGTTTTCACTTGAGGGTAGTGTCAATGAGTTATAAAACTCTGAAATAATGCCCTTTCTCTTACCATCTTTCGTTAAAATTTTTTCCAAGGATGAATAAGTAGGTTGGGTGAGAGCATTATTTTGATTTGATCGAATAAAATTCCTAAGCTGAAGATATTTTAAAAAATGTGTTCTATTAAGATTATATTTGATCCTCAGTTCTTCAAAAGACATTATGTTATCTGAACGTGACAAATATAAGTCTTGAATCGTTTGAATCCCTTTTAAATTCCATACTTTAAATACAGCATCCGCTCTCCCTGGTGTAAAATATTGATTACCCCATATTGGGCTAAATTGTGACAATAAGTGTGGTTCTTTTAAATATTTTTTGGTTTCACACCATATTTTGATCATATGCTTTACAATTGGATTTTTAACTTGTTTCTGTAATTTTTTAGTTGAGTCTGAGTATATGAATAAGGGAAGAGGTAAAGGTAAATTGTATGATTCCATTTCAGTCCAGTGAGGGAGATCATTTAATGAAAAATAATATGTCATAGACCTCAGTTGTGCTGACCAGTAATACAACATAAAGTTTGGACATTTCAGACCTCCACGATCAAATGGTAAATATAGTAAGGACAGACGTAATCTAGCCTTCCTATTGTTCCATATAAATTCCACTAACTTTTTTTTAATTCTTGAGAATAGATCTGAAGGTGGTGGTAAAGGAATGTATTGAAATAAATTAAGTATTTTGGGTAAGATATTACTTTTAAGTATATTAATTCTCCCGATCATCGACATTGGTAGTGACATCCATCTCTGAAGTAACTCATTAATATCTGTCATTAAGGCTTCATAGTTGGCACTGGCGACTGATTCTAGCTTAGGCACAATTTGAATTCCTAAATATTTAAACTAATTTACAACATTGAATTGATTTACCTTAGGCGCTGGGTGATTTCTCTGGGTCTCATTTAGCATTAATATTGAAGATTTAGTTTTATTTATTTTATATCCTGATATTTCCCCAAAGTTCTTTAATAATTTAACAAGGTCGGAATTGATTTTTTAAAATTCGACATAAACAAAATTATGTCATCGGCATACAGGGAGATTTTATGTTCTGTTGGTCCTACTTTAATTCCATATATTTGTGGATATAAACGTACTGCCATCGCTAAAGGTTCAATTGCCATAGTAAACAATAAGGGTGAAAGTGGACAGCCTTGTCGACATCCTCTATTGATTTTTATTGATTTTGAGATATTGCCGTTTGTTAGGATTTCTGCTGTAGCATTATTGTATATTATCTGAACCCATTTTATGAAATTATTTCCTAGTCCAAACCTTTGTAGGACTTCAAAAAGATAGGGCCATTCGACCCTATCAAAGGCCTTTTCGGCGTCCAATGATAGGAGAGCTGTATCCGGTGCTTCTTTATTGGAATAAATAATATTAAATAGTCTTCTTACATTATGGAAGCCTTGTCTTCCCATTATAAAGCCATTCTGATCTCGGTTAATAATATTTGGTAATATTTCTTGTAGTCGTCTTGCTAAAATTTTACAGATTATCTTAAGGTCAGCATTTAATAGGCTTATTGGTCTCATGTTTTCACATTTATTAGAGGGTTTACCTGGTTTTGGCAACAGTATAATTAAGGCATTATTCATATATGGTGGTAAATTACTATTTTGAAATGCTTCTAAAACCATTTCCAAAAGTGGTTTTATTAATTTATTCTTAAATTTTTTAGAGAGGTCAACTGGAAGACCATCTGGTCCTGCTCTTTTTCCTAATTTCATAATATCAATGGCTAGCCCAACTTCTTCTTGACTAATTTTAGACTCCAGTATCTCCCTGTTTTCATATGGAATACACGGTATAGATAATCCATCCAAAAACCCATTTAGTTTTGTTAAGTCAGTTTCATTTTTTGTATCATATAGTTTTTCATAATAATCTCTAAAGGCACTATTAATTTCTAAAGGATCTACAACTGCCTGTCCGTTACTTATAATACTGGTAATTGGTGTTTTAAATTCTAATTGTTTAATCTGCCATGCCAATAATTTTCCTGATTTTTCACCTTGTTCATAAAAAGTTTGCTTCAATCTTAGAAGACTCGAGGCAGCGCTATTCGCTGATTTTTTGTCATATTCAGCTCTCAGAATCAGTAATTCGTTCTCTAACTTTGGGTTACTTCCTGCATACACTTTTTCTTGAAGAATTTTTATTTTACGTTCCAATTGGACTCTCTCCTCTCGAGTCTTCTTAGATTTTGAACCTGTATAACTAATAATATGCCCCCTAATAAAAGCTTTGAAAGCCTCCCACTTTATACATGCTGTTTGTGTAGTATTGATATCAAAGAACTCATCTGTTTTTCTATGTACTTAACAAATTCCTCATCCTGAAGCCATTTATGCTGAAAATGCCACCTACCTGGATCCTTTGTCAATTTTTTATCTACATATATTAGACAGCAGGGTGCATGATCAGAGATCACGATGTTATCATAGAAACAGTTTTGAATCTTGGACCTTAATTCTGTGGAGATAAAAAAAATAGTCAATACGTGAGAATGTCTTGTAGGTATTAGAATAACAAGAATAGGCTTTGACTTGTGGTTTCATTTCTCTCCATATATCTAGCAATCTCAATTCTTTCATAAAATGATTAATGGTCATCCTGCATCCATTGTGCGTACAGTCCAGTCCTGTTGATCTATCTATACTGGGATTCAATGTACAATTAAAATCCCCTGCTATTATATGTTGCCCTGTAAGTGATGATAAAGTAAGAAATAAATTAATGAAGAAGTTTTGATCATCTATATTGGGACCGTATAAGTTCACCAGATTTATATTTTCTAATAACAAAGATCCTTGGATGATTAGATATCTTCCTAATTTGTCTCCAATTACATTTTTCACTTGGAATGGGACTGTTTTATGTATGAGAGTCATAACTTCCCTGGCTCGGGATGAAAATGATGAGGTGAACACATTTCCCTGCCATCTTCTCCTAATTCTTTTTACATCCTCCTCTATTAGATGAGTTTCTTGTAAAAACACAATTTTTGAATCTATGTCTTTTATTTTATTCATAACTTGTTTAAGTTTTTTTTAGATTTTGTAGACCTCTGCAATTCCATGAAGTTAAATTAAGATTAATGCTTTGGTCTATGATCAATAAGGAGTTTGAGATTACCTTGCAATATAAACATGCTCATACAGAGAAGCAAAAACATGGATGGTTGAACATTCATCCTACAAACTACACAAAAACAAATTCCCTTTCCCCACATTCGTGGTAATCCCCCCCAAAATCAAAAAAAAAAAAAAAAATCCGTCTCCCGTTATAGCTAGTGACTGTTCCACTCCTGCGAGGATCAGTCAAACCACTCTCTCTTTCTCCTCTCAATCACCCTGACTCTACTACTTTTTAATGACATGACATTAACTCTCTTCTGTAGTTTTTCCAACATAACGCCAAAATTTTATAGCAACTTTGTACATCATAGCTTTTTTTATATATATATATATACTGTATATATATAATACAATCTGTATTTTGTAGACATGTTATATGTTTCAGATCAATCAGATGCCTGTACAAATGCTTAAATAGTCTACCTTTATATCTTGTTCATGCTTCATGCTTAGCTCCCACCAGTCTCCTCTTGGATCTGCTTGATAAGCTCCTGCGCCTCCTGAGGGGTCTTGAAGATATAGGTTCTCCCTTTATATGTGACCAGCAGTCTTGCCGGATGAATCACTCCGTGACGAATCCCGAGGTTGCGCAGCTCTTTACGGGCGGGGTTGAACTGTTTCCTTAATTGTTGAATTCCTGTGGCCAAATCTGGGTAGAACCGCACCTGTTGATCCTGGTATTTAATTTCTCCTTAAGCTCGCACCGCGTTGGTGACCGTCATCTTGTCTCTGTAGCTGAGGAACTTCATAATCAGCGTCCTCGGCGGTGTCTTATTATTTCTCGGTGGGCTGATTCAGTGAGCGCTCTCTAAGACGACCGATGACTGCAGATCCGCGTTGTTCAGCGCTTTTGGAATCCACTTTTCCAAAAAGAAACATGTATTCCGTCCCTCCGGGAGGCCCACCAGCCTCAAATTATTCCGTCGCGAACGGGAGTCTAAGTCCAGGACATTATCTTCCAGACGTTTATTTTTTAATTCCAATGTTTGCACCTTTAATTGTAGGCTGGTGACGTCATCTTCAGTGCTTGAGATTCGGAGCTCCGCCTGCGATACTCGCTCCATACAGTCGCTTATTTCTTTTCTCATTCCTTCTATCGCTGCTATAATCCCATCAAATTTAGACGAAAAGTCTGCTCTCATGGAGCTGATGGCAGCAAGTACCGCACTCGTCCCCTCCTCAGCAGTCACCGCTCCGCCGCTAGCTCCCTCCTCCGCCATTGTCTTTGGAGATTTTCCTGCTTCATCACGAGCGTGGAAGTCTGTTAGTTTGGATTATTTTGACGAATCACTTTTTCCTCCGTCTAATTTCCCAGCCTTTCTTTACCATATCCGCGCCTAAACGCTGGGATAGGTTTTTGTTCCAATTGAGAGAGTTTTAGCCTACTTTTTATTTTTAGGAGCAGAGCAGTGTGAAATGCGTCTTCCTACGTGG
Organism: Pholidichthys leucotaenia; assembly: GCA_020510985.1. NCBI lineage: Eukaryota > Metazoa > Chordata > Actinopteri > Cichliformes > Pholidichthyidae > Pholidichthys > Pholidichthys leucotaenia. The sequence goes on along the minus strand of CM035843.1, from coordinate 109,996,499 downwards.
CCGCCATAACTGGAAGTCGCTTGAGTGGTTTTAGAGGTGCGAGGCACTTCAACTTGGAGTGGAGGAGAGACTCCACTTTGTGTGGGTTTTACAGTAGGGGAAGCAGGATCAACATCGACAGAGACCGTGTTAGCTGTCTCAGCAGCTTCAGTAGACTTCCCTGTTGTGGACATAACCTCCCGCAACACCTCTTCAAAACCTTTTCCACTTAACTTAGCTAAGCCCTTCAGGTTGCTAAGATAAGCCTCAGTAACACTGCCCCCTACAGTTTTAGTGTACACATCAGTTAAGGCTTGAATGCAGTACTTAACATCAGAATTGTCAGTGGATGGAAAGAAATACGGCAACGCAGGTGCTACTGCTTCAACAGCTAATTCAGACTCGAACTCTACAATGTGACTTTTGTCAAATTCAGACGAGTTATCATCAATGCCAAATAACCTACGAATAGTGCCATGTTGTTCTAGGAACTTAAAAACGTCTTTGTCTTTTTCTTTGTCAACCACACCACTGACAATGACAGCATTTGGAACTTTGACACCATATTTTGCAACAAAATCCATTTTGACAGTATATGAACTGTTTGGTCATGGGTCAAAACAGAGTCCACATATGTTGTCGCAAAGCTCCAGGCTCCTGGCTGCGCTCACCGGATTTTTTTTGTAACACCTACTGTGACTTTAGGGGCAGTCTTGTACCCTTTTGGTAGTACTGGGTATGGCAGTGTAGTTATCTTTAACCTTACCACCTAGACAGAAGGGGCAATTGGGCCAGGTCAGATAGACTCTAGGTTCGTAGGAGCCTGGAGGGCGTAACAACAGATGACACACACACACAATAGTATGGGAACTTGCAAGTAGGTGTATTATTTACAGTGGTGTACACTTAAACAAAAATAGAGCGCTTGTAACAAAAGTGGAAAATAAAATAAAAATAAAATAAAATACCCCAAATATATTTACAGTCTGTTCAGTCCTTTTGTATCTGTCCCAGGTGACCAGTTGGATCACCTCTACCAGTTAATCGGGTTTGGGCTTCGGCTCGCCATCCAGATCTGGAGATCCACGTTCTTCTGAATCCAGGTTAAAAAAACCTGACCTACAGAATAGGTCAGAACACAAAACTTAAGCTATGCTCTATAGCTCATTACATGGGTTTCAGATATTTCTAAGTTGTACAACATTACTTCAAATCTCTTCACATTACTAAATGTGCATAAAATAGACACATCTGAATACCTGTAAACCACAGATTTAATATCCACTCTTAAGTAACAATCAGTAGTAGGTGAAATGGAACCTTTGCTAACCATTACAGCTCTGACAACCTCCTCCTATGGAAAACCTAGCCGGAATTAGCATCGGAGGTTAGCATTTTAAGCTAGCAGTTAGCATTCCACATACACACTGAATGACACTCACTATGCTAAGCAACATGTGCTTCACAGGATTCCCGCGCTCAACGTGAGTTCACTGCCTTTGGGTTCAAATCTTAAAATTTAACAAACGAGGTATTAGAATTTGATAATACAGCAATATCTCGTTTCTCATGTTGGTTTTGGCTTACCAATCTCAAGAGTTTTATCCAGGCAAAGGCTGCTACTAGCACGTTAGCTCACCGTCTCAGTAAGGGATCGTGCTCTCTCGGTCGATGTCTCTGCCACGACTGAAAGAGTTCTGCAGGTTACACTAAGACCGAGTGAGGGAGTGCGTGACCCCACTGGCTGGCGTTACCCCATTGGCTGATGCTGCCAAACAAACGACGCAGCCATTGGTTGCTCAATATACCAAATAAAAACACTAGGAACCCCATCAGAGACCCTTAGAAAAGTTTTTAACTAGTAATGGATATATTTTATGAACTTATATTTATTTATATATTTATCTTCAAAATATCCATTCCCATTGTGAAATGAGTGTCCCCCTTTTTTTTTTAAAGCGGTATTGATATTTATTATTTTATTTACATTTTTAGCACTGGGTTACACTAGCAATGGTGCTTACAAACGGAGCTGCTGTCTGCTAGGCCACTTTTAAGGTCATCTTCTCATCCCTCGATAGTCGTGGGAAGTGGTATGATTACATTACTGTTTTTGAGGTGCAAAAGGCCATGTTCCCGCATTTCTGATGCTGAAGTCATTGTTTTTTAACAAGGAAAAGCGTCCTATTTCAGTGACGACCATACATTTCAGTGACGACCATACATTCTAAACTAGTACTGGAAGTTGCTACCATAATTCATGCAAGGCATCATGGGGCCTAGGAATAAGGTGGATAGGGATGGGCAATATAACTTAAATCAGGGTCACGGTTATTCGAACCTTATACGTTGGTTTTGGTTTTGTCGTTTTTTTCCCATTTCTTGTAATTAAGAAATATTGCACAACAGTGTGGTATCAATGAATATATCACTGTGGTGAGTTGGTAGTAAATGAGATAATATATAATAGTTTCACACACATGTAAGCATATTAAATATTGTCCAGTGCAGTAGTCTGTGTTTATTTACATACATCTTGAGGGTATGTGGGTCACATGATTTGCAACATCGGCTAATTAGCTTGTAAGCTGCATTGGGGGATTCCTTTATGCAGCCACAATTATGTTGACACCACATAGGGATTACGAGTCTGATTGGGTCCATTTTGTCATCCATTCCTGCTGTAAAATGGTTGAGTTGACACGGATAGCCATTGGGGGCCAATGGTGAATTAGCTTTGTGGCAGTCCCTGCTAGTTTAAGTGCACTTCACTCGCTTTTTCTTGGAATCATTCATCTTCTTCTGCTTAATACTTTTCAGGTCGCAGGGGGGCTGGAGCCTATCCCAGCATCTTTGGGCGAGAGGCAGGGTACACCCTGGACAGATCGCCAGTCCATCGCAGGGCCAACACAGAGAGACAACCATTCACTCTCACAGTCATACCTAAGGACAATTTAAAATCCCCAGTTTGATGCCAATTAACCTAACCTGCATGTTTTTGGCATGTGGGAGGAAACCGGAGAAATCCCGGAGTAAACCCACACAGACAATAAAGAGCCAATCATCACATACTGTGTGTGGACAGACACTGCATTTCTTTTCAGTAGAAGCCATTTTATTTTTTCCACTTTGTTCTGCTGCTTCCAAACAGCACTGGCTGCACAGCTTCTGGGGTGCGGAGTCAGGTGACACACATTAACCTGTTGAACTCTGTTCAACTTCCCTAAAAACGCCTAAAAATAACATGCCCAAAGTAAATCAAAAGCTGTTTTTCAACCCTTTGCAGCATCTTCATGGGGTTAGTCTCATTTAAAAGAAAACACTCTGAATTTTTTGGCAAAACAGTCATAATCTCTCTAAGTGCTCCTGCCACTGAGTAACAAGAAAGTTTGCCTGGGTGTTTTTTTTAGATACAAATGCTTGCAAATAACATACAGCTGTCAGATACTGGCTGGAAAACACAACAGAAATGTAGAACCAGGTGTTTTCAAGCTCAGGTCAAAATTTTGTAAAAATACCACAAAAAATGAATATATTACACAGCTTTTTTCTCAGGTTGTAACAAGGCTGTCTCTGTACTGGAAGACCGGAAATACAGCTTTTTTTTCAGTGTGCACTGAGACACACTAAGACGCAGAGACGTGACCGCCCGCAGAATCTCCAGAGTTCAACAGGTTAATGGGGCAGGACATGAAAGCTCTCCTATACACATGCACACAACAGGGAGAGGGGAAAAACCGAAGGAAAAAAAAAACTTGACCTGAACAAGATTACTTCAGTTTTATGTCCCAAATGTCGGTTTCGGTTTTATTTTGGTTAATCATCCAGCCCTACTACTGTATACATTGTACCCCATACTGTAGATACCCGAGTTCTATCTACCTCAGCTGTATACATATAAATCTATCATACCTTACTGCAGGCTTATTCAATTAGTGGCCTGTGGGCCACATACGGCCCAGAACCAACCTCCGAGTGGCCTAACCCACGCCAAGGACATATAACTTTAAGAAAACAAGCGCGCACACACATGAACAACACGCGTGACCGTCATCCGAGCGGAGTTCAGAAGCACCCCGCCCACGTGAGCGTTCCAGTCAGCAGGCAGAGGTTTCCTAGCATTGCTGTTTGAGGGAAACATGAGCTTATTAAAGTACTTTAAATGTGGAAAAAAGCAGAAGAGATATGTAAACAGTGGAGGCATTTATGGTGGTTTTAACCTGCTGGAAACGGGAGCAATAATGAAGAGTCATTTAGCAAATGTGTGGTGAGGCTTCACACCACAAAGTTACTGTGCAAAATTAAAAATAAATAAATGGTATAAAATTGGCATGTTCCGGTTACAGTGGTGTCATGTGTTTTCAACCCCCCCCCCCCCCCAAAAAAAAAGATGTTGCCACCGCGCCAAGGTCTTTAAGCCAGAGGAGACACTGAATGTCATGATTTTTAATTTATTTTAAAAACTATTACCAATACCACAAATGTATCTTTTTTAATTATATTACAAAAAAAAGCTTTCACGTTCTAATTTACTGAGATGCACTGGTAGGCTGTTTTAACCAGAAAATAAACTGTGCTGCTTCATCTGTTACATGTTAAACATTATCACAGTACCCCACCAATCCAGGCAAACCCAGAACAATCTGGGTCGTCTCTGATGTTTCTTACCTCAGTGGTAACTTGAGTCCGGTCTGCTTTCCCGTCTTGCAGCGAGGGGATAGGTTTTTGCGCTTGTGTAATCTTTTTATTTGCTCTGGTCAGTTTTTCCGCTTTGTTAATTTGGTGGACCTTCAAAACTTGCATGTTGTGGCACTCCAACATAACCCGGAAGGGTGAGTTTTTCAAGCACATGCGCTCTGGGGGCTTGGCGTCGTCTTCTGCTTTTTTGGTTGAAATGTGGCAGTGGGTGACCACGTATCCCCCCCCCGGACGGCAACACCACTACATTTCATAGAATAAGCTCCCATTGAAAAGGACTGCTGAGTTATCAGTTAACCGACAACTAATTTAGTCGACTAAATTTTTATCAACAATTAATCAAAAGTCAATCATTAACATCCCTAGTTCATTCCATAGATTTTCAATTGGATTCAGGTCAGGTGACTGACTGGACCGTTCTAGCAGCTTTATTTTCTTTCTCTGGAGCCAGTTGAGAGTTTCCTTGGCTGTGTGTTTGGGATCATTGTCTTGCTGAAATATCAACCCTCGTTTCATCTTCAGCATCTTGGCAGATGGCAACGGATTCTTATCAGGGATGTCTTTGTACATTTGTCCATTCATCTTTCCTTCAGTTATATGAAGTCTGCCTGTACCATGTGCTGAAAAACACCCCCATACCATGATGGGCTGTGCAGTGCCATTTGTCCTCCAAACATACTTTGTGTTGTGGCATCCAAAAAGTTCAGTTTTGGTCTCATTTGACCAGACTATATTCTCCCAGTATTTTACTGGGTTGCCCAAATGTTGTGCAGCAAACTTTAAACAAGCTTCAGTATGCTTTTTCTTCAGCAATGGAGTCAAAACAGCAGTACCTGCTAACTCCAGGTCTTTCTGGAACTCTCCACAAGTGGTCTTTGGCTCTTGGATAACTCCTCTGATAATTTGTTTGACTCCTCTGTCAGAAGTCATGCGAGGAGCTCCTAGTCATGCCCAGTTTATGGTAAAATGTTCTTTCCACTTTCGGATGATAGCTCCAACAGTGCTCACTGGAACATTCACCAGGTTAGAAATCCACCTGTAACAAATGTCATCATGTTTTGCACCAATAAGGTTGCAGAGGTCTTTGCTTCTACCCATCATGAGTTTGTGGTGTCCCAATCTAATATTCACAGACCTTTTTAAAGGCCATCAGTCAGGACTTAACCAGCTTAAATTAATTTGCTCTGATGGGGGACGGGATGGCTTCCTAAATTCTGATGGATTTCAGCTGGTTTCTTTTTCTCTGCCTTTTTGCCCCTCTTTTTCTTCATGTGTTCAATACTTATTCCCTGTGACATTTCACTTTATTAAATATAACTTGTTTTGTGAACACAGTTGCCTTGATTTCTTTGTATGTATGGATTGGGTTGTTACTGATAATTGGTGAAAATCTCAGGTCACTGGCTCCATCAGAAATATGTTTGAGGAAAAATGTTGACATGTTCAGTACTTATTTTCCCCACTCTGTGTGTGTGTAAAAACATAATATACATTAGTGGTGTCAGTGTTATCGCGTTAGTTGCCCGTTAATGCTTCGTCCCTGTTAACGGCAACAAATTTTGTGACCGCAGTTAACGGCAAAAAGCACAAGCAGTACTTTTTTGGCCTAGCTGTTCTCCGTACTGAAGCCGCTCTGCAGCCGTAGACACTGGCTGCACCATAGAGACATTGTGAAGTCAAACAAGCTGGGTCACAACCATGGAAATCTCCAAAACGCTGTCATGTTTTGGTTTACAGCGTTATCTGTCTGAGCTCTCACCTGGATAATTATCACAGCCTCCTCCAAAACTTCACCTGGATGTTGGTGGTTCTTCTTTGGAAGCCGGCTAGCAGAATAAACAGCTACATGTTAGGTTGTAGCTGGCTGCCAGCAGCTGACATGGACAGGCACTCCATCCGTTTCATCCTCATAGCTTTGGGTCCAACTGTCGGGAGATGAGTAGCAGTCTAAAATTCTCAAGCTGTGTCCGTAATGTTCATTCACTCCCACGCCGTTTTTGCGGTGTGGTGGGTTACGTCACGGGCGAGATGTTTATGTTTACAATTTTTCTGCTAAAAGGAAAATTGTCTTTGACACATGAAGTGCGTTGTTTTGTGTTGAGCTGCTGAAAAGCAGTGGATGTGTTTCAGTAACCGGAGTGGTGGCTCAGTTGGTAGAGCATCCGCCCCACACCCGGGAGGCAGGGGTTCAAATCCCGGCCGGGTCATGCCAAAGACCATGTAAAAGTGGAACTTCCTGCCGTCCAGCTTGGTGCTCAGCAATAACGGAATGGAGGAGGGAAATCTGTGGCGGCACCTTGCATGGCAGCGGCCCTCTGATTCTGCACTGGGGTGTGTGTGATTGACACTGTAGATAGGTAAAGCACAATCTCGTTCTACTGTACATGATTGGTTGTACGGTTGAATGACAATAAGGGTGATTTAATAATTTAATTTTAATGACCGAAAGAACAAGATCGCTGATACAAGCGGCTGAAATGAGCTTTCTCCGTAGGATTGCTGGACTCACCCTCAGAGAGGCTCAGAGTAGAACCGCTGCTTCTCCACATTGAAAGGAGTCAGTTGAGGTGGTATGGGCATCTGATTAGGATGCCTCCTGGACGCCTCCCACTTGAGGTGTTTCAGGCACGTCCCACTGGGAGGAGACCCCGGGGCAGACCCAGGACTCGGTGGAGAGACTATGTCTCTCAGCTAGTCTGGGAACGCCTTGGTATCCTCTCTGAAGAGCTGGAGCAGGTAGCTGGGGAGAGGGAAGTCTGGGCTTCTCTGCTTGAACTGCTGCCTCTGCGACCCGGATCTCCGGAAAAGCGATAGAAGATGGATGGATGGAGTTTCATGGGAGTGGAGTTGGATTTGTGTTGCCGAGTTGTGTTGCAGTGACATTATTGAGCCCTGGCATTCTGTTGTTTGCACATGCAGTAGTACTCTTGAGAGTTTTCTGGAGAATATTCTGGATATTTTGTCATTTTGGGTATGTCGAGAGCTTTAATAAACCTGCAGGTGAAGAAAGAAAGCATATTTGTCCACTCCCATGTTTATAACAGTATGAAAAACTTGAAAAATTATCAACTTCAGGTACACTGTATCTGAATGGAAAAAAACGCGATTAACACGTTATGAACTGTGATTAACTCAATATTCCAAAAGATTAATCATGATTAAAATTTTAATCATCTGACTTAACTTATATACAGTACATATATTTAAAAATAGGGCTGCAATAAATGATTATTTTGGTAGTCGACTAATCGTGATTATTTCTCTTATGTCCACCATCTCTGCTTCCTGTTGGGACTCTAGTGCATATTTTATCTCACCTGCTGTTTAAACCTGCACACCTGTGAAAATCACCTTGTTGTCAGTCTCTGCTTCAGTGTAACATTTTATAAGCAGTTTCCAGAGTTAAATACAAAAAAACAAAAAAGCTGTATTAATTGATGAAAACGGAGGCATATGGTAATCCGTCACTGTGTCTGTGTGTGTGTGGTTGTATCTGTCTGTAACCAGCTTTTTCAGCTTGCCCAGTCAAAAGTAAGTTCAACTAAAGGCTTGAATCATTGTATGGCCATATTCTCTTGACTTAATTTGCCAGAATTTCAAGATAAGGCTTTGTTTTCGAAAAAACGCAAAAATAGCTTGCCTTTAGCGTCAGTGGAATGGTATTGTAATAACTATGCTGATCCACGAGAGGCGGCAATAGAAGTCCGAACATTCCTCGCCCGCAAATAGTCGCAGTGAACTGCGCATGTGCCTGGAAGCTCCCGTCAGAGGGAAGTACTGAGCAATCGGCCAATACTGGGTGAACAATTGTCCGTCTTTTTGCCCATCTGTTTTCTTCCTCTGCCCCTGAACAGCAAAAGCTCCTCCACCAAGGCTCTTATCTTCTCACAGTGTTTTAGCAAGAGTACTCCAAAACTACTGGATGTTTTTGGATGAAATTTTTACCAGAGGTGGTCCTTGGGCTAGAGAGGAAACCATAACAAACAATTTGGTGATGATCTGAGAATGCATACAGTGGGGCAAAAAAGTATTTAGTCAGCCACCAATTGTGCAAGTTCTCCCACTTAAAAGATGAGAAAGGGCTCCAATTTTCATCATAGGTATACCTCAACTATGAGAGACAAAATGAGAAAAAAAAAATCCAGAAAATCACATTGAAGGATTTTTTTTTTTTCTTCCCCCTTGTCCCGTCAGGCAGCTAGGCAAACAGAACAGGGATCTGTCACCCTACTGTGCCAAAACAGATTTACTTTGCCAAGAGGAGCCTATACAGTGCCTAACTTTGCACTGTATATTGTTGTAAACTCCTCCTGTAATAACTTTTAATACTTTATTTTAATTGTTTTACCCATGGAAGACCCAACAGGATGGGGAAGAGGGATGTGAAGGGGGGAAAGAAAAGGGAGGGGAACAGACAACAAACAAAAAAACGACAACTAAAACAAACAAAAGACAAACTGCTTCTTCCACCGGAGATGTCTCAACACGAGTCTGGTTTCTGCACCTGTTAAAGGAGAGACACTTGTACATGTATGTCTGTGTGCCTATATAAGAGAACGCGCGCAAAATAAGTGTGTGCATGTGAGTGGTTTGTCAGGAAACATATGAGCGGAGGGCCGGTCGCAGCAGCCCTCCCCCCGAGGACCCCAAGCAGGCAAGGCAGCGCCACCAACCCCCAGCCCCAAGGTCAGCAAGCCCCAGGAAAGCCAAGCATCCACCCCCGGAGAGACGATCAAGGGAGGGCAGGCCGCCCGGCGGCCGGCGCGGTGAGCCCACACCCCTGGACCCGCTCGACCCCCACCCCCCCAGCGGGGCCAACATCCGCCCCCGGGGCCCAGGCACCAGGAGGCCAGCGACCCCACCCCCAGGACAGAGACCAGCCAGCGCCCCCCCGGCGCGAGCCCCCCCCCCCGGTACCCCCACAGTGGCCCCGCCCCAGCGCACCCCGGGGACCCCCACGTCCAAAGAAGTTCCCTCGCCCAGGTGAGCCCACGTTGCCGAGAGGCACTACCCCCCCTTAATCCAGCCCCTCCCGACTCGCAGGCACATCCCTCCCCATACCTTCACACCCACATGTTCCCATGCACACCCCTCTCACTCACCCAGACTGACCCATTCTCTCTCACTCCAGTACCCACTTAAATTCACTCCTCATTCACCTTTATTTCAAAAGCCGGCTGCGAAGCAGATGCAGCGAGCCTGAACATGCACCAGTGCCTGGCAGTGACCAAGGAGGCCACCGGCGCAGGCCACAGAAGCAGACCCCCACCCCCCGGTGCCCATCTGAGCAAACAATCAGCAGACCACCGCAGGTGCCCCAAGATGCCACCCGGCATGCAAAGCGCCGCACAAAACCGACCCACCATCACCACCTCCATTCATCACCCTCTCACTCACACTTAAACTCATATTCAGCCCCCCGTCACTTCCTTGGTTGTATCTATATATTAGTAGCATCCAGGGATTTTTACAACATGATAGGTCCCAGGCTCCCCACCAGCCCCCCACGCCCCCAGCAAGACAGGGCAACAGGGGTGGGGGAAGACCCCCACCTCCTCCCCCTGCACAGAACATGGTGGGTGGGTGTCGGTTATATGATATAAATGTGTATAAATGTGTGGACTACTAAAGTGCAATTAAAATTGAAGGATTTTTAATGAATTGGTAAATTCCTCGGTAAAATAAGTATTTGGTTACCTACAAACAAGCAAGATTTCTGGCTCTCACAGACCTGTAACTTCTTCTTTAAGAGGCTCCTCTGTCCTCCACTCGTTACCTGTATTAATGGCACCTGTTTGAACTTGTTATCAGTATAAAAGACACCTGTCCACAACCTCAAACAGACTCCAAACTCCACTATGGACAAGACCAAAGAGCTGTCAAAGGACACCAGAAACAAAATTGTAGACCTGCACTAGGCTGGGAAGACTGAATCTGCAATAGGTAAGCAGCTTGGTGTGAAGAAATCAACTGTGGGAGCAATTATTAGAAAATGGAAGACATACAAGACCACTGATAATCTCCCTCCATCTGGGGCTCCACGCAAGATCTCACCCCGTGGGGTCAAAATGATCACGAGAACGGTGAGCAAAAATCCCAGGACCACACAGGGGGACCTAGTGAATGACCTGCAGAGAGCTGGGACCAAAGTAACAAAGGCTACCATCAGTAACACACTACGCCGCCAGGGACTCAAATCCTACAGTGCCAGACGTGTCCCTCTGCTTAAGCCAGTACATGTCCAGGCCAGTCTGAAGTTTGCTAGAGAGCATTTGGATGATCCAGAAGAGGATTGGGAGAATGTCATATGGTCAGATGAAACCAAAATAGAACTTTTTGGTAAAAACTCAACTTGTCGTGTTTGGAGGAGAAAGAACACCATACCTTCTGTGAAGCATGGGGGTGGAAACATCATGCTTTGGGGCTGTTTTTCTGCAAAGGGACCAGGACGACTGATCCGTGTGAAGGAAAGAATGAATGGGGCCATGTATCGTGAGATTTTGAGTGAAAACCTCCTTCCATCAGCAAGGACATTGAAGATGAAACGTGGCTGGGTCTGTCAGCATGACAATGATCCCAAACACACCGCCCGGGCAACGAAGGAGTGGTTTCGTAAGAAGCATTTCAAGGTCCTGGAGTGGCCTAGCCGGTCTCCAGATCTCAACCCCATAGAAAATCTTTGGAGGGAGTTGAAAGTCCGTGTTGCCCAGCTACAGCCCCAAAACATCACTGCTCTAGATGAGATCTGCATGGAGGAATGGGCCAAAATACCAGCAACAGTGTGTGAAAACCTTGTGAAGACTTACAGAAAATGTCTGACCTCTGTCATTGTCAACAAAGGGTATATAACAAAGTATTGAGATGAACTTTTGTTATTGACCAAATATTTATTTTACCGAGGAATTTACCAATTAATTCATTAAAAATCCTTCAATGTGATTTTCTGGATTTTTTTTTTCTCATTTTGTCTCTCATAGTTGAGGTATACCTATGATGAAAACTGGAGACCTCTCTCATCTTGTAAGTGGGAGAACTTGCACAATTGGTGGCTGACTAAATACTTTTTTGCCCCACTGTACGTCTGCCAAGGCTCTGGCACCGAGGCATCAGCACCTTGGTGCTTTAATTATGACAAGTTTAAGGTTATATTGTTAGATAGATAGGTAGATATATACAGTAGATAGATACTTTATTTCGAACAAAAAAGTAAAACAAAACAAATGACAAGTGCAATAAAGTAACAGTATACAGTGTTCGAAAGGGAGAAGGAAGAAGTGAACACTTATCAATTCCAACTCCTCTTTTCCATAAATACAACCCATGTGAAATATATACAAATTACCACATTTAAGACCCAAAGTAAACAATTAACTATATTTTGTACATATCAATATTAACACCCATCCATCCCAACATACATACAGTCCATACATCAAAACCAGTCCCAAACAACACAGATATACACAGTGCTGTCCCACCCACCATTCCATAGTGTCCCAGAGTGAGCATAGTGAATCATACATATAAGTACTACCCTTCTAACATATATTCTTTCAGCAAATAATGTTTATACCGCTTTTTGAATTGATTTCTGTTTGTACATAGTTTCAGTTCCGGCTCCAGACTGTTCCACAAATCCACCCCACAGACAGATATGCACATACTTTTCTTAGTTGTTCGTATCTTGGGTTTTGTAAAGTTTAAATCGCCTCTCAAATTATAATCATTGTCTCTTTTTTAAAATATTTTTTGTATATTAGTTGGGAGTTGATTATTAATTGCCCTGTGCATGACTTGTGCTGTCTTAAATTTAACTAGATCGATGAACTTTATGACATGTGACTTTAAAAACAACGAATTGGTATGGTCTCTATTGTTGTGTTCGTGTTCGTTGAGGAGAGAAGAGACTTGCAGTTGAACCAACGTAACTTTATTTTTTAGCGGCAGCTCACACAGACACTTTCACATCGGCTCCCATGTTGGCCGTTTCTTATTCTACTGCGTGCATCATTCCAACAAGCGGTAACAAGGTAGCAGCGACGCCTAGTGGTAAACACTGATCATTACATCCCCCTTTCTTTGAGGTGAATAAACATTAATAAACATTGATGCAAAACAGTGTATATGTATTCAGTATGAATGGACTAATACAAAACACAAATTTCAGTTCTCCCTGAATCAACATGCCCAAAGAAATTAACATCTGTTACATTTTTCTTATTCTTTGCTTTTTGCTTTTTTTTTTTTTTTTTCTTATAAGTCCAACCTATCTGGTTTCTTTATTTCTCGTTTTGATCTTCTCGGTTCATCTTTGTCAGGTGGAACATTTGCTTCACAGTTCATAAGAGGTGTGGTTGTGGGAGATTCTGGGTGAGCATTATTGGGCCCACCAGGTGCTTGTGGAGTCTTGAGGAGACTGCGGCGATTGCGCCTGAGCACCTGTCCATCCTCGGTTCTCACTGTGAATGATCTTGGAGCAACTTCCTGTAATACAACTCCTTTAGTGTTCCAGCCAGATGCATCCTCGATCCTAACTGGGTCGTTGTTGGCCAGTGGAGAGAGTGGTTTGGCTGAAGTGTCATAGAATGTCTTTTGTTTCAGTTTCTGCTTCTCAAGCTTGTTTCTGAGTTTTGTATCTTTCCTTTGTGAAGTAGCATTTGGGTAGCTGGGAAGCGTTGTACGCAGCTTTCTGTTCATTAGTAGCTCAGCAGGTGACAGTCCGCACTGAAGTGGAGAGGCGCGGTAACTGAGTAGAGCCAAGTATGGATCCGAGTTGCTGTCTGCAGCTTTCTTAAGCAGTTGCTTCAGAATGTGGACGCCTTTTTCTGCTTGTCCATTTGATTGTGCATAGTGTGGGCTTGACGTCACATGCCGAAATTCATACTGTTCTGCAAACTGCTGCCATTCCCTGCTACTGAAACATGGTCCATTATCTGTCACCACAATGTGTGGGATGCCATGCCGAGCAAATGTGGATTTGGTATGAGTGATCACACAGGCTGATGTAGTGCTTGAGAGTAGTGCCATTTCTGGAAAGTTGGAAAAGTAGTCCATGACTACTAAGTAGTCTTTGCCTTTAAGGTGAAACAGGTCTATCCCTACTTTGTGCCAAGGGGATGCAGGACTTTCAGATATCACCATTGGCTCTTTGCTTTGTTTACTTCGGTGTTTCTGGCACGTTTCACAACTACTCACAAGCGTCTCGATGTCTTTGTTTAGTCCAGGCCAGTACACTGACTCCCTTGCTCTCCTTTTACATTTTTCAATCCCAAGGTGTCCTTCATGTATCCTGTTTAACAAATCTGGTCTTAGAGCCTCAGGGATGACTATTCTTCCTTTCTTCAGTAATAGTCCATCAACAAAACTGAGATCTCCTCTGACATGGTAATAGCGAGGGCAAGATCCTGCAGGCCATCCCTCGTCCATGTTCTGAATGACACGCTGTAGCTCGGTGTCCTGTGATGTCACCTCAGCTATTTGTTTCGACTTTGTGTCAGATACTGGCAGAGCACACGACACCATGTTGATGTGATTTTCAATATCCTCATCTGTGGAACTCAGACACTTTTCAGCAGGTGCTCTGGACAAGGCATCTGCGAGTATCAGGTGCTTTCCCGGTGTATAAACCAGTTCAAAATCGTACCTTTGCATTTTCATCATTAGGCGTTGGATCCGTGGGGACATTTCGTTAAGATTCTTCTTGATAATGGAGACGAGTGGGCGGTGGTCAGTTTCCACAGTAAAAGACGGCAGTCCATAGACATAACTGTGAAACCGCTCCAGCCCGTAGGAAACGCCTAAACACTCCTTTTCAATCTGGGCATATTTGCATTCAGACTTTGTCATAGCCCTTGACGCATAGGCTACTGGTTTCCAGTACTCTCCTTCTGCCTGTAGGAGCACTGCTCCGATGCCATCTTTGGACGCGTCAGTTGACACTTTGAGCTTTTTCCGGTGGTCATAGTAGGCTAATGCTGGTGCTCTGGTAAGAGTTTGCTTAAGTCTTTGCCACTCTTGCTCATGTTTTTCGGCCCATTTAAAGTCACAGTCGTTGTGTAAGAGCTCTCGGATGCATGACGTCTTTGCTGTGAGGTTGGGAATAAATTTGCCTATGAAATTTACCATTCCCATGATGCGTAACACGCCCGTTTTGTCTGTTGGTCTTGGCATGTTCAGTATTGCTTTCACTTTATCGCCATCTGGTTGTATGCCTTGAGCTGTGAGTTTGTCTCCGAGGAAGAGAATCTCTTGTACTGCAAACTCACACTTGGCTCTATTGAGTTTCAGCCCGTACTTCTGAATGCGCTCCATCACTTTGTTAAGTCTCTGGTTGTGCTCTTGGAGAGTCGAGCCCCATACAATAATGTCATCTATGTAAACTCTGACTCCCTCTAGGCCTTCAATGATCTGTTCCATCGCTCTGTGGAATATTTCTGGTGCAGATTTTATTCCAAATGGCAGCCTAAGAAAACAGTATCTACCGAAAGGTGTGTTAAAAGTACAGTACTTAGTGCTGCTCTCATCCAGTTTTAACTGCCAGAAACCCTGAGAAGCGTCGAGCTTTGTGAAGTAGTTAGCTCCTGCCATCTCACTGACTATTTCCTCACGTGTGGGGATTTGGTAGTACTCGCGCTTAATGTTCTCATTTAGATCTTTTGGGTCCATGCACATTCTCAACTCACCATTCTTTTTCTTTGTGACGACCATCGAGTTGACCCAGTCTGTGGGCTCCTGCACCTTTTTGATCACGCCCAAGTTGGTCATCCTGTCCAGTTCTCGTTTGAGGGCTTCACGCAGTGGAGCTGGGACCCTACGTGGTGCGTGCACAACTGGTTGGGCGCCTTCTTTTAGCTGGACTTTATATGTAAAGGGCAGTGTGCCAAAACCTTTGAACACATCAGAAAAGTTTTGCACAATAGCGTTAGTGTCACACTTGGAATCTGATTCAATGCAGTACACTCTTTTCACTAACCCTAGCTCTTCACAGCTTTTATCACCCAACAGTGATTCACATTTCTCATTCACAACAGAAAAGTTTACATTGTGCACTTTACCTTTAACAACAACATTCAGTTTACAGGTACCAAAACACTGTATGGGTTGCCCATTGTAATCTTTCAACCCTGATTTCTTTCTGTATATGTGTGGCTTAACCTGCATTTCCTTTACATCAGACATGCTAATGAGGTTAGCTTTTGCACCAGTGTCCAGTCTCATAGTGACGATAGTCCCGTTAACCAGCAGAGGAGTGGTCCACTTGTCCTCATTGGTAATGCTGTTGACTTTTTCTTCTTCATTTTCACAGTCAACGATGCCCACAAAGAAAGTGTCACTTAAGTCTGTGTCTTCGACTACATTCACGTTTTTGCCTTTCTTTCCTTCCTTTCTTTTGGTGAAGCATTGCTTTGCAAAATGATTCTTTCCATGGCAGTTGGAGCATACTTTACCAAACGCTGGGCATTGCTTTGGCTTGTGCTGTAATCCGCAACGCTTGCAGAAGAACGTGGGATCCTCGGTCCGCTGTGCAGTCCCGGCCCGTGAGCGACGCCTCCCGCTCTGAGATGACACGGCGCCGACCGCTGCTCCTTCACTCGGAGGTGTGGCGCCTGGCATGCCGCAGAACGTTTTCATGTGCTTCTGGGACAGTTCGCTTGCCTGGCAGAGTTTAACAGCCATCTCCAGCGTCAACTCTGTCTCACGAAGCAGTCTCTCTCTTAACTTTTTGTCCTCAACACCAAAAACAATTTGATCTCTGATCATTGAGTCCTTCAATGTCCCAAAATTGCAGGATTGTGCTTTCAAACGGAGAGCTGTCAAAAAACTGTCAAAGGGCTCACTCTGTTGCTGCATACGAGATCTAAACATGTATCTTTCATATGTCTCGTTTTTCTGAGGAGTGCAGTGAGCATCAAACTTAGCGAGCACGACATCCAGCTTATTTGGGTCTTCACCCGTTCCGAACACGAACGTGTTGTACACTTCAATGGCCTGTGGCCCCGCTAAGTTCAGCAAAAGTGCTACCTTTCTCAAGTCCGGCTTCGTGTCCAGTCCCATGGCCGTGACATACAAGTTGAACTGCTGCTTGAATGCCCGCCATTTTTCATCCACGTTACCTGCCAATTTCAGGTTTTCCGGCGGCTTCAACTCCATGACGACTTCTCACGTGGTCGCTCAGTTCATGCAGTTTACTCCTGGTACCATGTTGTGTTCGTGTTCGTTGAGGAGAGAAGAGACTTGTAGTTGAACCAACGTAACTTTATTTTTTAGCGGCAGCTCACACAGACACTTTCACATCGGCTCCCATGTTGGCCGTTTCTTATTCTACTGCGTGCATCATTCCAACAAGCGGTAACAAGGTAGCAGCAACGCCTAGTGGTAAACACTGATCATTACATCTATATCCTACATTATTTATTATCCATATAGCTCTTTTTTGTAATGTGCATATTGGCTGTAGGTTGGTCTTGTAGGTGTTTCCCCAGACTTCTACACAGTAGCTAAGATAAGGTAGAAACAGTGAATTGTACAGTAAGAACAATGATTTATAGTCCAAGATGTGTCTTGTCTTCCCCAGTATCCCTATACATTTTGCCAACTTGGCCCGGATATGACTGATGTGAGGTTTCCAGCAGATTTTATTGTCTGGCGTCACCCCCAGAAACTTATTTTCCTGTACTGTTTCTATTCTGGTATCATCTATCATTACCATTATTTCATGATTTATTTTATAATTTCCAAACAACATAATCTTTGTTTTTTTTTTCAGATTTAGAAATAATTTATTTTTGTTGAACCACTGCGTTAACCTTTTCATTTCAGTTGTGGCCACCTCTAAAACCTGCTGCAAATTCTCACCAGTGCAAAGGATATTTGTGTCATCCGCAAACAAAATAAATTTCAGAATTTTTGATAGTTGGCATATGTCATTTATATACAAGATAAAGAGTTTGGGTCCCAAAACTGACCCCTGGGGCACACCACAAGTGATGTCCATGAAGGGTGATTTGTGCTCATCAATTTGTACAAATTGTTGTCTGTTACTTAAATAACTTTCCACCCAACTCAGTCCGACCCCTCTTATCCCATACCTTTTCCAGTTTCCTTAGTAGAATTCTGTGGTCAATGGTGTCAAAAGCTTTCTTTAAATCTATAAATACTCCTACAGCAAACTTTTTTTTATCTATACAACTAGTAATTTCTTCAGTAAGTTCGCTCAGTGCCAAAGATGTAGATTTATCTGCACTAAAATTGTGGTGAGAGAAATAATCAGGCGAAGCGGTGCAGAGCAGAGCAGACTTGATTAATCTCTCCCTCACATTCACAAGAATCACAAGCATGAAAAAAGCAGGTCGCGGGCACCTCTCCTTTTATAGCATACCACTCTCTCCACGACCTGGGGTGCTGCATTAACATAAATACATTTGCCATTCTCCTTTGTCACTGTTCGCGTCAACACACAAATCCCCCCCATGACCAGTCCCCTTGTCACCCAGCACCTTTGCTATGCATCTCGTCCTGCCATGCCCTTCAGTCTGAGTGGAAACATATTGAGTGGAAACATACTGAATGGGTTCCCACAATATATCCGTTTATCACAGACAGCATAATGCCTAATGTCAATTAAACAGTTGATTAATGTCTTACAACTGAATTACTGATCTGCTCCAACCCACAAACTAACATTAGGTGGAAGTTTTCTATAAGTGCATTTTTTAACAATATAATTCAGAAAGGTGAACCTTCATCTTCAGTATTCACTGCATTTGAATGATATTTCAAGCCATTTGATTTAATTTTGATGATTATGGTTGTAGGTTTTTATTTATTAATTTACAAATTAGGATATTCTAATTAACCCAGATGCACTAATATTCAGAATGAGGGCTAATATTAACAAAGATGGAAAATTGATGGCGACTCCTGTAATTCAGTCATTTACTGCAGTCAACACGTTAGCTGTGACAGCTCAGCCCTCAGCAACCAGAGAGCTTATTGTCAAACAGGTAAGCTAACATAAACAGCATGTACTAACAGTATTGTCATTTTTCTAAAGCTTGAAACAGTTGGCCATTGAAAAATAAGCGGCACTAACTTTTACTCAAGAAAACTTAACCAAGCAGAAGCAGGCAGTAAATGTTGCGGTTCTGGGGTGTCTCAGTTTCAGATGCTTATGCATCACTGTAGTAAGATAAGTCTGTTTTGTAGAGTCTGCATTTTACTTGTTTCGTTTTTTTGTTTTCTGTGAAATGTTCCTGTACTATAGAAGGTTTAGGTCTGTTTTTTTTTTTTACCTCCACTTAAGATAAGATAAGATAAGCCTTTATTAGTCCCACAACGGGGAAATTCCAGGATTGCAACAGCACAGGGATAGCAACACTCAGAGCAACAATCAGAAGGCAAGAAAAAAAAAAAACAAGCAAGCAAGAGCAGCTAATATACATATGTACATATTACTATAAAATATATATATACACACACACACACAGACACACAGTGCAGAGCATTGTAGCTGGATGGAATAAATATATGAATATATGAACACACAGTGCAGAGCATTGTAGCTAGATGGAATAAATATGTAAATATATAAACACCCACAGTACGGAGCATTGCAGCTAGGTGGAATAAATATGCAAGTATATAAACACACACAGTGCGGAGCAATGTAGCTAGATGGAATAATATGTAGATATATAAAAACACAGTGCGGAAAAACACTTCAACTTGTTTTTTTTTTCACCATGCTGTGCTCCTCTTCTTCTTTGCTGGAAATTATTCACGCATACCAGACAACAGAGGCGCTACTGCCCACAGCAGTTCCGGTCATTCATTGCAGATGCAGCTGAACATTTCCGCGGCATGCATATAAACTTTAAAATTCAACAATTTGTTAACAATAAAAGTCTGCATTGACAAATTTTTATTATCGACGTTATCAAAATGTTGACTAATCATTTTAGCCCTTGTATGTACACACACACTACTCACAAAAAGTTAGGGATATTTGGCTTTCACGTGAAATTTATGGAAAATGTAAGAAGTTCACACAACAGTGATGTTCATTCATGAAAGTAGGGCAATTGAGTGGAAGCATGCAATGGTGATTTCCTCATCTCAGTTTATTGAAGCAAAAGCCAACAGTGGTGGATATACCACAACAAAAAATCTCAGTGTCTCAATAACTTGTCATGGGCCCTTGAACATCAATTACAGCTTGACGACGACGTCTCATGTTGTTCATAAGTTGACTTTTTGTCTGCTGAGGCATGGCATTCCACTCTTCTTTAAGGGCAGCCCTCAGGTTATTGAGGTTGTTGGGTGCAGGGTTATGAGCCTCTACACGGCCACTCAGCTAATCCCATAGGTTTTCTGTGGGATCCAGGTCTGGAGAAAGTGCAGGCCATTCCATTTGAGGTACCCCAGCCTCCAGCAGCCGTTCCCTAATGATGTGACCTTGATGAACTTGAGCATTGGCATAAATGAAGATGAAATTAACCGTGTTCATGTAGGGACACAATGACTGGATTAATGATGTTATTCAGGTAGTATCAGCTTGTCACTGTACCATTCACAAGGTGTAGGGCCGTTCTGTATTGACTAGACACACCTGCTCAGGCTGGAACATGGTGACCACAGTGGCTGATATATAGCGCTCTCCTTGATGTCTTCAACATCATTGGTGGCCATCATTTCTGCTCAGCTTGAATTGACTTTCATCAAGGAACAGCACTGAGGCCCACTGGTCCTTTGTCCAGCGTAAATGCTCCCTGGCCCATGCAAATGATGATGCCTGTGCCTGGTGGTGTGGTCGGGTACCCTTGCAGGTCGTCTAGCACGCAGACCATGCTGATGTAAACGGTTTCGAATGATCTGCCCAGTTCAACAGGGCACTGTTTACAATGAAGCGGTCATCAACATGGGATGTGGCCAAAGGATGTCCACTTCTATGCCTTTCTGTGACTCTTCCAGTCTCTCTGTTGCAACCTGCTGATGACACTCTGACACTTGAAGTTCAGTGGCCACTGAGAACATCCTGTTTGAAGCCTTGCAATGGCGAGGTACTTGGTCTCATGATGTCAAAATGTGAACAGCATGATGAAGAGGACTGTTTAAATATCAATTCTAATTGAACCAGAAAATTTATTGTTCGATTCATGGATCAAACAACTGTTGTGAATTTTGCCATTTAACACCTTGTTAAAGAACAGAAAGTTATGCAAAAAGAACTAAAACACTGAACAGTTGGATATGTGCATTCAAAAGGTTAGAGAAGGTCAAGTTCAAAGTTAAGTTCACCTGTGAAAGTTATAGTGCATTTTAGGTGCATCCTGAAATTTCACCCCAAAGTGGAATATCCCTAACTTTTTGTGAGTAGTGTAAATGTTTTAGATCAAACAAATTTAAATGTTAGACAAAGATAACACAAGTGAACACAAAATGCAGTTTTTAAATGAAGGTGTTTATTATAAAGGGTAAAAAAAAATCCAAACCTGCATGGCCCTGTGTGGGGAAAAAGTGATCCCCATCCCCGTTGAGGTGTAAATTGGCTGTGGTTTGTCACATCTTTGGAAAGTGGAGTTCGATTTCTCTCACCACACCCAGGACTGATTGCTGCCACGCCTGTTCTCAATCAAGAAATCACTTAAATGGGACCTGCCTGACAAAGTGAAGTAGACCAAAAGATCCTCAAAAGTGAGACATCATGCTGCGATCCAAAGAAATTCAGGAACAAATGAGAAACAAAGTAATTGAGATCTGTCAGTCTGGAAAAGGTTAAAAGCCATTTCTAAAGCTTTAGGACTCCAGCGAACCACAGTGAGAGCCATTATCCACAAATGGCAAAAACATGGAACAGTGGTGAACCTTCCCAGGAGTAGCCAGCTGACCAAAATTACCCCAAGAGCACAGCGATGACTCATCCAAGAGGTCACAAAAGATCCCACAACAACATCCAAAGAACTGCAGGCCTCACTTGCCTCATTTAAGGTCAGTGTTCATGACTCCACCACAAGAAAGAGACTGGGCAAAAATGGCCTGCATGGCAGAGTTCCAAGACGAAAACCACTGCTGAGCAAAAAGAACATAAAGGCTTGTCTCAGTTTTGCCAGAGAACATCTTGATGATCCCCAAGGCTTCTGGGAAAATACTCTGTGGACTGACGAGACAAAAGTTGAACTTTCTGGAAGGTGTGTGTCCCATTACATCTGGCGTAAAAGTAACAGCATTTCAGAAAAGGAACGTCATACCAACAATAAAATGTGGTGGCAGTGTGATGGTCTGGGGATGTTTTGCTGCTTCAGGACCTGGAAGACTTGATGTGGTAAATGGAACCATGAATTCTGCTGTCGACCAAAAAATCCTGAAGGAGAAAGTCCGTCCCATCCTGGCCATGGCACATCGGACCAGCGCTTTACCCTCTCGAGAATCCTCGAGGGTTCGTGGGAGTTTGCCCAACCAGTTTACATGTGTTTTGTGGACTTGGAGAAGGCATTTGACCGCGTCCCTCGTGTTTTGTTTTGTTTTGTTTTTTGTGGGGGGTGCTTTGGGAGTATGGGGTATCGGGCTTGTTGTTACAAGCTATTCGGTCTCTGTACGACTGTTGTGAGAGTTTGGTTCATATTGCCAACACTCGATCGGACTTGTTCCCAGTGAGAGTTGGACTCCACCAGGGCTGCCCTTTGTCACCGATCCTGTTCATAATTTTTATGGACAGGATTTCTCGGCGCAGCCAGGGAATAGAGGGTGTCATGCTTGGTGACCACAGGATCTCATCTCTGTTGTTTGCAGATGATGTTGTCCTGCTGGCTTCATCCAGCGATGGCCTACAGTTCTTACTGGGATGGTTTGTCACTGAGTGTGAAGCGGCTGGGATGAGAATCAATACCTCCAAGTCCAAGTCCAAGTCCATGGTCCTCAGCCGGAAAAAGGTGGATTGTCCTCTCCGGGTTGGGGACAGGCTCCTGCCTCAAGTGGAGGAGTTTAAGTATCTTGGGGTCTTACTCATGAGTGAAGGGAGAATGGAGCGAGAGGTTGACAGACAGATCGGCGTAGCATCTGTAGTGATGCGGATGTTGTACCGGTCTGTTGTGGTGAAGAGGGAGCTGAGCTCTAAGGTAAAGCTGTCGATTTACCAGTCAATCTACGTTCTAACCCTCACCTATGGTCACGAGCTTTGGGTAATGACGAAAGAACGAGATTGCGGATACAAGCGGCTGAAATGAGCTTTCTTCGTAGGATCGCTGGACTCACCCTCAGAGATAGGGTGAGGAGCTCAGTCATCCGGGAGAGGCTCAGAGTAGAACCGCTGCTCCTCCACATTGAAAGGACCCAATTGAGGTGGTATGGGCATCTGATCAGGATGCCTCCTGGATGCCTCCCACTTGAGGTGTTTCAGGCACATCCCTCTGGGAGGAGACCCCGGGGCAGACCCAGGACTTGCTGGAGAGACTATGTCTCCCAGCTGGCCTGGGAACACCTTGGTATCCTCTCTGAAGAGCTGGAGCATGTGGCTGGGGAGAAGGAAGTCTGGGCTTCTCTGCTTGAACTGTTGCCTCCGCGACCTGGACTTCTGGAAAAGCGGTAGAAGATGGATGGTTGGAGAATGTCCGGCCATCTGTTCGTGACCTCAAGCTGAAGCGCACTTGGGTTCTACAGCAGGACAATGATCCAAAACACACCAGCAAGTCCATCTCTGAATGGCTGAAGAAAAACAAAATGAAGACTTTGGAGTGGCCTAGTTCCGCTTTTTGTGTAGTGCATCGTGACATGCACTACACAAAGAGCAGAGAAACAAACCTATTATCTGGTGAGTCACTGCAACAGATACTGGAGTCAGTTTGTCTTGGCCTGTCCTTGCCACTGATAATGCCTCTAACTGCCAAGAATGTGCCGCTAGTCCAGCAAAAGCTAGCAGTGCTCAAATACTTCGCAAGCAGTTTCATGAAATGGTCAATCAGAAAACAACTCATACCTGCTCGGACATCACCCAGGTTAATAAGGTCAGGAGTTCCTGGCAGTGGAAGGCGAAGGACAGAGCTGCGTGGTGGAATCTGATCAGACCTAAATGAAACAGCAGTCTGTCGGGGGCAACAATGACTATGATGATGATGAGGCTTCATACTGTATGCAGGGAAAGGCAAGATTGACTGAATCGCTTAGGATCGACTTCACCAGCTCCTACAATATCCATCCATCCATGAATTATTGTTCTGTTCTGGCTCTGCAAACTTAGGGTCAAAAGTGTAAATTGTATAAGGAAAAAAAGTCAAAATTTTACCACAATCTGTTTCAAATTTATTTAAAAAAAACCCAGTAATTTTATTTAAAAAAATAAACAAAAATTAGCCACAAAAAATCCACAAATTAATAAAGTCTCAAATGTTCAAGAAAAGTCAATTTTACAAGAGGAAATGACAAATTTTAGGAAAATGGATTCAAATTTAGGTAAATTTACAGAGAAAAGTAGAAAACTATAAGAAAATTGTTATAAATTTTGGAGAAAAACCTCAAACTTTCAAGACTGAAGTCATTACTCAAGTTTTTAAGTGGGTGCTTTTTGCATCCTGGCTGTGTGTCCACCAAACGTGTTTTTTGTTGCCCAACCGTCCTGAGCATTTTTTTCCAGCGTTTGTGCCCGGCACTCTGGGGGGAAAAAAAAAGTCTCTGCCCTGTATTCCAGCGACAGCTTATCACTCTCAGCTCAGCACTTCCGCTTTTCCTATTGTCAGACTTTCTGCTGATTTTTTTTAATAGCAGTCTCTAAATAACAATGGACAGGAAATGTTTTCTAGCAGCTCTGGATGTAAACTATGATGACACGGAAAGCAGGAGTCTGAGTACACACTAGTACCAGTGTCCTATGTCCTGCCCACGCAGCAGTTCTGATTGGCTGCTTAAGGTCTGACATTGACGAGCTCAGCTGCAGTTTCTGAAAGTTGAACTTTTTTCAACTCTGAGCGCCGCAACAAAAAACGGCCACCACCGAGAGCGTTTCAGCGCCAAGGGCGCTCAGCGCTGTAAACGCTGGACTACATAGAGAATGAATGGAAAATAGTCGCCCAGAGTGGAAAAAACACGTTTGGTGGACACGCAGCCTCTACTAGAAACTTTTGGTTGACTGATATGTGTACGTAATGGAATGTGTAGTTATAAAAAGAGGTTCCTACTCACATGTGGTGATTTAAAACAAAACAAACCACAATGGTGGATGTGCAATGTTTGTTAATGTTATCAATCTTTTCTTGGGGGGGGGGGGTTGTGCACTTTAGTGTTTGACAGTTCATTTTTTTTTATTCAGCTAAATGCACTTTGTGATGTGCCAAGGTCAGTTATGACCAGGATGTAGTACATTTTATTTCAAAAGGGAAACAAATGTTAAGCCTGCTAACAGTGCACATTGTGTTTTTATGTACTTTGAGATATGCCTAACATGTGACCAAAATGGTTATTTACAGATTTTTTTCCCCCCATTCTTAATTGTTGTTCAACAGGAAAAATATTTCTACTTGTACTGTTATCACTACGTGTTATATACACTAAGTATGTTTAACGCAGATCAACAGCAAGCCAAACTCGTTTTTCACGAGCCAAGAAACCGAGCGTCCTGCTCACTTTATTCAGTCTCCTTAAGACAGCTTACAGTACCTTACAACTGTGGCTCGAAGCTCGTTGAAAAGCCCGAGTGAAACTAGAAAATAAAACAGAAAATACATTCATTAAAATAAGCTAGCGGGCCCCTGGGGTAAGACTAATTCCTGGAAACACAATACACAATACATAAAACAAACTAGCGGGGCCTGGGATATGACTAATTACTGAAAACAAATCACACTCTAAAAACGATCTCAAGTTCACATTTAACAACTTATAAAACCAACATAACATTCATTTACTCACAGCCATTGCTTTCGGAGGTGTAAAAAAGGGGTTTAACACACAGGAGGAACGTTTCAGATATTCGCGGGCAGGCTATGCACTTCTGCCTTTTTTTTCCTCTCTACCAAAGTCCGTTTCTTCTACCCATAAATCCTAGCGGCAACTGGCTGCGCTTTCAATATAAAATACGTGGATCACTACTAACTGTACAGAAATTACTTTTAACACACAATGACTATTTTCTACCATGAATTATTACAAATAGATTATGACATTTATTATGAATTTATGAACCATTTCTCAACTCTATAAAACACACACTACTGAGGGCAGAACACTCCCCGCCTGGCATTACTAATGCCACTACTTCCTTTTTATCTACTACCCGACATATAAAAATGGAGGGCATGTTTTGAGTCTCTCAGGTGGAAGATCTGCCATTTTCCGAGTCTCTAGTTTTCTCCTGAGTCTCCTGCACGTTGCACAATGGTGGATAATGGACGAGACCAGTCTTTTGCAACCTACAATCCACAGTCCGGCTTGCCTAATTGCGCTTTCCGTGAACTGCCTTCCTTGATGCACAACTTTGGCGTGATAGTGACGGACAAGCAGTTGAGTCACGTGATGCTTGTTTGGGAGAATGGTTGGATTCTTGGATGCTGTGTTCAATGAAGCATGTTTGAGGCGACCTCCAACCTTAATGAGGCTTTCATTCATATAGGGGTCAAGAGCCACGATGGGACTTGAACTGCAGACGGTTTGGTTGGCATGGAGAGTAGCATACTCGTCGGGAAAAGCGTCTTTTTGAACAGACTGGAGGATGAGGTTACTGGCAGCATCCAGCTCCTCTGGAGTGCGTGGCTTGCTACATCGATGCCAGCCCCTGCATGAATGATCTGACAGGTTGCTTGATGAGTGAGAACAAGCTTGGTGAATTAGGAATGCAATGGCACGTACTAATGAGTTCCAACTTGAAAAGCGCTGGAAGCATTCTGGTGAGAGCCCGTTCTTCTGAATGTGAGTAGAAAAGGTAACTACTTTTCTGATTTCAGAGTCTACTTCAGGCTCGATTAACTCAAAGGATTCAGGTGTCTCGGATTCAGGTGGTCTGTAAAGGAAGTCTGGTCCCTTAAACCACATAGTGTCCATGAGCTGTGATGCAGGTATTGACCTGGTGGCTAGATCAGCTGGGTTTTGCTCTGATGTGACGTAGTGCCACTGTTCAGGGGATGTGGACTTAGAGAGGGAAGCTGGTACATAGCAGTGTGGCACCTTAAGGCTGCTAAGATCTTGGAGGGACATTTTCCATGTTTCCCATGTGTCCATTTTGTCCTGAGGGAGAGGAGCATCCCAGCCTTGGACACCATTCGACAGTTCACGTAACAAGAGTCTGCCTTTGATTGTCACTGGTGACGCTAGTCCCAAGGGGTCGAAGATGCTGTTAATCATTGACAGAACCCCGCGGCGGGTGTAGGGTTTGTCATCGACGGCAACCTTGAATGTGAAAGAGTCAGTGTTTACATCCCAGCACAGGCCCAGACTTCTGAGCTGGTAGAGTGTCATCGCCAAGACTCAAGTCTTTAATACCGGTGGCCAGGTCTTCTGGCTTGAAGGCTTGCATGACTGAGACACTATTCGAGGCGATTTTGTGGAGCTTGAGATTGGACTTGGCCAAGGATGCGCATGTGCGCTTGAGCAAGTCTATGGCTGCAGATTCAGTGGGGAGCGAAATCAGCCCGTCATCTACATAAAAGTGTCTCTCAACAAAGTGTCTTGTGTCTGCTCCAAACTTTGGCTCACCTTTCTGGATAGCCCTGTGTAGGCAATAGATAGCTACCACTGGCGATGGGCTGTTTCCAAAAACGTGCACCCGCATGCGGTACTCCTGCACCTCTTTTGACAAGTCGTTTTCCTTGTGCCACAGGAACCTCAAATAGTCTCTATGGTCTGGTCTGACTAGGAACCCATAGAACATTTGCTGGATATCGGCAGTGACTGCGATGAGCTCCTTCCTAAACCGAATCAGCACGCCGAGGAGGGTATTATTAAGATCTGGACCTGTTAACAGTACTGAGTTGAGTGACACACCAAATTGCTCGGCACTTGAATCAAAGACGACCCGTATCTGACCGGACTTCTGGGGATGATATACCCCGAAAATGGGCAGGTACCAGCATTCAGTGTTATCGGTGATGGGTGGAGCGATCTCTGCATGATTGTTCTCGAACAGCTTGTCCATAAACTCTGAGAACTGTTCCTTCATTTGAGGGTTTTTTGTTAAGTTGCGTCTTAGTGAGCCGAGTCTAGACAATGCTTGGTTCCTGTTATTTGGGAGTGGCAAGCGAGGAAACTTGAATGGCAGAGGAGCGATCCAGTTGTTGTCTCCATCCTGGTGGACTTCCTCCTCCATTATCTTTATGAAGGTCTCATCTTCGAAGGACGCGGCACACTTGTTATCGTTCTCTGTGCACTCAAAAACTTTGTCCCCAAGCTTTTCTTCCGCTGCGTTGGGTTTTGAGCTGCGTTTGAAGAGGCCGTCCTTGTGCTCCCCGCCGTAGCATGGTTTCTCTTTGGTATAGATGCTGTTAGGACAAGGAGTGAAGAAGGATGGGCGTCCGTTGAAGAGCATGTGCGTCTTATAAACATTGACGATTGGCTTGTGAACGTTAAGGCACACCTCCCCCACAATTACCCAGCCTAGGTCCAGGCGTTGAGCAAAGGGAGCATTGTGGGGTCCGTTGACTTGTTGTCTTACCTTGTGGACTCGTAGGATGTCTCTGCCCAGTAAAATTGCCATCTGAGCATCTGGGTCATACTTGGGGATGAGAGGAGCGAGGTGTTTTAAGTGGGCATGAGCAAGCGCGACTTCGGGCGTAGGTATTTCACCCCTACTGAACTTTATCTTGTCGCATTCAAGGAGAGGAGGGAGGTCTAAGCGTGGGCCTCCACCTACTGGCTCGATTTGGAACCTCACTGCTTCCCTGCCAAACATTTCAGTTAGACCAGCACATGTTCTCATATGGTATGTCAGAGGGCTACCCCTCTCATACCATGTAGGATAACTAAATAGACGGTTATGCTGTTTCATCCCACCTAGCAACAATGCTCTGCACTGTGTGTGTTTATATATTTACATATTTATTCCATCTAGCTACAATGCTCTGCACTGGGTGTGTTTATATTTATATATCTATATATTTATTCCATCTAGCTACAATGCTCCGCACTGTGTTTTTATATATCTACATATTATTCCATCTAGCTACATTGCTCCGCACTGTGTGTGTTTATATACTTGCATATTTATTCCACCTAGCTGCAATGCTCCATACTGTGGGTGTTTATATATTTACATATTTATTCCATCTAGCTACAATGCTCTGCACTGTGTGTTCATATATTCATATATTTATTCCATCCAGCTACAATGCTCTGCACTGTGTGTGTGGGTGTATATATATATATTTTATAGTAATATGTACATATGTATATTAGCTGCTCTTGCTTGCTTGTTTTTTCTTGCCTTCTGATTGTTGCTCTGAGTGTTGCTATCCCTGTGCTGTTGCAATCCTGGAATTTCCCCGTTGTGGGACTAATAAAGGCTTATCTTATCTTATCTTACCCTTGATCCCAAACAGCTCGAAGAATTCAGGGCGGGCCAGCGATTTATTACTCTCATCGTCAAGGATTGCATACATCTTAACAGAGCGTTCTGGTTGGCCTTTAGGGAAAACTCAAACTAGACATACCTTTGAGCAAGAACGTGGAGGATTACCTTCGCCGCAGATCTCAGTGCACCGTGACGTTACCTCAGGTGGTGTGTTGTCTCGGGGCTGAGGCTCTGGTTCAGGTGTGTTTCCTGGCTGGGGTTGCTGACTTGAATCAGGATGCATGGCAGAGCAATGCCTCTCACTTTGGCACTCCTCGCACTTGAGTTTTATGTCACAGTTCTTTATTGCGTGCGTGGGAGAGCAGCAGCGAAAACATTGTGTTCTTTGCGTATGCTTCGCCTCTCTTGTAGCGGTTTATTCTGAAAAGCTCTACATTTGGCTAGAGGATGCATTTTCTTATGGACTGGACAGTAGCGTGTTAAATCGTCCTCTTTAGTACTAGCGGGAGCAGTTGTGTCGACCTCTGTTTTGTTTACAGTTAGAGGCGTTCTGTAGCTAGTTTGTTTGAATGGTGGTCTCTCACCTTTGCTGAAGGGTTGGCTGCTGCATGTCGTAAAACTTGGGTCATTTCTTGCTTTAGCCTCGTCTTGGACAAACTTTACAAAATATGAGAAGGGAGGGAAAGTTACATCATATTTATGTTTGTATTTTAAGCCCGCGTGCAGCCATTTATCTTGTAAATTTGGAGGCAACTTTTCAACTATGGGCTTAACCCCACGGGGTGTGTCGAGGTAGGCGAGGCCTGGGAGATAAGCTTCATCTTTAGCGACCCGCAGCTCTAAGAGTAAATCTCCAAGCTCCCTGAGTTTTACGTTGTCTCTGTTTGTAAAGCGAGGGAAGTTATCTAATTTTTTGCACAAGGCGTTTTCTACTACTTCTGGCGTAGCATAACACTCTTCTAACCTGTTCCATGACAACTGGAGAGCAGCTTTGGGGTTAGTGGCATAGACAGCTCTGATTCTTTTAACGTGTTCTGAGGACTCTTTACCAAGCCACTTGACTAGGAGATCTAACTCCTGGCTATATGTGAGACCAACGTCTTCAGTTGCATTTATGAATGACGACTGCCATGCTCTAAAGTTTTCGGGGGTGTCGTCAAACTTAAAGAGTCCGGTCGTGATTAGCTCTCTGCGCGCGAGGAACCTAGCAAAGTCTGCCATAGGTGGGTCACCATTGTGGGAAGCATGGTAGCTGTTTGGCCTGACACATACCTGCCAACTTTTCAAACCTGAAAAGCCTAGTAGCTAGCCGGGGTCCAGGGGCCGATGCTAATGCTAATAATGCTAATGCTAATAATAATATTTGCCAAACAAATATTAGCATTAAATCTAGTTAAATGTAGCCAACAACCTCATATTTCTTCAACTTTCAAACCTGAAAAGCCTAGTAGCTAGCTGGGGTCCAGGGGCCGCAGGCCCCGGTAGGTCCAGGACAAAGTCCTGGTGGGGGCTTCAGGGGGGCAAAGCCCCCCGACACCAAACAAATATTAGCATTAAATGAAGTTAGAATGTAGCTAACAACCTCATATTTCTTCAACTTTCAAACCTGAAAAGCCTAGTAGCTAGCCGGGGTCCAGGGGCAGCAGTGTCAAACAAATATTAGCATTTGACATAGAAGTCACATATTAATTATATTAAAGGTAAAATATCTAAATCAATTGCAATACTACACAGAGCAAAATATTTGCTGAATCAACCCACATTATATACTTTGTATCATTCATTAATACTCCCATACATGACATATTGTACTGAAGTATGGGGAAATGCATATAAAACAAACATATACCCAGTCTTTATGCTTCAGAAGAGAGCTATTAGAATAATAAACAAAGCTGCTTACAGGGAACCAACAAACCCACTTTTTCTTAAATTAAAAGCTCTCAAGTTGAAAGATCTGGTTGACTTTAAAACTGCAGTAATAATGTTTAAAGCTAAGAATCTGTCACTGCCCACAAATATCCAAAAGTTGCTCCAAATATGGAAGAAACAATATCATTTCAGAGGAACATGTATATTTCAAAAACCTTCAGCGAGAACTACCACCAAGCAACACTGTGTCTCAGTGCAAGGAGTCAGATTATGGAACGATTTTGGACCTGAATTAAAATCATGTACAACGCTTGGACAATTTAAACAAAAACTAAAGGAAGAAATACTCCAAACATATATACAAGATGACATGTAAAATCACATAAGGATTGTCATATCCAGTCTGTGTTGTGTTGTTAGTTTTTTTTTTGTCACATTTTGTCTTAGCTTTGTTCTGAATTGTAATCTCTCGTTTTGTTTTTCTTTTGAATTCTTGGATGGAATATGGGTGGGCAATATAAGCTGCGGCTTCAGCCATCACACATTTCAGATAACTTATGCTGAACTGTATAATCAGAGGAGTTCTTGTTTAATTTGACCTTGTTGGATTTTTTCGCCTTTGTTATATTATTGTTTTGTTTTTAATCTTTACTTTTAATCTATCCGAAATAAAGATTCATTCATTCATTAAATTTGCATTCAAAAGACTATCTTAACACTGCATAGAACTTCGAATAGGCCAGATGTGATGTATTATGAATACTAGAAAAGCACTCGGACAGTGCAGACCTCCGCCAAGCGCCACAGTTCCCCCCATACAGTGTAACATCATAAATAAAATATTGAAAATGGCCCTATCTCGCAATGTTAAATAATAATAATAATAATAAAAAAAAGAATCCTTTAAAAAATTCCTGGATCCAGACGGTGATCCGGATCACCACCAAAATCTAATCATCTGTAGGATACCCCATTTCTGACAATCTGTGAAAACTTCATGAAAATCCATCCATAACTTTTGAGTTATCTTGCTAACAAAGAAACAAACAGACAAACCAACGCTGATGATCACATAACCTCCTTGGCGGAGGTAACTACAAGACTAGAAATATCAGCAGGGTATACTAGCACTGTATGACACACGTGCGTAAATGACGGCAAAATCGCTCTGATATTTTATGTGTTTACATGATACACCAAGCATGACAAGGCTTGCAATTATACAGCACATGTTCTTCAAGTTTGCCGCTAGCGTCACTGGCACTGGCCTTGTGTTTTTTCGTTCTTTCACATCGTTCTTTCACATCGCTGATTCCGCCATGTCCAATCAAAAAGTCTTGTCTACACAAAGTGCAATTTGCGTAATTTTCACCCCTTCTTGAGCGAATAACTCCCGGAAATGCTTTGCTGTATTCCTCACGAAAAGACTGTAATTTTCGTTTGTGTTTCACGCTCGTTAGTGATTTTTCTCCGGCAGACTCCATGATGAAAACGTATAATTCTTACCTGATTGCCTCGCGATTGCACATGGAAAATTGGCTCAGACCTCTCGCACATGCGCAATACACCTACATGAAGCAGTGCCGATTGCCTTTGTTCTAAATTTAGATACGATTCCGAGCGACAGCGTGTTTGGAATTGTTTTCGTGTTTTCCGTGTTTTTTTTACGATTTAAAATTTTTGACTGAATTTTTTAGTGAAAAACCGTAATTTTGAATAATAAAACCGGAACCCGGAACGGGGTCTTAAAAACCGGAACCATTACGGCAAAACCTGAGTAGTTGGCAGGTATGCTGACATAGTCTCTTGGTATGTCGATGGATTCATTTTTCACGTACATTTTCTCGAATGCTGGTGGAGAGAGAGTTTGTTCGGGTCTCCTCGGAGTGAATGATTGCGCCCTTTGTGCAGGTTCAACTGGAGGTGTTTCTTCTTCAGCTGGTCGTGCCTGTGACTTTAGCTGGATTTGGTGGTGCACGTACTCCATAGTTCTGTGTCTGGCAACTTGTGATGGAATTGCGCTCCTTACACTCTCTCCTTCGTCCAGCTCGGCAGCTACAGCAGCTTCTAGAACTTCTGCTTTCGCTGTGGTGGCCGCTGTTTCCTTCTCTATCTCCAGCATCTCTAGATCCAGTTCTAGCTTTGCTTATTGCTTGGCTTGTTCTTGTTCTAGCTTTGCTTGTCGCTTTGCTTGTTCTAGCTTTGCTTGTTGCTTGGCTTGTTCTTGCTTTGCTTGTCGCTTTGCTTGTTGTTGTTTTTTTTTCCACAATATCTTTATTGAACCTTTTTTTTTTAACAAACATGATACAAACAATCAAACACTAACGCTAAAGTACTACAAAAAAAAAAAAAGCACTAAAAACACCAACAACCACCAACAAAATCAAGTCTTCAACAATGCTCCTCTGTTTAGTCTAGACAATCCAATACATAAGTATACATATTATGTTCACCAGTTTGGAATTTACAAGGTCCACACACATCATTCACCTTCTTCTTCAAGAGTTATGTTTAAATTTTTTACATAATCAATAAAAGGTCTCCATATATTCTCAAACACAATTTCCTTTGATTTCAGTATATATGTTATTCTTTCTAATGGAAGGTTTGTTAACATCTGTCTTAACCACTGAGTCACATCTGGTCTATGAGTCTTTTTCCATAATAGTGCAATACATTTTTTGGCATTAAGCAAACTGAGGTCTATGAATGTTCTTTCACTTTTATTAAAATTATGCTTTTCTGGGTACAGACCCAACAAAAACAGTTTAGGATTCAGTATGATTTGTTTTGAGATTATTTTTTCAATTGTTACCCTCACCTCTTCCCAAAACATTCTTATTAATCTACATTCCCATAAACAATGAAATAGGGTTCCTTTACTTTCCATGCATTTTGTGCATGTATCTGGTATATTTTTGTTATATCTATTTAACTCCTCCGGTGTAACATACATCCGCATTAACCATTTGAAATGTATCAATTTAAGGCGTGCATTTATTGATTTGGTTTGAGCTTCTGTACAAGCCAATTCCCATTGTTCCTCCGAAATTTCAATTTGCAGATCTTCTTTCCAGTAGTTTAATCTTTTCAGTGAATTTTCACTTGAAGATAGTGTCAATGAGTTATAAAACTCTGAAATAATACCCTTTCTTTTACTATCTTTCATCATCATTTTTTCCAAGGATGAATAAATAGGTCGAGTGAGAGCTTTATTTTGATTTGATCGAATAAAGTTTCTAAGTTGAAGATATTTAAAAAAATGTGTTCTATTGAGATTAAATTTGATCCTCAGCTCTTCAAAAGACATTATGTTGTCTGCACATGGCAAATATAAATCCTGAATCTTTTGTATCCCTTTTAAATTCCATACTTTAAATACAGCGTCCGCTCTCCCTGGTTTAAAATATTGATTACCCCATATTGGACTAAATTGTGACAATAACTGTGGTTCTTTTAAATAGTTTTTAGCTTCACACCATATTTTGATCATATGCTTTACAAATGGATTTTTAACTTGTTTTTGTAATTTTTTTGCCGAATCTGAGTATATGAATATGGGAAGAGGTAAAGGTAAATTGTATGATTCCATTTCAGTCCAGTGAGGGAGATCATTTGATGAAAAATAATATGTCATAGACCTCAGTTGTGCCGACCAATAATACAACATAAAATTTGGACATTTCAGACCTCCACGATCAAATGGTAAATATAATAAAGACAGACGTAATCTAGCCCTCCTGTTGTTCCATATAAATTCCACTAACTTTTTTTTTATTCTTGAGAATAGATCTAAAGGTGGTGATAAGGGAATGTATTGAAATAAATAAAGTATTTTAGGTAAAATATTACTTTTAAGTATATTGATTCTCCCGATCATCGGCATTGGTAGTGACATCCATCTCTGAGTTAACTCATTGATATCTGACATTAAGGCTTCATAGTTGACGCTGGCGACTGATTCTAGCTTAGGCATAATTTGGATTCCTAAATATTTAAACTGATTTACAACATTGAATTGATTTGCCTCAGGGGCTGGATAATTTCTCTGGGTCTCATTTAGCATTAATATTGAAGATTTAGTTTTATTTATTTTATATCCTGATATTTCCCCAAAATTCTTTATTAAATTCAACAAGGTTGGAATTGATTTTTTTAGATTCGACATAAACAAAATTATATCATCGGCGTACAGGGAGATTTTATGTTCTGTTGGTCCAACTTTAATTCCATATATTTGTGAATGTAAACGTATCGCTATCGCTAAAGGTTCAATTGCCATAGTAAACAGTAAAGGTGAAAGTGGACAGCCTTGTCGACATCCTCTATTGATTTTTATTGGTTTTGAAATATTGTTATTTGTTAGGATTTCTGCTGTAGCATTATTGTATATTATTTGAACCTATTTTATGAAATTATTTCCAAGTCCAAACCTTTGTAGGACTTCAAAAAGAAAGGGCCATTCAACTCTATCAAAGGCCTTTTCGGCGTCCAATGATAGGAGAGCTGTATCCGGTGCTTCTTTATTAAAATAAATAATATTAAATAGTCTTCTTACATTATGGAAGCCTTGTCTACCCTTTATAAAGCCATTCTGATCTCGATTAATAATATTTGGTAAAATTTCTTGTATTCGTCTTGCTAAAATTTTACAGATTATCTTAAGGTCGGCGTTTAATAGGCTTATTGGTCTCATATTTTCACATTTATTAGAGGGCTTACCTGGTTTTGGCAGCAGTATAATTAAGGCATTATTTATGTATGATGGTAAATTATTATTTTGAAATGCTTCTAAAACCATTTCCAAAAAAGGTTTTATTAATTTATTCTTAAATTTTTTATAAAGGTCAACTGGAAGACCATCTGGTCCTGCACTTTTTCCTGATTTCATATTATCAATGGCTAGCCCAACTTCTTCTTGACTAATTTTAGACTCCAATATCTCCCTGTTTTCATTTGGTATACACGGTATAGATAGTTCGTTCAAAAACCCATTTAGTTTTGTTAAATCAGGTTCATTTTTGGTATCATATAATTTTTCATAGTAATCTCTAAAGGCTCTATTAATTTCTAAAGGATCTATAACTACCTGTCCATTACTTATAATACTGGTAATTGGTGTTTTAATTTCCAATTGTTTAATCTGCCATGCTAATAATTTTCCTGATTTTTCACCTTGTTCATAAAAAGATTGTTTCAATCTTAGAAGACTCGAGGCAGCTCTATTCGCTGATTTTTTGTCGTATTCAGCTCTCAAAATCAGTAATTCATTCTCCAACCTTGGGTCACTTCCTGCATACACTTTTTCCTGAAGACTTTTTATTTTATGTTCCAATTTAGCTCTCTCCTCTCGAGTCTTCTTAGATTTTGATCCTGTATAACTAATAATATGTCCCCTAATAAAAGCTTTGAAAGCCTCCCACTTTACACATGCTGATGTTTGTGTAGTATTGATGTCAAAGAACTCGTCTATCTGTTTTTCTATATACTTGACAAATTCCTCATCCTGAAGCCATTTATGCTGAAATTGCCATCTACCTGATTCCTTTGTCAATTTTTTATCTACATATATTAGACAACAGGCTGCATGATCAGAGATCACGATGTTATCATAAAAGCAGTTTTGAATCTTGGACCTTAATTCTGTGGAAATCAAAAAATAATCAATACGTGAGAATGTCTTGTAGGTACTGGAATAACAAGAATAGGCTTTAACTTGTGGTTTCATTTCTCTCCATATATCTAACAATCTCAATTCTTTCATAAAATGATTAATAGTCATCCTACATCCAATGTGCGTACAATCCAGTCCTGTTGATCTATCCATACCTGGATTCAATGTACAATTAAAATCCCCTGCTATTATATGTTGCCCTGTAAGTGATGATAAGATGAGAAATAAATTAGCAAAGAACTTCTGATCATCTATATTGGGACCATATAAGTTCACAAGATTTATATTTTCTAATAGCAAAGAACCTTGAATGATTACATATCTTCCAAATTTGTCTCCAATTACATTTTTCACTTGAAAAGGAACTGATTTATGTATGAGAGTCATAACTCCCCTGGCTCGGGATGAAAATGAAGAGGTGAATACACTTCCCTGCCATCTACTCCTAATTCTTTTAACATCCTCCTCTATCAGATGAGTTTCTTGTAAAAACACAATTCTTGAACCCATGTCCTTTATTTTATTCATAACTTGTTTAAGTTTTTTTAAATTTTGTAGACCTCTGCAATTCCATGAAGTTAAATTAAGGTTAACACTTTGGTCCATGATCAATAGAGAGTTTGGGATTACCTTGCAGTGTAAACATGCTCATACAGAGAAGCAAAAACATGAGTGGTTGAACATTCATCCTACAAACTACACACAAACAAATTTCCCCTTCCCACACTTGTGGCAAACCCCCCAAAATCAAAAGAAAAATTCTGTCTCCCGATATAGCCATCGACCGTTCCACACCCACGGGGAACAGCCTAAGCCACTCCTTCTTCATCCTCCCAATCACCCTAACTCTACTGCTTTTAATGACGTAACATTAACTCTCCTCTGTAGTTTTCCAACTTAACTCCAAAATTTTTAACAACTTTGTACATCATAGTTTTTTTTTTTTTTTTTTTGTTTTGTTTTTTTAATATATAATACAATCTATATTTTGTAAACTTACTATTTACTTCAAGTCAGTCAGATGCCTGTGCAAATGCTTAATTATTCTACCTTATATTTTGTTCATGCTTAGCTCCCACCAGTCTCTTCTTCTTCTTTGATCTTCTTGATGAACTCCTGCGCCTCCTCTGGGGTCTTGAAGATGTGGGTTCTGCCCTCATACGTGGTCAGCAGTCTCGCAGGATAGATTACACCATGACGAATCCCAAGGTTGCGCAGCTCCTTACGTACGGGATCAAACTGCTTCCTCAATTGCTGGATTCCTGTGGCCAAATCTGGGTAGAACCGCACCTGCTGGTCCTGGTGTTTAATCTCTCCTTTTTTAGCTCGTGCAGCGTTGAAGATCTTCATCCTGTCTCTGTTGCTAAGAAACTTCATAATTAAGGTCCTCGGCGGTCCCTTATCTCTCCGTGGGCCAATACGATGTGCTTTTTCCAGAACCACTGCTGATTGCAACTCCTCGCTGCCCAGCACCTCCGGAATCCACTTTTCCAGAAAGGAACATACGTCCCGACCTTCTGATTCCTCTGGAAGACCCACCAGCCTCAAATTATTCTGTCTCGACCGAGATTCCAAATCCAAAATATTATCTTCCAGAGATTTTTTTTTTTTTTTTCCAAAGTGCGCACCTTTAATTGAAGACGGGTGACGTCATCTTCAGCACTAGCGAGACGGAGCTCCATCTGCGCCGTTCGTTCTACACAGTCACCCAATTCCTTTCTTATTCCTTCCAACGCTGTCATAATCCCATCAAATCTAGAGGAAAAGTCCGCTCTCATTGAACTCATGGCAGCCATCAGCGCATCTGCGCCATTCCCCGCAGATATCGCAGCGTTGCCAGCCTCCTCCGCCATATATGGAGTTTTGTTTACTGCGTCACAGACCTGAAAGTCCGTTAATTTGGACTGTTTCGGCGGCTCGCTTTTTCCTTTTCCTGGTTTTCCAGCCTTAGGCTTCGCCGACATATCTTCGCCCAAATGCTGGGATACGTTCTGTCCCAAATGAGAGAGTTATTTGCCGATTTTTTTTTTTCCAGGAGCAGAGCAGAGCGAGACACGTCCGTCCTACGTGGCAGCCATAACCGGAAGTGCTTGTTGTTTTTTAATTTCTAATTGTTTCTTACTGTACAAGGCTCTAGCATTCGCAGCTTCAGCAGAGGCTCGCGCCATGATGGCTGCTTCCATTACATTGGACTTTGAGGATAACTTGGAGCTAGAACGTCTGGAGCTGGAGCTAGCATTGTATGATGATTTGGCTTCAGAGTTCGCCTTTTCTTGGGTCCTGTTCTCTTGAGTGTCGTCCATTGCTGTGTCGTGAATCTTAACTTCACCAACTGTTGACGTGGTGTCGTCCCTCGCTGTGTTGTGGACCTTATCTTCACCAACTGCTGACCTGGCTTTTCACTCTCTTGAGTGACGTCCCTCGCTGTGTCGTGGACCTTATCTACACCAACTGCTGTCGTGGCTTTTCACTGTACTGTTATCACTACGTGTTATATACACTGAGTATGTTTAACGCAGATCAACAGCAAGCCAAACTCGTTTTTCACGAGCCAGGAATCCGAGCGTCCTGCTCACTTTATTCAGTCTCCTTAAGACAGCTTACAGTACCTTACAACTGTGGCTCGAAGCTCGTTGAAAAGCCCGAGTGAAACTAGAAAATAAAACAGAAAATACATTTATTAAAATAAGCTAGCGGGCCCCTGGGATAGACTAATTCCTGGAAACACAATACACTCAATACATAAAACAAGCTAGCGGGGCCTGGGATATGACTAATTACTGAAAACAAATCACACTCTAAAAACGATCTCAAGTTCACATTTAACAACTTATAAAACCAACATAACATTCATTTACTCACAGCCATTGCTTTCGGAGGTGTAAAAAAGGGGTTTAACACACAGGAGGAACGTTTCAGATATTCGCGGGCAGGCTGTGCACTTCTACCTTTTTTTTCTCTCTACCAAAGTCCGTTTCTTCTACCCATAAATCCTAGCGGCAACTGGCTGCGCTTTCAATATAAAATACGTGGATCACTACTAACTGTACAGAAATTACTTTTAACACACAATGACTATTTTCTACCATGAATTATTACAAATACATTATGACATTTATTATGAATTTATGAACTATTTCTCAACTCTATAAAACACACACTACTGAGGGCAGAACACTACTACTTCAAGTTCTGCTTAGCCCCAGCACTGTTAGTGTTTTAATGCACTTTTGATGTGCCTTTGTCATTTGCCAAGTGCATATTTAAAACCAAGACAATGAATAAAAAGTGCATATTTTTCATCATATTGATCTGTGTTGGTTTGAAATTTGTCATTCAACAGATCGCTGAACATGTGCGGCCCAGTTACATGTCTTGATTTCAAATTGTGGCCCAACTGATTTTGTAATTGAATAGCCCTGCCCTACTATATATACCTCTAGTCTGTAAACCTGACTCCTAATTCTGCTCCAATTTAAATCACATTCAGCTGTTCCATCTCTGTATTAACTGCTGACTGACAGACACGAAACCTCATTCAGACTGATTTCCTGTGTTTGTGAATCAGTTTATTTATGACACTCCAGGTGCGTTTGAAACAATTTCCTCTTCTCTTTAGTTTCAGTGTGTTTGTGTGCGTCCTTCATTATTGAAGCAGTTGTGTGACTGTATTCTGAGAATCTGTACAGCATAGATTGATGCTTATTTTTATCACTATTAGTAATTTTCCATCTGACAGCGAAGCCAAGAAAATCAATGTGTGTGGAAGTGAAATAATAAAATTACATTAACTTTACATGTTTACAACTCACAGCAGTAGATAAGCAAAGATAATTACTGATGCAGTATGCTGTTCATAAATATAATACTCATTTGTAGAGTTTAGGGGTCTGCAACCTGAGGCTCGTTTACTGTATGTGGTGCTTTTTTTTCTGTAACATGTGACTTAAGGGCCGTCCACACCATCATTTGTGCTTTTACAGGTTTTGAGGTGTTAGTTTTTATTTCCAGTGTTGAGGTCATTAGCTCACATTGCAAGTTTATTAAAAAATCATTTAAAAAGTTGTAAAAATCACGAGAAAAAGTTGGATATTTTTGAGCAAGTGGCTCCTATTAGTGACGCATGCAGGTCAGTTTATACTCCCATTTGTACTATTTGATTTTAATTTTAAGGCTCAAAGACATTTTGTGTCTTCATGTTTATGTTTTGGGGAGATGTGGATGAAAATCTGCTCTCTGTTTAAATAAAAGTTGTGAAAAGAATACAAAACACTCTTGGTGCCATCTAGTGGTCAAAACACTGACAAGCAGCTGGAGATAAAAAGCTTGAAAGTACAACACTTTTAAACAATAATATCTGGTCAGATTGGTCAAATATAAAATTAAGATGGTGGCTTTCTCAGTCCAGTGTTTGCTGAGCTGCAGACAGACTTCTTCTTTTCCTCCTGCAGGAGCGCAGGTGGACCAGTCGGTGTTCGAGGAGCTCATCAGGGAGCGTTTGCACGAGCTGGCCGAGCACATCCCCGACCTGTCCACCCTCTCCTCCGTCTCCCTCTCCTGGTTCCTCACCCTCTTCCTCAGTGTGCTCCCCTTCCAGAGCGCCGTCTACGTGGTCGACAGCTTCTTCTTTCACGGGATCAAAGCTATCTTCCAGCTCGGCCTGGCCGTTCTGGATGCCAACACCGCTCAACTCTGCGCCAGCACAGACGACGGACAGGCGCTCATGATCCTCACCAGGTACATCTGTGGAATGGGCTCTAGGTCGTAGCACCCGGGGCTGATTATGGCTATAAAGCAGAGTTCACAAATGCAGCAACCGCCCTCAGCTACTAGGAGCCCCCAAGCTACAAGTTCACACTCACCATTTTTTGGTGGAGTTTGCAGCTTTGTTTCCCCATAAATTTGCTACATCTTTCTTGTAAATTTGCAACTTTTTCATGTTTTTCTTGTAAATTTGCAACATTTTTTGTAAATTGATCTTTTTTCTTGTAAATTTTCGTCAGCACAAATTCTTTCTCTTGCACATGTGTCAGAGTTTTTTTTTTTTTCTCTAAATGTCTTGTCTTTTTTTCTGGTTTCTTTGTGGTTTCTCTATCCTCTGTGCTCTCTGCAGTTTTCTGGAGCAGGTTGGAAGTGAGGAGGCGTCCTGTGTTCCGTCCTCTCCTCCTGCAGAGGAAACGAGCTGCATCAACCCCGTGCTGCAGACAGACATCACCGATCTCATCAACGACTCATACATGGTGAGACTCACAGATATGATGCTGCCAGACAAATGATACGGGCGTTAAATTGTTTGGAAAGGTTTCACATTTTACAATATTTGAGAATAGGATAGTGCTAATTAGGGCTGTAAATCAACGTCACGATTAACTGAACCTTTTAGTTTGGTTTGGGTTTTTGAACAGTTTTTTCCCCCTTTCTTCTTCTCCCTCATAGCTCACTGACATGGTTCATGTGTTCAAATATTAAAGCTGGGATAAGTTTGCTAATGAAAAATTATAACGTACCAATAATACATACAAACAAATGCACAAGTGATATGAAGGAACCAATATGAGTGAACTGGTTAACGAAGTTAAATTATGCAAACTGCAACATAATAAAAGCATATTGGAAAAAAAAAAATCCTTTCAAAACAAAATATTTCCAGGATTTTCTCTGTTGGATAAAAAAAGAAATGTGCTTAATACCACAGATTACACATTTATATTTATCTATTATTCCACTCTCACTGGGGCCAGTTGGTCAGTCCGTGTTGTTCTAAAGACTTTTCCCTTCACATCTGCCACTGTCTTCCACTCACACTCTCTACAGTGGGGTGCATCTGTTTAAGCATATTCCTTCTCGTGATGGGACTATATTTATGTCATTAGGAGAGGGACGTTCAGACCGACTGTATTAAAATCCCAGGGATGCGCAACCTGGGCGGTGGGGAGGCACATGCATTTATGTTAGTTCCGCTCCCCGTGACGCCATAGGGCTATGGAGAAACTGGCATCACCCACATTGGGCATGGAGAAGATCTGCTGAGTGCTCTGCTGTGCTAACAACCGAACACGCCCACACACATTCTCACACTACCAGTCCTCTACAATAATCACACACACAGACACCATCCCAAGCGGATGTGGCTGCCTCTTTTCCCGGCAAATCACACATGGTTTTTGATGAGGGTTTGGAAAAATAACACATACCGTCAGGATATACCGTAAGGTGTGAATGGTGAACTGCGGCTGTAAATTTCACCTGTTTGTTTTTCCAAACTAATCACTGTGTAAACAATTCAAAATACTTGTATCATCCAAGTGTTCATTTTAACAGGTTCCAATGACAGTCACATCATTTTCCACACCTCTTCTCACTCACTACATTTAGCTGAGAACAAAGTGGCAGCATTACAGCTGTTATTTCAGCTGGGCAACAATATGGATATATTTTCAAATTCCATATTAAGCTGGAAATTAAGAGTGGTGTACTGGACGAACCGGTATGTTGCCAAGCCCTACGTGGGGGTATTACCTTCAGCTATTGAAACGGTTTCCCCACAGTGTCTACATTTAACACGTTTACTTTTGCTCTGGGTCACCTTTGCTGAAGCCATAATGTGCCCAAATGATGGAGACCGCATTTGTTTTTGGTGAGCTGTTTTAATTTTTCTACTGTGGAGGAGACGACTGGATGAAGCACAGTCACATGACTGCACAGGCAGCAGATGTTTTAAAAGGGCAGTGCATGAATCACACACTCACGACAGGGGAGAGGAGAAACAAAATAACTGGCATGAGCAAGATTACATCGGTTATAGGTCCCAAACGTCCGTTTAGGATTGTTGTTTTGGTTTTTTTTTTTAGTTAATCGCCCAGTCCTAGTGCTAATGTTATTATTACTATTTTGACATAAAGTTGAAACCAGAAATTTACATACATTGACTGTATAAAAAGACACATAACCTATTTTCCCCCTCACTGTCTGACAATAAATCCGACTAAACTTTACCAGTTTTAGGTCAGTTAGGAGTACCAAAATTATTTCTATTTGCTAAATAATTTTGTAGAGAATTTTTTTAAAATTTTATCTTTTTTGTCTTTTGGCTGCTCCCTTTCGGGGTCGCCCCAGCATATCGTCACTTGATATTGTGATGATCTGCATGTAGGTTTGGCAAGGATTTTTACACCGGATGCCCTTTGTGGCACAACTCTGCCCATTTATCCGGGCTTTGGACCGGCATAGGGAGTACACTGGCTTGTGCACCCCCTGTGGCTGGGTAACCAACATTTCCCTCCTCTGTTCCATTTTTGCTGAGCACCAAGCTGGATGGCAGGAAGTTCCATTTTTATATTCAATTCAATTCAATTCAACTTTATTTATATAGCGCCATTTCACAACAACAGTCATCTCATAGCACTATCAACTGTAGGGGGGAACCCCCACAGTTGCAGAAAGTTGCAGAAAGACCCCAGCAATCAGGCGATCCCCTGTGAGCAAGCACTTGGCGACGGTGGAGAGGAAAAACTCCCTTTTAACAGGAAGAAACCTCCAGCAGAACCAGGCTCAGGGAGGGGCAGTCATCTGCTGCGACTGGCTGGGGGGTGAGGGGATAGAGAAGAAGAAAAGAACAGACATGTAGAGAGCAAACAGCACGATGGGGACTCAATCTATGGGAGAGAACAAACAAATGTT
The DNA here is from genome assembly GCA_020510985.1 of Pholidichthys leucotaenia. Taxonomy (NCBI): domain Eukaryota; kingdom Metazoa; phylum Chordata; class Actinopteri; order Cichliformes; family Pholidichthyidae; genus Pholidichthys; species Pholidichthys leucotaenia. The sequence continues at coordinate 109,952,112 of CM035843.1, read as the reverse complement.
AATGACCAGCAAAAAAAATATTTAATAGAGAGTGAGGAAAGGAGTGAGGCCCAGTGCATTACTGGAGGTCCCCCGGCTGACTAAACCTATTAGCAGCATAACTAAGGGAGGGTTCAGAAACACATGATCCCTCCCTAATTGTAGGCTATATCAAAAAGGTAGGTTTTAGCCCTATTCTTAAAAACAGAGATCGAGTCTGACTCCCGAATCCAGATTGGCAGCTGATTCCACAGGAGAGGAGCTTGATAACTGAAGGCTCTGCCTCCCATTGTACTTTTGGAGATTCTAGGTATTACAAGTAATCCTGCATTTTGGGAGCGTAGTGCTCTGTTAGGATAATACGGTAGTATCAGATCTTTTAAATAAAAAGGAGCCTGATTGTTTAGAGCTTTGTAAGTAAGAAGAAGGATTTTAAACTTAATTCTAAACTCTATGGGAAGCCAATGAAGGGAGGCCAGAACCAGAGAGATATGATCTCTCTTTCTAGTACCTGTTAAAACTCTTGCTGCAGCATTTTGGATCAGCTGAAGACTTTTTAAAGATGTTTTAGGACAGCCTGATAATAAAGAATTACAATAATCTAATCTCGAGCTAACAAAAGCGTGGATCAGCTTCTCAGCATCACTCTGAGACAAGATGCTCCTAATCTTGGCAATATTACACAAATGATAGAAGGCAGTCTTAGAAACAAATTTAATATGTGAATTGAAGGACAAATCCTGATCAAAAATAACTCCAAGGTTCCTCACAGAGCTATTAAGAGAAAGAGTAACTGCATCCAAACTGAAAGTTTGATTTGGAAAGGAATTTCTAAGGTTTTTTGGACCAACAAGAATGACTTCAGTCTTATCTGAATTTAATAGCAGGAAATTACAAGTCATCCAAGCTTTGATTTCCTTAAGACAGGCTTCTAACTTGGCTAATTGATTACTATCATCTGGCTTCATTGACAGGTATAATTGTGTGTCATCTGCATAACAATGAAAATGTATACAGTGCTTTCTAATAATGTTGCCTAACGGAAGCATATATAAACTAAAAAGAGTAGGGCCTAGCACAGATCCCTGTGGAACTCCATGACTAAGCTTTGAGTTGAAAGAAAACTCATTATTTACATGAACAAACTGGAACCTATCAGATAAATAAGATCTAAACCACTGCAACGAAGTTCCATTAAGTCCAACATAGTGTTCTAATCTATCAAGTAGAATATTATGATCGATAGTATCAAAAGCTGCACTAAGGTCTAAAAGGACAAGTACAGAAACTAGTCCATTATCAGATGCAATGAGGAGGTCGTTAGTGACCTTCGCTAAGGCTGTTTCAGTACTATGATGGATTCTAAACCCAGATTGAAACTCTTCAAGTAAACTATTTCCCTGCAGGTGGTCAAATAATTGCGTAGCAACAACTCTTTCTAAGATTTTTGAAATGAAAGGGAGATTAGAGATTGGTCTATAGTTAGCTAAAGCTCCTGGATCTAGCGTTGGCTTTTTGAGTAAGGGTTTAATTACAGCCGTTTTAAAAGCCTGCGGTACATGGCCTAAAGTTAATGAAGAATTGATTATATCTAACTACTAACTAACCTGCACTTATATAGCGCTTTTCTAGTCACAAAGACCACTCAAAGCGCTTTCATTAATACTAACCCTCTATTCTAAGGGCCTATAGGAAACAGATATCTAGGGACAATTTAGAACAGCCAATTAACCTAACATGCATGTCTTTGGCATGTGGGAGGAAACCGGAGAAATCCCGGAGTAAACCCACGCAACACGGGGAGAACATGCAAACTCCACACAGATCACTGTTGGTCGGGGGCTGGGATCGAACCCACGATCCCACGATCCCCACAATCCCCTGGCCAAGGGTAAACTGTGCTGCCACAGTGCTAACCACTGCGCCACCGTGCAGCCAAAGCTACCAATAAGTGGGAAGACTTCTTTAAATAACCTGGTAGGAATAGGGTCTAAAAGACAAGTTGAAGGTTTGGATGAGGAAACTATTTTGTCTAACTCACAAAGGTCGATTGGAGTAAACTCATCAAGACAGACATCAATAGAAGGAGTTGTAGTAGTTACAGTATTTAAGTTAACTGTGGGAAGAATCTGATTGATTTTATCTCTGATGGATGAAATTTTATTATTGAAAAAGTTCATAAAGTCCTGACTAGTAAGCTCTAAGGGAATGCTAGGATTAACAGAGTCCTGACTCTTTGTCAACCTGGCTACAGTACTGAAAAGAAACCTGGGATTATTCTTGTTCTCTTCTATTAATGCAGAGTAATAACTTGTTCTAGCTTTTCTAAGAGATTTTTTATAAATTAAAAGATTTCTCCAAGCTAAATAGATTTCATCTAAATTAGTAGAGCGCCATTTTCTTTCTAATCGACGAGTCTTCTGTTTTAAGCTACGAGTTTCTGTGTTGAACCAAGGAGTTAGAAATCTCTGATTAGACTTTTTCTTTTTTAAGGGGGCCACCAAGTCTAGAGCCTGATGCAGAGAAGCTGAAACACTATCCACCATGTTATCAATTACAGAAGGAGCAAGCTGTCTATAGCTTATTTCCGTTGTGTTGACACATGGCATAGAGGAAACAATCTGCATAAATTTGGAAACAGCATCATCTGAGAGGCATCTACTGTAATAATATTTTTCTTTAGGAGCCAAATAGTCAGAAATAGTAAAATCAAAGGTTAACAGGCAATGGTCTGACAGTACAGGGTTATGAGGAGACACTACAAGATTTTCTATTTCTATGCCATATGTCAGAACAAGGTCCAATGTATGGTGGAGGTAATGAGTAGAATTTCCTACTTACTGAGAAAACCCAATCGAGTCTAATATTGAATTAAAAGCCACATTAAGGCAGTCACTATCTACATCCACATGTATATTAAAGTCCCCTACTATAATTATTCTATCAGATTTCAGCACTAAATCAGCTAAGAAATCAGCAAATTCGGATAAAAATTCTGAGTAGGTTGATGGGGGACGATAAACTATGGCAAATAAAATTGGGTTTAACCTAAAATTGCTAAAGTGCCCAATACTGAGGACCAGGCCCTCAAAGGAATTATAACATGTTTTTTGCTTTACATTAACTAGTAATTTGGAATGGTAAATTGTTGCTACTCCTCCTCCACGACCAGAACTTCTGGGATTTTGACAGTTTAAATAACCAGAGGGAGTTGATTCATTTAAACCAACATAATCCTCTTGTCCTAACCAAGTCTCTGTAAGGGATATTAAATCAATCTGATGATCAATTAACAAATCATGGACTAACAGAGACTTGGGAGTTAGAGACCTAATATTTAATAAACCACATTTAATTTTTAGATTATGAGGAGGAACAGAGGCCAAATCATTCAATTTAGAGGCTTTATGTTTAATTTGAGTTTTACCAATATTTTGCTTTATCACTTTGGGATGCTTATGCATTATATTTTTATTCACTTTGGAGGGAGCAGACGATTCTCTGATGGGGAAGACAGGGGCTAAGCTGAGGGGTGGCGGATGAAGAGGAGCTGCAGAGAGGCGTGTAAGACTGCGACTCTGCTTCCTGGTCCCAACTCTGAGTAGTCATGGTTTTGGAAATTTGGATAAAAAAGATGCCAGATTGTTAGATAAATGAGAAACACCATCCAAAGTGGGATGAATGCTGTCTCGTCTCATAAGACCAGGTTTTCCCCAAAAAGAGCTCCAATTGTCAATGTAGCCCACGTCATTTTTAGGACACCACACAGACAGCCAGCGGTTCAAGGATGACGAGCGACTAAACATGTCATCACTGGTCAGATTGGGGAGGGGCCCAGAGAATACTACAGTGGCAGACATTGTTTTTGCAAACTCACACACCGATTCTACATTAAGTTTCGTGACTTCCGACTGCCGGAGACGGATGTCATTGATGCCGGCGTGAATAACAATTGTGGAATATTTACAGTTACTTTTAGCCAGCATTTTCAAATTTGACTCGATGTCGCCTGCTCTGGCCCCAGGAATGCATTGGACTATGGCCGCTGGAGTCTCTAGGTTCACGTTTCTGACTACAGAGTCGCCAATGATCAGAGTTTTTTCCTCAGCGGGTGTGTCGCTGAGCGGGGAAAAACGATTAGAAACGTGAACAGGTTGGTGGTGAACCGGGGCTTTGCGACTAGGCTTCCTTCTCACCGTCACCCACCCAGTCTCCTCGCTGCTGAGGAGAGCCAAGGGACCGCTGACAGGGGGGCCTAAGCTAGCTAGCTCCGCTGCAGCTAATGGGCGTCCGTCAAGATTAACTGGCGCAGAAGGTGTTTCAATGCAGCGGAGCCGGGATTCCAAATCAGACAACCTCGCCTCGAGCGCCTCAAAAAGACAACATTTATTACATTTACCGTTATCACTAAAAGAGGCAGAGGTGTAGCTAAACATCTGACAGAGAGAGCACACCAGAGGAGGAGAGGAAGGAGAGCTAGTAGCCATAGCTAATGGCTGGAGAGCAACCACACAGGCAGACAGCAAAACAGGAAGTGACGATACGTTACCACAAGGAAGTGATGATCCCAGATATGGTGTTTGGCATGACCCCGGCCGAGACTTGAACCCTGGTCTTCTGGTTTTGGGGCAGATGCTCTATCTCTAGGCCACCACTCTGGTTAGAGAGTTGTTGGTTTTTTTTATTACTTTCTTCAAAGTCAGAAGTTTACATATATTTCCTTAGTATTTGGTAGCATTGCCTTTAAACTGTATGACTTGGGTCAAACGTTTTGGATGTCCTTCCACCAGCTTCTCACAATAGTTTGCTGGAATTTTGGCCCATTCCTCCTGACAGAACTGGTGGAACTGAGTCAGGTTTGTAGGCCACCTTGCTCGCACGCGTCTTTGCAGCTCTGCCCACAAATTTTCTACAAGATTGAGATCAGGGCCTTGTGATGGTCACTCCAAAACATTGACTTTTTTGTCCTGAAGCCACTTTGTAACCAGTTTGGTGGTATGCTGAGGCTCATTGTCCATTTGGAAGACCCATTTGCACCTAAGCTTTAACTTCCTGGCTGATGATTTGAGATGTTGCTTCACTATTTCCACATAATGTTCTTTTGTCATGATGCCCTCTATTTTGTGAGGTACACCAGTCCCTCCTCCAGCAACACCCCCCCCCCCCCCACAATATCATGGTGCCACCCCCATAAAAAAAGGTATGCCTCCAATGAACTCAAATGTTGTCAATTAACCTATCAGAAGCTTCCAAAGCCATGACATCATCATCTGGGCTTTTCCAGCTAGGGGGCTCCCAAGCAACAAGTTCACCTGCAACTTTTTTTTTTTTTTTTTTTTTTTGTGGAGAATTAAAATTACCAACTTTTAGTCTTGTGAATTTGCAACTTTTTTCTAGTAAATTTGCAACATTTTCTTTAAATGTTGTGTGACTTTCTTCTCATTAATGTGTGACTTTTTCATATAAATTTGCAGCTATTTTCTTTTTATTTCCCTAATTCCCTACTTTTTTTAATGTGAATTTGCATCTTTTATCTCGTAGATTTTTGCCATTTTTTCTTGCAAATTAGTAAAATCTATAAATAATGTAGAAGTTAAAATCCATTGTTCTGGGAAATGGAAGCCATGATCCTATTGCCTTCAGTTTTTCTGTATAGTACACGTCTTTGTTTTTCTTCAGAAATTTGGAGATCTGACGGTGCGGCAAATCGAGAGGCTTCGCTGTCGCCACCGAATCAGAGTGTTGCAGGCCCACGAAGACACCATCAAAGAAAATGCTGTGAGCAGACACACAATCAGTCCAGCATTAAAACTGGTCTGAACAAGTAAAATCTCCAGAGTGACTTTTCTCTTCTCTCTGTGCAGCTGAGACTTGTGAGCACTGATGTTTCCATTTCTCCGGAGAACTTATCTGATCTCTACGACCTCTTCAAGGTATCGTTCTTTCCCTCGTTTTGTTTTACCATCCATCTATTATTGTCTTAAATTCCTTCCATCACTCCCCCCCCCCCCCCCCCCCCCCAGACAGAGCACTTCATCAGCCTCTACTGGGGCGACACCAGCTCTGCAGCAGCTGCCGAGGCCGCAGCGTGGTGTTATAGCGACACCGGCCGATCCTTCTTGGAGCGCCAGTATCGCCTGGACCGGCCCCAGTTCAAAAGCCTATACGGGCTGCTGGTGCCATGGCCCAGCAGCTCAAACCAGCACATGGACACGCTGGCCAACCGCACCTTCACCCTGCTGGACAAGGACCATAACAACCTGGTCACCTTCAAAGAGTTTGCCAGCTGGCTTGGTGGGTGGAGCCAGGATAGAGAAGGAGTAGCAGCGTTTGATTAATCAGTTTATTTAAGTCTTTTTATTCTTTTTTTCCAGACACTTTGTACTGTGAAGATCTGAATGATAAGATCAGGCTGCTGTACCACCTTCACATCCCTCCAGGTTGCTCTGTCTGTGATTACAAAACGATTAAAAGATCTGGAAATGTGACGGCTTTTTTACGAACAAACTTCTCTGTTTTGTTTTGTTTTTTTATGTCTGCAGCTCTGACAGAACTGGAGGATGACCCCTCTTTAATTAAGAGTCCCCTGGTGTCCACAAACAGACCCCTCTATGTTAGCCAGTCCTCTGGTCAGTTCAGGCACGCTTTGATTTATTAGATGTGTATTATGTCTTGATGTAAATGTGTTAAATAGAAGCCACTCATGTGAAGTAAAACTTGACTCTAGGTGCTGATGCAGGCAACGAAGGTGAAGTGAAAGATTACCAGGAGCAGCTGAAGCAGATGCTGCAGGATCTGGCCAAAGAGAAGAAAAAAGACGTGGAGAAGCCACTGCCCCTCATGAACCAGGTATTTATATGTAGTGAATAATTAAGACCAGCATCCAATCAGTGTTTCCCAATTGTTCCAGCATTTAGATCAGTGGTTCCCATCCTTTTATCCATAGAGACCACCCTTATTTGTGTGCAAAATAAGCCAGGCCTGCCCACCGCAACTCACACATGCACACCAAAATAATAGTGATTGTTTACAAATGTTTATATGCAAACCAAAAATAAGTTTTAATATGAGCTGTGCATCCATTTAAATAGTTTAGCTAATTAATTACACATTTTTTTCCATAATTAAGTGCAATTAATCACTAAAATTACAATGAAGACAAACTAAAAAGGTATTTTTAAAACCATTTTTAATTGCAGTTTTTTCCATAAAATACACCTGTGACCCTCATTCAATAAAAATACTGCCAGAGTACCTGAATTTGAGACAATCAAAGGGCAACATAAAGAACCACTGTCTAAGTTTGACTGGGGGATCCTGGGTTCGATCCCAGCCCCTGACCAACAGTGATCTGTGTGGAGTTTGCATGTTCTCCCCGTGTCTGTGTGGGTTTACTCCGGGATTTCTCCGGTTTCCTCCCACATGCCAAAAACATGCAAGTTAGGTTAATTGGCCTCAAACTGGGGATTCTAAATTGTCCTTAGGTATGACTGTGAGAGTGAATGGTTGTCTGTCTCTCTGTGTTGGCCCTGCGATGGACTGGCGATCTGTCCAGGGTGGACCCTGCCTCTCGCCCAAAGATGCTGGGATAGGCTCCAGCCCCCCCCCCCCCCGCGACCCGAAAAGGATTAAACGGAAGAAGATGGATGGATGGATGTCTAAGTTTGTTTACTTAATGACCCACCTCAATTACTGCACTGAAATAATTTAGTCTGTATGTCAGAGAGACCCTGATAGAACAGAGGTGAGTTGCTTTGATGATGATGATGAAATTCAGCCTTGCAGAGCACCAGGTAACTTTTATTTTGTCCGAGAGCTGTCTGGTAACCTTTTAAAAGAGAACTTTCCATTTGAAAGTGCTTGTTTTTCCTTCTCCATCATTTGCACTTAATGTAGCCACAGGAAGCAGTACTTCGGACAGGAAAAAAAAAATTGCACCTTTTTTCATAAAAAGTTCCATATTTATATAAAGAGTCAAATTTCTGAAAAAGACATTGGTGCTGACAGTCCACTGAGGGGGAAAAGAAAGACTGTACGGAATATTTGCCTGTTCTCTCTGGATTGCTCGCAAATGTTCTGAGCCCCAAAATTGGTATTTGTATCAACCCTAACTTCCCAGTTTTCAGTTGTTTTAAACAGACTTTCAGTTATCTACTTGGTTATGTTATTAGTATTTATTTTTTAATTTAGCATGCACAACTATAATTTTCACAACCTCAAAACAGACAAAACGTCATCATTGTCGTCCCCATCATCCCCCAATTATCTCTTCTACTTCCTGGATTTCTTGGAATATCAGTTAAGAGAACTTCCCTCAACAAAATTTCTCAATTTGAAACACACTGAAACATCACCTCGCTTCTCCATGCGTTACCACTGTAACCAGGGACGCCTGTTGCTGCTACTGTGGACATTTTATACGACTAAAAATATTAAAATAAATATTTTTTATTAATATGAAGGTCAACCATCTTTAGTTTAGCTTGCTAGCAATGTTATTAAAAATATTTGAGGTGCAATGACTTATGGGTAATCATATCAATTTCCAGTGAAGTGATAAATGGTAAATGGCATTCACTTACATAGCGCTTTTTACTCCTCTCTGGATGACCAAAGCACTTCAGAGATCCTGCTATCCACCCATTCACTCAATGATGGTGGTGGCGCCGCCATGCAAGGCGCTGAACTGACCCACCAGAAGTAACTAGGGGTTCGGTGTCTTGCTCAAGGACACTTCAACATGCAGACTGCAGAGAGAGTGGGAATCAAACCACTGACCCTTCAATCAGTAGTCGGCCACACTACACCTGTGCCACAGCCGCCCCCAATGATTAGTTTTTCCACTTTTTCCCTACTTAGTTCTCAGTTCTAGCCCCTTTACACAGGGCTGGAGATCAATGAGAGATCTGGCCAATTTTTGATCAATCAATGATCTTCAGTGATCTCCACAGTCACCATGGTCTCCTCAATGTTTTGACTCAGTCCAAAACACACAAGGATCTACCCAAACGATGCCAAAAATCAAAAATTGGCCCAATCTCTCAACGATCTCTGCACTGTGAAAAAGGGCCTTTCCCTTCGAACTGAACACCTTTTGCTGCCTATGGTTTGGGATCTCATGGAAGACTCCACAGTCCACTTCAGGGCACTGTTAGGCAGTCAGAATGCACCCATGTCCTACCCTCAGTTCCCCTCTAATGACAACCCTGTTAGCTTACAGCACCTTGTTAAATTTTTTTTTTTAACCCAATCAGTCTATAGGGTCATTGATATCGGCGATCAGACTAAAAGCTCTTTCAGAGAGAGCTTCAAAGAATTAAACAAAAAAAAGAGAATTTTTTTATATTATTTAATTTTTTTTGAGCAGCACCTGTATACACGTCCTCAAGGATGTTAAAATGAACACCTAATTGTATAATTTTAATATAAACTTTTATTCTTTCCTCCACAGCTGGAGTTCATCCAGTTCTGTAAAACCCTCTACAGCTTGTTCACCGGGGACCAGGAGGAGAATGACCTCTTCCAGGCCATCGCCAAGGTAACCAGTCTCGTGCTACAGATCGGCGAGGCCAGCCATCGCAGACCAAGCTCCGGGTCAGAGGTCACGGAACAAGAACCGGTTAAAGCAAATGTTGCCAAGGGAGGTTCGATGTCAGCAGAGGACAATTGGACGGTCAGCTACGCCCAGATCCTGGCGTCGCTGCTGACCGAACAGGCGCTGGTGAACTTCTTTGAGAAGACTGTGGATCTGTCAGCAAAAATCACGGAGGCCAGGGAGACGCAGTATCAGCAGCGGGCAGGTTTGCTGACACTGCAGCACAGGACCAGCTGACCCCACTGTGACCGGATTGGGGGGGAGGGGACTCTGAGCCGTGAGAACTGGACTACTTCAAACCAGGAAGCTTTAAATCCGACTGTGTGACTGCAGCCAGACTGGACTTTTTTTTTTATAAACATTTTTGAGCCAAAAACTATTTTGACACTCCAAATCTCAGCAGCAGTTTAGAGAATGTTCACCATGATCAACATCATCTTTAACTTAGTGTCAACGATCCTTGATGGTTTCTAATTAAATGCCTTCTAATGTTACCATTATTCCTCTATGTTGTGGACAATCTGTCACCACTTTTCACTAGGGTGGCCTTGAACATAAAATGTTTACAGCTTGTTATTAACAACCCCATGATCTCACTAACCTTAAACGAAATCTGCCTTATTAGACTTATTCTACCGGTAAACCTTACAAACACCACAGCAGCATTAAGAACAAATCCAGCATGCAATGACTGTTCTTTTTTTTTTTAAATTCAGCTTGTTTATCGCTACTGCATCTTTTTAATTAAATGTTTCCAAATACACATTCTTCAGTTAAAGGGGCCATGTTGTGCAAAATGGTGTTTTCGTGGGTTTTATCTTGGTAAAATGTTAAAATATTAAGATGCTCACTTAATCAAAGAAATACACACGGCTTTATTTAGTTAAGCTTTTAAAGTATCAGGTGGCATCTCCTGGGTTTTATGACGATGTTGTAGTCAACAAGCTCCGCCTTCTTTTACCATCCAATCATAGTCCTATTGCCTGTTATGCTGTGTTGAAAACAATCACACAAAATGACATCACATCTGAGTCTATGGCATTCCAAAACAGTAAACCAGAAAATCTAGATCATTTACCAATGTTTTTAGGTAAATTTAACGGAATTTGACTGAATCCAGTGTAAAAATGATTTTATACAACACTGCGATAATCGCACTTTAGCATTTCATATCACTCGGCTTCAGATGTGTTTTAAAATCTTTAAAGTTAATATCAGCAGTTTCTTACATGTGGGAATTGTAATACTGTGTTGGATGCCTTAATTTCCACAGTGAGGCGCTGTTTTAAAAGACACTGTCCTAATCCAGACCCCCGACCCGGAATTCCTGCCCTTTTTGGTTATGTGTATGTGAAATAGCAATAGATCTATTCTTTTTTTTTTTATATATATATTATGCTCATTGAGGTGCTTAGCAACAGTTAACTATTTAACTATAAAACTACAATGATGTCTTCAGCCCTCTGCTTTGTATTGGGCCTATGACGAATCACTGCAGTTTTATATTCATTGATACCGTACTCCCACTCATGTAATATTGCTTAATTAACGCTTTGACTTTTAAGCTATAATTTGCACTTTCAATTACTTCTACTTTATTTCATTGTACATAGTGGGGAAATCAGTCTGCTGTAGCCACTATTATTAGCACCGCCCACTGAAAACAACTCGGTACACAATAATTTGCATATAAAAACACTGTAGCGACATGTTCAGAGACAGAACTTGGGCATTACGGTGTTTAAGACTAACTAAAAGAAGAAGTCAAAACTTACCTAACCACCACCCCCAACTCTTAGGGCCGCATTACAAGGACGCAGTCCATAATCAGTTGTGTGGGGCATGTTTATGGGTGTTTCCAAGTTCATTTCACTATCACAGCCGCGCAAACCAAATTTGCAAGGTGCAAAGAGCCTGGTCTAATTATTCAGAGGTGTGTTTTGGATAATCCAATCCAAAACACTCCTGCCCATCCCTTTAATGTTCATTAAAGGCCCATCATCTAAAGTGAACTCTGATCATGACACTTGTTGAAGATGGGTTTTGCACTGACCAAAGGGTGTGCATGTGAGTAAAACTGCACATGATAGTAATGCTGCTTGGCAGGAAGCAGACGTCAATCATAGTTGATGCCCAGTCAGTTATTTTAGGGGATGTTTCTAGACCAGACCATAAGCGCGGTTCGAGCGGCCTCGTCCCGGCCATCATGTCGTACCCAACTCTCCTCCCTCCTCGTAAATTTCCCTGTTGTGGGACTAATAAAGGATTATCAATACATCTAACAGAAAAAACAACAGCTGAGTATGCATTTTTATTACCCTGGACATGACATGCATACACACAAACAGAAAAAAAGATCGATCGAAGGAGATGACTGAGGGGACAGATACATTACTGATTATGTGGACAGCATACAGTACTTTGTAGCCTTGCATAATACTCCTCCAAATGGATGAGAGAGGAAAAAGAGAGGAAAAAAGCAAATGACAAGGAGAAATTGGCATATTTATGGGGAGAGTCACAAATTTGGGGAAAAAAGCTGCAAATTTACAGTTAGCTTAGAGTAGCACATTTATTCACAAAATTACAAGAGGGGAGAAAGTTTCAGATTTAACAGAAAAGTCACAAATAAAGGGAAAATAGTTGCATATTTATGAGAAGGCTGAAAAGTCAGAAATTTAGGGGAAGAGTTTTAGATTTACAAGACTTGAGGAAAATGGTTGAAAATTTACAAAAATGAGTAAAAGCTGCAGATTTAGGGGAGTTGCAAATGTGCAAGATTCGGGGAAGAAGTGACCAATTTACGAGATTGTGACAAAAGTCAGAAAATCTACAAGACTTGGGGGAAAAAAGTCACTAATTTATTAGCATGTTGTTCAAATTATAGTGGAGGGCTGTACTGACACCTGTGGTTTAAAATAATTAACCAAACATTCAGAACATTTTATTGGCCCCTATGACTGCAGAGGAGAAAGACCACCAGTCAAGATTCTTACGCGTAGAGGTGGTTGACCCCCAGTGAGTTCATCCAGTTCCTGAAGGTGCGCTCCTCCCTGGTTTCACTTGGAGAAAAAAGTCAATATTCAGAGATTAAAATAAAAACAGGCAGGAAGTTTGCAGAAACATGACAGTGGAGGAAAGGTGGAGGTCTTAACTCACCTTCAATGGAGCTGCAGTCGATTTCTTGGTTCTCGGGTTTCTTCAGAGCAGGGTACTTGTTGAACAGATTGGCAACGAAGGCCAAGTTGAATTTAGGGTTACTGCAGACGACGCCTGTCAGCATGACTAACTGCCTGCAGCCGAGCCGCTCGGCCTGCTCCAGCATGCAGTCGGCTCACTTTAGATCTTCTTTTTCCTGCACATGATAAAGCATTACAACTCTCACATTGTAAGAATTATTGCTAGTTACTCTAAAGATCGTTAGAAAACCTATGAAGTGGAGTGACACATAAGGTTACTGTGACATATACACACTCCCAGAACACCTACTGTCCAGTTACATTGCTCAGATGAAACAAACTGTCCTACATATAAAGCAAGATATTCCTGAAGGATTCTTACACTGTTACTTAAAGAGCTTCCTGCCAATGAACGGGAATTCTCTAAATCAGATCTATTGCTTGGGTGACGTTACTGCAACTGTATCCATCTTTTCTCTACAGTCTACCGGAACACTTCTACTCTCAGAGGATCATTCATTACAATAGTCAAAGATGGCTGCAGAAAACCTCTAGAGTCTCCTACCCTGATTCCTGACATGTTAGTGGTAATGGGAGGAATTCCCTCCTCATCTCCCTTAGGCACCACCTGCTCCAGAATGTCATAGTACGTCTTGGAGTCCTGGAATAAAAACTGTTATGAAGTGCTAAAGTTTGGTTAAACTATTTGATACCGATCAGATATTCTTTAAATTACAAAAAGATCTATGAAGTCTCGACTGGCTTTGATGAATATTGGCCAATATTTCTTTAGCAAACTATGATTCACGCTGGTAGAAACCCAGCAGTGTTAGGTTCTACGTCTCACCTTGATGTCGGAGCTGAAGTTGTTGATCTTACCACAGCTGGCGTTCTCCAGGTGATGGTTGGCCCAGTGCAGCAGCAGCTTCTCAGGAGAAAGTTTCATTAGATCATCTAGACCAGGGATGGGCAACTATGTACCATGGAGGGCCATTCCACTGCAGGTTTTCTGTTCCACTCAGTCTCTACAGCAGTTGCTTTCTTTGCTTTCTCTAATTAACAATCCTTGAAGCTCATCAGTGCAACCACCTGCTGAAGAGACTGAGTGGAACAGAAAATCTGCAGTGGAATGGCCCTCACTGCCCATCCCTGTTCCAGAGGGAGCTGGCAGACCAATCGGGAATTTCCCAGTCAAACCTGAGCCGAGCTATGCCAGCTGTGTGGGATGGCATTATCCGGCTGTCACCCAGGTACATCATATTCCCATACAATGCAGTTGAACAGGCCAACATCAAAGCGCCGTTTGCAGTGAGAACTGGTTTTCCTAATGATTCTAATGAACAGCATTGTTGGGAACAAACTACAAGCTGTACAGATGGGTGGCTTCTTGGTGAGAATTCATGTAATTGTCTTAAATAATCCACCTCATGCGCAACGTGCACCCCCAAATATCACCCTGTCTTCAAGGCTTCATTACAGGTCAATGGTTGGAATATGTGACTTTCTTTTTTTGCTGATTAAACTACAGTTTCACAGCATTCTACCAAGCCCCCAATTGCCTCTGTGTGTACAGTAGTTATGTCAATAAACACATGCATAAAGTTAGAAATGCAACAGTCTCACTCTTTCCCCGGCGCACTTCATTCATTTAGTAGTGTGTGTGTAATTCATGTAAGTTGTATGTAACTTAAAGGATGAGATTTGCATTTTGGACATAAAATGTGTACTTGTCTAGTCTACAGTAGCTCACAAAAGTGAGTACACCCCTCACATTTTTGTAAATAATTTTATTATATCTTTTCATGGGACAACACTGAAGATATGACACTTCGATACAATGTAGTCAGTGTGTAGCTTGTATAACTGTAAATTTGCTGTCCCCTCAAAACAACTCAACACATAACCATTAATGTCTAAACTGCTGGCAACAAAAGTGAGTACACCGCTAAGTGAAAATGTCCAAATTGTGCCCAGTTAGCCATTTTCCCTCCCCGGTGTCATGTAACTCGTTAGTGTTACAAGGTCTCAGGTGTGAATGGGGAGCAGGTGTGTTAAATTTGGTGTTATCGCTCTCACACTCTGTTACTGGTCACTAGAAATTCAACATGGCACCTCATGGCAAAGAACTCTCTGAGGATCTGAAAAAAAGAATTGTTGCTCTACATAAAGATGGCCTAGACTATAAGAAGATTGCCAACATTCTGAAACTGAGCTGCAGCATGGTGGCCAAAACCATGCAGCGGCTTAACAGGACAGGTTCCACTCAGAACAGGCCTTGCCACGATTGACCAAAGAAGTTGACTGTACATTCTCAGCGTCATATCCAGAGGTTGTCTTTTGAAAATAGACATATGAGTGCTGCCAGCATTGCTGCAGAGGTTGAAAGGGTGGGATGGGGGGGGGGGGGGTCAGCCTGTCAGTGCTCAGACCATACGCTGCACACTGCATCAAATTGGTCTGCATGGCTGTCGTCCCAGAAGGAAGCCCCTTTTAAAGATGCACACAAGAAAGCCCGCAAACAGTTTGCTGAAGACAAACAGACTAAGGACATGGATTACTTTAACCATGTCCTGTGGTCTGATGAGACTAATCTAAACTTATTTGGTTCAGATGGTGTCAAGCGTGTGTGGTGGCAACCAGGTGAAGAGTACAAAGACAAGTGTGTGTTGCCTACAGTCAAGCATGGTGGTGGGAGTGTCATGGTTTGGGGCTGCATGAGTGCTGCTGGCACTGGAGAGCTACAGTTCATTGAGGGAACCATGAATGCCAACACGTACTGTGACATACTGAAGCAGTCCTTTGGAAACTGGGCTGCAGGGCAGTATTCCAACATGATAATGACCCCAAACACACCTCCAAGACGACCACTGCCTTGCTAAAGAGACTGAGGGTAAAGGTGATGGACTGGCCAAGCATGTCTCCAGACCTAAACCCTATTGAGCATCTGTGGGGCAGCCTCAAACGGAAGGTGGAGGAGCACAAGGTCTCTAACATCCACCTGCTCCGTGATGTCGTCATGGAAGAGTGGAAGAGGATTCCAGTGGCAACCTGTGAAGCTCTAGTGAACTCCATGCCCAAGAGAGTTAAGGCAGTGCTGGAAAATAATGGTGGCCACACAAAATATTGACACTTTGGGCACAGTTTGAACATTTTCACTTAGGGGTGTACTCACTTTTGTTGCTAGTAGTTTAGACATTAATGGCTGTGTGTTGTTATTTTGAGGCGACAGAAAATTTGTACATATACTTCATATACAGTATATATAGTTATACAAGTTGTACTCTGACTACTTTACATTGTATCAAAGTGACATATTTTCAGTGTTGTCCCATGAAAAGATATAATAAAATATTTACAAAAATGTGAGGGGTGTACTCACTTTTGTGAGATACTGTAATATGATCTGCTTTCAACTGACAGGTGACTGTCAGCAGGTCAAAACCTGCACTCTGGGGCAGGTTTTCATCCAAGATGTCGCTGTACATTGCTGCATTCATCTTCCCTCTGTCCTGACTAGTCTCCCAGTTCCTGCTGCTGAAAAACATCCTCACAGCATGATGCTGCCACCACCATGCTTCACTGTAGGGATGGTATTGGCCTGGTGATGAGCAGTGCCTGGTTTCCTCCAAACATGACACCTGGCATTCACACCAAAGAGTTCAATCTTTATTTCATCAGACCAGAGAATTTTGTTTCTCATGGACTGAGAGTCCTTCAGATGCCTTTTGGCAAACTCCAGGCGGGCTACCATGTGCCTTTTACTAAGGAGTGGCTTCCGTCTGGCCACTCTACCATATGGGACTGATTGGTGGATTGCTGCAGAGATGGCTGTCCTTCTGGAAGGTTCTCCTCTCTCCACAGAGGAATGCTGGAGCTCTGACAGAGTGACCGTCGGGTTCTTGGTCACCTCCCTGACTAAGGCCCTTGTCCCCCAATCGCTCAGTTTAGATTGCCGGCCAGCTCTAGGAAGAGTCCTGGTGGTTCCGAACTTCGTCCATTGCGGATGATGGAGACCACTGTGCTCATTGGGACCTTCAAAGCAGCAGAAATTTTTCCTGTACCCTTCCCCAGATGTGTGCCTCAAGACAATCCTGTCTTGGAGGTCTACAGACAATTCCTTTGACTTTATGCTTGGTTTGTGCTCTGACATGCACTGCCAACTGTGGGACCTTATACAGACAGGTGTGTGTGTTATGGCTGGAAGTTAGGACAGCGGAGGCGATAGTTATACTGAACAATGGCTTTATTAAAAGACAGTTATTAAAAGCAGTTACTGCACGAATAGTGTCTCATAATGTTCCTCAGTCCTGCAGTGTTCATTTCAGCATCCTTTGTGAAGGTCACAGTGTAACTGGGTTCCTCTGCTGGGGTAACTGCATGTGCTAGCGGGCCTGTTGTTGTGGGTTACCTAGCTGTGATGTTAGCTTGTCGGCAGCTGGAATGGTTTAGCTGGAATGCTAAACCCACCGCCTTTGCCAGCAGCATGTTGTCTGGCGCCATCAGCAGCTTTGCTTACAGCCGCGAGTTATTGGTATGCTGGTCCTGCACCATTTCGTCCTCTAGTTGCACAAACCTGCACATGCTTGCCAGACAGCAGAGGTCCATGACGTACTGCTGGGCCATCTCTCCCGCCCTCTGTGGGTGCTGGTGGAACCTTATCCTCCTTGTCAGCATGCTTTCTGGGGTTGTGAAATGTCCAGCTGGTAGTGTGATACACTCCTCTTATGTGCCCGCCGGTCCCAATGAGCTAAACACCCATTGTCCCTCGATACCCAGGCTGTGAATCAGGATCGCCCACAGCTACGTCTCACCGACTCTAGCTAAGTCCATAGCTGATATGTACATACAGAATGAATCAATCCAATGAGGCTGTGGGATGGGCAGCTCACCTGGGATCACGAGGAATGGAGGTGGGGGTGCCAAGCTCGCTTCCATGTCGATGTTATAAAGGTTTATCCTCGTCACCATTGTTGTGTCTGGAAGTTAGGACAGCGGAGGCGGTAGCTGTACTGAACGATGACTTTATTAAAAGACACTGCTAATAGCATGTGTAAAAGTAATATAGCTGCTATGCTAACTGGGAGTAGGTACAGGCTGGTACAGGCTAGTATTGAGTAGAGGCAGAGTGCCAAAGAGACAGTCTCCCGCCGTCAGTGCCTTAATATAGGGCTGGACGTGATGACGTCATCACGTCTGTGCAGTCTGTTGTAACATAGTACTTCTCAACATTCAATGTCCTCCCCCTCCCACGGGAAAACCAAAAAAACATTATGAAAGTTCATGAACTCTTGAACAGTCACAGCAGTAAAGTGGAAGGAATCTGGGCCACCGGGTAGACCACCGGTTGACCCTGCACAACCGAGTGGGTTATTCTGCCACTTTTGAAGCAGTCGTGCCCCGCTAAACAGTCTCGGAGTCACTGCTGTGTCTTTTAGTACGGGGGGCCTCTGGCGAGCCCGCAGGGGGCACGGCCCTGGAGGCGCTGGTTGCGGCAGATCTGGGTGTTCTGCTGCAAAGTTCCAGTCTATGTCCCACACTGGCTGGATCGGTTGCAGCATCATGGTTCTGTCTGAGGCAGCTGCTCTTACCTTTCGCAGACAGCTGGCATGCCATCTCAAACCATCGCCATCTGGAAGGTGGCTGGCCCCAACTGCGCGGTGATCTGTATTGGCGGTGACAAGAGCATCTGCATGTCATCTGGGTGTTTGGATTGGCGTACCTGAACCCAGTCAAGCGCTGCAAACAGCGATCGCTTCGGCTGCATTCGGCACTGCTGCTCCCTTGTCCCGGATGCTGGTTGCCGTTGTGGCGGCATGTCGTTCATGCTGGCAGCAGGATGCACTCTAGATTGGTGTTGCTTTGCTAGGTCCTGCTGGGCCACGAACTCTCTATCTTGCAGTACTGCAGCGGCTCCCTGAGGCTGATGCCAGGCGAGGATGCAAGAGGAGTCCAGCTTCTGCCCCCTCTCTCCTGGTGCTGATTGTGGTTATGGCGATGTGTCGCTGTCACCGGCAACGGGACGCATGCCAGGTTGTTGTCGTTCACTGGGATCCCCTCTGGCCACGAACTGCAGCTCCGCAGTAGCTGCTTGAGGCTTATGCTGGGCGAGGATCAGAGGTGAATCCGGTTTGTGCCCTCTCTCCATGTTGTGTTCTCTTTGCGGTGTCAAGCTTGGAGCGGCTGTACCCTCGTCCGGGTGTGTTGCACTCCCATCATCAGTGGTCAAACAGAGTCCCTGATTATCATGTATTGAAAAGCCCAATTCATAGAAAAGGTCCCACCCCAGAATATTGTCTCCGTGTGTGGCTGCCTGGAAGGTGAATGCCGGGAGGACTCTTGACTCGTAGCGAACCGTCAGCATTATGGTTCCTACGAGGCTGATTACAGCTCTGCTGGATTCTTCCCAACAGGATGGTTAGGAAAGAATTTCTTAACTGTGACCCAGTTCATCACTGACCTCACAGCGGCAATGTCCAGCAATAACAGCAAGCCGACATCGTCTAACCTCACTGTGCACCACTTGTACGCCACTCTTCTGGAGCCCACTGCGTGGATGATGGTTGTTAATGGTGGTTCAGCTGAACTGGATGGTGGGCTTGGTGTTAGTTGTGACGATCGACACACCTTGGCGAAGTGATTAAGCTTACCGCATCATTGGTGTAGTATTGGGATACCACAAGGCATTAACCAGCATTGGCGTGATGACGCAGCCGTATGGTGATGTCATCACGTCGAACCGTCTTAAGGGGAGAGTTGGCCATCTTTCTGTCTGTTTCCCAGCTGACCCACTACACAGTAGCATATCAGTATTGTAAGTTACAGCTTCATGTAATAAAATTTGTGTTCAAGGCAAACACCACTCTGTGGGTCTCTCCAGTTTCCAGGCATAACAGTTGGCATTGCTGCCCCCTGGCCGGGCAAGATTGCAGTCATTGTCAGTGTGTTGGGGAGCTGCAGTTACCGCACAAATAGTTTCTCATGATTTTCCTCACTCCTGCGGTGTTCATCTCGGCGTCCTCTGTGAAGGTCGCGGTGTAACCAGGTTCCTCTGCTGGGGTGATGTGCTAGCGGTGACTGTTGTGGGTTACCTAGCTGTGATGTAAGCTTGTTGGCAGCCTCTAGCTGGAATGCTAACCCCACCGCCTTGGCCAGGGTCAGGTCATCCGGCACCATCAGCAGCTTCGCCTGCAGCCGCGGGTTATTGGTGTGCTCCGCTAGACGGTCCCGCACCATTTTGTCCTCTAGTTGCCCAAACCTGCACATGCTTGCCAGACAGCAGAGGTCCGTGACGTACTGCTGGGCCATCTCTGCCGCCCTCTGTCGACGCTGGTGGAACTTCATCCTCCTCATCAGCACGCTTTCAGGCATCATGAAATGTCCAGTTAGCAGTGTGATACACTCCTCGTATGCGTCTGCTGGTCCCATTGAGCTAAACACCCACTGTCACTCGATACCCAGGCTGTGAATCAGGATCGCTCGCAGCTGTGTCTCACCGACTCTAGCTAAGTCCATAGCCAATACATACATACGGAATGAATCAATCCAGCGAGGCCATGGGATGGGCAGCTTTGCCATTGTTGTGTCTGGAAGTTAGGACAGCGAAGGCGGTAGCTGTACTGAACGATGACTTTATTAAAAGACACTGCTAGCAGCATGTGTAACAGTAATATAGCTGCTATGCTAACTGGGAGTAGGTACAGACTGGTGTTGAGTAGAGGCGGAGTGCCAAAAAGGCAGTCTCCTGCTGTCAGTCCCTTAATATAGGGCTGGATGTGATGATGTCATCCGTAATGCCTCCGTCATCATGTCTGCGCAGTCTGTTGTAACAGTACTTCACAACAGTGTGCCTTTCCAAATCATGTCCAATCAACTGAATTTACCACAGGTGGACTCTAATTAAACTGTAGAAATATCTCAAGGATGATCAGTGGAAACGGGATGCACCTGAGCTCAATTTTGAGCTTCATGGCAAAGGCTGTGAATACTTATGTACGTACATGTGATTTCTTAGTTTTTTTATTTTTAATAAATTTGCAAAAAATCTGAAAAAAAACTTTTTTCACATTGTCATTATGGGGTATTGTGTGTAGAAGTTTGAGGAAAAAAATGAATTTAATCCATTTTAGAATAAGGCTGTAACATAACAAAATGTGGAAAAAGTGAAGCGCCGTGAATACTTTCCTAATGCACTGCATGATGCCAGCCTCGGCTTGAATATTCTGCAACGTTATGCATAGTTTTTGGGTCTGTCGGAATTTATTCAGTAAGAGTATGATGCATACCTGCAAAACATTTAGGTTTCAAAGTACGTGAGATTTTCACCTGGGGTGGGGGGGGGGTTAGGCTATTAATAGGCTATAAATAGCCTATAATAAAACAGAAAATACTGCATCTTTGCTCATTTTATTTTTGATTTTTAATTTATGAGGAAAAACCTCAGAAATTTATGAGTAAAGTCTCAAATGTACAAGAAAAAAAGCCTAAATTAGCACTCAACACAAATAATGAGAAAAAGTTGATTTAAGTGAGGAAAAAAATCTTTCAAATTTACAAGGAAAAAGTAGTAGCATTAACTGGAGATTCTAAGTTGTCCGTAGGTATCAATGTGAGAGTGAATGGTTGTCTGTCTCTCTGTGTTGGCCCTGCGATGGACTGGTGATTTGTCCAGGGTGTACCCTGCCTCTCGCCCAAAGATGCTGGGATAGGCTCCAGCCCTCCCTGTGACCCGGAAAGGATTAAACGGTAGAAGATGGATGGATGGATGACTTTTTTTCCTCATAAGTTTGCAACTTTTGCCAAGAATTTGTAACTTTTATCTTTTAAATTCAAGTTTATTTTTCTTGTAATTTTGCATTTTTTTTCTCATGAATTTGGTACATATTTTAAATAAATGGGCATTTGTCCCTTTAAATTTGTTACATTTACATGCTTTTATTGTGTATAGATGTTTGTGATGGTTTTTCCCTTGTAATTTTGTAGCTTTTCCTCAAAGTTCTGCACCTTTGGACAATTTTAAGACTTTAAAATTATGACAAAATATTTATGAAAAAGAGATAAGTAACTTTCTCTCTCTCAAACCACAGGGTTCTCTTGTCAAGGGCAAAAATGGGATAATTCTGACCTCCGTTAGGCTACTAAGTGTAATGGTTGATTGTTACTACTTAACAAATTGTTAACAGTCGACATGAAGCCATAAACAAAGCTTCTAATGTTAGATTTATAGTCAGGTGGTAATTACTCATGTAACAAAAGTCAGAGTGGGAGGGTGCCCTTACTTTGGCCCTTCAAAATGTCTCTGCACATCCCTGCGATTGCTGTAAGGAGAGAAGCTTTATGTTATGAAATTATTCCCAGTTAGGCATCTTTTAAACAGGAATGTGATCATGTGACTCATTATTCTATCCCTGTTTTTGCATGTAACCTCCTCCTCAGCTTTACCGCTGCTTTGGGGAATGGCACAAGACTTGCTCATGTTTAACTGGACCGTCTGTGCTGCTGTTGTTTGACTGATCATGGTGGGCCGCCTGGACCAAAAATGCCAAGGCAGATTTTTTTTTTGGGTCCCGGTCCAGCCCTGTGTACAAGTAATGTTTTCACATAATTTACTTTGAGTAGTTTTATCGCAGGATGTTTTACTCTTCCTTCAGTACATTTATGAAGAAAATGTACTTTTAGTTAAGTACATTTAGTGGTACTCGAGTTTCTTTTGAGTCCACAGATTTGAAAAGTGATAAGAAACATATTTATTTATAAATAAATGTGGAATCTTTAGACCTTTTAGTAAATTTTCAATTTTTATTCAGGGGAAATCTTTAATGAGCAGCCCATATTTTTTAAGATGAGCCCTTATGGAACTAATAAAGGCTTATCTTATCTTAAAAAATACAGGCTGCTCATTAAAGATTTCCCCTGACCCACTTCAGTTATTGTGGGAGGCTGAAATTGCACATGATTCATATCTCTATAGGTCACATGGTAATTAGCAGTTCTAAACTTCTAGGAGTTTTCTCTTTTACATATGCTAAGACGGAGTAAGGTGTGATAATGGAGCCAGCTGAACGCAACGCGATCATAGAGTTCCTGTACTTGAGAGGCTGCACGCCACGGGAGATGTTCGATGAGATGAGACTTATGGGGAGGATGCCCCATCATATGATGTAGTAGTCAAGCACTGGCATTGACAGCTCAAGTGTGGTCGGACATTGGTGGAAATGGCACTCATTTCTGGGCGACCACGGTGTGCTATTGATGAAGACACCATCCAGTAAGTGGAGGCCACCATTTTGGAGAATCGTTGCATAGCTGTTGGTCGAGTAACCCAAGATGTTAAGTTCAGTGTGAGGTTTGCAGAAAAAAAAAATTATCCATGACCATTTGCACATGTGGAAGTTGTCTGCACGATGGATTCCCTGGTTGCTCAGTGCTCACACATTTCCAGAAGCAGGAACGAGTCACGTGGTCCCAGGCTCTTTTAGCCATGTGCCAAGAAAACCAAGTGGACTTTGACAGGCAAATCACACAGGACCAAACATGGGTCCATCACTAAGATCCAGACACCAAAGCCCATTCGAAGCAATGAACAGCCCCTGTACATTTAAATTTAATTGAATATTAATTGAAATGGGGAAAAAAGTCCTAATTTTATCATAAAAAGTTGCAATTTCCGAGGAAAAAAATGTTAATCTATGGGGGGAAAAGTGGCAAATTTACAATAGCAATGTTTTAAATTTCTGAGAAAAAATCTCAAATTGATGAGGAAAAACTTCCCAAAGGTATAAGAAAAAAACAGTGGAAAAAAATGCCACATTTATGAAAAAAAGTCAAGTTTTCGAGGAAAAACCTTCCAAATTGGAGACTGTCGTTACTCACTATTAAAGTAACTTTTTTTTATTAGGATACTATCTTACGCTTACTCAAGTTATTTGACATTCAACAAAAAACTATCAATCTGTGTTTTTGTTGCAGGAATGTTCACATTTTAACTCGAAATTATCAGCCTAAAATCTATTTAATTCTCACTCTCTAATGTTCACCTGCACCATGAAACCTTTACAAGCCTGAGCAACTTTCTGACACAGACTTTTTCTTTATCAGAGTAAACGGATGGCAGGAATGAAGAGGAGGAGGCAGTGCTGCAGGAGCGTGGTGTGCTTTATTAGCTACAGATTACAGGTTGAGGACGTGCGTTAGTCAGGACCTAAATAATCAGGAGAAACAAAACACACACTGTTAGTGGTCAGCCTTCGTTGCAGACGAGAGAAGACTGAGCCTCATCTCATACGGCTCTTCAGAAGAGCTTTAGTCCCTCAGGAGGTGGATGGGAACTGATTCTTCGTTAGTTTCATTTTTTCAGTCAATTATATTTTCTGCCATAGACATTTTCATTTAAAGTATGCATGGGATAACGTGAGCCCTGGGACAAAAATGATATGTTAAATAATGTATATTAAATCTTTGAAATGTACAAAATAATGTGCCGGTTATGTGAGAATCTGGTCAGTAAGTCTTGTTTTTCTAAAACTGTCTTACAACAAATTAAAATACTCATTCATAGAAGGTATATTATGTGTAATCAGAAATATCTATACTTGTCGTTAAATTTCATCATATCCAGGAGCAGCAGAGTAGTAGTAACGATGAAAATACAATAAAATACATCACAGAGCTACAGACAAAATAAAAGTTAACCATTGCACTAAAGATCACAGGAAGACCAATCCATTTGCCCTGTGGATGCGTGGTGGGCGGGCTCTGTCTTTAAATTGCTTCGACGTAGTTGGCGGGCAGCATCCCAGTCTTGCCAGTGCGCTGCACGGTGCCGTACATCCAGCCTTCGTCGATGGCTTGCACGTTAACGATGACGTCGCCGTCCTTGAAGGAGACCTCGTCGCTGTCGGCTGCAGTGTAGTCGTACATGGCACGGACGGTTTTCTGAGGAAAAGACAGATCGGAGTTAGAATCTGGGAAGGGACCAGAGGCGGGAAGGAACTAGTTACAATTACTCAAGTAACTTGTACTTTTGTATGTAGCTTTATTGTAGGATACTTTTTACTCTTCCTTGGGTACATTTTTAAAGAAAACCTGTACTTTTACTCAAGTACATCTGGTCATACTCTGTGGGCATTTTCACACCTAAAAGTCCACACCGAGGTCCAGACCAAAGTTCATGTTTTTGTTACATTGCATACATTTGGTTAGGTTTGGTTTCACATTGCTCCTTTTCTCAAGCAAACAAAACTTTATATGACACACTGTCTTGTTATGATGACATCTGTGAGTACAGACCGGTAGTTAGCAAACATGCTACTCACCCTCCAAGGTGTTTTCTGCTGCTCTGAACACATCGGTAACTGCACTTTAAGTTAAAATAAGGAAAGACTCCATCATATTAGTCGGTGAACTACTTTTGTGAGCCTAGAATATTATCCAGGTCTTCATTAAAAAGGATGTTTGTCCTTCTCATCAGCCGTGATGTTTTTCAGATGGCATTGCTCATCCTTTGTTATTTTTTCAAAAACTCTTTTGCAACCTCTGAAAATATTGGGTAAGTTTTCTGCATTTTAATTTTTTATTAGAGTGTGAAAGCAATTTTCAGAAAGGCTCGGACTTTCAGATCAAACACAGGAAGTTACAACAGCCAGTAAAAGGGAAAATGAGCACTTGGGAGAGGAAATATGGCCATTAGTGGCATAAATAATCACTTGGAAAAAAAATCATAAACATACAGAAACTTAGATATTTTTGGAGAGGATGCGATAGTTTATGAAACAAAAAAAAAAAGGATGAGCAATGACACCTGAAAATCATCACAGCTGATGAGGACAAACGTCCTTTTAAATTGAAGACCTGGATACTATTCTAGCCTCATGAAACTAGTTCACTGACTAATGTTATGGAGCCCTCCTTCATAAAGAATTAGTCAATGGTGCAGTTCCTGACACCTTAAAGTTCACCTCCACTACTAGCTCAGTGCTAGTAGAGGAATTCCTCTTTGGCTCAGTGGCAGAATAAGAGGTTTTCAGATCAAGGCATCATGGGTTCAGATCCCGGCCTGGGATACTGGGTGTTAGTCTACCTTGCTTGAATGTAGAAAAGACTTCGGAGGTGTTAGTCTACTTTGCCTGTGGGTGAAAATGACTATAGGGCTGTCCATCATGACGTGAGGGTCGAAATGGATTTGGAGAGCCCAGGTTAAATTTTGGCCTTGGCTCAGTAGGTGGGTTGTAACACTATTATGAATGAATCTTTATTTCGGATAGATTAAAAGTAGAGATTAAAAAAGAAACAATAATATAACAAAGGGGGAAAGAAAATCCAACAAGGTCAAATTAGACAATAACTCCTCTGATTATACAGTTCAACGTAAGTTATCCGAAATGGGTGATGGCTGAAGCCACAGCTTATATTGCCCACCCATATTCCATCCAAGAATTCAAAAGAAAAACAAAACAAGAGCGATTACAATTCAGAACAAAGCTAAGACAAAATGTGACAAAAAACTAAGCAACAACACAACGCAGACTGGATATGACAATCCTTGTGTGATTTTACATGTCATCTTGTATATATGTTTGGAGTATTTCTTCCTTTAGTTTTTATTTAAATTGTCCAAGCGTTGTACATGATTTTAATTCAGGTCCAAAATCGTTCCATAATCTGACTCCTTGCACTGAAACACAGTGTTGCTTGGTGGTAGTTCTCACTGAAGGTTTTTGAAATATACATGTTCCTCTGAAATGATATTGTTTCTCCTATAGGACCTGGGGGAAGTCAGATTATTTAGCACCTCAGACAGAGACAGTGAATAAGCATGGGAGAACAATGCCCAGGGAGTTCCTGGGCATACAGCCACAAGGAGCCAGAGACATAGGGGGTTGAAGGCAGTGTAATGTAAATGTCATGCTGTGTGATGAGAAACTTCCATGTAAATGTGTGAAGAGTGACTTGGGTAAAAGAGGAGAGAGCTTGCTGTAATGTTTCATTCTGTTCTGTGCTTGAGAGATGTGAAGTGTGTAATAAACCGTCTGCCATGATTCTGCTTCTTATTTCACACACTCCACACTGGTGACCCAAGACGTATTATGGAACACGAGGCAAGAACCCCAGAGCCGGCCCGGTTGGGAAGCCCCAGCAATGTAGCAGCCATCCCACAGACAGCCAGGACTGGAGCCCCCAGCAATGCACTGCCTCTCGCATGCCGTGGTGGCCCCGGTCTACGTGGGGATAGATTATGCAGCCATGGCTGCGGAGCAGATTAGCGATGCAGACGTGCGCGTGCTCCAGTCTGGACCAACAGGGTTAAGGCTGGAGAGCAGGGTGCTGCAAGACGGCATGCCCCCCCTAATCTGCGATGTCTCCACAGGACGCCTGCGTCCGGTGGTCCCGGTTGCGTGGCGCCGCCGCGTGTTTGAATCAGTTCACACTCTGGTGCATCCAGGAGTGCGCGCGTCGGTCAAAATGGTGGGAGAGAAGTTTGTGTGGCCGAGCCTATGCAAACAAATAAAAGAGTGGGCTGCAGCCTGCGTGGCGTGCCAACGAGTCAAAGTACACAGACACACAAAGGCTCACTTGGAGCCGTTTCGGGTACCGGCTAAGAGGTTCGACCATGTTCACGTGGACCTCGTGGGCCCCCTCCCACCATCACAGGGGTGCACGGACCTCCTGACAGTGGTGGACCGCACCACACGCTGGCCAGAAGCAGTCCCGCTGGCAGCAGCCACATCCGCAGACGTAGCACGCGCTTTTTTAACAGCATGGGTGGCGCGTTTTGGAGTCCCGTCGGACATTACGTCCGACAGGGGCCCTCAATTTGTTTCTGAACTCTGGTCCGCAATGGCCCACAGCCTGGGGGTTGCAATTCATTGCACAACCGCGTACAACCCACAGGCCAACGGGTTATGCGAGCGTTTTCATAGATCACTGAAAGCAGCACTCAGGGCTTCACTGACGGATGCAAATTGGGTAGACAGGCTGCCGTGGGTTTTATTGGGGTTGCGCTCCGCGCCAAAAGAGGATTTGGAAGCTTCTCCGGCAGAGCTTGTTTTTGCGCAGCCCCTACGGCTGCCCGGGGAATTTCTGCCAGATAATCCCGCGCCGAACAGCTCCCCGTCTCAGCTTTTGCAGCGTAGCGCAAACACAGGCACACTGCCGGGCCCGGCCCACCACTGTTTTCCGTGTGCTTTCGTGCCTAAAACTTTGAAGAACGCGGAGTTCGTGTTTGTCAGACACGACGCCCACCGCCCTCCATTGCGCCCACCCTATGATGGACCGTTCAGAGTGTTGGAAACAGGGGATAAGCATTTTTTGCTAGACTTGGGGGGTAGACAGGAGAAAATTGGCATAGACAGACTCAAACCCGCCTTTGTAGCAGCGGACGAGCAAGTGCTGTTGGCTAGGGCCCCTTGGCGTGGAAGACCCCCACGGAGAGCTCCCCAGGGAAGCGATCCACCAGAGCAGCCACACGGACAGAGCGAAGTCCCCCCCCCCCCCGTCGCCACGGCTCACCCGCAGTCAGACACACTCCCAGCAGCCCCCCACCAGCACAGCAGCGCCATGGAGGTGGTAAACCCCAGTTACAGCAGATATGGGAGAAGACTGAAGCAAAAACAGCGTGTGGACTGATGTTCTGTCTTAAGATGCTGGGGGGGGCGGTATAGGACCTGGGGGAAGTCAGATTATTTAGCACCTCAGACAGAGACAGTGAATAAGCATGGGAGAACAATGCCCAGGGAGTTCCTGGGCATACAGCCACAAGGAGCCAGAGACATAGGGGGTTGAAGGCAGTGTAATGTAAATGTCATGCTGTGTGATGAGAAACTTCCATGTAAATGTGTGAAGAGTGACTTGGGTAAAAGAGGAGAGAGCTTACTGTAATGTTTCATTCTGTTCTGTGCTTGAGAGATGTGAAGTGTGTAATAAACCATCTGCCATGAATCTGCCTCTTATTTCACACACTCCACACTCCCTTATTTGGAACAGCTTTTGGATATTTGCGGGCAGTGATAGATTCTTCACTTTAAACATTATTACTGCAGTTTTAAAGTCAACCAGATCTTTCAACTTGAGAGCTTTTAATTTAAGAAAAAGTGGGTTTGTTGGTTCCCTGTAAGCAGCTTTGTTTATTATTCTAATAGCTCTCTTCTGAAGCATAAAGACTGGATATATGTTTGTTTTATATGTATTTCCCCATACTTCATTACAATATGTCAATATGGGAGTATTAATGAATGATACAAGGTATATAGTGTGGGTTGATTCAGCAAATATTTCACTCTGTGTAGTATTGCAATTGATTTGGATATTTTACCTTTAATAGAATTAATATGTGACTTCCAACACAGTTTATTATCAATTATTACTCCAAAAAATTTAGTTTCGGATACCATTTTAATCTCTACACCATTTACACTGAGTTTAGATACTAAGTTGTTGTGATGGTTGTTAAAAACTATAAATTTTGTCTTACTTAAATTGAGCGTTAATTTGTTTGAATCAAACCACAGTTTAAGCTTTCCTCATTCCTTTCCGAGTGTATCCAAAAGTTGTTCCAAATTGCTTCCACTGCATAATAAATTAGTGTCATCAGCAAACAATATTAAATCCATTTTTTCCGAAACTTTACATATATCATTTATATACATATTGAATAACAATGGCCCCAAAACTGAACCCTGTGGGACTCCACAAGTAACCTTCAGTAACTGTGAGTTTTTGTTACCAACACATACATACTGATATCTTTTCTTTAAGTAACTACATAACCAGGACAGTGCTACCCCCCAATACCACAATTTTGTAGTTTCTTTAATAATAAATTATGATTCACTGTATCAAATGTTTTTTTAAGATCCAGGAATACCCCACCTGAATACTCTTTATTTTCAATGGCAGTTGATATTTTTTCTATAAATTCCATTAGAGCAAATGCAGTTGTCCTCTTGTGTCTGAACCCATATTGCTGCTCACACAATAAATTATTCTTCAGTATGAAGTTGTCAATTCTCTCATAGAATATTTTTTCAAGTATCTTGGAAAATTGCGGCAATAGTGAAATTGGTCTATAGTTTGAGAATTCCCCTCTGTCACCCGTCTTGTATAATGGAATTACTTTAGCTATTTTCATTGCATTGGGAAATATACCTGTTTGGAGAGACAGGTTACAAATATACACTACCGTTCAAAAGTTTGGGGTCACTTAGAAATTTCCTTATTTTTGAAAGAAAAGCACTTTTTTTCAATGAAGATAACTTTAAACTAATCAGAAATACACTCTATACATTGCTAATGTGGTAAATGACTATTATAGCTGCAAATGTCTGGCTTTTGGTGCAATATCTACATAGGTGTATAGAGGCCCATTTCCAGCAACTATCACTCCAGTGTTCTAATGGTACAATGTGTTTGCTCATTGCGTCAGAAGGCTAATGGATGATTAGAAAACCCTTGTGCAATCATGTTAGGTCTGCAATGCTGTAATTGCTGCAAATGGAGGATTCTTTGATGAAAGCAAAGTTTGAAGGAAAAAATTATTATTTCAAATACAAATCATTATTTCTAACCTTGTCAATGTCTTGACTATATTTTCTATTCATTTTACAACTCATGGTGGTAAATAAGTGTGACTTTTCATGGAAAACACAAAATAATTGTCTGGGTGACCCCAAAGTTTTGAACAGTAGTGTACGTCAGTGGTTTCATTAAGCATTCAATAATAGTTTTGACTAAGAGCATGTCAATACCATCACAGTCCGTAGATGTTTTACTTTTAAATGATTTAACAATTTCAATGACCTCTCTCTCGTCTGTGTTCTTTATGAAAATGGAATCTTTTATAGCAGTGTTTTTGCTTATTGTATCACCTGTGGGTGCCGTAATGGGTATTTCTCGAGCCAAATTAGGACCAATGTTAACAAAAAAGTTATTAAATTCATCTGCAGGTGAAACTGCATTCACACTCTGAGTCGTTTTATTATTTTTTTGAAAAATTGGTTGGGTAGCTTGTATTTCTGTTTTTATTTCCAAGAATATTGTTAAGTATTGTCCATGTATTTTTAATATTGTCTCTGTTTTTCTCCAGTTCTTTACTGTAATAGTCTCTTTTACTACATCTTATTATATATGTTAACTTATTTTTGTATGTTTTATACCGCTGCTCTGCTTTTTTTTGTCCTTTTCTTTAGGAAAGCTTTATATAATAAATTTTTCTTTTTACACGCATTTTGTAATCCTTTGGTTAACCATGGCTTATCGGCAAATTTATGTTTAAGCTTTTTCTTTACTAATGGACAATTTTTTTCATAAAGAGTGGTTACAATGTTCATGAATGTGTCATAGGCTTCATTTACATCTGATACATAGACTTTTGTCCAGTCCTGCTTCAGCAAGTCTTCTTTAAAAGATCTGATTGCATTTTGTGATTTGTATCCGAACGATTTTAAAATTTTTTCTGTATTGGCCCCCGTGTGGCCATGGATAAGTGCAAAGGTTGGCAAATGGTCACTTATATCTGACCAGTGATGACATGTTTAGTCGCTCGTCATCCTTGAACCGCTGGCTGTCTGTGTGGTGTCCTAAAAATGACGTGGGCTACATTGACAATTGGAGCTCTTTTTGGGGAAAACCTGGTCTTATGAGACGAGACCGCATTCATCCCACTTTGGATGGTGCTTCTCATTTATCTAACAATCTGGCATCTTTTTTATCCAAATTTCCAAAACCATGACTACTCAGAGTTGGGACCAGGAAGCAGAGTCGCAGTCTTACACGCCTCTCTGCAGCTCCTCTTCATCCGCCACCCCTCAGCTTAGCCCCTGTCTTCCCCATCAGAGAATCGCTGTCTGCTCCCTCCAAAGTAAATAAAAATATAATGTATAAGCATCCCAAAGTGATAAAGCAAAACATTGGTAAAACTCAAATTAAACATAAAGCCTCTAAATTGAATGATTTGGCCTCTGTTCCTCCTCATAATTTAAAAATTAAATGTGGTTTACTAAATATTAAGTCTCTAACTCCCAAGTCTCTGTTAGTCCATGATCTGTTAATTGATCATCAGATTGATTTAATTTCCCTTACAGAGACTTGGTTAGGGCAAGAGGATTATGTTGGTTTAAATGAATCAACTCCCTCTGGTTATTTAAACTGTCAAAATCCCAGAAGTTCTGGTCGTGGAGGAGGAGTAGCAACAATTTACCATTCCAAATTACTAGTTAATGTAAAGCAAAAAACATGTTATAATTCCTTTGAGGGCCTGGTCCTCAGTATTGGGCACTTAAGCAATTTTAGGTTAAACCCAATTTTATTTGCCATAGTTTATCGTCCCCCATCAACCTACTCAGAATTTTTATCCGAATTTGCTGATTTCTTAGCTGATTTAGTGCTGAAATCTGATAGAATAATTATAGTAGGGGACTTTAATATACATGTGGATGTAGATAGTGACTGCCTTAATGTGGCATTTAATTCAATATTAGACTCGATTGGGTTTTCTCAGAAAGTAGGAAATTCTACTCATTACCTCCACCATACATTGGACCTTGTTCTGACATATGGCATAGAAATAGAAAATCTTGTAGTGTCTCCTCATAACCCTGTACTGTCAGACCATTGTCTGTTAACCTTTGATTTTACTATTTCTGACTATTTGGCTCCTAAAGAAAAATATTATTACAGTAGATGCCTCTCAGATGATGCTGTTTCCAAATTTATGCAGATTGTTTCCTCTATGCCATGTGTCAACACAACGGAAATAAGCTATAGACAGCTTGCTCCTTCTGTAATTGATAACATGGTGGATAGTGTTTCAGCTTCTCTGCATCAGGCTCTAGACTTGGTGGCCCCCTTAAAAAAGAAAAAGTCTAATCAGAGATTTCTAACTCCTTGGTTCAACACAGAAACTCGTAGCTTAAAACAGAAGACTCGTCAATTAGAAAGAAAATGGCGCTCTACTAATTTAGATGAAATCTATTTAGCTTGGAGAAATCATCTTTTAATTTATAAAAAATCTCTTAGAAAAGCTAGAACAAGTTATTACTCTGCATTAATAGAAGAGAACAAGAATAATCCCAGGTTTCTTTTCAGTACTGTAGCCAGGTTGACAAAGAGTCAGGACTCTGTCAATCCTAGCATTCCCTTAGAGCTTACTAGTCAGGACTTTATGAACTTTTTCAATAATAAAATTTCATCCATCAGAGATAAAATCAATCAGATTCTTCCCACAGTTAACTTAAATACTGTAACTACTACAACTCCTTCTTTTGATGTCTGTCTTGATGAGTTTACTCCAATCGACCTTTGTGAGTTAGACAAAATAGTTTCCTCATCCAAACCTTCAACTTGTCTTTTAGACCCTATTCCTACTAGGTTATTTAAAGAAGTCTTCCCACTTATTGGTAGCTTTATTCTTCATATAATCAATTCTTCATTAACTTTAGGCCATGTACCGCAGGCTTTTAAAACAGCTGTAATTAAACCCTTACTCAAAAAGCCAACGCTAGATCCAGGAGCTTTAGCTAACTATAGACCAATCTCTAATCTCCCTTTCATTTCAAAAATCTTAGAAAGAGTTGTTGCTACGCAATTATTCGACCACCTGCAGGGAAATGGTTTACTTGAAGAGTTTCAATCTGGGTTTAGAATCCATCATAGTACTGAAACAGCCTTAGCGAAGGTCACTAACGACCTCCTCATTGCATCTGATAATGGACTAGTTTCTGTACTTGTCCTTTTAGACCTTAGTGCAGCTTTTGATACTATCGATCATAATATTCTACTTGATAGATTAGAACACTATGTTGGACTTAATGGAACTTCGTTGCAGTGGTTTAGATCTTATTTATCTGATAGGTTCCAGTTTGTTCATGTAAATAATGAGTTTTCTTTCAACTCAAAGCTTAGTCATGGAGTTCCACAGGGATCTGTGCTAGGCCCTACTCTTTTTAGTTTATATATGCTTCCGTTAGGCAACATTATTAGAAAGCACTGTATACATTTTCATTGTTATGCAGATGACACACAATTATACCTGTCAATGAAGCCAGATGATAGTAATCAATTAGCCAAGTTAGAAGCCTGTCTTAAGGAAATCAAAGCTTGGATGACTTGTAATTTCCTGCTATTAAATTCAGATAAGACTGAAGTCATTCTTGTTGGTCCAAAAAACCTTAGAAATTCCTTTCCAAATCAAACTTTCAGTTTGGATGCAGTTACTCTTTCTCTTAATAGCTCTGTGAGGAACCTTGGAGTTATTTTTGATCAGGATTTGTCCTTCAATTCACATATTAAATTTGTTTCTAAGACTGCCTTCTATCATTTGCGTAATATTGCCAAGATTAGGAGCATCTTGTCTCAGAGTGATGCTGAGAAACTGATCCACGCTTTTGTTAGCTCGAGATTAGATTATTGTAATTCTTTATTATCAGGTTGTCCTAAAACATCTTTAAAAAGTCTTCAGCTGATCCAAAATGCTGCAGCAAGAGTTTTAACAGGTACTAGAAAGAGAGATCATATCTCTCCGGTTCTGGCCTCCCTTCATTGGCTTCCCATAGAGTTTAGAATTAAGTTTAAAATCCTTCTTCTTACTTACAAAGCTCTAAACAATCAGGCTCCTTTTTATTTAAAAGATCTGATACTACCGTATTATCCTAACAGAGCACTACGCTCCCAAAATGCAGGACTACTTGTAATACCTAGAATCTCCAAAAGTACAATGGGAGGCAGAGCCTTCAGTTATCAAGCTCCTCTCCTGTGGAATCAGCTGCCAATCTGGATTCGGGAGTCAGACTTGATCTCTGTTTTTAAGATTAAGATAAGATAAGATAAGATAAGATAAGCCTTTATTAGTCCCACAACGGGGAAATTCCAGGATTGCAACAGCACAGGGATAGCAACACTCAGAGCAACAATCAGAAGGCAAGAAAAAAACAAGCAAGCAAGAGCAGCTAATATACATATGTACGTATTACTATAAAATATATATATATACACACACACACAGACACACAGTGCAGAGCATTGTAGCTGGATGGAATAAATATATGAATATATGAACACACAGTGCAGAGCATTGTAGCTAGATGGAATAAATATGTAAATATATAAACACCCACAGTACGGAGCATTGCAGCTAGGTGGAATAAATATGCAAGTATATAAACACACACAGTGCGGAGCAATGTAGCTAGATGGAATAATATGTAGATATATAAATATATAAACACACCCAGTGCTGAGCATTGTAGCTAGATGGAATAAATATGTAAATATATAAACACACACAGTGCAGAGCATTGTTGCTAGATGGAATGAAACAGCATAACCGTCTACTTAGTTATCCTACATGGTATGATTATGTGCCCATACATATTCTCACCCTCCATAGCGACCGGTATGTTCCTAGTTGTATGCCGGAGGGGACCATTGTGTAAGTCTATTGCATCTTTTGCATTCAAAAAACTATTAGTTTGTTAAGTCTTTTTGCTATCTCTGCGAGCAGCCCTGCTTAGGTTGTACAGTCTGACAGCCGTTGGTAGGAAGGACCTACGAAACCTCTCGGTTGTGCACCTGGGATGATGTAGTCTGCTGCTAAATGAGCTCCTCAGTGCATTCAGTATGTCCTGCATAGGGTGGAACTCGGACTCCAGCAGAGATGACAGTTTAGCCACCGTCCTTCTCTCTCCTATCTCCTCCATCGGATCAAGGCGCTGCCCCAGGACAGAGCTAGCTTTCTTAATCAGTTTGTTCAGTCTCTTCCTATCGGCTGCAGTAATGCCACTGCCCCAGCAGACCACTCCAAAAGTGATGGCTGATGCCACCACCGTGTCATAGAATGACTTCAGCAGCGCCCCTTGTACACCAAAAGACCTGAGTCTCCTCAGCAGGAACAGCCTGCGCTGTCCCTTCTTGTAGAGTGCATCAGTATTGTGTGACCAGTCTAGTTTATTGTTCAGATGAATACCCAGGTACTTATAGGATGTCACCATCTCGATGTCTGTTCCCTGTATATTTACTGGTACTGTGAGGGGCTGCCCATGCCTGCGGCAGTCCACCACCAGCTCCTTAGTTTTCCTCGCGTTGATCTGGAGGCAGTTCCGATGGCACCAGTCCACGAAGTCCTGGATAAGCCCTCTGTACTCAGCTTCATCTCCATTGGAGATGAGGCCAACGATCGCAGAGTCATCAGAGAACTTCTGTAGATGGCAGTGTGTTGTGTTGTGTGAGAAGTCCGCAGTATAAAGAGTGAACAGGAAGGGAGCCAGCACCGTTCCCTGGGGGGCCCCCGTGCTACTGATGATCGTGTCGGACACACAGTCCCGGGTTCTCACAAACTGAGGCCGGTTCGTGAGGTAGTCCAGGATCCATGATGACAGGTGCTGGTCCACCCCTGCGCGCAGCAGCTTGTCCTTCAGGATCATCGGTTGGATGGTGTTGAAAGCACTGGAGAAGTCAAAGAACATGATCCTCACCATATTCCCGGGCTTCTCCAGGTGGGACAGAGAACGGTGAAGGAGGAAGATCACCGCATCCTCCACCCCAATGCCATGCTGGTAGGCGAACTGGAGTGGATCCATCGCTGGTTCCACCAGGGGGCGGAGGTGAGCAAGGAGCAGTCTCTCCAGGGTCTTCATCAAGTGGGACGTCAAGGCCACCGGTCTGTAGCTGTTCAGGTCTTTGGGGTGGGAAGTTTTTGGTACAGGTACCACACAAGATGTTTTCCACAGCTGTGGTACCCTCCCCAGTTTCAGGCTCATGTTGAAGATATACGTCACAATCCCACACAGCTGGTCTGCACAGGACTTGAGGAGCTTTGCGCTGATGCCGTCCGGTCCCGGCGCCTTCCTCGCCTTGATCTTCCTCAGCTCCGTCCTCACCTGGGTCCTGGTCAGGGTCAGGATGGGGGGCTGTGTGTTGGGAGTGGGGGGGTGTTGGTGGAGTGGGGAGTGGGCAGCAGGACTTGATTTCTTTAGAGGCAGCAGTGGTTGTTGTGCAGTCAGGGGGGAGGGCGGTTGGTCAAATCTATTGAAAAACAGATTCAGGTTGTTCGCCCACTCCCTGCCCCCTGTGGCCTGGGGGGAGGTATTCTGGAGCCCCGAGATGGTTTTGAGGTTTCTCCAGACCCCGCTGATGTCGCTCTGTTGCAGCTTGTCCTCCATCTTCTTCCTGAAGCTGTCCTTGCCTTCTCTGATCTTTCTCCTCAGCTCCCTCTGTACGGACTTCAGCATCTCCCTGTTCCCTGACCTGAAGATCCTCTTCTTCTCTCTCAGAAGTGTTTTTATCTCAGGGTTGATCCAGGGTTTGTTGTTTGAGTGACGCCGTATGGTCTTGGTGGGAACGGATTTGTCCACACAGAAGCTGAGGTAGCCCGTGAAGGTGTGAATGAGGCCATCGATGTCCTCACCATGTGGATCGCAGAGCTGCTTCCAGGCGGTGGCTTCAAAACATCCCTTTAGGGTGTCCATTGTCTCCTCAGACCATAACTCCACAGTGTGCATGGCCGGAGGTTGTCTGTGCACTAGGGGTTTGTACACCGGCCGGAGATGAACCAAGTTGTGATCCGATCTCCCGAGTGGGGGGAGTTGTGATGAGGTGTACGCCTCCTTAGTGTTTGCGTAGAATAAATCCAGTGTTTTATTGTCTCTAGTGTGGCATGTGACATACTGGGTGAACGTGGGTAGAATGGGAGACAGTGAAACATGGTTGAAATCGCCTGAGATGAGGAGAAGAGCATCTGGGTGTTCTGTCTGCAGCCTGCTGGTTACTGAATGGATGACGTCACGTGCTGTCCCAGCATTCGCCGTCGGATTTGCATAAACAACAATGCAGATCACGTGTGAGTGTTCTCTCGGGAGATATGTAGGCCTCATGCTAACAGCTAGCAACTCAATGTCTTTGCTGCAGTGTCGTTGTTTAACAGTGATATGTCCCGGACTGCACCAGTTGTTGTTAACATACATTATCACTCCACCGCCCCTAGCCTTGCCACTGTCTGGTGTTCGGTCAGCTCGTATCATGTGAAAACCCTCCAGCTCAATGTTAGCATCTGCTGCTAGTTCAGTTAGCCACGTCTCAGTAAACAAAAGGAGAGAGCACTCCCGGTATGTGCTATCATAACGGGAGATAGCCGCTAGCTCATCTAACTTTCCCAGTATCGACCGTACATTTCCCATGACAACAGATGGAAGGGAGGGTCTGTACCTTATATTTTTTGTCCTCCGCCTTACTCCAGCCCGGCAGCCGCGGCGTTTTCGCCTCAGTTCTCTCGGTATGTCGAGTTTTTCCAATGGGACCGGGTGGCGGTTGAATGCTAGCAGCTGTTCTCTGCTGTATCGTATCCTGCTATAAACAGTGGCTCCGTCCACCGGCTCAGGAGACATTTAGGACGATCTGTGTGTCCGTGATATAAGTGGGGTGATTAGGGTGATTAGGGTGATTAGGGTGATTAGGGTTAAAACCTACCTTTTTGATATAGCCTACAATTAGGGAGGGATCATGTGTTTCTGAACCCTCCCTTAGTTATGCTGCTAATAGGTTTAGTCAGCCGGGGGACCTCCAGTAATGCACTGGGCCTCACTCCTTTCCTCACTCTCTATGAAATATTTTTTTTTGCTGGTCATTAACATTTGTTTGTTCTCTCCCATAGATTGAGTCCCCATCGTGCTGTTTGCTCTCTACATGTCTGTTCTTTTCATCTTCTCTGTCCCCTCACCCCCCAGCCAGTCGCAGCAGATGACTGCCCCTCCCTGAGCCTGGTTCTGCTGGAGGTTTCTTCCTGTTAAAAGGGAGTTTTTCCTCTCCACCGTCGCCAAGTGCTTGCTCAAAGGGGATCACCTGATTGCTGGGGTCTTTCTGCAACTGTGGGGGTTCCCCCCTACAGTTGATAGTGCTATGAGATGACTGTTGTTGTGAAATGGCGCTATATAAATAAAGTTGAATTGAATTGAATTGAATTGAATTGAATTGAATTGAATTATATCATTTATCAATAATCCACTTTCTATTTTCTTATCAATAATATTAACAAACAGGTTGTCAATAAGTGTAGCAGTGTGAACTGTGATTCTACTGGGATGTGTTATTGTGGGATATAGACTCATGCCATACATAGAATTCATGAACTCTGAAATTACATTTTGTTGATCTGGATTTAGTAAATCAATATTGAAATCTCCACAAATTGCTACCATTTTCTTACTAGTAATATTATTGTACAGCTCGACTAATTTATCTCTGAATGTCTCAATGCAAGTTCCCGGCATTCTATATATACAACTTGTGATTAGATTTTTTGTTTTATCTTGGTCAATCTCAACAGTGATGGAGTCTTCCCCAGTTTCAGCTTAAAATGTGGTTATCCATGTGTCCAGAGCTGCAGAAAACACCTTGGAGGTTGAGTAGCATGTTTCCTAACTACCAGTCTGTGCTAACAAGGCAAATGTCAACAAGACGCCGGTGCCATCATTGAAAGTTGTTTAGTTTCCTTTGGATAAGGACCAGTGTCAAACCAAACAAATGTAGGCAACGTAACAAAAAAACCTGAACCTTGATCTGGACTTTCAGGTTGAAAACAGCATTAGATTTTGCTGATTTGAAAACTGATTGGAAATGTACTTGTATATAATTGAATGACTGCATTTTTGGTCATTTTATTGAATTGTATTAAAATAAATATAACCTTATTCATAATTTTCTTTCTTTGAAATCAGAGGTGAAATCACTGTTCTATTCCATCCATCCATCCATCCATCTTCTACCGCTTTTCCGGAGGTCTGGGTCATGGAGGCAACAGCTCAAGCAGAGAAGCCCAGAGTTCCCTCTCCCCAGCCACCTGCTCCAGCTCTTCAGGGAGGATACCAAGACGTTCCCAGGCCAGCTGGGAGACGTAGTCTTTCCAGTGTGTTCTGGGTCTGCCCCGGGGTCTCCTCCCCATTGGGAGTGCCCGAAACACCTCAAGTGGGAGGCGTCCAGGAGGCATCCTGATCAGATGTCCAAACCACCTCAGCTGGCTCCTTGCAATGTGGAGGAGCAGCAGTTCTACGCTGAGCCCCTCCTGGATGACTGAGCTCCTCATCCAATCTCTAAGGGTGAGTCCAGCAATCCTACGGAGGAAGCTCATTTCAGCCACTTATATCAACAGTCTCATTCTTTTGGTCATTACCCAAAGCTCATGACCATAGGTGAGGGTAGGAATGTAGATTGTCCGGTAAATTGACAGCTTTGCCTTAGAGCTTAGCTCCCTCTTCACCAAAACAGACCAGTACAACGTCCGCATCATTGCAGATGCTGCCCCAATCCGTCTGTCAGTGTCTTACTCCATTCTTCCCTCACTCATGAATGAGACTCTGAGATACTTAAACTCCTCCACTTGGGGCAGGAGCTTGTCCCCAACCTGGAGAGGGCAATGCACCCTTTTCTGGCCGAGGACCACGGACTCGGACTTGGAGGTGCTGATTCTCATCCCAGCTGCTTCACATTCAGCAGCAAATTGCCGCAGCATGACCTGTAGGTCATTGCTGAACGAAGCCAGCAGGACAGCATCATCTGCAAACAACAGAGATGAGATTCTGTGGTCACCAAGCATGACACCCGCCGTTCCTTGGCTGCACCTAGAAATCCTGTCCATAAAAATTATGAACAGAATCGGTGACAAAGGGCAGCCCTGGCGGAGTCCAACTCTCACTGGAAACAAGTTTTACTGGGTGTTGGCAATATGAACCAAACTCTCATAATGTGGTCATATAGGGACTGGATAGCTCGTAACAACAAGGCTGTTCTATTCTGATTCTAAATTTATAAGTAGTAATTGTAAACTGTGGAGAAATAAAACCCCACAATTTTACTACAAAGTGTTTTTAAATGTATTAGAAAAACATACTCAATTTAACATAAATTTAGTATGTTTTATATAGTAATTTTTTGTTGTTTTATTCAATTTAGAAATTGATTTGAATTGAACTGGAAAGAAAAGAAAAAATTATGAGTAAAAAGTTGCAACTTTATGTGAAAATGTCTTAATTTCATCATGACATTGCAGTTTAGAAGAAAAAATGGTAACTCTGAGAAAAAGCTCTAAATTTATATTAGCAATGTCCTACATTCTTTTTGAGGAAAAACCTCAAATTTAGAAGAAGAAGCAGCCATCTCTATTGTCATTCAGTCCATACAGCCAATCATGTACAGTAGAACGAAATTACATTTCTCCTATCTACAATGTTAATCGCATGTAGAATCAAAGGGATCGCTGCCATGCAAGGCGCCGCCACAAACAACTTATGAGAATAAAGTCTCAAGCATCGAAGGAAAAAAAAAAAACAAGTATTCATTCATCTTCTTAACCACTTAATCCTTTCCGGGTCCCGGGGTCTGGAGGCCTATCCCGGCATCTGTGTGTGAGAAGTGGCGCACACCCCAGACAGATCACCAGTCCATCGGAGGGCCAACACAGAGAGAGAGACAACCATCCACTCTCACTTTCATACCTAAGGACAATTTGGAATCCCCAAAAAACAAGTACAAATGTGCAAATGTACATGAAAAAGGTCACTATTTTATGCAAAAAAAAAAAAAGCTTCAACTATGCGAGGGAAGAATAGGACGTTGGTGAAAACTTTTAAGAAAAAAATCTCAAATTTATGAGGAAGAAAGTCCCAAAGTTTTAAGAAAACAGCAGTAACATTATGAGGGGGAACATCTTAAATTTATGACAAAAAATTGCACATTTATGAGAAAAGAGTTACAAATTTTAGAGAAAAAACCCCACAAATTGTAGACTGTTGCTACTCACTATTCAAGTAGCTTTTTGATTAGATACTTTTCTACCCTGGGCAGCTTGGTGGTGCAGTGGGTAGCACTGTGGCAGCATAGCAAGAAGGTCTGGGGTTTGATCGTCTGTATGGAGGTTGCATGTTCTTCTTCCGTCTGTGTGGCTTTTTGTCTGGTCTTCTGGTTTCCTCCCACAGTCCAAAGGCATGCATGTTAGGCTAACTGGCATCAATTGGGGATTCTAAATTGTCCTTAAGTATGAATGTGAGAGTGAATGGCTGTCTGTCTCCCTGTGATGGACTGGTGATCCGATCAGGGTGTACCCTGCCTCTCGCCCAGAGATACTGGGATAGGCTCCAGTACCCCCCATGACCCGAAAAGGATTAAGCGGTTGAAGATGAATGAATAAATCAACTTTCTTAGGTCAGTAATTTTTTGATGTCCTGTCTGGTGGAAAGAGGGCAACCGTAAAGTCGGAAGACCGTGCAAACGTTACAAAGACAACCTAAAGACAAGTCTCAAAGCCTGTGAAATTGACATTGCTACTGGGGAAGTACAAGCCCTTGCTCGTCCACACTGGAGACAGCTGTGCTCCACTGACATCAAGACCTTTGATCTAAAAAGATCATTGACTATCAAGAACAAATGGGAGTGGGGCAAACAGGGTGCACCCTCTGGAGACAGTTACTACAGGCTGCTCAACCCACCTCTGCTCTGTGTGTGTGTGTGTGTGTGTGTGTGTGTGTGTGTGTGTGTGTGTGTGTGTGTGTGTGAGTGTGTGTGAGTGTGTGTGAGAGAGAGAGAGAGAGAGAGAGAGGAATGAGTACTCACCCCGGTGGTGGAGGGGTGTGAGGGGATGGAGGAGACCGTGGTCTGCTGGGTGGCCACTGAAGACGACCTCTGCTGCAGCTCCACAGTCTTGGCGTGCTGGTAGCCTGAAGATGTTAAATCAAGAAAACAAATCACTGATCCAAGTACAGGTTATTACAGTACATTGATTATCTTTTTTTGTCTTGTGCTGGCATTTTCTGATGTTTATAATTCATTACCGACGGAGGTGGTCATGAATCCGTTGCTGTAGACCGAAACGTGGTGGTCGGGGTCCTGGGACACCTCGGACTTCTCGTCAGCCATGCCGCTCAGGGCGCTGGTGGAGCGGGAGTGCTCCT
This sequence comes from Pholidichthys leucotaenia, assembly GCA_020510985.1. Taxonomy (NCBI): domain Eukaryota; kingdom Metazoa; phylum Chordata; class Actinopteri; order Cichliformes; family Pholidichthyidae; genus Pholidichthys; species Pholidichthys leucotaenia. Next base: position 109,909,438 of record CM035843.1, on the reverse strand, counting down.
TGCTGCGGCGCTGAGCTTGCACTGTAACAGCAGCAGTAGGAGGAAAAAAAACCAACACACAAAACATATGATGAATTCTAATAATCTTTGAACATCTTACTGTAAATGGATACATTTGTAAATGTGTCTTTGCTTATAAACAGTCAAAACTGCAAAGACATGTCAATATATTTGATCAGCTTGTTTAAAAGTGAATGTTTCAGTTTCCAACCTAATTATCTCTACCTGATCTGAAGCAAAAACACCTAAAGCAATTTTATTTACTTTCTCGTTAATGTGTTTTCTGATTTTATTTTTTTTCTCAGACTAAATCAAACAGCTGAATGAACATCCTCAAATCACACATTTTAAATAATTTCTATAATTAACTGTAACAGCCAGAAACTGTTGGGTGTACTGACTCCTTTCTCCATCATCTCTAGGCCAAAATGTCACCTTTTTCACAGCAGATGCAATATTTTCCTAGATGATGTTTAACAGTCATGTGACGAAGACCAAAAACTCACATGAAACTGCTCAAATTTTTGTAAAACCAATCTTTTTTAAGAGCTTGGATTCACCTGACATCATGTGCAGACTCCTGGACTGGATGTTGTCCTCAGCGGGGTCGTAGTCAAACACAGAGCCGGGATTTGTACGCCACACACGCAGATCTGAGGAAGAAGATGAAATTAACGGAGGCGTTAATCAATTACAGCCTGCAAGTGTCCTTATATACATACAGTATGTCTGAGTGTGTGAGGACAGTTTTACTGCTTAAAGGAGTTGTCTGCAGTGTCGTTTCTGCCTATAAAACAGAGTACGCAAATGCTACAGGCCCCCTCAACCGCTAAGGTGGACCCCAAGCTATAACTTCACGCTCAAGATTTTTGGGTGGAGAATTAGAATTGCCTCTAACTTTATTACTTCCACCAAGGGAGGATGTAATGTTTTTGCCGGCATTGGTTGGTTGGTTTGTTTGTCTGTTAGCAGCATTACTCCAAAAGTTCTGAACAGATTTTGATGAAATTTTCAGGAAAGGTGTGTAATGGCACAGGGAACAGATGATTAGATTTTGGTGATGATCTGGATCGTGATCTGGATCCAGGAATTTTTTGAAAAATATTTTATATATTAATTTTGCACTTTTCATGTACTGCCCCTTTAAGATGTGTCCACTGAGTTGGCCACGCCATAGGCCCATGCACCGCTGCAACCTGGAAGCTACACACTGCAGAAAAAGTAAAACAGCTTGGAGCAAAAACGAATGTGGTCTTCATCCACATAGTATGTGATGATTGACATTATTTCATCTGAAGACACCAAGAAAAAGCAGGCAAAGTGTGCAGTTTAAGACAGGGTTTGGAGTGTGTGTGGATGTAACTCCGGCCGGCAGGCAAGGATGTCGTTGCAGCCACATGACCCACACAGTATGTAAACACGGTAAACTTCAGCACTGGACAATGCTTAATTTTTTTGTTTGTGAAATCACAATAGGCCAGTTCTATTCTGCTCGTTTACTACGCATCACAGTGGCCACAGTTACATGGGCAAAATTTCTTCAATCTGATTACAATTCAGATCAGAATTTTACTGTTTACATGGATCCTGAAAAAGCTGATCCGATTAGGACGTGCGTTTCCATGTGTCACACGTTTGAACGGAATAAATCATTTTGACATGCGCACATTGACTTTTCGACATTCCGAAAATAGTAGAAGAAGAAGCAACTTCCGGTGTTAGCGAGCCCCGCTTCGGGTCGAAATGGACCTGTATTGTGTTATTCAGACTGTACTTTTGCCTCTGCTGGTCTCCGTTATGAAGCTACAAGTACAAACTTCTGCATATGACGAACAGTGGGAGACAGCAGGACGATACAGACCAGTTTTGTTTTACTCCTGTTATGTTTTCCACTAGCTGCTGCTAAGGCGGAAATACGTCACGTCGACGTGCGGCTAGTGTACAGACATGCGCAGTAAACATATTTTCTGCCCTACGTTCGGAATAAGTGTTTTCATGCGCACCATACCGATTAACAAATCTACCTACGGGTACAAATAAAGTAACCTGAACCTGAACCTGAACCTTAACAATCGGCATAACCCACCCCTCTCAATCGGAATGAAATTTTGATCCGAATGAGCATGATCGGGTTAGAATATTCAGATTGCCATGTTTACATGAAGCATTTTTATTCCGATCAGGCTTTTAATCCGGTTACTTGTGTCCATGTAAACATAGCCATTGATATGATACTGCACTGTTGCGTAATAGCTCTCAAGTTGAAAGATCTGGTTGACTTTAAAACTGCAGTAATAATGTTTAAAGTGAAGAATCTATCACTGCCCGCAAATATCCAAAAGTTGTTCCAAATAAGGGAGAAACAATATCATTTCAGAGGAACATGTATATTTCAAAAACCTTCAGTGAGAACTACCACCAAGCAACACTGTGTTTCAGTGCAAGGAGTCAGATTATGCAACGATTCTGGACCTGAATTAAAATCATGTACAATGCTTGGACAATTTAAACAAAAACTAAAGGAAGAAATACTCCAAACATATATACAAGATGACATGTAAAATCACATAAGGATTGTCATATCCAGTCTGCGTTGTGTTGTTGCTTAGTTTTTGTTTTTTGTTTTTTTGGTCACATTTTGTCTTAGCTTTGTTCTGAATTGTAATCGCTCTTGTTTGTTTTTCTTTTGAATTCTTGGATGGAATATGGGTGGGCAATATAAGCTGAGGCTTCAGCCATCACCCATTTCGGATAACTTTTGTTGAACTGTATAATCAGAGGAGTTATTGTCTAATTTAACCTTGTTGGATTTTCTTTCCCCCTTTGTTGTATTATTCTGTTTCTTTTAATCTGTACTTTTAATCTATCCGAAATAAAGATTGATTGATTGATAATATTGTTTAATAATTATGAACCTTGTCAGTAAACTGTAAGGGAGAAGAGAGGAGGGGAAAAAAGGTTGCCCAGCCCCAATGTATTGTCTATACAATTATGACTGTCTTGTATTACAGTGTAGTCATATAATGTAGTCTTAGTGTTTTTGCTGCCATTTCTGTCTGTTAGCAGGATCACGCAAAAACTCATAGATGGATTTGAATGGCATTTTCACCAGAGGTGGTTCTTGGCCCAAAAATGAACTCATTAGATGATGGAGGTGATCCATGAGTGTATACCTCCGCCAAGGCCCTATCTCGCAATGTACAGATGGATGGCGATATGGACAGACAAAGGGAGGGAGGTACGGAGCCTTGGCAGCGGTATGTGCTCTCTGAGTGCCCTCTAGTTTTCTCATAAATTTGTAACTTTTTTATAATAAATTCACAACTTTCTTGTAAATTAGCATTTTTTTAAATTTGTGATTTCTTTCTCGTAAATCTACAACTTTTTTCTAATAAATTTGTGACTTTTTTTCTTGCTAATTTGCAACACTTTTCTCATAAATTTGAGGCTTTTCTTGTAAATGTGCAACTCTTGTTTCTCATAAACTTGACTTTTTCTCATAAAATGCAGTTTTTTTCTTGTAAATTTGCAACTTTTTTGTAGATTTGTAACTTTCTTGTAAATTTGCAACTTTTTCTCATAAATCTGCAACTTCTTTCTCATAAATTTGGTACTTTTTTCTTATAGATTTGTGACCTTTTTCCTTATAAATCTGCACCCTTTTTTCCTCCTAAAGTAGCATTTTTTTCTCATAAATTTGCTAGTTTTCTTGTAATCTGTGATTTTTGTTCTTGTTAATTTGCAATTTTTTTCTTGTAGATCTGTGATTTTTTTCTTATAAATTTGTGAATTTTTCTTGTAACTCTACACCTTTTTTCCCTCCAAATTTTGCATTTTTTCTCATTAACTTACAAGTTATTTTCTCAAACATTTGTTTTGTTTTTACTCTTGAATTTGCTAGGTTTATTTTGTAAAATTGCAACTTTTCTCTTGTAAACCATGACTTTTTCTCTTGAAAGTATGCAACTATTTTTTTAAGAACATTCATAGGGATGTTGATTAAACTTTTTATTATTCTATGCAATGGCTTTTTTCTGTTCATCTAGACATTGACTCAAGTTTATTTATTTTTTGTTTTGTTTTTGTTGAGAAATGAGAGATTTCCCCCCACATTTTAAAGTGTTTGAACTCTTCCCTGTTACAAAAATAGGGCCCCCCCAACCACAACCTTGCACAGGTCTCCCCAAAAGCTAGAAAGACCATGGCTTAATGTCAGTTTTCTACATTAAATATTCAAAAAATACTTATAATTATGATCAGAGTGGTTAAAAATAACAATTATGACATTATACCAAAGATGTAAATGTACTACATTACAGATCGAGAATAAATTTTCCCTGCCAGTCAGCTTGCCGTACCGCTGTTTTGCCAGCAGGGGTAGTCTTGAGTTGTGGCTTTTTGGCTCACTACTGCCACCTGGTGTTAACACTTGAAATTAATTCAAAGTTACACATAGCTCCTTTAAGGTATGCCCAGCTCAGATGGTTATTTACACATAAATGTAAAATTATACAATAATGTTGTCGTCATCTTTGCTCAATAATCATTAAGCACCACTTCAAGCAGAATTATTGCTTTCACTAAAACAACTCCAGCTGTGTGCATTGTACCAGTGATGGTCTCCTGGTCATGCTCTATGGCGCGCCTCCGCTCCATCTCCACCACGCGCCTCTGGATGCCGCGGTAGCTGATGTCGCTGAAGTCCTGCATGTTCTTCTTCACACGTTCTGTCACAAGGTCAGAGGTGGTGGAAGTGAAGCTGCCCTTGCTCTTCTCAAAGTCCTCATGGTATCTGACCTGGAGGGAATGAGTCACGACCACAGTGAGGAACACACGTGCAATGTACATCAGGGTAAATAAGTATTGAACACATCAACATTTTTTTCATTAAATATATTTCTGATGGAGCCATTGACCTGAGATTTTCACCAGATATCAGTAACAACCCAAGTAATCCATTCATAAAAAGAAATCAAGGCAATTGTGTTCACAAAACAAACTATATTTAATATAGTGGAATGACACAGGAAATAAGTATTGAACACAGTTGGTGAAATTCATTTAATATTTAGTAGAAAAGCCTTTGTTGGTAATAACAGCTTCCAGATGCCACCTGTATTGAGAAACTAGGCGCAGGCATTGCTCAGGAGTGATTTTAGCACATTCTCCTACACAAACTGTCTTCAAATCTTGAAAGTTCAGTGGGTGTCCTCTATGAACTCTGATCTTCAGTTTGTTCTTTTAAGGCAGCACTTTGAAACAGTAATCCATGCCTTCATTACATCTCAGCTGGATTACTGTAACACACTTTATTTTGGAGTTAGACAGTCTTCCCTCTCATGTTTCCAGTTGGTTCAAAATGCCGCTGCACGTCTTTTAACTGGAACATGCAAGAGTGACCACATTACACCCACTTTAGCTTCTTTCCACTGGCTGCCTGTACACTTTAGGGTTCATTTTAAAATTCTTTTATTTGTTTTTAACCCTTAAACTGTGTATGTCACCAAACTGCAATATAACCCCTAGTGGTCAACAGTGGTAAAGATTTTTTCAAGAAAATATTCAGATCAGATGTCAGAAGTTTCCAAGGCTCTAACTTGAAAGTGGTAAGATATAATGGTTTACTGTCAATTAGAAAGATGTAGAATATGATCCAAAGTTTCAGATAGGAGTAAATTTACGCATTTAATCTGCATACAAACAAACAAAGACATTCGTCACTTACCACTGGCAAGGCGGGGTCCTTTTGTGGCATTTTTAGCTTTCTCTCCTACATCCAGAAACTTTTATTGATTATTCCACCTTAATTTCACTTTTATTCCGTGGCAACTTCATCTTATATGATGACATGCAACCGGCGATTGCTCTACAGTCACATGGTGCTCCAGGCGCCGGCAGGTCAAATCAACAAGCTTCACGCTCCCTGTCTTATAAGAACATGTAAACATCTACCTTCATAAGCTAATCTCTTTTTAGAATCATAGTTGGCAAATTCGGGACCAAATCCTCCAAATTTGCTCCTTCGTCTGTGATTGCGTATGTCCACAATGATGGCTGCTGTCCATTTTGTGTTGTAATCTCGAAGAAGAAGAAGAAGAAGAAGAATTTCTTCCTCTTTGGTCTATTACATGTCATCCATGAGTCCTCCAACGCGTGCCTGCCACCTTGTGAACTGGCATGATCAGCACAAATCCTCAGTCCAGCTGGGGAGTGTTTGGCACGTTATTATGAGTTGACAGGCGCAGCGCTGCGCTCTGCCACTAGGGGCACAAAAAATCACACAGCTTAAAGGTTAAATCATTAAATGGCCTTGCCCCACCTTACCTCTCTGAGCTCCTTTATCTTTATACCCCTGCTCGGTCTCTCAGGTGAGCTGATCAGCTGCTCCTGGAGATACCAAAATCGAAGAGGAAGCTCAGAAGGGATAAAACTTTTTTCTGTTGCTGCCCCTAAACTGTGGAACAATCTGCCTTTGTCCGTCAGACAGGCCCCTTCACTGTCCAGTTTTAGAACTCATTTTAAAACCCATTTTTATTCTGTGACTTTTGACCCAGTTTCAGACATTGATTTTACTTGCTTTTGTTGTTTTTATTGTATGACTACTATTTATTTGTGCTGTATTGTAGTTTTTGTTGTACTTTGTTTTTATGTTTTATGTTTTTATACTTTATTTGTTGTTGATGTACAGCACTTTGTGCAAGCTGTGGTTGTTTTTAAAGTGCTTTATAAATAAAGGTGGATTGGATTGGATTGTTCCATAGATTTTCAATTCAGCTCAGGTGACTCACTGACTAGCAGCTTTATTTTCCTTCTCTGAAGCCAGTTGAGAGTTTCCTTGGGATGTGTGTTTAGGATCAATGTCTTGCTGAAATGTCCACCCTTGTTTCAGCTTCAGCGTCTTGGCAGATGGCAACAGGTTCTTATCAAGGATGTTTCTGTACATTTGTCCATTCATCTTTCCTTCAATTATATGAAGTCTGCCTGTACCATGTGATGAAAAACACCCCCACACCATGATGCTCCCACCTCCAAACTTCACTGTTGGTCTGGTGTTTTTGGGCTGATGTGCAGTGCCATTTCTCCTCCAAACATGCTGTGTGTTGTGGCATCCAAAAAGTTCAATTTTGGTCTCATCTGACCAGACTATATTCTCCCAGTATTTTACTGGCTTGCCCAAATGTTGTGCAGCAAACTTTAAACGAACTTCAACATGCTTTTTCTTCTGAAATGGAGTCTTGCGAGGTGAGTGGGCATAGAGCCCATGTCGGCTGAGTGCATGACTTATTGTTTTCTTTGAAACAGCAGTACCTGCTAACTCCAGGTCTTTCTGGAGCTCTCCACGAGTGGCCTTTGGCTCTTGGATAATTCTTCTGATAATTCTTTTGACTCCTCTGTCAGAAATCTTGCAAGGAGCTCCTGGTCATTGCCGGTTTATGGTAAAACGATGTTCTTTCTACTTCCAAATGATGGCTCCAACAATGCTTATTATTCATTCATTCAGAAGTTTAGAAATGCGCCTGTAACCAATGCCATCATTATGTTTTGCAACAATAAGGTTGCGAAGGTCTAGCGAGAGCTCTTTGCTTCTACCCATCACGAGTTCTTTGTGGTGTGACAATCTGATATTCACAGACCTTTTTAAAGGCTATCAGTCAGGACTTAACCATCTGAAATAAATTTGCACTGATGGGGGATGGGGTGGCTTCCTAAATTCTGATGGATTTCAGCTGATTTCTTGACTTTCTATGCCTTTTTGCACCTCTTTTTTTCTTCATGTGTTCAATACTTATTCCCTGGCCTGTGTCATTCCACTTTATTAAATATAACTTGTTTTGACAGCACAGTTGCCTTGATTTCTTTGTATGGATGGATTACTTAGGTTGTTACTGATATCTGGTGAAAATTTCAGGTTAATGGCTCCATTAGAAATATGTTTAATGAGAAAAATATTGATGTGTTCAATACTTATTTTCCCCACTGTAAATGTAATGAGATCCAACAAGTGAGCAGCCTTTCAATCAGAAATTGGTTTCAAGTAGATTTTAATATATGAGGAATTTATTTATTTATTTTTTTGGGGGGGTGCTTACCAAAAAAAAAAGGTAGAAAATCAGATAAAATAAATAACTTTAAAAAAATAGAAAATAAAATTTCACTTCAAAATGAGGAAAACACCTGTGATATGTTGACTTCCTTCAGATTTGTACACAATAAGAGCTCTCAAGGCAGCACTAGATCACTGGTCAACACCAAATTTATTGTCTAAGGTTTTTTTAGCTGATTTAGGACAATTTTGATGTACTGAATCCAAAAATCACATTGGTTTTGCTCAATCAGGTCAACTTTTTGAATTATGGCCACATGCTGTTTTATACGTTTTTGTTTACATGTACGGGTATTTTCGCTTTATATGATGCAAAATTATTTTTTATGTCTTGAAATTCTCTGAATTTTGAACACTGATGACGTAACATTCAATTTACATGTACTTACCTTTATATAAAGGTAAGTACATGCACAGTACTAAGTAAGTACAAATTTTTACTTAGCACCTGATCGAGAGAAACGGATGTCATTTTCGGATTCAGCGGTGCAAAATTGTCTTAAATCAGCTGAAAAAACACAGACAACTTACAAAAAAATTATTTTTGTAACCCTGTGTTATTAATGTATGGTCAAGGCTGACTGCCATGGCTTTTACTTTTAAAGCAAATCAAAACAACCTGTATCCATGCAACAGTTTTTACAGCACCCATGCTTTAGATCACATGATGGTAGACAGCAATCAGAGATTTGTTATCTACTTTTGTTTGACATAGTGTACAGCATGCATCATTAGGTAAACTTGTCTTATCCAGAAGATCGACTTACCATACAAATTCATTTAGCACAATTAAATAAACCAGACAGAATATGTTCTAAAACTTATTCTGAGATAAATAAGTATATGCATTGACAAAAAAATAACTGTTAATCGCTATTGTACACATGCACGCTCACTTCATCCCTAGTTTCCCCCATGCACAATTCCCTCTAAATCTCACTCCACACTTTTGTGAAAAGTTGGCAACTCTGACTATAAGTAGATACAATGCTGTGAAAAAGTATTTGCCCCCTTCCTCATTTCTTATATTTTTGCATACTAGTGCATACCCGTAGAAACCAAGTACAAGCAAGTATTTCTGCATGCCCATAGAAAGCAAGTGTAAGCAAGCATTTCTGCATGGCCATAGAAAGTTACTGTTACCATGGCAACAGTAACAGTAGCATTTTTGACCCTGTAAACGTTAACCAAAACACCTTTTTTTCCACACACACCTCAGACCCAATGAAAAATGTTATAAACTGGAAAAAATATGTGCCCCATGCTGAAAATTTATCCAGCGTATGATTGATACATCCCGCATTCGCGCTGGCGGGGACCCGTGGTGCCACAAAGGACATCACTGGCACACGGGTAAAGCAGCAGCCGAGACTCTTGTTGCTCAGTCAAAATATATACCATAAAGTTGCTGTGATTGATAATTCGACATGGAGAACACGGGGGGGGGGGGGGGAAGGAGGGTGCTGCTTCTCCCGGCATGTTCTGTGTTGATTTGTCAGACCTGGTCCCCGCTGACGCTCTGCCCAGTCTGATCGGGCACCTCATTCTCCACATACGTATGGCCAATTATCCTTTAGACCTACGCAATCAGGACAACTTTATAGTATAATCTTCAGTATTATCTTTTTCTGTCTTTCTAACTTTCATTTCCTTGTCTTGTCCCGGGAAAAATGTGGTGACTGACAGGTCGTGATGCTGTGTGGCATCCAATGAGCATGGTCGTGATGCGGCATATTCTCCAATGAGCACGGAGTCAATCCGAAACCTCACCCACACTTCTTGAAGCCAGAAGGGTGAAGACATAGAGCGGTCACACAACGGTGGCTAAACTTTTATTGATAAATATTACATATTTTGACTGAGTGACTCCATATTCGGGGATGCACACCCTCGTAACTTCAGCAAAGCATGTTTAAAATCTTAGGTCAGTGTGATGAATGGTTTGAGAGGTATCTGAGGAACACACACACAAACAGACAGCAATCCCTTGAATTTATAGATAATTTGTCACACTTAAATGTCCCAGATCAAATTTTAATAGACAAAGATAACCCAAGTCAATATAAAATGTAGCTTTTAAATGATGATTTTATTTATTAAGGGGAAAACAACTATCCAAACCTACCTGGCCCTATGTGAAAAAGTAATTGCCCCCTAAATCTAATGGTTGTGTCACCCTTGGCAGCAACAACTGCAATCAAGTGTTTGCGATAACTGGCAATGAGTCTTTTACATCGCTGGTGAGGAATTTTGGCCCACTCTTCTTTGCAGAATTGTTTTAATTCAGCCACATTGGAGGGCTTGAGCTTGAGGTCACAAACTGATGGCCAGACATTTCTCCTTCAGGATTTTCTGGTAGAGAGCAGAATTCATAGTTCCATCAACGACACAAAGTCGTCCAGGTCCTTGAAGCAGCAAAGCAGCCTCAGACCATCACACCACCACCACCATGTTTGACTGTTGGCATGATGTTCTTTTTATGAAATGCTGTTAGTTTTACACCAGATATTAATGGGATGCACGCCTTCCAAAAAGTTAAACTTTTCTCTCGTTAGTCCACAGAATATTTTCCCAAAAGTCTTGAGGATCATCAAGATGTTTTTTGGCAAATGTGAGATGGACCTTTGTGTTCTTTTTGGTCAGCAGTAGTTTTCACCTTGGAACTCTCCCATGGATGCCATTTTTGCCAAGTTTCTTTCTTATTGTTGAATCATGGACCAGTGTCCAAACTGAGGCGAGGCCTGCAGTTCTTTAGATGTTGTTCTGGGTTTTTGTTTCTCTTCTGTTCTTGGATTTCTTTACATCACGGCATGATGTGTTGCTTTTTATGATCTTTTAGTCTACTTCACTTTGTCAGACAGGTTCTGTTTAAGTGGTTTCTTGATTCAACAGGTCTGACAGTAATCAGGCCTGGGTGTGGCTAGTGAAACTGAACTCAGCTTTCCAAAAATATAGTTAATCCCTGTTAATTCATGATGTAACAAAGGAGGAATTACTTTTTCACATAGGGCCAGGAAGGTTTAAATAGCTTTTTTTCCCCTTAATAAATGAAATCATAATTTAAAAACTGTATTTTGTATTTACTCTGGTTATCTTAGTCTAATATTAAAATTTGTTTGATAATCTAAAACATTTAAGTGTGAAAAATATGCAAAAATATAAGAAATCAGGAAGGGGACACTGTATATAGTGCAGATGGTAAATAATTATTCTACCAATAAATGAATGAACCAACAAGTCTTACTCCTGAGATGATACGCTGGGTCTCCCTGACGCGCCTCATCTCCGGTGTGTCCAGGACGAAGGCAGCCTTACCCTGCACCTGCTTGCGGAAGCTGTCGGAGTACAGCACCTAGTGGGGACGGGTTAGTGGGAGAGCAGAGGACATACACTGAGTGTGTCGAACATCTCAGAAAGCAAAGTTGTCACTCACTCAACAGCTGTTAGCATCCATAGCACGAGGTGTGGGCAGGAGGGGCTTAATGCACAGAGAACACACAGAGCTGCTGGCAGAATGAGCTGTGGTATTACTGGGATCAGACAGATGAATTAGCACAGGAAGGGTTGAAGAATTAAAGAAATCCCAACCTTTGGTGGGATTAAAATGGGATGGAGTAGTTTGAACAAGAAGGAGATGCTAGCAGTGATGATGTGCTCAGGCACTCCACAGCTGGGGGTATTAACTACATTTTTAAAAAAAGAAACAAAAGAGCAGCTTTCAGGATAATTAATACGATTAAAACGAGGCAGGGACAGGTCGGTTAGAAGAGGGTTAACGAGGGGAAGTACACGGTCTGACAGTGGTACCGAGCTAATGTTTTCTTGGTTCCTTCTGACCCGCTCCATCTCTGGAGTAAACACCATGGGAGTTCCTTTGAGTGAACTGTCTTTATACAACACCTACAGGACAGAAGGACAGCACCCCAGGGGGCCGGTCAGACACTCTTAAATACACAGACCACACACCTATAGGACTGCTTTCATAGACTCATAGAAGCTACCAAAGTCAGCAGCATTCAGAAAAAAAGCACCCAAGAATGATTGAGCTTGGGCAGGAAATTGCTTTTGGTTGATTGTATGTTTTATTGCCTTTATATAAAAGCAAAGTCTGAGAAATTGGTCCTATAGAGTGATTTATCCTGGTAGTTCCTGCTGAACATCCAGGATCTCTGTTGTAGGAAGGGAAAAAAAGAGCTTGAGCAGGAGGTTATGCCTGTGATTTGCTGTGAAGAGGAAATTAGGAGCAGCACACAGTTTTAGGTATTAAAAAACACGAGCTACAGGTTAGAAGATCCAGAGAGGAGGGATTCACTCAGCTTGAGGGGCTGATGGTTGAGGATTAAAGATGGTTTTAAAAGAGACAAGGAAAAGGAAGAAAGCGTGGTTAGAGATCAGATGGATGGGCAGTATGTGCCCCAGATGGAAGTTGATAAGATGGATGATAGCAGGAGGAAGGGGGAGTATCAAAGGACTTCTACGGTTCACTCTCAACAGGTAAAAACACACGGTCTGGTTCCACTACCGAGCTGATGTGCTTCTGGGTTTCTCTGACCCGCTTCACCTCGGGGAGGTCCGGTATGGCTGTGCCTTGACCCACAGACTCCTTGTACTTTATCTACCCAACAGACATTCAGGTTTAATGCAGACAAAGAAAATGAGTAAATAAAAGGGCAGATCAATAAGACACAGGAGGACAGACGGAGACACAACACAGCACCAAAACTCACAACAAAACAAAATTAAAAACACGTTTTCCTGGGAAACTGAGGAGTAGGTTACCATGGAGACACAATCAAAGGTTTGAACTTCTAAACAACTGGAAGGTCGGGAGTTGTTATGAGAAAGTGTACAGGGGAACTGATAGGCAAAACACAGCAACAAATAACATAAATCACAATGGAATTACCCATTAGTGAAAAGTATTGTCGCTGACTGGATGGACACATTGTTCATCTTTTAAGCAGGAAATAAAGGCTGTAAATATGAGCACTACTCAGTGCATTAAAATGTAACCATTTTAATACTGGGCACAATACTAGTGTTGCAAGCAGTGTTGCCAAGCCCGCTTACTATAAGCAACTTTGGGCTTGTTTTTCTCTAAAGTTGCTTACAAATCTCGTCAGTCGCGGGTTGTGGGTTTTGGGGCTTGTTTTTTAACATGTAGTTGCTTATTTGGGCTTGGTTTGCTGTCTGTGTGACAGCTCTCCCAGCTCCCAGCCCATGCCCCCTCTACTTCTGCATATGGGCGCTGATCTCTATTAAAAAACTGGATAGATCGCTGGCCGCCAGAAGTAAAGCCACCTGGCCACCATATTGGTACACCCAATATGGTCAATGGCGACTCACTGAGTCAATGGAGAATGAATGGGTTTAGTAGTAAACTGTGTCACTTTTACCTCAATAATTTCCCCCCCAAAATAATAGATTTTTAACTTCTTGGTATGGAGACACAGCTTATAATTTTGCTCAACCAGTGAACTATAGAAATCTACCAGCTATAGAAAGCGATTTCTGTTGTTCACCAGTTGCACAAGGTTGTAAGCTGTGTCTCCATACCAAGAAGTGTTTTGGGTGTACTAATATGGCGGCTCGGTGGCTTCACTCGGCTCTACTTACTAATGGAGCGTGAGCTATCCGGGTTTTTTATACAGTTCACAGTGCATTGGGACTTTAAATCGAAAAAAAATTCTCCATTGAAATGAATAGTAAGAGCAAAATTATTTTTTGATCCCAATCAAATTTTTCCACAAGTTGCACATATGATGTTTGTCAACTTAAAAGATAATTTTCCACGTAATCAAAGATGTTGGCTGTCGTATAATAACAGAGTAATATTTAGTTTTTGTTTAAATGACTAGCGGACAACAACTCCCATCATCCCACATCACTAAACTGTAATGGTGTTTAGTGCTGTTACTTATGCAGGATGCTCATGTCTTTTCTTTTGATCAGAGTTTAAACATTTAATGTATTCAAAGTTTTTATGTTGACTGTGTTTACTATAAATTTGCTGTTGTTTATGCAGAATCCATATGTATTTTCCTTTATTCAGAGTTTATAAAATTCCGTTATTCAATGCTGACTGTGTTTACAGTCAATTCACTGCAAACAAAAATAAATCTATATATCCATATACGTTATCAAGCAGCCTCTCTTTTACACCATATGGTAGGTTGCCTGTTGGGCTTTTTTTGAGCTTGTTTCCATAAAAATGGTTGCTTGTTTCTCTTGCGAGATCTGGCAACACTAGTTCCAAGCTTAGTATCTTACAAAGCTGCAAATGCTGGATGAACGTTGTAATTTTTGCATTTTGTCAGGGTTGCAAACAGTTTTTATGGTTTTGCAACTATTTACAAACCTTTGCAATCATTTGCAGGAATGTATTTTAACATGTGTGGCTAAAGTTATTTTTGGTTCACCGAGTAGTGAAGACTAGCAACTGTTTAAGAATCTTTATGAACCCTTTTAGGGTCAGGAGAATATCTGACTGCTGGGGAGGGTTTGCTCATCCTATTTATAGAGTTGGGTCCAAGATTCACCTGACGCCTGGTGTTTTACCTGGAGTTGGCAAAAGGTCCCAAATGTTCCCAAATGGTGGTGAAAAAGTGGCAAATAGTTACTAATTGTCGCAAACACTGCAGCTAACATTTGCTAACAGTCGCTAATGTTCACCATCTGTCTTCTGCAAACAATTTCGCAAACATTCGTGCAAATGTTGCTAAATGTCTCTAATGACAGAGGTGAACCCTGATTTTCGCGATCATTCATCAGAAAAGTTGGCAAATCCAACAACCATATGTTAGCATTTGCCACTCCGTGAAATATTAGTTTGCAGTACTGAAGACTGGTCTTGAGACCACAGTTTTCAAGGTCCTGGTCTCATGTTGGAATCAGTCATTTTTACTTGGTCTTATCTTGGTCTCAAACAAAACAGACTCAGGACTTTAAATCAAGACCAGGAATTGCTTATTTGTCCACATAATTGGTGTGATTGCAAAGAAATATTATCCTTAAATGTAACTATAAAGTCATTTGCAGGTTTAATTTTAAGCCACTGGTAACAGTTGCAACAGGTGTGAGAAGACGCCTGAGAAGACAAGTGGAAACAAAGAGGAGGGGAGAGCTGTAACCAAACTGTTGTTTAAACATTTTTCTACTGATGGGTCTTCTGACACTCTGCCTCAGTACCTCTCTCTGGGTTTTGATTTTTCTCTGCCTATGACATGAGAATCAGCACTCACTGGAATGATACCACCCTCCCAGCTTCATCTCTGCCCATTTTAACAATAGCGGGAGGATCCCCATGAATGTCTAAATCCACACTGAGTGCTACTACGGCTGCTGGCCTGCTATTGCATTAGCTTGGTGACAGCAGTTCATATTGGTATTGTAACGTCGGGGCCATGTTAAGGGGGGCAGGTATTTCCCAGCATGCTTTACCAGCTGAAAACGTTACTGTGTGTGTGTTATTACTGGGTTATTATACTGCTGTGTCATTATAACTGCGTTATAATGACCCAGCAGTGTTTATAGGCAGGATTAGGGCAAGATGTATTATGTGTTGTATAACCATGATTGAAACGGAGATCTGGGAGAATGACCTCCCCTCCTGTCTGTGCTCAGGGTTGTTGGGGTTGGGTGTGTGTGAATAAAGCCTGTTCGCTGAAACCATCTGCTCCTCTTCTTTGTGTGAACCTCGCCTATGTCACACTGGTGTCAGGAGTGGTATGAGACAAGATGTTGGCCAGGACCCAGGTGGAGGTCCAGCGGCCGGGGCGGTTCATCGCCCGGCTGGGAACAGAGCGCAGAGCTGAGACGCCGACTCCCGGAGTGGCTCGCCGCGATGGACGGACCAGCGCACCCCGCCTTCCGCCTTTTTCAAGGCAGAGCGGGCCAAGCAGAGCAAACCAGCCCCGCTTCCAGCCCTTTTCAGGGAAGGACGGGCTGGCGATTCCAGGGCGATCAGGAGCGGCGATCGACCGGGAGGCGACTGTCCCATCCATCCGGCAGCGGGCCAAGATTCCCCGCTACAACAGCGAGAACCTGTTGGATGACCACCTGGTCCAGGTCGAGTTGGCTGCCGTGCTGAACAACTGGTCACCGGAGGAAACCGCTGTGCTGACAGCGAGGGGGAGGAGGAGGAGTTACAGCAGACCACGGCAGCGCGTCTACGGAGGAGACGGCCGCGGCGACGCGAGGAAGGGCGCTTCCGCTGCGGAGAGCCAGGGCACATCGCACGGCACTGCCCCGCGCCCACCCTGCAAGAAACTGGCCCCTCGCCGACGTTAAATTAGAGCGAGGTGGCATGGACGGGGAAAGGCCGCCTCCCGCAGATGCTTCCCCCGGCGACAGATCCGGTCTTTTCCCAGGCTCGGCAGGGGCTGGACGCCTGGACGCGGGCCAGTGGCCGCCTAGGAGGTCCTGGCAGTGGTGGGAGTCGTGACTCCCGCTGCCAGGGGAGGGACTGTGCGTAGTCCTACTGAAGCTGTTGGATGTGCTGGTTGTCGGCATCGAAGCGGCCCCCAACACCTGGATTGATTCGCGTTGGACTTCTGGGTTGGACTTTGATTTTTCTGGGGACAGAAACCAGTCTGGGGGGGGGGGGGGGGGCAGTGTAACGTCGGGGCCATGTTAAGGGGGGCAGGGATTTCCCAGCATGCTTTACCAGCTGAAAACGTTACTGTGTGTGTGTTATTACTGGGTTATTATACTGCTGTGTCATTACAACTGCGTTATAATGACCCAGCAGTGTTTATAGGCAGGATTAGGGCAAGATGTATTATGTGTTGTATAACCATGATTGAAACGGAGGTCTGGGAGAATGACCTCCCCTCCTGTCTGTGCTCAGGGTTGTTGGGGTTGGGTGTGTGTGAATAAAGCCTGTTCGTCGAAACCATCTGCTCCTCTTCTTTGTGTGAACCTCGCCTACGTCATAGTATTTTCTTCACATTCTAGCCATGTCACTCACTAGTCATCCCTGCTCCAACCTGGTTCTTTATTCCACACTTGATAATATATCTTGCATCAATCTGGCTTATTTTGCTATATTTTGGATGTTACTGTCAGCACTTTGCCCTGATAGCACCTTGGCTAGGTGGCAAAAGTCAGTCTGTTTACTACCTTGCTGCCTAGCGCTAGCTTAGTTATCAGAATGCGATCAGGTCTTAAAGCTCTTTTTTTATATATTCTATCTACCCTCACTAGACATCCCTGTTACCATCTGGTTCACTAATCCACAGCTGATAATATAATGTATCTCACCTAGGTGGAGAGAGGGTGATAGGTTAGCCCACCTAGTATTAGTAAAGTTAGCCTTTCACTCATTTAGGGTTATTTCAGTGCTTATTGTACCCCTCATATCCTTTCAACTACTCACACCACAGTCCCTCAGGCTTTTACATAATAACATTCAGCCATTAATTAGCTCTATCTGCCTTTGTATCTGGCACTAACAGCTAACATTAGCCTCAAAACTACATGTGCCCCACCTCACCAAACTTCTACCAGTGATGAAAGAGGGAGGATGGGGTGAAGTGGGGCTCGTGAGCATTTAAAGAAACAAGTTGATATGAGGAAACCTGGTTAAAATGGGTTGAAAATGGCTCTGAAATAATTAAAACCTGATGTATTTTGACCAAAGCATGTCATCCCCAGAGTTCTGGGAACTATGTCAATATATGGAAAAAGTGCATCATATTTCATCTTTAATTCCCGTTTAAAAGACAGACCAAGTGTCCATCCAACCAAACGCAGGTACTGTTACTGTGGTTTCTGTTTTGCTGCTGTGACTTCTTATTTGTTGTTATTTGCCATAGAGGGCCAAAGTAAGAATAAGGTATGATGAAGGACCAAAGTAAACAGTACACCACAGGAGGATAAGCAGTGGGAGGGTCACCGCAGCACAGTACCGTGCTAATGTTATGCTGATTGCGTTTAACTCTCTCCATTTCTGGGGTCTCTGATACTGACGTGCCTTGTCCCACTCCTTCTTTGTACTGATGCTTTGAATGAAACAGGACAAAATGGTCAAATATAACTGTAATACACTTGTAGGGTTAATTAGGTTCAAAACTAAAAGGGAAGGGATTTCCAACAAATGGGTTTTGAGGAAACAGAGGTATTATGCATTTGGGGGAATTTATTTTTTTTCAGAAAAGAGGAGTGTTTTATGGAACTTAGTTAGGATGAAGGAGGACAACCCAAAATTTAAAAATGTTTTCTTTGAGTAATGACATCGGGTCAGAGGATGTTTTGGGGATCACTGCAGTCCAGTTCCTCTACCAGGCTGATATGCTTCTGGGTTTCCCGCACCCGCTTCACCTCAGGCAGATCCGGTATGGCCGTGCCTTGACCCACAGACTCCTTGTACTTTATCTGCCCATTACACAAGTTACACAGATACACAATAAGACAGGAACAAACAGAGGCACAACATGTACTACACACCTATTCATAGCCACAGCACTGACTTTGGGGCAGCTGAGGATCAAAGGTTAATACTCATACAGGTTTTCAGGGGTTTGTTAGCAATAATGTAAACTATTAATATGTGGTACTTTTTGTACAGTAGTTATTATCAGAATTTTGAAGTCCCCGCAGATCAGTGGTCAGCAACCTCTGCTATTGAAAGAATAATTTAATGCTATTTTTATATGAAAAAATCACAGCTAAGCAAAAAAGACAGAACAGACTCGGCTTTAAAACGAAAGCAGAACAGCCACATTTTAAGTATAAACTGGTCTGTCAGCTTTAGCATTGGCAAAGGGTTTCTCTTAAATATGCATTCTTATTTTTTTTTCTCATAGATTCCCTATTTTCCTCATAAATTTCCCATTTATTTCTTTTAATGTGTAGTTTTTTCATAAAATTTACCCTTTTTTTTACAGTTTAATACCTTTTTTCTTAGAAATCTAAAATTTTTTTCTGATAAATCTGTGATTTTCTTCTTCACTTTAAAATTACAAGTTTTTTTTATACATAATTCATTCTTTTAAATTTGTTTTCTCCTAAATTCACTTTGAATTTTTGTCCATCAAAATGTACTTTTTTTTTTTTTTTTTTTTAGAATTTTGTCATTTTTGTCCTCAGAACTTTGAAAACATTTTCTTAAAAAAAAATTTTTCTTGTAAATTTGCAACTTTTCTTCTTATAAATTTGGAACATTTGGAACATCACATGTAGAATCAGAGGGGCCGCTGGACATGCAAGTTACCAGCACGATCAACTTTCCTTCCCCCATTCTACTAGGGTGAGCACCAAGCTAGACAGCGTGAAGTACCATTTGTATCTGGTCTTTGGTATGACCCACTTGGGCCTTGAACCCACAACTTCACAGCTGTATGGCAGAGGCTCTACCACTAGGCCACCACCCCATCTTTTATTTTCCTTTTTCCCTGTAAATTTGCAACATTTTAGAATTATTTTATGATTTTTTTTTTTATTATTTTTTTGACAGGTGTTTTTTCAAACCCCAGAGAACCACTGGTAATGGACAAACCAGCTGAGGGTTGCAGACAGCTGCCATACAGTGCATCTGGAAAGTATGCTTCACTTTTTCCACATTTTGTTATGTTACAGCCTTATTCCGAAATGGAATAAATTCATTTTTTCCCTCAAAATTCTACACACAACAACCCATAATGACAACATGAAAAAAGTTTTTTTTTTAATTTTTGCAAATTTATTAAAAAATAAAAAACTAAGAAATCACGTAAGTACACTAGAAAAGCACTCGGAGAGCGCAGACCTCCGCCAAGCGCCACAGTTCCCCCCATACAGTGTTTGTGTGCAAGTTTTCAGGTTCCTTGACCATGAAAACATATGACTAGCAATTGGATTCACAGTGATAGGATTAGTGGTTCAGTAGTTATTGACGAAAATGGCATTTTGCGTAATGGCGGTTTTCTTGTGGACGGTGATCCGGATCACCACCAAAATGTAATCATCTGTAGGATACTCCATTTCTGACAATCTGTGAAAATTTCATGAAAATCCATCCATAACTTTTTGAGTTATCTTGCTAACAAACAAACAAACAAACAAACAAACAAACAGACAAACAGACAGACAAACCAACGCCGATGATCACATAACCTCCTTGGCGGAGGTAATAAGTATTCACAGCCTTTGCTCAATACTTTGTTGATGCACCTTTGGCAGCAATTACAACCTCAATTTTTTTTTTTGAATATGACGCCACAAGCTTGGCACACCTATCTTTGGGCAGTTTGGCCCATTCCTCTTTGCAGCACCTCTCAAGCTCCAACAGGTTGGATGGGAAGCGTCGGTGCACAGCCATTTTCAGATCTCTCCAGAGATTTTCAATTGGATTCAAGTCTGGGCTCTGGCTGGGCCACTCAAGGACATTCACGGAGTTGTCCTGAAGCCACTCCTTTGGTATCCTGGCTGTGTGCTTAGGGTTGTTGTCCTGCTGAAAGATGAACCATCGCCCCAGTCTGAGGTCAAGAGCGCTCTGGAGCAGGTCTTCATCCAGGATGTCTCTGTACATTGCTGCATTCATCTTTCCCTCTATCCTGACTAGTCTCCCAGTTACTACCACTGAAAAATATCCCCACAACATGATGCTGCTACCAGCACTGGCGTGGTTATGAACGGTGCCTGGTTTCCTCTAAACATGATGCCTGGCATTCACGCCAAACAGTTCAATCTTTGTCTCATCAGACCAGAGAATTTTGTTTGTCATGGTCTGAGAGTCCTTCAGGTGCCTTTTGGCAAACTCCAGGCAGGCTGCCATGTGCCTTTTACTAAGGAGTGGCTTCTATCTGGCCACTCTACCATACAGGCCTGATTGGTGGATTGCTGCAGAGATGGTTGTCCTTGTAGAAGGTTCTCATCTCTTCACAGAACAACGCTGGAGCTCTGACAGTGACCATCGGGTTCTTGGTCACCTCCCTGACTAACGCCCTTCTCCCCCGATCGCTCAGTTTAGACGGCTGGCCAGCTCTAGGAAGAGTCCTGGTGGTTCTGAACTTCTTCCATTTATGGATGATGGAGGCCACTGTGCTCAATGGGACCTTTAAAGCAGCAGAAATTTTTCTGTACCCTTCCCCAGATTTGTGCCTCGAGACAATCGTGTCTCAGAGGTCTACAGACAGTTCCTTTGACTTCATGCTTGGTTTGTGCTCTGACACGCACTGTCAACTGTGGGACCTTATATAGACAGGTGTGTGCCTTTCCAAATTATATCCAATCAACTGAATTTACCACAGGTGGACTCCAATTAAGCTGTAGAAACATCTCAAGGATGATCAGTGGAAACAGGATGCACCTGAGCTCAATTTTGAGCTTCATGACAAAGGCTGTGAATACTTATGTACATGTGATTTCTTAGTTTTTTTATTTTTAATAAATTTGCAAAAATCTAAAAAAACCCCACCCTTTTTCACGTTGTCATTATGGGGTACTGTGTGTAGATGAGGAAAAAAAATGAATTTAATCCCTTTTGGAATAAGGCTGTATCATAAAATGTGGAAAAAGTGAAGCGCTGTGAATACTTTCCGGATGCAATGTAAATGACAAAAATCAAGGTTCACTACCCCTATACGGCCAAAAGTGCATGGATATCACCACACCACATCTGTCACAGTATCACCGGCCCTGGGAACAACAGAGTACATGTGCCCCTCCCTTCCCTGCACAGAAATCTAGTATGTATTCAGCAATTCAAGCTTTTGTTGGGCCTCTACTCCACTGAGGACCGTAGCTAATTTGTTACACTATTACAACCAATTAGGCCTGTAACGATATCCCAGTAATTTTCCAGTTTGCTGTAATTTCCCAGTTTGGGATCAATAAAGTACATTCATCTGTCTATCATCTGTTCATCTAGCAGCTGAAACGATTAATAGTACGATAAGAAAAAACGACCACGATAAGTCACAGTTTACGTGTGTGTGTTTTTTAGTTGTTGTTTTTTTTTTTTACATAATCCACAAACATTTCAGCATCAGCGTGCTTCTGTCTGCACGCTCCCAGTGCGAGGCGGGGCTTCTGCTCACAAAGCAGGGACAGCCAGATGAGGTGAAGCGGAGAGCTGGGGTCCGCTCACAATGTAAAGCTTGTCTCGACTGAGCCTAGAAGTCTCGTCCTTTTTAACAATGTATTCGCTTGGCACAGTGAAGCCCTCCTTTTTTCCCCCAGTTGGACAAGTCGACTTCAACTGGCTCGGTTATGTTTACACTAGGCTTGTATGATGTATGATTGGTGTAACCATTCTTACCGTTAATCATTTCATAACATAGTGGCTGTATTAGAGAGCAGTACCGAAAAAACTCAACTCAAAGTAGACTATAAGGTTCATGAAGTGTAAGTTTTCCTTATGTAGTTCTCTACTGTGCAGTCTCTGAGGCTGCGCATACTGTAAACATACGGCACTTAGTGATGATGTAAAGCCACATATCTTGATCGTCCGTGGCAATGTATAAACAGTACTGGTCAAAACTATTTAATTTATTTAGTTTATTTTAGATATTTTTTACATATTTCTAGTCTGGTGTTTAATATTGTTCATAAAGGTTCAAAGCTCTCTGAAAAGTTGTACATAGACGGTTATTATATTACAATATCCGAGGCATAAAATGGACTTTATAACATCAATGATAATATCATTAATTGCAATAATTTGGGGGTAAATTTATCTTCCATCAAATCTGTTATCGTTACAGGCCTACCACCATCCTGCTTCCACTTCTGTTGCAGAGGTTGGCAGCTGCTGGGCACAGCTGAAACTCTGAACTCTGTCTCCACACACTTTTGACCCTGAACTCACACTCGGGGATTCATCAGGTATTGCTACTGTGTTAGAAAAGCTAGAGTGTTATATAGAGGGCTTAATAAAATCATACTGTTAGTAAAATTAAGATAAAAAGTAAAATGAGGACAGCTCTGTTTAAAAAAAAAAAAAAAGCAACTGTGATTAATTGAGGAGATTAAATGTTTGAATGTATATTTTCTGGCCATCAGAGGAGAGAGCAACATGAAGGGAGACTTATTTAAGGCGGAACTGATGGAGGGGAGGGTCACTGCAGCAGAGTACCGTGCTAACGTTACGCTGATTGCGTTTAACTCTCTCCATTTCTGGGGTCTCTGACACTGACGTGCCTTGTCCCACTCCTTCTTTGTACTGGAGCTTTTGAATGAAACAGGAAAAAAATGGTCAAATATAACTGCAATACACTCGTAGGGTTAATTAGTTTCAAATTTAGAAGGGAAAAAACTATGGAGTTTAGACAAAATAAAGGTATTATTCTTTTGGGGGAATGTATTATTTTCAAGAAAACAGGAATGAGGTATGGAACTTAGATGAAGGAGGGAAAACCAGCGTTTAGAAATGTTTTCTTTATGAGTAATGGCATCAGGTCAGCGGGATGTTTTGGGGTCTGACACTCTGAGGAGTACCGTGCTAATGTTACGCTGGTTGCGTTTAACTCTCTCCATTTCTGGGGTCTCCGGTACTGACGTGCCTTGTCCCACTCCTTCTTTGTACTGAAGCTTTTGAATGAAACAGGAAAAAATGGTCACATATAACTGTAACACACTCATCAGGTCATTAGTTCAAAATTTAGAAAGAAAAAAAGCAGTGTGGAGTTTAGAAATGAGGGTATTATTGTTTTGGGGAGGATTTAATATTTTTCAGATAATAGGAATGATGTATGGAACTTAGTTAGGATGATGGAGGGAAAACCAGCGTTTAAAAAAAGTCTCTTTATGAGTAATGAAATCAGGTCAGAAGGCGTTTTAGGGTCTGACACTCTGAGGAGTACCGTGCTAATGTTCCGCTGGTTACGCTTAACTCTCTCCATTTCTGGGGTCTCCGGTACTGACGTGCCTTGTCCCACTCCTTCTTTGTACTGAATCTTTACAACAATAAGGAATGAAAGCATGAACCAGAAGTTAGCTCGATTTATACGCCTGGATTCAAGACATCAGGTACTAGAACTGATGTAGTCGTACTGAACTGTAGCCTATGAGTGCTAAAACAAAAACACACAGGAAGGGACAAACACTTATAAGAACATTAAAAATCACACCAAAGAATGTCTGTACACAATATCACAAAGAAAATACCTGACACCACACAAGCGCTGCACTGACAGGTATAAATGTTACACTAATCTCCATGGGTTAGTTGCAAGAATTAAAATGCTGCATATTTTACACATTAAAAAATATATATGTTTGCATTAAAGTAAGGAGAATTCCATATTAGGGTTTATTAAAAATTAGGAAAGTCAAACCAGGGACAATTCATCACTAAATCAACAGATTTTTCCAGGATTGTTGTGGTAACAGTCTCTGTAAAAATGTCTGCTTTCTCTTTAATATAATGGAAACCAGGCATCGGCATTTCATATTGAAACTCTCTACTTCCTATCATAATAAACTGGTAAGAAAACATGCATCCCTCCGTGCTGCTTTTGCTTTCAAGTATTGATCACGGTATCATTTTAGCCTAATTCTGATCAGCTGCTTAGAGAGGTCTGCCGGTGATGAGTAATGCTGCGTTCCAAAAGTTTAACATTCTTTTAACTTTCAGGGCTCTGGGAGCAGCAACAAAAACCGCTGACTTCCCGAAGCATTTTGTTGAATGCATGAAATGCTCAACTACATGGTAAATGAATAGAAAACGGATGCTTTCAGTAGAAAAAGAAGTTCTCTGTGGACAAGCAGCCTTCAAGCATAAAAAAACAGCTTTTAAAAACCTGAGCAACAGTTTTTGTTTTAAACCTGCTTTGTTTTAAGCCTGTGAATTGCCCTGAAAAAAAGGCTCAAAGTGTTTCTAATGATGAAAAACACTTTCTATGGACACGCAGCCCAAGGGAGCCATATGTAGTTTTACAATATTTCCAAGTATCAACACTAGGTGGCAGCACAGTGCCAAAAAGAGTCTGTGAAGATCACTCTAAACCAGGGGCATTAATCATACGGCCTGCGGGCCAAACATGGCTCACCAGAGGGTCCAAACCAAATCATGGGATGAATTTGCAAAGTGTGAGAACACATGGGGTGCCATTTTTCAATAAAATAACTACTGTTCCCAGTTTGTACACTGGCGGTTACACTGTTTTATTAAAAGTGGCAGACTCACAGAATTAAACAGCAGAGGGCAGCAATGTGCATGCCTTATTGCACTCAGCTTCTATGTATAAATTTTATATATTTACAAGTTAGGGGATAACTTAACTTTCTTCCTTAATAGCTCCCATGTTAGCTTGTATGGTGAGTCAGTTCAGGTGGTTAGGATTGACAATGTTTTAAGCCTTAGTAGATCCACTGTGATGTGTAAGTTGTAATGTGCATATGGAAATGATTAACTGAGGCATAATATTGTTGAAACTGCAATTGTTTTTCTTTAAAAATGTCAGGTTGATCATAATGTTTTGTAAAGAATGGTTCATTAAATGTAAACATTTCATAATGTGCTTGTACTTATTTGCACTGAAACAAAGATCTATGTAAAGCACTTTGCGCAGCATTTAATTGTTTGAAAAGCGCTATATAAAGTTTGATTGATTGATTGAAACAAATTTGTAGTTATCATTATTTAGGTTATTATGGTATTATTTTACTGATCCGGCCCACCTGAGACTGAATCGGGCTATATGTGGCCCTCAAACTAAAATGAGTTTGATACCCCTGTTCTAATGCTGTGGAGGTCTCTGACACTCATGCCTCACCCTACAGGTGTAATAGTGGTATGACAGGAACTCCAGACTGGCCCTGAAATTGGATGTTCTTTAGTTGATCCAATATAACAAAAGTGAACAACTCACACCAACACGTTTCCATGGATTAATTATACTGCGGGCTGGAGGGGGGGAAAAATCTATCATTGATTCTGGCATGAACTGTCCCTTTGAACAAAAGATGAATGTGAAAAATAATGTGGTATTAGAAAAAGTTAAAAATGTATAAACATATATATCACAGAGTAGATACCAAGCTGAAATTCTTTGTATTCTCTTTAACACGGAGCATTTCAGGAGTGTCCTTTACTGTAGACACTTTGCCCTTTATGTGTTTAAGGTCAGTCTGGTATTGAAGCTACAGGGAGAAAAACAAAAGTGCAGTTAAAATGTTTCACAGTGGTCACGAGGTAAGACAAAACTGATAATTTTCTGAGTATGATATTCTCAGAAAATACTGCTTTGAGGAAAAGAAAAGCAAGCACTTAATCAGAGAATACAACAGATGACAGAGCAATAAAAACACAAAAAGTTATACATGTAAAAAGATCACATTTTACAACAGACAGGCACATTTGCAGACACCAGATGCTGCAAGACTGTTAAAACATCATGATGCTGAATAGGAACTAGCACCATTTCTTCTCTGTTACTTACAGTGCTGAAGTTCTTCTGGTTCTCACGGACTCTCTGCATTTCTGGAGTGTCCAGGACTGGCACATAGTGAGACATGGTCCTCTCAGCCTCCTCTTTGTACTTTTTCTGTTTGGGTAAAAACACAGTTAAATAACAATGTTCTGCCATTCACACTGAAATATGTCCATGACTGAGGACGCTAAAGGAAAACATCCAGGGCCATTTCTGCCGACAAAACAGAGCACACAAATGCTACAGGCCCCCTCAGCTACCAGGAGTACTCCAAGTTACAAGTTCACCCTCAACATTTTTACGGGGAGTATTAAAAATACATTTTTCTTGTAAATGTGTGACTTTTTTTTCTTATAAATTTACAACTTTTATATTGTAAATTTGGTACTTTTGTTGTAAATTTGCTATTTTTTTCTTGTAAATTTGCAACTTTTTTCTTGTAAATTTGTAATTTTTTCTCATAAATTTGGGAATTATTTTCTAGCACGTAAATGTTTCAGATCATCAAACAAATTTAAATATTTGACAAAGAACACAAGTAAACACAAAATGCAGTTTTAAATGAAGGTGTTTATTATCAAGGGGAAAAAAACAAACCTACATGGCCCTATGTAGAAAAAGTGATTGCCTCCTAAACCTAATAACTGGCTGGGCCACCCTTAGCAGCAGCAACTGCAATCAAGCATTTGCAATAACTGGCAATGAGTCTTTTACAGCACTGTGAAGGAATTTTGGCCCACTTATCTTTGCAGAATTGTTGTAATTCAGCCACATTGGAGGGTTTTCAAGCATGAACCGCCTTTTTAAGGTCATGCCACAGCATCTCAATCGGATTCAGGTCAGGACTTTGACTAGGCCACTCCAAAGTCTTCATTTTGTTTTTCTTAAGCCATTCAGAGGTGGACTTGCTTGTGTGTTTTGGATTATTGTCCTGCTGCAGAACCCAAGTGCACTTCAACTTGAGGTCACGAACAGATGGCCAGACATTTCCAGGATTTTTCGGTAGACAGCAGAATTCATGGTTCCATTTACCACAGGAAGTCTTCCAGGTCCTAAAGCAGCAAAATAGCCCCAGACCATCACACTACCACCACCATATTTTACTGTTGGTATGGTTCAGGTTCAGGTTCAGGTTACTTTATTTGTACCCGTAGGTAGATTTGTTTTGCAGTCAGGTGACATCCATATTTACAAACCACAATTACGTTCAACATAAACACAAACACAGGCACACATGCAGCTGACTATAAACATGGTAAAAATACTCAAGGCTCCATCAATCAGGACATAAGACAAAGAGGTGAGAGAAAAAACAGAGAGATAAGAGAGAAGGGTCATATTAAAAAGTTAAAGACTAGTCAAAGAGGTTAAAAACTCAAAAGTCTAAAACCCAATAAAAGATTTAGAACCCAAATAAAAAACCTACAAAAATAAGCAAATATAAAATAAAATTATTAAATAGGTAACTAAATTATGTGCAATATATTGTTACAACTTGTTCAACTCTTTGACAGCAGCAGGAACAAAGCTGTTTTTGTAGCGCTGGGTTTTACTTTTTGGGACAGCAAAACTTCGTCTGGAAGGAAGAAGCTGAAAGTGGCAGTGCAAAGGGTGGGAGTCATTTAAAATGGCGGTAGCAATCCTCTGTACCTGTCTGGTGTACAGGGATGTCAGGCTCAGCTGTGACTCACCAAGCAAAGGACTGGACCATCTAACTACCTGATCCAAGAATTTCCTCTGTTTCAGTTTTATCTGACCAAACCATGACACTAAAGAAAAGGATAAAACAGATTCAATAAAAGCCCGATAAAACATTATCATTATGGTTCGGTCAATTTGGAAGCGTGCAAGTTTCCTTAAACAATGCAAATGTTGCTGACCCTTTTTGCACACCCTTTCACAGTTCTCTTCAAAGTTTAAATTACTATCAATAATTGTCCCAAGATGTTTGTAGGATTGTACACATTCAGTGGTCTGGCCTTTTAGTACAGTGACTTCGTGCCTGGGAGTTTTCCTCCTAAAGTCAATAATCATATCTTTAGCTTTTGTCGTATGGTGTTCCTTTTCTGAAATGCTGTGTTACTTTTACGCCCAATGTAACAGGACACACACCATCCAAAAAGTTCAACTTTTGTCTCATCAGTCCACAGAGTATTTTCCCAAAAGTCTTGGGGATCATCAAGATGTTTTCTGGCAAAACTGAGAAGAGCCTTTATGTCCTTTTTGCTCAGCCGTGGTTTTCATCTTGAAACACTGCCATGCAGGCCACTTTTGCCCAGTCTCTTTCTTATGGTGAAGTCAAGAACACCGACCTTGAGGCAAGTGAGGCCTGCGGTTCTTTGGTTGGTGTCGTAGGGGTCTTTTGTGACCTCTTGGATGAGTCGTCACTGCACTCTTGGGGGTAATTTTGGTCGGCCGGCCACTCCTGGGAAGGTTCACCACTGTTCCATGTTTTTGCCACTTGTGGATAATGGCTCTCACTGTGGTTCACTGGACTCCCAAAGCTTTAGAAATGGCTTTATAACCTTTTCCAGACTGATAGATCTAAATTACTTTGTTTCTCATTTGTTCCTGAATTTCTTTAGATCGCAGCATGATGTCTAGCTTTTGAGGATCTTTTGGTCTACTTCACTTTGTCAGGCAGGTCCTATTTAAGTGATTTCTTGATAGGGAACAGGCGTGGCAGTAATCAGGCCTGGGTGTGGCTAGAGAAATTGAACTCAGCTTTCCAAAGATGTGATAAACCGCAGTTAATTTATGTTTTAACGGGGGGGGGGGGGGTGTCACTTTTTCACACAGGGCCATGTAGGTTTGGATTTTTTTTTTTAACCCTTAATAATAAACACCTTCATTTAAAAACTACATTTTGTGTTTACTTGTGTTATCTTTATCTAATATTTAAATTTGTTTGATGATCTGAAACATTTAAGTGTGACAAACATACAAAAAAATGAGAACTCAGGAAGGGGGCACACACTTTTTCACACTACTGTATTTTCTCATACATTTGCAACTTTCTTCTTATAATTTTTTTACTTTTTCTCATAAAATTGAACCTTTTTCTTGTTAATCTGTCAATTTATCATGTAAATTTGCAATTTTTAAAAATAAATTCAGTACTTTTGCCTTGTAAGTTTGTAAAGTTCATATGGATGCTGGTTTTATTCTATGTAATTGTTTATTTTTTCTGTTCATCTAGACAGTGACTCAAGTTTATTGTTTAAAGTGTTTTTGTTGAGACCCCCCACCCCCCACCCCCCACCATTTTAAAGGGCTTGAACTCTCAAACTCTACAAAAACTGGGTCCCGCAAAGACCAGAAATGGCCCTGAACATATCTCCAGTGACAGCGAACATGACTGAATTCGGAGATGGACCTGGCTGATGATGTTCTTCATCTGCTGGGCGTGGATGATGTCTGGGGTGTCGATCACGGTGGTGTAGATGGCTCTGTCCATTTCAGCTGTCTGCTTGTATTTAGTCTAAAGAACAAAAAACTGTCAGTGCATGTTATGATCATGAAGTATCTGAAAACTCACAACTGCCACCATCGACTCTAAATCTGCATATGAGTGAAAACTTGCAAGTTTTAGAGAAGTTGCAAATTTCTGAAGTCCCTAATATAGGAGAAGAAAGTTCAAATTTAAACAAAAAAGTTGAGGAAAACAATACAAATTTATGACTGCAAATTTATGAGAAAAAAATTGTAAACTTACAAGAAGAAAGTCCCGAATTTATTGGCAAAATGTAGCAAATTTGTGAGAAAAACTTCACAAATTTGGAAGAAAAATTAACAAACAGGAGACCAAGAGTATAAAATTTACAAGACTTAAGTCATGTCAGTCAAAAGGGGGAAAAGGGAGAAAGTTTATGAGAAAACTTGCAAATGTATGACTAACTGTAGCACATTTCCAATAAAAAGTTGGCAAATGAAGAGGGAAAAAATGCTAATATACAAGAAAAAAAAATCAAATTTACAAGCAAAAATACTAAATTTATAAGAATAAATTTGTAAGCTTACAGGGAAAAAACTGCAAATTTACATGAAAGCAGGTGCCAAGTTTTCGTAAAAGTAGTGCCAATAGTATAAGAAACACTACAAAAAGCCTACCAATCAGTCGTTCCTAAATATTTCAAACCATAATTCATCTGTTGCATCTTCACTTAAAGCATCATTTGTTTTGCAGCAACATGCAGACTTTTTTTGCATAAAAATTGCTACAATGGCTCTTTATTATTAACATGTCATGGCAATTTCAAGCCTGATTACAAAATACTATTTTTACAAACCTATAGCTCTTCATTGGTAAAAATGTCTCTGTCTGGTAGGAAACCTGCAGTCCATTTACAATTAGGAGGCAGTGGTTTATTCACATTACAAATCCTCCATGTGAGAAAACCTCTTTAAAGGTCAATAAATGAAATAAATAAAACTCAGACCTGACTGAGGATCTCCGTGGCATTCTTGGCTCTCACAAAGTCTGGAACGTCCGTAGCCAAAGCCAACATTCCCTTGCCCTTAATCTCCTGCTCCAGTGACTTCTTATATTCTCTCTGAAAAGTGTCAAAATATTTATAGACATCATTAACATTTTAAATCACTTATTTAAACAGAGGAGGGCTGCAAACCAAGCCACCTAAAGGAACAACAAATACAGCAGGTTAGCACATATTAGGGGCGTCTTTAAAAAGGAAAAAATGAGCAATACTCAAGAGTAAAAAATGGTTATATAAGGAGTTAAGAGCAATGTATTCAAGAGAACATTAGTTTTTCCACAACATTATATGTTGCATTAATTTGAGTCTGTGCTTTGCAGTCCAACATTTGTCTTAGTAGAAATCAGCCTCAAAAGCATCCAGAGTACACATTGTTTAAAGAAATTAAATCAATTAAATAATGAATTGTCAAGACTTTTTCTTTGATGGTATATACACTAAATGGGGCACCTGCAACCTGAGGCACCTGCTGTGAAAAAAAAAGGAAATTTATAAGAAAAAATGGTGCATTTAACAGAATGAAATCACAAATTTTGGAGCAAAGCGAACAAAAGAACAATTACAAAAAGTTGCAAATCTATTAGAAAAATGTTGCAAGCTTGCAAGAAAACTGTTGCAGAACTCCAAGAAATGTGACTGAAATAGCTCAATTTATGTGTGATGAATGTAAAATATAGAAAAGTTTAACTTTTTTGGATTGAATTATCAAATAAATAACTTTTTTCAATATACTCTATTTTTGTGCTGCACCAGTATCAGACAAAATCACAAATTTACAAGAAAAGCTGCAAATTTATAACAAAGGGCTGTAGATTCATGAGAAAATAATGCAGATTTACAAAAAAAAAATCATAAATGCACAAGAAAAGTTGAACATCTGTGAGAAAAAGTATGAGAAATTCAGGAGACAAAACTTCACGAGGGAAAAACTCACTTTTAGCTAATGTTGAATGGTTAGTTTATGTTAGAATCTGGTTATTTTACACTTAAGTAGAATCATTAAAGATGCCATTATGAAACCAGAAATGATACGTTGATGAGTATATGTGATGTCTGTATTTGAAGTATTCATCAGCAAAGTATTAGAATATTAGTCATAAAACACGGATGATATGAGAGTCAAACTGAGCAGCCACACGTCCAGGGTGATGATGAAGTTTGGTTACATGAAAATATTAGGATCAATGCAGAGATGGATTGTGGGATGAAACCGTGATGGCACCTCCATCACCTCCTGGTCAGTCGTACCTCACACAAGATTTGAGTGGCATTTCTGGCTCTCAAAAGTTCCGGAGTTTCCTCTAGCAAAGTTAGCCCTTTACCCTTCACTCCCTCCTCTAGATCCTTCCTGTACTCTTTCTACAGGATGGAAGAAGAACAGAGAGACTGCAGAGAGGGGCACACAGACAGGCCAAGGCACAACATACAGATGGAGACAATATACGGACGGCAAACTGCTACTGTTCGCCGTTACAGCTCAAAGTCACCAAGCTTCCACCCAATCAGAAAGTGTCCAATTGCATGAGTGTAAATCAAGGGGGGGGGGGCATGTCCCCCACCAAACTGGAAAAAAGCAAGACTTGCCAATATCATCATAAACATTTCAATATCATGTTACATAACTGAATAAAATGGGTTTAAAGCTCCAATGCAAGGCATAAAAGAAAAAAAAATCTTGTAAATTTTCAGCTTTTTCTCATAAATTTGACACTTTTTCCTCATACATTTGTTACTTTTGTCTTGTAAATTAGTGACTTTTTTTCTCAGAAATTTACAACTTTTCATCAATTTACTTTTTGCTCTTTTTTCTTTCGTAAATTTATGAATCTTTTCTTGTATATTTGTGACTTTCTCATACATCTGCAATTTTTTTCTTCATAAACTTGTCACTTTTTTCTCATAAATTTGCTAGTTTTCCTCAAATATGCATCTTTTAATTCATAATTTTGAAATTTTCTCATAAACGTCCAATTTTTCTGTTATAAATTTGCAAAAAAAAAAAATCCTTGACATGCTACTTTTTTTTCTTAAAAATTTGTGGCTTTTTAGCAAATGTGCAATTTTTTTCTCATAAATTTACAACTTTCTCATAAATTTGCAGCTTTTTTTCCTCATAAATCTGTGTCTACTATCTATCTAATGTCGACTTTTTTCCTGTAAGTTTATGACTTTTTTTCTTGTATATAAGTGACTTTTTCCTCATAAATTTGCAATTTTTCTCATAAACTCGTGACTTTCATCTTATAAGTTTGATACCTTTTTCTCAATTTTGCATCTTTTTTTACCATAAACTTGCTTCTTTTTTGTCATATTTGCCACTGTTTTCTTGTGAATTTTTAACTTTTTTTCTTGTAAATTTGCCACATTCATATAGGTGCTGGTCATTTTCTTTTTCTATTCTATGTAATGGTTTAAATGTTTTTTGTTCATCTACACTAGTAGTTCCCAACCTGTGGGTGGGTTGTGGACCACTTGGTAGTGGGCCACTGAGGAAAAAAAATATTTAAGTTATTCGGTTCCTCTGTGCTGACTACCGACATGTTTAACTTACAAAATTTTTACCGGATATTCTCTTCCCACTTGACTTTGTGATCGGGGGCGGACTTACCATTAGGCAAAGGTAGACGGTTGCCTTAGGCCCCGACCTGCTAGGGGCCCCGAGCTACGAGAAGACCCATATACTTTTTTAAAATGTTTAGCATATTTAACGTGATGTCCGACAAAATATAGAAACATGGGTATTTATAAAAACGCCACATCAAATCACAAACATAACATCCTCCCCCCTTCTCCTCAGACTTTTGGACTGTTCCACGTATCTCAGCGCTGTATAATATGAGAGCTGCGACACTCTGGCAGATTTCTGTAAAATGTGAAAGGTGGAAGTCACGTGTGTCAAGGAGCGGCCAACAGTTCCAAACATGGAATTTTCCCCATAAACTACAGTTCATTTCACAGAGTGTCTGCTTAATAATCCCGGGTAAGTTAATAAATGGCCATTGTTTTGGCCATCTTTTAACAGCCGGAAAAAGGTGGATTGTCCTCTCCGGGTTGGGGACAAGCTCCTGCCCAAGTGGAGGAGTTTAAGTATCTTGGGGTCTTATTAACGAGTGAGGGGAGAAGGGAGCAAGGGAATGACAGGCGGATCGGAGCAGCATCTGCAGTGATGCGGACGTTGTACTGGTCTGTTGTGGTGAAGAGGGAGCTAAGCTCTAAGGCAAAGCTGTCGATTTACCAGTCAATCTATGTTCCTACTCTCACCTATGGTCACAAGCTTTGGGTAATGACCGAAAGAACAAGATTGCGGATACAAGCGGCTGAAATGAGCTTTCGCCGTAGGATCACTGGACTCACCCTCAGAGATAGGGTGAGGAGCTCAGTCATCCAGGAAAGGCTCAGAGTAGTACTGCTGCTCCTCCACATTGAAAGGGGCCAGTTGAGGTGGTATGGGCATCTGATCAGGATGCCTCCTGGATGCCTCCCACTTGAGATGTTTTGGTCATGTCCCACTGGGAGGAGACCCCGGGGCAGACCCAGGACTTGCTGGAGAGACTATATCTCCCAGCTGGTCTGGGAACGCCTTGGTGTCCTAGCTGAAGAGCTGGAGCAGGTGGCTGGGGAGAGGGAAGTCTGGGCTTCTCTTCTTGAACTGCTGCCTCCGCAACCCGGACCTCCGGAAAAGTGGTAGAAGATGGATGGATGGATGTTTTGGTCATTTTACCACTTAAGTTAACAGATAGATTCTGTAGTCTGTGATCTTGTTTTATTTCGTCAGCTTTTTTTCTTGTTTATGTGCAGTAAAAGCTCATAAACTTGCAATTGTTATTAGCAATTGTTATTAGCCTGTGCTAGCTCAACCTGTGCTAGCTCATCCTCTGTCAGCCCTTATTTCAAAAATCTGTTGTACAGTTATTGAGTGAAGGCACAGTTTCTGAGAAACATTAGAGATGGGTAGTAGCACTACCTGATGGGACACAGCATTAAAACCTATGACAGAGCAAATGTGACTTATTATTTTGTTGGTAGCAATTGTAAGAGCATTAGCAGCATAACTGCAGGAGGGATCAGGTCAAGTGGACCCCTGACCAAGTGAGCACCCCAAGTGGACTCCAGGATCTAGTTTGTATATATACAAGTACATTTTCAATCCAGTGATTTATAAAGTGATTCATAATTTCCTGAAGCCTCATTCAGAACATTATAGTCACCAAGTGTAAAAGAATATATACATACTGTGTATATATATATAGTATTAAAAGACCCAGAGAAGGTTTTGGCTCCGTTTCTGCTTTCAAAAGGCTTCTCTTTTCCACCGCTGCTTCTCGTCACGGCTGGCTGCCCCCAGATGAAAATCCACAGAATAGGTATGTGAGACTATAATGTTCTGAATGAGGCTTTAGAAAATTATGAATCAGTCTGTAAATCACTGGATTGAAAATGTACTTGTACAGATTGGATCCTGGGGTCCATATGGGGTGCTTACTTGGTCAGGGGTCCACATGACCTGTATCCATTGTAGACAGTACCGCGGCTGCTAATCCATGTTGCTTAAATGACACGCCTGCTGAGTCAACTGCTGCCCTTCACAGAGGAGATGATGAGGGAACTATATACCACGAGTCTGACCAGTTTGGTCTTGAAGGTGACCCATCATTACGGCCTCAGCACCTGACAGACAAAGAGCGTTGCTATTTAATTCAGAGAGGGCCTGTTTAACATTTTTTGTATTTATCCTTATTTTTTGTGTGCTATATTCTCCCTAGTGTCTACACAGTACAGAGGAGGGAGCACAATGGATGCCTCTGCAAAATGGACCAGTAGCAGACCGTGAACAGGACCCTGCTGGCAAATGCGGGTATGTGTAAATAAACAACAGATCTTCCTGTGAATTGTTGTTTTAATAATACACAAGAGTCTACATTTAATGCATTTGTTAAGATTTGAGATTAGCAATCCACTTCAATACAAAAACAGGACGTCACTAGATAAATTATTTGAGCTGTAAATGTGCAAACTGTTAACTCCCCCTACTCCACCGCAAACATCATTGCAGTTGGTTTGGAGACATTTTTTCAAAAACCAGTAAAATTATTCTTTTATTTTTTTCCATGTAAATTTTCATCTTTATTCTTCTGAATGGCATTTTCCACAACATTTTATGACTTTCTCAGTAATCTACAGTTTTTTCTTGTAACTTTGGCCTTTTTTCCTCATATAGTGTCACTTTAAGCTTCTTTGTTTTTCTACAGATGTAATTCCTGGTACCTGAATGATAGCATCATTTCAAGACTTCTGAGGACAATACGTTTCAGGTAGGATGTCAGTAAGGCCTGATTGAATGAATGAATGTGAATTTTATTTAGTAATGAACATACAATCAAAACAAAAATATGTAGGACATGTAAGAACGACTGAAAGGGTGTAGGCTGAAGCTAGTGCTTATATAGCACCTTCCCCATTACAATTTTAAAATCAATAACATGAAGATTTAAGTCATACCCAAAAAAGTGAAAAGAAAGTGTAGAACAAAGAAAAAGTAGGGCCCCATTTCTGTATTTGCCTTAGGCCCCAAATGGACTAAGTCCACCCATGTTTGTGACTGTCGTGTCTACATGGTCTCAGTCAGTAATTAGCATTGACATTGCTTGGAAATTAAACCTACAAGCTAGCTAGCCAAAATAAATAAAAAGTACTGTTAGAGAGTTTCTTCATAAAGGGGAAAAAGGCCCACTGAGAAAGAAAGAAAAACAAAGGTGTGTGTAGGAAATACCAAGAGTCTTATTTAAAATACGGCTTTATCGGCACAGGTGACACCCGTGCTCTAAATCTGCTCTGCCTAATATGCGGTGACAAGCTCCACAAAGCCTTCAAAACTGCTTTGGCACATAGAAACCAAGTACACCGTGCTGAAACGGTTTGGATAAGAACCAGGGCAGAATATCTCAAGATCGTCATAAATGCACTGAAAACCTTGCTCCTATTTCCAACCTCCTATCTTTGTGAAGCGGGATTTCCAGGAGTAACTGCAACCAAAACGAAGTGTTGGAATACACTGGAAACATCACCTCAAAATGGGACAGTCTCCTTGAGAAACAAGCTCAGGGATCCCACTAAAGGTGAGATTATTTTTAATCACACACTTTTTTTAAAAATTTCGGCTGTATTCCATTCATTATAACCCATGAAATATTCTGTATTTATTTCTACTCCTATTAAAGCAAGAACCCAGCTCAGATGGAGTGAAAGCAATGGTGACTTTGGCAAGAATCCTAACAAAAGACAAAATGAATCACATTTTTATCAGAAGGATCAACATCAAAGGAATAAGGAAAAACAACAGCATTCTACAGTACGCAAAATCAACATTTCAACTCAAAAGCATTGGTGCATCATTCACATTACATTGCAAGCATGCAGGCAGGCTACTGTTACATAAGGAGGTTGGCAGTCTGAAAGAAAAAAGTTAATAATGAAATGAAGAGTTTATCGTACAGTGTAAATTCATCAAATATTTTACTGAAATGCGTGTAATAGATGACAGGTGGCTGGATGTTTCATTATTATTAATTTAGGAATGTGTAGAACAGGGGTCTCCAACGTTCAGCGCTTTTCTGAGTTGAACATGTTAAGGTACCAATGAGTAGAGCCGTTTCTGGATATATAGGCCCGCACCACACTTAACATCACAGTTCTCCCCAGCAAGCTCACCGACTACTACTTGTCAGCCCCCAGCAGGGGTCGCCGAGAGCGGACTTACTTTGTGGTGGGGTTTAGCGGCGGACGGGAAGCCACGCCAGATCTCCTCCTTCCCTCTCGCCCCGGGACTGGGATAGACAGCTGCAAACCTTGGCAGATGCAGCCCAACCACCCCAACCCCCGACGGGGGAGACCCTTGGTCAGCAAAAGCAACAGGAGAGGGAGCACTCCAACTCCCCACGGGCTGGAAGCAACTTCTGTGCCATCGTTAATCAAAGTTTATGAAAGTTTGCACAGGCATCATCCTCTTTTCCTGAAGTTTCAAACCCATTCATGTCTGTGTGTTGCATCCGTGCGCACTACATTAAAACCATTCAGCTAATTTTACAGGCCATTCTTACTCATTTGTTCTTTCTAAAATAACTAACTGGACATCAACTGTGATTAACGTCTTCCTTATTAGCAAGCAGCATTACTATCGTGTGCATTTTTGCTCACACACAGGCTTTGGCCAGTGCAAAGCCCGTTTTAAACAAGCGGTCATGATCAGAGCTCACTTTAGATAATGTGCCTCTGTGCATTAAAAATATGGACAGGAGCACTTTGGATTGGATTATCCAAAATACATCTCTGAATAATCAGACTGGCTTCTTCGCACCTTGCACTCGGCGGAAAATTTGTTTTTGTGCTGCTGTGATAAGGAAATGAACTTGGAAACACCCATAAAACGCGTTCTGTGTCACTGATAACTTAACGACTTACTGCGTCCTTGTAATACGGCTCACTGTCTTGCATAGGGCCCCCAAAAAGCTAAAAACGGCACTGCCAATGAGGCCGCCTGATTGAACACAGCCTTGAAAATTAGATCAATCTATGTAAATAAAGTGATGATATAAATAAAATGTTCTAAATATTGTGTATACTTAAACCATTATGCTTTTTAAAGAGGGTAAAATCCTGCTAATATTGCTAATATAATAACGCTGCTACATCCAGGGCTGTAGCAACAAATTTTGGAGCCATGGGGAAGCAGTGAATATGGCCCCCCTCATACCGCCACTACCAAAAAAATTAAAATAAATAAACAGAAATATTTCTAGTTTGAGCAACGACTCTCTCTATTAAGAGCTCGCCTAAAAAATAATTATCTTTATTGTAATCCTCGAACGGCATCAAAAACTGGGGATTCTAAATTGTCCTTAGGTATGACTGTGAGAGTGAATGGTTGTCTGTCTCTCTGTGTTGGCCCTGCGATGGACTGGCGATCTGTCCAGGGTGTACCCTGCCTCTCGCCCAAAGATGCTGGGATAGGCTCCAGCCCCCCCGCGACCCGAAAAAAGGATTAAGCGGAAGAAGATGGATGGATGGATGGATAA
This sequence comes from Pholidichthys leucotaenia, assembly GCA_020510985.1. NCBI lineage: Eukaryota > Metazoa > Chordata > Actinopteri > Cichliformes > Pholidichthyidae > Pholidichthys > Pholidichthys leucotaenia. The sequence continues at coordinate 109,870,413 of CM035843.1, read as the reverse complement.
TCCTCAAACATTTTATTTTCCAAAAGTAGCCCTCAGGTCTAAAATGGCTGGAGACCCCTGGTGCAGAAAAACATGCAAAGAAATTAAAGCTATAATCCATCGATGGGTCTACAGAAGTCAAAGATGAAGGGAAAAACTTGAAAGAGGGGAAAAGAAGACAGGGCTGCTGTGATGTGGTCTTAGTATGATTACAGAGGATGGCTGAGGAGATAAGTTGTCCTTTAGTTACCTCACTGGCTATTTTGGTGGCGTGTCTGACATGAATCATGGCAGGGGTGACCTCCAAGCCTGAGAGGTTCTTTCCCCTCATGTACTCCTCAAAGTCCTTCTTATAGTCTTTCTGTTAGTCACGGAGATAAGACAAGGACAGACAGAGCTCAGAATGACATGCGAGTAGTGCTGATTCAGTGTAGTCGCCTCATCCTCGTTCACAGCATTCAGCTCATGAAAACAACAAAAAACAATACAGTAAATATGCTTCACCTGCATCATTAATATGTACAGTCCTCAAGCTGCTGGGTGAGTTTAATTCAGAGACATTTTACACTGCCTGCTGTTAATAGTATCAACTGGATGTCATTAGATAGTCCCTTTAATTATTAGACTAATCAACAAATCACAAAAAATAGCATCAGAGTGCAGTTTTGCTAAACTTTACTAGCTTTAAAGGCACTGTAAAATGCTTCCTGAGCATTCTGTGAGATAAACAAGGAATTCACATTCACAACGAGCAACATGGACAAGGCTTGACATAAACTTTTGTGCTTACAAGCCACTATGGCCAATAATTGTCCAGAATTAGCCACAGGGTCAGAAATCTCTACTATGCAAGGAATCATTTTCATCAAAAAATCTGCACGGAGCCACAAAACATATTGGACCCTTAAATGAAGGTAAAATCATTCTAAATGTCATTACGCCCTGAACAAAGGCAATAAGCACATTTGTATTATAACAAAAAAAAAAAAAAAAACGACAACAATGGCCTGAACATTAGAAATGAAAGGGTTTCTGTCTGAAATTTGCAGATTTTTATTTATATGCAACTCTTGTTTTGATTTTGAAGCTTTATTCTTGAAAATTTGACTTTTTCCTGCAAATTTTCAAATGTACAATTTTATATAATAAATTAGCACATTTTATATTTTTTTTTTACTTTTCTCAAAAAATATAAGTATTTTTCTCACAAATGTGTACCTTTGTAATGGTAAATGCACTACTTCATTTTTGCAAATTGATGTTTTTTCCCCTTTTATGTTTCCATTTTGCTTATGGTGCATTTGAATTTTCTAATAATGTGGTGATTTTGTCATGAATATACTAGTTTTGTTTTGTTTTTTTAATAAATGGAACTGGTTTATTGTTAGGCTAGTAAGAATGACTGAGCTGGGCTGCTGGTGCTAATGTCAAGCCTTGAACACAAAGCAGCACAAAACATGTAATTTCAAAGTTCTAGAACTCCTTGTAATGTCTGTTTTGTCTGTTTAATGTCTGTAACGTTTTAAAGGAGGCACTTAAGAGTCTTTATGTCTGAATGCAAGGCTGTAAAGGGGGAAAAAATGACTGCAGCTGCTTAATTCAGAAAAGGACAATGTGATGTGTACCTGGCTTTGCATGTGCTGGGCCTCCTTTGCAGTCACATACGTGGGCGTCTCAAAGTCCAGCATGGGTTTGCCCTTCTCCTTCTCATACTTCTCTTTGTATTTCACCTGGAACGACCCACAAACATGATACCGTACGTCAGTCATCATGCTGATACAGATGCTGACTCCAAACTGAGGTATATAATGTAAAGCAACATTCAACACTGTTCTTCATGTATGTCAAATGAACAGTGCTAACAGGAACTTAAAAATGTGCACCACACTTTTGGTTTTCTAGAACTTTGAACTGGACAATAGGCATTCCAAGAGTTGCTATATTACCTGATAACTGCAGTCGGACACTTCACTGGATACACAGTACATATACCACCCCGCCTTAACAATTATTAAAAATCTACTATTTACAGGAACTGTTGGTGGCTTCATATAATACGTGTGGACTCTAATGCTGGGTTATGTACCTTAATTTCAGTAGGGAAGTGCTGTTTGAAGAGACAGACTTTACAGCTGTCTCTGTTGTTCTGTTCTGGGTTCATGCTAATAGTTAGCCAAATTAGCTGCATATTTTAATTTTAAAAGGAATCGCACCAAGTATAGATTAAAATCTAATTTTGTGCAGTTTCTACTGAAGCCTCACAACATAATGTTTCTGACTCTTCATCTTAAGATGCCCAAAAAAGGGCAGCGAAGACAAAGTAAACAAAGGCGGAAATAGTAATTGACCGCTAGCTAGCTAGAAGGCTACGCAACAAAAGCATGAACTTAGTTTCAGGAATGGTTTGGTTGTTTGCATAATAATAGTATTTCAGAGGCCTGAAACTGTAAAAATTTGGAAACAGGGTCTACAGTGTTGTGAAATGCTACTCAAACTGTCTCCATATAAACCCCCACGACGGCGCATAAGGACAGTATTCACAGCGCTTCACTTTTTCCACATCTTGTTATGTTACAGATTTATTCCAAAATGGAATAAATTCATTTTTTTTCTCAAAATTCTACACACAACAACCCATAATGACAATGTGAATTTTTTTTTTTGAGATTTTTGAAAATTTATTAAAAATAAAAAACTGAGACTTCCGGTTATGGCTGCCACGTAGGACGGACGTGTCTCGCTCTGCTCTGCTCCTGGAGAAAAAAATCGGCAAATAACTCTACGTCATTAAAAGCAGTAGAGTTAGGGTGATTGGGAGGATGAAGAAGGAGTGGCTTAGGCTGTTCCCCGTGGGTGTGGAACGGTCGATGGCTATATCGGGAGACAGAATTTTTCTTTTGATTTTGGGGGGTTTGCCACAAGTGTGGGAAGGGGAAATTTGTTTGTGTGTAGTTTGTAGGATGAATGTTCAACCACTCATGTTTTTGCTTCTCTGTATGAGCATGTTTACACTGCAAGGTAATCCCAAACTCTCTATTGATCATGGACCAAAGTGTTAATCTTAATTTAACTTCATGGAATTGCAGAGGTCTACAAAATTTAAAAAAACTTAAACAAGTTATGAATAAAATAAAGGACATGGGTTCAAGAATTGTGTTTTTACAAGAAACTCATCTGATAGAGGAGGATGTTAAAAGAATTAGGAGTAGATGGCAGGGAAGTGTATTCACCTCTTCATTTTCATCCCGAGCCAAGGGAGTTATGACTCTCATACATAAATCAGTTCCTTTTCAAGTGAAAAATGTAATTGGAGACAAATTTGGAAGATATGTAATCATTCAAGGTTCTTTGCTATTAGAAAATATAAATCTTGTGAACTTATATGGTCCCAATATAGATGACCAGAAGTTCTTTGCTAATTTATTTCTCATCTTATCATCACTTACAGGGCAACATATAATAGCAGGGGATTTTAATTGTACATTGAATCCAGGTGTGGATAGATCAACAGGACTGGATTGTACGCACATTGGATGTAGGATGACTATTAATCATTTTATGAAAGAATTGAGATTGTTAGATATATGGAGAGAAATGAAACCACAAGTTAAAGCCTATTCTTGTTATTCCAGTACCTACAAGACATTCTCACGTATTGATTATTTTTTGATTTCCACAGAATTAAGGTCCAAGATTCAAAACTGCTTTTATGATAACATCGTGATCTCTGATCATGCACCCTGTTGTCTAATATATGTAGATAAAAAATTGATAAAGGAATCAGGTAGATGGCAATTTCAGCATAAATGGCTTCAGGATGAGGAATTTGTCAAGTATATAGAAAAACAGATAGACGAGTTCTTTGACATCAATACTACACAAACATCAGCATGTGTAAAGTGGGAGGCTTTCAAAGCTTTTATTAGGGGACATATTATTAGTTATACAGGATCAAAATCTAAGAAGACTCGAGAGGAGAGAGCTAAATTGGAACATAAAATAAAAAATCTTCAGGAAAAAGTGTATGCAGGAAGTGACCCAAGGTTGGAGAATGAATTACTGATTTTGAGAGCTGAATACGACAAAAAATCAGCGAATAGAGCTGCCTCGAGTCTTCTAAGATTGAAACAATCTTTTTATGAACAAGGTGAAAAATCAGGAAAATTATTAGCATGGCAGATTAAACAATTGGAAATTAAAACACCAATTACCAGTATTATAAGTAACGGACAGGTAGTTATAGATCCTTTAGAAATTAATAGAGCCTTTAGAGATTACTATGAAAAATTATATGATACCAAAAATGAACCTGATTTAACAAAACTAAATGGGTTTTTGAACGAACTATCTATACCGTGTATTCCAAATGAAAACAGGGAGATATTGGAGTCTAAAATTAGTCAAGAAGAAGTTGGGCTAGCCATTGATAATATGAAATCAGGAAAAAGTGCAGGACCAGATGGTCTTCCAGTTGACCTTTATAAAAAATTTAAGAATAAATTAATAAAACCTTTTTTGGAAATGGTTTTAGAAGCATTTCAAAATAATAATTTACCATCATACATAAATAATGCCTTAATTATACTGCTGCCAAAACCAGGTAAGCCCTCTAATAAATGTGAAAATATGAGACCAATAAGCCTATTAAACGCCGACCTTAAGATAATCTGTAAAATTTTAGCAAGACGAATACAAGAAATTTTACCAAATATTATTAATCGAGATCAGAATGGCTTTATAAAGGGTAGACAAGGCTTCCATAATGTAAGAAGACTATTTAATATTATTTATTTTAATAAAGAAGCACCGGATACAGCTCTCCTATCATTGGACGCCGAAAAGGCCTTTGATAGAGTTGAATGGCCCTTTCTTTTTGAAGTCCTACAAAGGTTTGGACTTGGAAATAATTTCATAAAATGGGTTCAAATAATATACAATAATGCTACAGCAGAAATCCTAACAAATAACAATATTTCAAAACCAATAAAAATCAATAGAGGATGTCGACAAGGCTGTCCACTTTCACCTTTACTGTTTACTATGGCAATTGAACCTTTAGCGATAGCGATACGTTTACATTCACAAATATATGGAATTAAAGTTGGACCAACAGAACATAAAATCTCCCTGTACGCCGATGACATAATTTTGTTTATGTCGAATCTAAAAAAATCAATTCCAACCTTGTTGAATTTAATAAAGAATTTTGGGGAAATATCAGGATATAAAATAAATAAAACTAAATCTTCAATATTAATGCTAAATGAGACCCAGAGAAATTACCCAGCCCCTGAGGTAAATCAATTCAATGTTGTAAATCAGTTTAAATATTTAGGAATCCAAATTATGCCTAAGCTAGAATCAGTCGCCAGTGTCAACTATGAAGCCTTAATGTCAGATATCAATGAGTTAACTCAGAGATGGATGTCACTACCAATGTCGATGATCGGGAGAATCAATATACTTAAAAGTAATATTTTACCTAAAATACTTTATTTATTTCAATACATTCCCTTATCACCACCTTTAGATCTATTCTCAAGAATAAAAAAAAAGTTAGTGGAATTTATATGGAACAACAGGAGGGCTAGATTACGTTTGTCTTTATTATATTTACCATTTGATTGTGGAGGTCTGAAATGTCCAAATTTTATGTTGTATTATTGGTCGGCACAACTGAGGTCTATGACATATTATTTTTCATCAAATGATCTCCCTCACTGGACTGAAATGGAATCATACAATTTACCTTTACCTCTTCCCATATTCATATACTCAGATTCGGCAAAAAAATTACAAAAACAAGTTAAAAATCCATTTGTAAAGCATATGATCAAAATATGGTGTGAAGCTAAAAACTATTTAAAAGAACCACAGTTATTGTCACAATTTAGTCCAATATGGGGTAATCAATATTTTAAACCAGGGAGAGCGGACGCTGTATTTAAAGTATGGAATTTAAAAGGGATACAAAAGATTCAGGATTTATATTTGCCATGTGCAGACAACATAATGTCTTTTGAAGAGCTGAGGATCAAATTTAATCTCAATAGAACACATTTTTTTAAATATCTTCAACTTAGAAACTTTATTCGATCAAATCAAAATAAAGCTCTCACTCGACCTATTTATTCATCCTTGGAAAAAATGATGATGAAAGATAGTAAAAGAAAGGGTATTATTTCAGAGTTTTATAACTCACTGACACTATCTTCAAGTGAAAATTCACTGAAAAGATTAAACTACTGGAAAGAAGATCTGCAAATTGAAATTTCAGAGGAACAATGGGAATTGGCTTGTACAGAAGCTCAAACCAAATCAATAAATGCACGCCTTAAATTGATACATTTCAAATGGTTAATGCGGATGTATGTTACACCGGAGGAGTTAAATAGATATAACAAAAATATACCAGATACATGCACAAAATGCATGGAAAGTAAAGGAACCCTATTTCATTGTTTATGGGAATGTAGATTAATAAGAATGTTTTGGGAGGAGGTGAGGGTAACAATTGAAAAAATAATCTCAAAACAAATCATATTGAATCCTAAACTGTTTTTGTTGGGTCTGTACCCAGAAAAGCATAATTTTAATAAAAGTGAAAGAACATTCATAGACCTCAGTTTGCTTAATGCCAAAAAATGTATTGCACTATTATGGAAAAAGACTCATAGACCAGATGTGACTCAGTGGTTAAGACAGATGTTAACAAACCTTCCATTAGAAAGAATAACATATATACTAAAATCAAAGGAAATTGTGTTTGAGAATATATGGAGACCTTTTATTGATTATGTAAAAAATTTAAACATAACTCTTGAAGAAGAAGGTGAATGATGTGTGTGGACCTTGTAAATTCCAAACTGGTGAACATAATATGTATACTTATGTATTGGATTGTCTAGACTAAACAGAGGAGCATTGTTGAAGACTTGATTTTGTTGGTGGTTGTTGGTGTTTTTAGTGCATTTTTTTTTTTTTGTAGTACTTTAGTGTTAGTGTTTGATTGTTTGTATCATGTTTGTTAAAAAAAAAAAAAAAAGGTTCAATAAAGATATTGTGGAAAAAAAAAAAATAAAAAACTAAGAAATCACATGTACATAAGTATTCACAGCCTTTGCTCAATACTTGTTGATGCAACTTTGGCAGCAATTACAGCCTCAAGTCTTTTTGAATATGATGCCACAAGCTTGCCACACCTATCTTTGGGCAGTTTTGCCCATTCCTCTTTGCAGCACCTCTCAAGCTCCATCAGGTTGGATGGGAAACGTCGGTGCACAGCCATTTTCAGATCTCTCCAGCAGAGATTTTCAATTGGATTCAAGTCTGGGCTCTGGCTGGGCCACTCAAGGACATTCACAGAGTTGTCCTGAAGCCACTCCTTTGATATCTTGGCCATGTGCTTAGGGTTGTTGTCCTGCTGAAAGATGAACCATGGCCCCAGTCTAAGGTCAAGAGCGCTCTGGAGCAGGTCTTCATCCAGGATGTCTCTGTACATTGCTGTATTCATCTTTCCCTCTATCCTGACTAGTCTCCCAGTTCCTGCCTCTAAAAAACATCCCCACAGCATGATGCTGCCACCACCATGCTTCACTGTAGGGATGGTATTGGCCTTGTGATGAGCAGTGCCTGGTTTCCTCCAAACATGACATCTGGCATTCATGCCAAAGAGTTCAATCTTTGTCTCACCAGACCAGAGAATTTTTTTTCTTATGGTCTGGGGGTCCTTCAGGTGCCTTTTGCCAAACTCCAGGTGGGCTGCCATGTGTCTTTAACTAAGGAGTGGCTTCTATCTGGCCACTCTACCATACAAGCCTGATTGGTGGATTGCTGCAGAGATGGTTGTCCTTGTGGAAGGTTCTCCTCTCTCCACAGAGAGAACGCTGGAGCTCTGACAGAGTGACCATCGGGTTCTTGGTCATCTCCCTGACTAAGGCCCTTCTCCCCCTCGCTCAGTTTAGACGGCCAACCAGCTCTAGGAAGAGTCCTGGTGGTTCCGAACTTCTTCCATTTACAGATGATGGAGGTCACTGTGCTCATTGGGACCTTCAAAGCAGCAGAAATTTTTCTGTACCCTTCCCCAGATTTGTGCCTCGAGACAATCCTGTCTTGGAGGTCTACGGACAATTCCTTTGACTTTATGCTTGGTTTTTGCTTTGACATGCACTGTCAACTCTAGGACCTTATATAGGCAGGTGTGTGCCTTTCCAAATCATGTCCAATCAACTAAATTTACCACAGGTGGACTCCAATTAAGCTGTAGAAACATCTAAAGGATGATCAGTGGAAACAGGACGCACCTGAGCTCAATTTTGAGCTTCATGGCAAAGGCTATGAATACTTACGTACACATAATTTTTTATTTTTAATGAATTTGCAAAAATCTCAAAAAACTTTTTCACATTGTCATTATGGGGTACTGTGTGTAGAATTTTGAGGGGAAAATGAATTTAATCCATTTTGGAATCAGGCTGTAACATAACAAAATGTGGAAAAAGTGAAGCGCTGTGAATACTTTCCGGATGCACTGTATTACCCCAAAACCTAACAGTCATGCCCTACTTTGTGCATGGCTATAATGTTCTGAGCTACAGAGGTGAGTTTGAACTGAAGACTCTTCAGAGATTATTAGCAATCCTCCGGCTAATGCCAGGTTTCCTACATCATTTCTGTAACAAGTGAAAATGTATTTGTTACTTGCACCAAATTTTGCAGGCATGTGGTGTTCTGCTATTGTGTTCCTGTAAAAAAAAAAACCAAACAAAAAAAAAACATACGCCAACTACTGGCCTGGAATTCTTACTGCAATGTTTTCTACATTTGTGCTGATTCATGACTGGTGGATAATAGCACATTTTGTTGAATATATGTTGAAAAATGACAATAATGCTGTCAAATTTGCTGGTTATTTGTTAGCAATATTCATGTGTAGCAGTTGGGAACTACTTGTTTTCGCTTAGTAATCCTAGTTTATATTTCTTTAATAAAACAAATTACAATCTGTTATTGCACTGTCAACTTGTAAACAGCTTGTGGAACTGTTGTATAAAAGCAACATTACACTCAAGGTAAGGCAATATCATGAATATAGCACCGTCATAATGTCTTTGGCCCTCTGCTGAGCACCAAATCTACAACCAAATCACTGTGGTGCTATATTCATAAAACCTACCTGTTGCCATTTCTTGTACTGCACTATTCAATGTTAGCTTAGAGCAAATTCACGTCATCTTTTTTCTTATTTACAAATGCAACACCATTATACCAAATTGGCAGCAGGAGATGAGAAATCAGAAGAAGACATCATACATACAGTACAACAAAGTACTACAAAGTTAAAACCAACCCACAGCAATGTTTTCTGGTGGACTGAATGACTCCCAGATATTGTACCACTTACGTTGCTCTGAAGTTCAGAGGCCTCCTTGTGATGGAGTTGTTCTGGTGTGTCGGGAATCATGTGGTAGTGACCTTTACTCTCCTCAAATTTCCTCTTGTAGCAGTACTACGGGGAATTCCCAGTAAAGTAAGGCAGCTCAGTACAGCAAATGAGAAGAGGGGTGTCTGTCTGGAGTTTACTCCTATTCATTATTTAGCATAAAAAGACTCAAAATTTATTATATGGATAATTATCTATAATCAAGGAAAAGAAAAGGGGTTGTGTTAAGTGATTATTAATAAAAGACTAGTTCTGCTCAAACTACTAGAGGGGAAAAAGTGGAAAAAAATGAAGCTGAAGAAGTTATAGAGGGTTATAGTACCAGGAAGGACAAAGGTGAGAGGTGTAAGGATCGCTACCAGATGAAGAATAATGGATGTTTGGATGATGGACTTTAGTGTATAAATCCATGGGATGGTTCACAACACCACGTTGACTGTTACTGCTGAGTGACAGAAATGGTGAGTTCAGAAACATTTCTGTGAACCGCTCATGGCGGTGCACCGAAACTGAACTGACTCACTGCGGCTTCCTGGTCAGAACATGAGTGGGTTAAGGGTAAGTGATGTCTTACGTCACTGGACAGTTTGCTGGTGCTCAGGCTGTGCTGCATAGACAGGGACTCGGCCATGTCGGTTACGGGCTTGTGGATCTTCTTAAGGTCGCCCTTGTACTGCACCTATGGGTTGTATAAACAATCACCATAGTAAAGCAATAACCTAAACTTGTTACACAGCTGAAATAACAAACAGTGATCATCATGCCCCATTGTGATCATCATGCCCCATTTTTAGGTGTATCTATAATTGTGATATTAGTGTTGTTTCCATAGCATCATGATATTTAAAAAAAAAAAAAGCTTGTCTACTGTTCCAGAAGAAAAGCTTTTGGAAGTTATAGCAACGCTACATATGATTTACACCTTAAAATAATGTTTCCAAAATTATTTTGATGCTACATCAACCATTGACTGGGTGAATGTCTCTTTCCCTATAGCCTGAGTGGACCTGTATTGTCTGCAGCAGCTCTGTTCCTACTAGGAACACTAAAAGGACTACAACTATGGCGACTATGACCTCAGTCCCAACAGCCAATTACAGAGCACAACTTTAGCCACAAACAATGTAGCACCCTGTGATTGGCTGTTGGGACTAAGACCATAGTCTGCATAATTGTAATCTTTTCAGTGTTCCTACCTGAAACAAGTTACATCATGCTGCTTCAATGAGAAACTACAAAAGAGCAAGAGAGTCAAAGGTGAGTAGTTTTGTTGCAGGATACTATTTACTCTTACTTCAGTACATTTTTGAAGAAAAAAACTGTACTTTTACACAAGAAAATTTGACTGTACTCTTTCGTCCCTATTCCAGCGATCCAGTCTGCAGCTGATTGTCTAAGGTGCAAAAAACATTTATGGGTGTGTCCAAGTCCATTTAGCTACAGTATTACAGCAGCGCAAAAACAAATTTTCCACCAGGTGCAAAGAGGCTGTCTTAATGCTCTTAATCAGTCCCTCCTGGATTTCGTGATGTTGCAATTCTACCAATTCCTGCGAATTTATACATCTCATATACACAGAACTAAGGACCTTTTAATTATAAAAAAAATACTCTCACCTGTTCTCTTGCCCTTTTGCTCTCATTCCCTTTAATAAACAGCTGCACAAGATCAAAGGCTTAATATTGATATGACAGCATTTAAATGCCAAGACAAAGTCATTTTGCGCTGAGGACAATGCAGGCTTGTTTACAAAGTGAAAATGCATTTAAGGACAAGTACGTAGCTCAAAAGGAGCTTTTTAACCTGCTTCTTCACAGCCCTGCTTGCACTGGGGAGACTTGATCATAATTACACACAGATGAGAGGTGTACAATTCAGACATCATGCCAGGCTTTCTCTTTCTCCATGATTTTGACAGAGTTGTAAAAATTCCTTCAATTATTTCATCTTCATCTGAACACTTTTAACGCAAGAAAGGGAGAGCCATTTATCTTGGAATGAGGTCTGTTAATGTTCCCTCCTCTGCTGAACGACAAATTATAGTATTTTAACTCAAAACAACTGTTGGGATACTTTCATTCTGATTAATTCTGTTAAATGAATAACAGTTTATGAGGAAAAAAATATAAATTAGATAATGATGGATGTTGGCTTTGAGTGCACCTGCCGGCTGTTCTCCGGCTGTGGTGACAGCTCTTTTCCCAGTGTAGGGCAGACTGGTCCCACTGCATGACAGCATGGAAGTCCGGTAGTTAAATTGAAAAAAACAAAAACAAACAACCAGTGACCCACATTTTGTTCATTTAAGGAGAGGATAAATAAATAAATGAATGCTTAATGTATGTACTTGTCTATAAGTTTACAATTCATTCATCTTCTTAACCTTTTAACTGGCCACATTTTATGGACAGGTCGCGTGCCCCCAGTGGCACAGCACAGCAACTGCGCCTGTCAACTGACTGACGTCCCCGGCTGTACTGAGGATTTGTACTGATCTGCCAGCTCAGAAGGTGGCAGGCACGTGTTGGAGGAATCATGGCTGACAGGGAATACACCAAAGAAGAAGAAATCCTCTTTATTCTTCTTCCTTTTCCCTTCTCTGAGCTCACAAGACTAATATGGCCGCCATGCATCGTCATTCACCATCACATAAACGGCTTTGTAAACGGAACATAGCCGTGGGATACAAGCAAAATTTATGTGGGATAATCATAAGACTTTGTAGATGTGGTAGAGAGCGTAAATGACCGACAGAACGCAAAAATAATGACCACGATGGACCAAAACGGAGCGACCACGCTGGCCAGCCAGCCCCCTTCGCCAACAGTAAGTGACGAATTTCTTTGTTTCTTTACATTGTACTGATTTTGTGGTTCATATACTTTGACGATAACAAAATGATCCTGTAGAAAAAAACGGTGTCAAAAAAAAATGAACCATTTTTTGTGTAAATATGTCCAAAGTCCACGTTTGACTGAGTTATGTAATTTATATAGCTGCCGTGACATTATGCAAATTAGATGCATAAATTTATTCCTTTCTGAAACTTTGGATCATATTCTACATCTTTCTAATTGACAGTAAGCCATTATCTCTTGCAACTTTCAAGTTATAGCCTTGGAAATCTGAACTATTTTACAGACAAAAAATCTTTACCACTCTTGACCACGAGGAATTATATCACCAAACGGCGACTGGGACAGTTAGAGGGTCCTTTTTGGATTGTGTGGGGCTTAAGCCTGTCCCAGTGTCTTTGGGAGAGAGGCAGGATAAACCCTGGACAGATCCCCAATGAATGAATGAATGAAAGAGCAGGTAAGGGATAACAGATTTTTACAAAATCAGTCCGTCAAAATAAGGCACACAGAAATTCTAGCCCTGGTGTAATAACAGGTATACACACGTATGCCTGATGCAGTTAATAATGCGCTGCTGATTTTAGTCTTGCTTTTTGCAGATCATAAGCACATTGGAATAAAATGCACTTTAATACCAACACATTGAACTTCACACCAAGCCTCACCCACTTTAAATCAGTCCCCCTCTACAATCGCAAGACACATTACAGTCATTTCCAAATTAAGTGGCAAGGACACACAGCGGAAAACCAGACAATGCACTGACAAAAACAAACGAAAGCACCATTGCAAGGTGCAAAGTGAAGTGTAAAAGCTAGCTCCAGACTGTTGAAATACAAAAAGCCCATCCAGGGACAAGAGTTGCAAATTAGCTAATAGCTATACACTCTATGTGCAACACATCAGATTGATTGTCTTTGATTAATTGTCTATGTTTATTGCACTGTCCCTGTCAAATAAACTAATCTACTACTACATACAGCCCATAAAGTTACTTTTGAGTTCAGTGATTTCATTGATTAATCAATATGCTTTGAAACTGGAAGCAGTTCTTAATAATGCATTCATTTTATCACCTTAAAGCCAGCTATCAATGTAACAATCTCATCTGTGTAATTAAATACAGTGGTGTGAAAAAGTGTTTGCCTCCTTCCTGATTTCTCATTTTTTTGTATGTTTGTCACACTTAAATGTTTTAGATCATCAAACAAATTTAAATATTAGACAAAGATAACACAAGTAAACACAAAATGTAGTTTTTAAATGAAGGTGTTTATTATTAAGGGTAAAAAAAATCCAAACAGACATGGCCCTGTGTGAAAAAGTGATCCCCCCCCCATTAAAACATAAATTAACTGTAGTTTATCACATCTTTGGAAAGATGAGTTCAATTCCTCTAGCCATACTCAGGCCCGATTACTGCCACACCTGTTCTCAATCAAGACATCACTTAAGTAGGATCTGGAACAAAGTAATTGAGATCTGTCAGTCTGGAAAAGGTTATAAAGCCATTTCTAAAGCTTTGGGACTCCTGCAAACCACAGTGAGAGCCATTATCCACAAATGGCAAAAACATGGAACAGTGGTGAACCTTCCTAGGAGTGGCCAGCCGATCAAAATTACCCCAAGAGTGCAGCGACGACTCATCCAAGAGGTCACAAAAGACCCCACAACAACATCCAAAGAACTGCAGGCCTCACTTGCCTCAGTTAAGGTCAGTGTTCATGACTCCACCATAAGAAAGAGACTGGGAAAAAATGGCCTGCCTGGCAGAATTCCAAGACAAAAACCACTGCTGAGCAAAAAAACCCCATAAAGGCTCGTCTCAGTTTTGCCAGAAAACATCACGATGATCCCCAAGACTTTTGGGAAAATACTCTGTGGACTGACGAGACAAAAGTTGAATTTTTTGGAAGGTTTGTGTCCCATTACATCCAGCATAAAAGTAACAGCATTTCAGAAAAGGAACATCACATCAGCAGTAAAATATGGTGGTGGTAGTGTGATGGTCTGGGGCTGTTTTGCTGCTTCAGGACCTGGAAGACTTGCTGTGGTAAATGGAACCATGACCTACCATAATGGAACCTACCAACAAATCCTGAAGGAGAATGTGTTATGTCTGAATAAATACCTTGAGGAACGATGAGGCCAGGTGAACGGTCGAACTCAGCTTTATTGGAAGTTGGACACACAACAGCCACCAGGCAGGGGCATCAGTCAAGAGGCTGTGTAATGGATGTCCCCTGCTGTTTATAGGGCGATGCAGTAGTGGAATTGGAAGTGGCCGCCACTACACCACACTTCACAAATAGGGCATTAATCACAACATCACCCCCCCCCCCCCCCGTAAAAAAGTCCAAAATCACACACACAATTAAGACCCTCCCCAGTTTAAGACCCAAAACACACACTAACAAAACGAAAACTGAAATCACTAAATGGCCTAACACATTCACACAACGGAACCTAAAATAGGGAAGATGGGTGGACTACTGTCATGCCCCTCACGGCAAGGTGGATTATTCTGCTACCTGCTGGTCTAAACCCAAAGTCCATTAATAACTTCAAAGTATTGCTGTGTTCCTCAACTAATAAAATACCCAGAACACTAACTTTTTTTTGCAAGCACAAACATAAGAACATGAGAACTAGTTTTTGTTTTTTAAATTTACACTACTGTCCTCCTGGCAGAAAAGGGTAGAACCTGCTTGTGGGGGGCCCAGGGCAGCCCCTCAGCAGACCCACCCCTGGAAGCAGCATGCCCCTGGGACTGTGGCTGACCTCATGGACAAAAGCGGCTCTTCTCATCGCCACCGACTGTCTCTCTCATCCAGCGCCGCCACCAGAAGCCTCTCCCCGGACACGCCGCAGCTTGTTGGCATGCCTCCTCGAGCCGTCCAACAGCTGGAAGTAAGCTGCGCCCAGTTTAGCCACGATGCACAGATGTCCCTGATGTTCCGCTGGCTGTTGTTTGGCCCGTATTCGCTGTGGACATTCCTCTCCTCGAGCCTGGACCAAGTCCATAACTCTCAGAGGATCTCTGCTCAGCCTAAAATGGTGCTGTTTGGCACGCAGTCTCTCCATGCCTGTTGGTCTGGCCGTGACCTCTTCTAAAGCTGTTGCAGCAGTCGCCATTGTAGCTGCAGATCCTCCAGCCCTCTGCGACCAAGCTCCAGAAGAATCTGGGGCTAGCACACTGGCGTCACTCGCTGACCAGGCGCCTCGCCGCCATGCTCGGTACCCTCTCCTACCATTCCCCAAGCACCGGCACGGAGACCCTCCTGCATCGAACCTGAGCGAGCCTGGTCCTGCTTGACCACTGTGGTGTCCAGTAGATCTTCATCCCACACAGCATCGTCCTCCACCACCGGAACCGGGGGGTTCCACTGGCCACAACCAGACCATTCTTCTCCAGCGTCGTCTTTCATGGCGAAGCCCAGTCCCTAAAACAGGTCACAGCCCATGATGTTGTCGCCTCAGGTTGTCACATGGAACTTGAAATCAGCCATCGTCGCCAACTTGTACTGAACCGTTAACTCCAACGTTCCAACTGTGCACAGCCTGCCACCTCCATAACCGTAAAGCGGCACTGGGTTGCCTCTAATCCTGTAGTGGGGGAAAAATTTCCTCACCGTGGCCCAATTCAGCAATGATCTCTCCACCCACGTGTCGAGCAGCAGCGGCACCTCCACGCCATCCAGCATCATCGTGCGGAACGTGTGCCCGATGGTACACCATGTGGATAGTTGTCGGGGGCAGGTGATTTCCTCCGTGGGTTCTGTGGCTCTGACACACGGCACACTCTGGCATAATGGGTTCAAGCATCCACACTTGCCACAACGCTTCCTTCTAGTCGAGCAGTCCCTAGCCTTATATTGGTGCTTCGCGAACCCACAACCCATGCACAGGGGTTTTCCTGGGGTAGACCTTCGGCTGGTAGCATTGGCTTCTATCACGTCGTCATCCATGCTATCCTCATGATCCGGGTCTGCTACTAATGCTGCGGCAGAAGGCTTCGGCTGCCGCTGTGACTGGCGCCAATTTAGCTCCGAGGTTAGCTTGTCCGTGATCTCCATTTGGAGAGCTAGCTCGACAGCCCTGGATAACGTTAAGTCACATGGCGCCGTGAGTAGCCTAGCTTGTAAAGCAGCGCTGTTCGTGTGCTCCACCAGCTGGTCACGTACCATTTCTTCCTCCAATGGCCCAAAACAACACTCGCTAACCAGCTGCCTCAGGTCGGCAACAAACTGGCGAACAGGCTCCCCCCCCCCCCCCCCCCCCCGGTTGGTGTCGCTGCCGGAACTAATCCTCTGGTCAATTACAATTACACTATCCAGGGTGTGAAAATGGTTCACCAGCAACTTGACGACGTCCTCAAATGAGTCCAAAGCCCTGAGTGTGCGCAGGGCACGTTGGCCCTCAACCCCTAAATTATGCACCAGGAGCACACGTGCTCTTAGCTTTTCTAGCTCACCCAGGTCAAGCGCAATAATGTAGTTCTGAAAGGCTGTGAACCATCTTGGCCAAGGCACAGGCGGTTTGCCCAGGAGCTCCAGGAAGGGGTGAAGCGGTGCAATACATGCCTCCATAGTTTGTCCTTGTCGCCAAAATGTTACGTCTGAATAAATACCTTGAGGAATGATGAGGCCAGGTGAATGGTCGAACTTAGCTTTATTGGAAGTTGGACACACAACAGCCACCAGGCAGAGGCATCGGTCAAGAGGCCGTGTAATGGATGCCCCCTGCTATTTATAAGATAAGATAAGATAAGATAAGATAAGATAAGCCTTTATTAGTTCCACAATGAGGAAATTCCAGGATTGCAGCAGCACAGGAATAGCAGCACTCAGAGCCATAATTAATAAGATAATAAGAACAAATGAATATACATATATGCACAGATATATAGTGCGGGAGCACTGCAGCTAGATGGTATAGACAGCATTACGGTCTGTTAAGTTACGCCGCAGAATATGAATATGTACCCATACAGTATATTTCGTATTTGAATCAGCTGTGTTGTCATCCTCAGTAATGATTGATATTGTCCTAGTTGTATAATGGAGGGGACCATTTATTGTGCTAAGTTGTTACATTTTGTACATTCAATATGACCTCTACGAGCAGCCCTGGTTAGGTTATAAAATCTGACAGCCATAGGTAGGAAGGACCTGCGGAACCTCTTGGTCGTGCACCTAAGATGGTACAGCCTACTGCTAAATGAGCTCCTCAGTGCATTCAGCATGTCCTGCATAGGGTGGGACTCAGATTCCAGCAGAGATAACAGCTTAGTCACCATCCTCTTCTCTCCTATTCCTTCTACTGGGTCAAGGCGCTGCCCCAGAACAGAGCTAGCTTTTTTGATCAGTCTGTTCAGTCTCTTCCTCTCAGCTGCCGTGATGCCACTGCCCCAGCAGACCACTCCAAATGTGATGGCTGATGCCACCACCGAATCGTAGAAGGTCTTCAGGAGTGCTCCTTGCACTCCAAAAGACCTGAGCCTCCTAAGGAGGAACAGCCTGAGTTGTCACTTCTTGTAGAGCACATTGGTGTTGTGTGACCAGTCCAGTTTATTGTTCAGGTGAACACCCAGGTACTTGTAGGATGTCACCATCTCAATGTCTGTTCCCTGGATGTTTACTGGTGCTGTGAGGGGTTGTCCTCGCCTGTGGCAGTCCACCACCAGTTCTTTAGTTTTCTTCGCATTGATCTGGAGGCAGTTCCATTGGCACCAGTTCACGAAGTCCTGGATAAGTCCTTTGTACTCCGGATCATCTCCATCAGAGATGAGGCCGATGATCGCAGAGTTGTCAGAGAACTTCTGTAGGTGGCAGTGTGGTGTGTTGTGTGAAAAGTCCACAGTATAAAGGTTGAACAGGAAGGGAGCCAGAACTGTTCCCTGGGGGCCCCCATACTGCAGATGATCATGTCAGACACACAGTCCTGGGTTCTTACAAACTGTGGTTGGTTTGTGAGGTAGTCCAGGATTCACAATGACGGGTGCTAGTCCACCCCTGCGCACAGTAGCTTGTCCTTCAGGATCACCGGTTGGATGGTGTTGAAAGCACTGGAGAAATCAAAGAACATGATCCTTACAGTGCTCCCAGGCTTCTCCAGGTGGGACAGGGAACGGTGTAGGAGGAAGATCACTGCATCCTCCACTCCGATGCCATGCTGGTAGGCGAACTGGAGTGGATCCATCGCTTGTCCCACCAGGGGGCGGAGGTGGGCAAGGAGCAGCCTCTCCAGGGTCTTCATCAGGTGTGATGTGAGGGCCACTGGTCTGTAGCTGTTCAGGTCCTTGGGGTGAGGGGTCTTTGGTACGGGTACCACACAGGATGTTTTCCACAGCTGTGGTGCCCTCCCCAGCTTCAGGCTCAGGTTGAATATGTGCTCCACAATCCCACACAGCTGGTCTGCACATAACTTGAGGAGCTTCAAGCTGATGCAGTCCGGACCCAAGGACTTCCTCACCTTGATCTTCCTCAGCTCCACCCTCACCTGAGTCTTAGTGAGGGTCAGGTTGGGGCAGGGGGCCTGTGTGCTGGGAGTGGGGGAGGTGCTGGGAGGAGGCCGTGGACAGCAGGACTGATGTCACAGCAGGACTAGATGACGGTGGAGGCAGTAGTGGTTGGTGGGCAGGCAAAGAAGAGGGCAGTTGGTCAACCTGAACCTGTTTTTAACAGGTTCAGGTTGTTCACCCAATCCCTGCCCCCCATGGCCTGGGAGGAGGTATTCTGGTGCCCAGAGATGGTTGTGAGGCTTTTCCAGACCCCGCTGATGTCACTCTGATGCAGCTTGTCCTCCATCTTCTTCCTGTAGCTGTCCTTTCCCTCTCTGATCTTCCTCCTTGGCTCCGTCTGTACGGACTTCAGCTCCTCCTTGTTTCCCGACCTGAAGACCCTTTTCTTTTCTTTCAGTAGTGACTTTATCTCATGGTTGAGCCAGGGTTTGTTATTTGAGAAACACCATATGGTCTTGGTGGGTACGGTGTTGTACATACAGAAGTTGATGTAGTCTGTGATGGTGTGTGTGAGGCCATCGATGTCCTCACCATGTGGATCACAAAGCTGCTCCCATACAGTGGATTCAAAACAGTCCTTCACTGCGTCCATTGCCGCCTCAAACCATACTTTCACTGTGCAGGTAACAGGAGGTTGTCTGTGTACTAGGGGTTTGTACACAGGCAGGAGGCAAACCAAGTTGTGATTCAATCTCCCGAGGGGGTGCAGTGGCGATGAGGTGTAAGCCTCCTTAGTGTTTGCATAAATTAAGTCCAATGTTTTATTGTCTCTGGTGTGGCACGTGACATACTGGGCGAGCGTAGGCAGAATGGAGGACAGTGAAGTATGGTTAATGTAGCATCATCTCACTTGGGCTCAGCAATAATTATTCTTCTGCTTAAAGACATTTTGTTTCACCCAGGAGTAAGACAGTCAAAAAATGGATTTTCTTCGTCCAGGCCACAGCTGAAATCCCATTCCTTTGTTAAAACCATCCTAAGGAATTTCCCCAATGTCCGGCTCTGGTTTATTGCCCCCATAAAATATGCAACAGACCTGGCCACACAGACCCACAACTCAATAAAATTTCCTTAAACTCTGGGACATGCTGGATTTAACCAGTGAACTTTAAAGTACATTATTACAAACTCAATTCTAAACCTTCTTCTTTTCAGAACTATGAAAAGCAAATGGACTCTGATGTTTTAATGTGGAAAATCAATAATATGTGTGAAATGCATTAATCTGTGATTTTATATATATATGCATGTTAATGTTTAAATGAATGTTTATTCCTGCATGTTGATTTAGAAACACTGCTTATAAGATACACGAAGGTTAGTTTAGTTATACATAAGTGTGTATATTCCAATGTATTTAAAATTGTGTGTATTCATTTGGACTGATATCACATTTCATCAGTCTTCAGAGAGACCCCCACCTTCTTCATCTCATTGGTCCCTTGTAGACTGTTTGTTATTGGACTAAAAGTTCATCGAGGACACCCACGAAGGACACTCATTGGCTGAGATCCCGGAAGCCCGCGAAGCTCAACAGAACTTATAAAAGGCGAAAGACTCTTTGCTCTGCCTCTTTTGGCTCTCTTTTTGCTCTCTTTCCGGATCGTCTCTTTTCTCTTCTCTCTTTCGGCTCGCCCTTCTCCACCGATCTTTTTTCTCTTTCGACGTTCGTCTCTCTATTGTCTACACACAGCAAGGAAGAACAAAGACTCCGACCACATGTCGCTTTTCTGAACACAGAGCAGATAACTCGTAATTTGTTTATGTAACTTTGTATTTTAATGTTTTTCTTTTTCTCTTAAATGCCTAGGAATTCCTATTTCTTTGAGCTCAATTCTTAATCGGAGTTAAACTCCAATTTTTACTTATCTCTTTTTCTTTGTTAAACTTTCTGAAAAATCACCGTTTGTTTAATTTTAATGTAAACTTTAATCTTGACTTTATTTTTATAATATTTTTCTTGACCAATCACATACCAGAAGCTATGATTTTTTATCTAAAGTCCGACACTCCTTAATTTGAGATTGGATTAGATATCTTTAATTAATTATTATCAAAGGCCTCTGAGGAGACACAGCTCCCACATCACGCGCAGCTGAGGAATCAGCACGCTTCTGCAGGATTTCAACCATCGAGATCCAACTTACGATTTCATAAATATCATTCATCATCAAGAGAATATTTGCGGGACAAATATTCTGGGTTTTGCCCCTGAACAACACTTCAGAACTTCATGAGGACGACGAAAGAACCATCATCACCGAGGAATCACGTGAGCTGCAACTTTAATTCATCTGCTGAATTAAAACGTCTGAGGTTCGGTAATAATTTGTATATCTAATCAGATGCAAATTAAGAAGCCCTTAGCATAACTCTTCTTTTTATTAAAATTCCGTTTTTATTTTCTTAAGATTAATCCAGGACTTTTTCATATAATTAGTAAACTTTCTCCATAAATTTGCGTTGTTTCCATAATCTGTTAACTCAAACTGATAAAGATTCATTTCTCAGTTTAACCACTGGTTCCGAAAATATTGACATTGTTAATCTATCATTTACAAGATTGATTTTATGATTAATGAAATTACTGCAATGTCTGTTAATCATTTCGTTTAATAAATATATGAAAATGAGAGAAGTTGTTGAGAATTTATTTCATTCTGAGTCTGTTCAAGCACAGGTATCAAATTCACGGAAAATTTTTGAGACTGATTATTGATTAATTTATTGAGTGATTAAACAGGTATAAAGTGAAATTAAAGATTAAATTGCTTCTTAGAGATAGAAGCTGGTGCCCCTACGAGTGTTATTAACTTTTCTGATGTATATGAAACGAGATTTGAACTCAGATTCCAATACATCAATAGAAATTAAATAATTCATACCTGATCATATTCATATTTATTAATATTCCATATTTACCGCTACATTAAAATCACCCGAGATGAGGAGGAGAGCATTTGAGTGCTGTGTTTGCAGCCTGCTAGTAACTGAGTGGATGACATCACGCGCTGCCTCAGCGCTCGCGGAGGGATGTACATAAACAACAATGCCGTCGACATGTGAATATTCCCTTGGGAGGTAAGCTGGTCTCATGCGAACAGCTAGCAACTCAATGTCCTTGCTGCAATGTTGTTCTTTAATCGTGACGTGCCCAGGATTACACCATCTGTTGTTCACATACTGTACATTATCAGCCCCCCGCCTCTGCTCTTCCCGCTGTTTGATGTCCGATCTTCCCGTATTGTGTGGAAACCCTCCAGATCAATGTTAGCATCTGTTACTAGTTCTGTTAGCCACGACTCAGTAAACAACATAATGCTAATCTCTCTGAAGACGCTCTCATATCGGGACATAGGCGCCAGTTCGTCTGTCTTGTTGAGCAGCGATCTCACATTTCCCATAATAACGGATGGAAGGACGGGTTTGTACCTTGTTTTCCTCACGTGTCGCTTCAATCCAGCTCGACATCCACATCGTTTTCGCCTGATTTCTCTTGGTATGTCGAGTTTTTGCGTTAGGCACCATGGGGCAGTCTAATGCTAACAGCTGACTCCTCCTTTAAACGATGGCTACTCTACTCGCCGGGTCGGGAGACATTTGTGATATTAGCCGAAAGATGACTTATATCAGCACCAGTACGGTGATCTGTGTGTCCTTGGCGTCTGTGGTAGATACGGGGTCAAAAGATCATAAAGTTGCGGCAAGAAAAAAGACCGATAGTAAATAAAAACGAGAAAGAAACTCAGAATTGAGCTGCTGCTGCAAAAAGGCAGCCGATTCGCGTGGCGCCGGAAGTCAACCCCCGGGCGGTGCAGGGCAGAACAGGAAGTGGCCGCCACTACACTGCACTTCACAATAAGGGCATTAATCACAACATCAGAGAATGTCCGACCATCTGTTTGTGGCCTCAAGCTGAAGCGCACTTGGTTTCTGCAGCAGGACAACGACCCAAAACACACCAGCAAGTCCACCCCTGAATGGCTTAAGAAAAACAAAATGAAGACTTTTGAGTGGCCTAGTCAAAGTCCTGACCTGAATCCTATTGAGATGATATGGCATAACCTTAAAAAGGTCGTTGATGCTTGAAAACCCTCCAATGTGGCTGAATTGCAACAATTCTGCAAAGATGAGTGGGCCAAAATTCCTCCACAGCACTGTAAAAGACTCATTGCCAGTTATCGCAAACGCTTGATTGCAGTTGTTGCTGCTGCTAAGGGTGGCCCAACCAGTTATTAGGATGAGAGGCAATCATGTTTTCACACAGGGCATGTGAGTTTGGATTTTTTTTTTTACCCTTAAAAATAAACACCTTCATTTAAAACTGCATTTTGCATTTACTTGTGTTATCTTTGTCTAATATTTAAATTTGTTTTTTGATCTGAAATATTTAAGTGTGACAAACATACAAAAAAAACGAGAAATCAGGAAGGGGGCAAACACTTTTTCACACCACTGTATGTGTACTAAATTGTGGCTGACCGAGCGAGGATATTTTTGGTGTTACATTTGAATCAAAAAAAAAAAAAATGAACAACGTGGATTGACTGCTGTTACGTGAGCACCTACCTCACTGGCCAGCACATTGGCTTCCTTCTGAGTTTTGTAAATCTTGCTCTCCTTCGGGTCATATTGGGGTCTCTTTCCTTTCATCTCCTTATCAAACTTCTCCTTGTACTTCAACTGTTAGGGTAGGACACATTTGAAAATAACCACATTACAGAAACACCAGCCTGAAAACAGACAAACTTTATCACAGTTTAGTAAATGACAACATATTGGTTTTTTGTAATGTAAATTTCCTGTATATGACATCTAAATCACACAACTCAAGATTCATTTTATGTGTGAACATGCTTTGTATATGCTTGATATTAAAATGAAGCCTTATTTTCTAAACCCCTGTTATTCAAGGAAAACAACTGTGCTCAAACTACTTTTTAATATTTTTTGCATCTTTTGTATAGAGTATTGGTAAAGGTATGGAAGGGTATGTTAATTATGAAATTCTTAATTCCTTAATTAATCCAAACTGGTCAGCTATAAGCACTCCTACAGATCCTGGTTCTAGATTCACTTGAGATGACTTGAGCTGATAACCAAATTTAAAATGAAAACATATTTGATAGGATTTCTCTAAGTATTTGTTTTTATCTGTTGGAATTCAGACCAACCCATGAATGTTTCTGGCTTGCCTCTGAAGTACATAAAATGCTTACTTATAACCCACGTACTGCACAGTATGCATTAATGTATTTTGATGGAGGTGTACTTGGGTCTGAAGCTATGCCTGACTGACCTGATAAACCAAGATGCACTTTAGCGTGAACAGAGCTCGATCGAGCATTCTGTGACTCACAAACACAAACCAGGCTTCATACATAATAAGGTATATATGGAAAAGGTTAGACAGTATGATCCGTGTAGCACGGTTGTTTCACTCCTGACAGAAACACAGTAGTACTTGAACAGTGTATTACAAAAAACATGTAAATCTAGCAGAAAAAAAAGGCTCGATCTTGACTGTTATTTGTAATCTTGGCTTAAAATTTGAAGGACTACAACATCCTCTTCTTGCCTTTTTTGACTACTGGGTATACATGCTCATTTTAAAAATACAGGTTCTATTTCCAGACAACGTAAACACAGGAAACATAGAAATAGTATTGTAAGTAGAGCAACTAACACAGTAATGCACTTGTCTATGCTTAGCAATGAGCATCAGCATGTCAGGGGGAGGGGAAAAGCAGACGGTGCACACAATGTGAAACTGCACAACTGAAATACAAACTGAAGTCTAACTTGGTAAAAATTTTGTCACCCTTATATCTTTATATCATTGTGAACCCTGCAGTAGATAAAAAAAAAAAAAAAAAAAACAAACAAGAAAGGACGGAAACGGAGGGACAGAGGAGACAGACATGTAGCAGCAGCCCTTCAGTTTTAGGGCATAAACCTCCTTACATCACTAGTCACAGCACTCATTTTCTTAATGTGGCGCATCAGCGGGGTATCATAGGATGCTGCTCCATGGAGGGAGGGCTTGGCCTCCACCTAAAAGCGCAGTGAGATGAATGGGTGAGAACACACAGACTAGGAACCTACATTATGGAAGTAGAGATAGTGAGGGAGGGTAAAGGAAAGTGAATGAAAGCGAGAGTAAAGGGGGAAGAAGGAAGACGAGGAGTGTCAGAGGACAGGTTTGAGAGGGTTTGGTTGGCACATGTACAACTATATGAGCGGTTAAACATGTATATCTACTGTCTTTAGTCACAATGACAGATTAAGTCATGGATGGCAGAGGAAGCGCTATAGAAAAGCTGCTAGTAAAGTCATCAGGCCAGCAGAGCTGCTGCTAAGCATCTACAGCAGCAATACTAGTCCGCAAATATTAGCTGGTGGTAATTTACACAAAAGCAGCTGGAATAACATGGTTATCACTGTTTGACTGGACCAATATTATAACTAAGAAGAAATTAAATATGGTAACCATTCTCTTAAAGATGATATTTATAGATAAAAGTGGAAAGAAACATTCAATAGCTAAGCCGTTTGGTTTTAGCATACCTGACTGGTCAACTTAGAAACCTCAGTAGCTAAAGCGATGTCTGGGCGGTGGACCAGAGAGCCTCCACGGCTGGCCTCTTCACGTGCTTTGTCACGGTAGCCAATCTGATGGATGCAAAATAAAACAAGAATTAGTGGACACTGTAAAAAGCTGCACCAATGGCACAAAGCATGTGTTCTTTACTGTTTTTCATTTATCATTTGTTGGTGTAGGCCAGTGTTTCTTTGTGATTTTCTTCTGTTTAAACTTTATTGTGCGTACTGTTTTTCTGCAGTTGAT
This sequence comes from Pholidichthys leucotaenia, assembly GCA_020510985.1. Classification (NCBI taxonomy): domain Eukaryota; kingdom Metazoa; phylum Chordata; class Actinopteri; order Cichliformes; family Pholidichthyidae; genus Pholidichthys; species Pholidichthys leucotaenia. The sequence goes on along the minus strand of CM035843.1, from coordinate 109,844,764 downwards.
ATAAAAGTGTACACACCCCTGTTAAAATGCCAGGTTTTTGTCATTTAAAAAGATGAGACCACTAGAAATTATTTCCAAACAGTCAACGCCTTTAATCTGATTTGTAACCTGTAAATAAAATATTTTTAAAAAAAAATCAAAATAAGCTGGTTGCATAAATCTGCACACCCTTATACTAATACTTTGTTGAAGCTGCGATTGGCATTTTATCAGATGTGTTTATTTTTTTTATCCACTGTATAAAACTGATCGGAAAATCCAACTTGGTGGTAATCTTATAAGAATACTGTAATACTGTACTAAGTACTGTAGTAAATATTGGGTTATTGCATTGCTGCCTCACAGCTAGAAGGTTCCTGGGTCAGTCCCTAGGTTTGCAGGGGTAGCAGCCTTCCTGTATGGAGTTTGCATGTTCTTTGCATGTTTGCATAGGTTTAATCCAAGTGTTTGTTTCCCCCAACAATCCAAACACGAGCATATTAGCATATTATATTCAGGCTCCATGCTGTCACAAAGATGGCATAGCACCTTGTCATCCCCCAATAGAGCACTCAGAATGCAGGATTACTTGCAGTACTTGTAGTAGAGAATCTGTTTGCTCTATGGCAAGGCTTATAAATAGACCTCCACTGGATTTAGACTTTGGCAGCTCACTTTTATATTGCTGCTTTTATACTTCCCGAGATGACTTTTGCTGTGATTTGGCACTTTATAGTCTGCTTTGATTTGTTTCTACAGGTCCTTAATCACATTTACACCCCTGGATACAGGTTTTAATCATGAGCTTCAGTTGATTTTGTACAGTTGTAAATATATTTTTGAATAAATAAATCAAAGTAAATAAAATATTTTATAGTTTGTGGTTACCTCGCTGATAAGTTTAGTGGCCTGGGTAGCCTTCATGATGTCTGGACGGTCGACTACCGGAGTGTAGTTCAGTTTGGCTTTGGCATCTTTCTTGTAGGCAATCTGTAAGTGCGAACAACAGTGAATATATTTTTAATAACTTTAAGGGTTTATCACACAAAAAGAGAAATAATGAAAGCTGACAAATGATGTTAATGTAGACATTTTCTAGATTTTAATATAATTAATTTTATTGTGGGTATAACTCACGCTGCTCTGAGTTTTGGCCACATCCATGGCATGCTGAACATCAGGTGGCACAATCATGTGGTTATAAATGGACTTGCCCTTTTCCTTCTCAAACTTTTCTTTGTACACTTTCTGCAAAGACAAAAAAAAAGAGAAAGGTGAGCTGCACAGAAAGAGCTCAGGAGTAGGAGGAGGCCGAGTTAATTTTACAGAACATTTCTAAAATGTGAGCCAGTTGTACCCCGCTGACGAGCTTTTTGACTTCCCTGCCGTGGGCAGTGTCACGAGTCTCAGGCAGGGTGGTGAATAATCCAGACTGCATACTCTTCTTACTGGCCTCTTTGTATTTGCTCTGAGGAAGAATATGAAGAAATTATGAGCAGCACAGTCATAGTAATTTCAGCTAAATACATTATACTCTACACCTGCCTATGGAGTGTATAGTTTAATGGTCCATTTGATACAGAACATATCTCACCTCTGAAGCCAGAGTACGCACAGCCTTGGCATGGAGGATATGAGGAGTATCCAGAACAGGCAAATAGTGGCCCTTTTCCTTTTCATATTTCTCTTTGTACTTCACCTAGAAAGACAGATGCATAAAACTATCAAAGACAAAGTTTTAAATTATACAGCAGAATTATTCTTCCCTATCCTACAGAAATTTCATTAGAGAGCAACTTGTAAGTTAAAAACTTTTGAAACCTGTCCAAAATACTTCTTGCAGGTTAAGTGTCTGGCTTCATGGCTGCATCACATGAAAAACTTTTTTTTATTATTATATTTGTTGAGATATGATGAGTTAGGATGTTGTCTGATTTACTGTAGCTTTATGAAAACACTAAAAAGTGAACACAAACCAGCTCTGTGGAAAATGAAAAAAACACATACAATAAATCACTCCAATACTACAGAGTTGACTAAGATCTTTAAAAAAAGAAAATCAAACCATAATTGTACTATAGTCCCCCTCAAAATGCTGTAAAACTATAAGAGACTCAGCTCTAGAAAACAAACTGTGCTATTGTCTTTTTAATTTTTTGACATCTTTTAAATTTAAAGGGCCCAAACTGTGCAAAATTGTGTTTTTGAGTTTTAACCATATAAAATATGTCCATGGCTTCCATGTATACTGTTAAACATTAAAAATGAGAAATGCATATTGCCTATGACAATTCTAAGAGAACTGCACTTCCTGAGTTTTGTGATGTCACAAACAAGCCCCACATTTAGTTCCCCTCTAATCGCAAAGTCCTATTGGCTGTTGAACTCTTTCCCTTCTGTAGGCCATACCTCACTGTTCGTGACTGGATTATAGCACCTCATTCAATATAAAAACATTACCCTATCAGATTAGGGGCTCATGAGTATTACAGAGATCCTTTGTGAGGAGCTGTAAAACAACACAAAAATGATTTTTGGTGTTTAATGGCATTTTCACACTTGAAAGTCCACTAAAAGGGTCATGTTTTTGGTTACAATGTCTAGATTTCCTGCAGTTAGGTTTGGTTGCACACTGCTCCTTATCTGAGCGAACCAAATAACTTTACATGATGCACCTATGTCATGTTGTCATGATGATGTTTGTGTTGTTAGCACAGACCGCGATAGTTAACCTGTTGCACTCCTGTGTACCGTGGATGGGCACGTCTCTGCGTCCTAGAGCAGCACAAGGGCGCTCTCGTGCGCTCTAGGACGCACGAGGGCGCTGCGCCAAGAGCGCACTGGAAAAAAAAGCTGCATTTCCATTCTTCCACTACAGACACAGCCGCGAACAGATCAGATATGATTGACCTCTCATTCGACTAATAAGAGCCTTGAATTGGGTTCTGAAACCTTGAAGAACCAATGACTGAAAACCTAGCAAGAAGGACCCACCTACCAACGCTGCGAATGCAGCGAGCCAATTGAAGCACAGAAGTTCGAAAGCTGTTTTGTGTAAGGCTGGGTGGAGAGACTGACTGCTGCAGCAGATGAAAAAAGGACCCACAGGAAGAGCACCCAGCAGCACGGAGACCACCCACAAGTGCGACCTGTGTGACAGGGACTGCCATTCGCGCATCGGCCTGTTCAGCCACAGGCGGTGCTTTTTTTTTTAAAATTCCAGCAGAATAGACATTTAGGATTCTCTTCCATGGTCATCATAGACCGACGGAGGCCGACGACGAAGGTCGTAAATCATTCGCCAAAACCGCAATCACGGAAGCACAAAACCGCAATAATGGAATTATGTTTTGACCGGGTCGCGAGACCAGAACCACGAGTCCGTAACAAGGGACCAGCATCGCGTTCGTCTGACAATGAGGAAGAGAAGTTTGCCAGGACACTGCTGCTGTGAAGAGGTAAGTGTTATAAGCTAACTTATTCTTTATCCCTGAAAATTGTAATCAAAAATGACTTTTGACCGATCGGTAAATTACAACTGTGCGGCGCACAAAGTCCGAAGTCCATGCGCCGCGGTACACGGTTCGTGCGCCACGTCCGGACCGTGAACGCCCCCCCCCCCACTACTCTTCTGTAGCGAGGGGGGGGGGAAGCCGTGGTGACTGCGCCGCGGTCGCCACATCGCATGACTATTCCGTCATGTAGCGATGGCCGATGTCCGTCCTCTGTAGCAAGGGGGGGGGCAACCCCCCCAACACATACACACAGCCCTGAGTGTCACCTTTCATTAGAGCCCAACATCAAGCTTCTATATTGAATCATTCAAAAGTTACAGACGTTTTTCCAAACTGTGCCATTTGGCACAATTTGGCACAGTTCAAAAACGCCTGGGAACTACCTGAGAACAAAGCTGTGTAATATATTCATTTTTTGTGGTATTGTTACAAAATTTTGACCTCAGCTGGATAACACTTGGTTCTACATTTCTGTTGCATTTTCCAGCCCGGATCTGAAGCTGTGTGTTACTTGCAAGCATTTATATCCAAAAAAACACCCAGGCGAAATTTATTTTCTTCAAGTTCAGTATGTTTAGATGACTGTAACTCAGTGGCAGGAGCACTTAGACAGATCATGACTGTTTTGCCCAAAAATTCAAAGTGTTTTCTTTTAAATGAGACCAACCCCATGAAGATGCTGCAAAGGGTTGAAGAACAGCTTTTGATTTACTTTGGGCATGTTATTTTTTTGGCGTTTTTAAGGAAATTGACCGGAGTGCAAGGGGTTAACAAACATGCTACTCACTCTCATCGGTTACTGCACTGAAGTTGAAGCTGGGGAAGTCTCTTTCATATGTTCTTTATTGTATTTTATCTAAAAATGTCTGGTAAGTTTCTGAATTTTTTTTCTCAAATGACTTTTTGCCACAAATGATAATAATAATGGATTACATTTATATAGCACCTTTCAACATACCCAAAGCTGCACGGTGGCGCAGTGGTTTAGCACTGTGGCAGCACAGTTTTACCCTTGGCCGGGGGATGGCGGGGATCATGAGATCGTGGGTTCGATTCCAGCCCCCGACCAACAGTGAGCTGTGTGGAGTTTGCATGTTCTCCCCGTGTTGTGTGGGTTTACTCCGGGATTTCTCCGGTTTCCTCCCGCATACCAAAAACATGTAGGTTTAGGGCGCTCGCGCACGCAGCGACCAGCAGCCAGTGGCTTGTCACCAGACTGCAAACCAAATCTACCTACGGGTACAAATAAGTAACAAAAAAAAAACAAACAACAAAAAAAAAAGCACTTTACAATGAATCCATTATTCATTCACTCCACAGACAGACAACGGTAGTGGTAAGCTATTACTGTAGCCACAGCTGCCCTGGGGCAGACTGACGGAAATGTGGCTGCCAATCCACGTCAACGGTCTCTCCGGCCACTACCGAACATTTATACCCATTCATACCCAGTGTCATGGACACTGGAGGCAAGGTGGGTAAAGTGTCTTGCCCAGGGACACAATGGCAGGATGGCTGGGGAGAGCGGGATTCACACTGCCAACTCTCTGGTTATTGGACAACCCGATCTACTGCCTGAGCCACTGCCACCCACATTTCCCTCCTTCATTCCATTTTTGCTGAGCACCAAGCTGTATGGCAGGAAGTTCCACTTTTATATGGTCTTTGGCATGACCTGGCTGAGACGTGAACCCCAACCTCCCAGTTGTGGGGAGGATGCTCTACCTCTAGGCCACCACTATGGTGGTGTAATAGGCCATATTTCAGTTAAAAACTGGGTCACTTTCTCTCCCCAAGTGCTCACAACTCATTTTCCCTCTTTTTGGCTGCTGTAACTTCATGTGTTTGGTTCAAAAGTCAAAACGTTTTTAAAAATTTCTTTCACACTACAAATGATCTGGACCAAGGTTCATTTTGCACTGGAGTGAGACCACATACTTTGGCTGGACCAAAATTTCAACCCCTTGTTGCGGACAATGGTAAGGTGACATACTCAGACTGGAGACCTTTGAGACTGTGGTGAAGAGGAGGACACTAAACAAACTGTGATCCATCATGGACAACCCTGACCACCCCCTCAACCACACACTGGACAGACAGCGGAGCATTTTCTAAAGCAGACTGCTACAGCTTCACTGCCGAACGGTCAGGTACAGGAAATTTTTTCTGCCACATGCCATTTCACTGTACAATAACTCACTCTAATATTGAATTCTGGTCATAACTATGCTGCCATACTGTACCTTGCAGTCTAATTGGTGCCTCACATTGCACCCTGCACCTGATAGTCCTGCATTGTACAGCAAGTACAATTCATGTATCTATTCATCTGCGATGAATACAAGTTATTTAGGCAGTTTTACTTTCCATGAGTGATCCCTTTTTCTTTTATGCTGTGTGTGTTTCTGTTGTTTTGATTGTCTACTGTCATGCTGCTGTTACACTGCAATTTCCCAGTTTGGGATCAATAAAGTACATCCTTCATCCATCCAGCCATCATCCATCCATCCATCTATCCCTACAAATTTTGTCCAGATCAAGCTAAAAAGTCCAAAAGTCCAGATAAAAAGGGTTAGATGTGAAAACACCCTAAAACTACATTTATTTGTTCTTGAGGATGTCAAAACTTGAATTTAATGTCTAGAAATGCACAATATAGGACCTCTAAGGCAACCATGATTTCTATTATAAGCAAGTGTGAAACATGTTTGCCAACACTGGTCACACACCAGTACAGCTGCTCTCTGGTTATTTAAGTCAGCATCTGTTCCTTGGCAGATGCTGGTTCATCGATAAAAGGCTATGGTCCATCATGTGAGCACAGACTTATATTTTAACTTCTTTAGAGACAGAACTCCTGACATTGACCCAGTCTGCTAGCCCCTCCCCCCTCTGATGTCACAACCCCACTAAAACGAGTTAAAACTCTGCTACAAAAATGGCTGTAAAGGTTGTTTCATGGCACATGCATGCATATTTCTTCTCTACACATGACTTCAGTGGGGTCTCAATCCGGCAAGCTGCTCTTTAAATCACTGAGCTGCCAAAAACAAAGTTGAAACTTACACTGCTGGACATTACTGCGTTGTTCTTGTACAGTTCGGTGTATTTGTCCTCTGACACAGGAATCACACAGCCCTTCAGCATCTCTTTGTCATACTTGTACTCAACCTGTGGGCAAGACAATAAGAGAAAATAAAACAGAGCAACACCATTAAATGTTCGAATCAAACTGAAATAAGATGCACTCACATCACTCTGCTGCAAGGAGTTCTTGGCAGCGTTGACAAAGTCCGGCCTGTCTATGGTCCAGATCCATTTGTTCTTGGTTGCTTCGTACTTCTTTTTGTAGTCCAGCTAAAAATAATAAATATCACATCATATAAATGATTTCAGGTGTTTGGAGTTTTCCCAATAATGAGCTTTTACTGGCAGCAAATGTTATCATGGATGCGTACATTGGTGATGTTCTTGTAGGCCTCCTTAGCAGCTCGGATGGAATGAGCCTCGGGGTCCATGTTGATCTGGGCCTTGCTCTTCTCATACACCTCTTTGTACTTAAGCTGCAGGAAAAAGAACACAGTGAGACCCACAAATATATTTCATCTTTTGGCTTTCTGTACCTTCCTGTTTAAAAATGAACAGTAGGCGTGAGACTTACGCTGCTGGTGTAGTCCTTCACCTTCTTCATGTGCATTTGGTGTGGCGTGTCATAGGGCAGCGTGTAAGCCTTCGCCTTGGTCTTGTTGTACTCCATCTTATAAATAATCTAAATGGATAATTACACAATGAGGAGAAAATTCAACAAAGCAAAACAAAGATATAATGAGAAATTGTTTTTAAATAGGTGTAAAGTCCTGATTTAACTTACATCAGTGATTTTCCTGCCACGTTTGTGGGTCTCATACTCCGGAGTCTCCAGGATGGAGGTGAACTTGTCCTTGGCACGCTCATACTGCTCCCTATACTTCCACTGATAGTACAGAATAAATCAAGTTAGTACTGCTCTGTGCTTTCAACAAATGCAGCTTAAAGAGAACCACTATCCAAGAAATAAACTAAATAAATTCTTGAAAAGACCCAACGAAAAAAAAAAATTAAAAATGATTGCACTGATGTCCAAAAAGTCACATTTCACTATCAAACAATTCCTCTTCAATGACTGTTAAGATCATGGCTTCACTTTAATATAAGATCTAAACTATTTTTATTTTTCTCCTGTATTTTCTTTTCTTGGATAGTTCTCTTTTTAGTAAAATCAGCGACTCGTGCCATGCAGATTAAAAAACAAACATGCTTGATTAAACGCACACAAACATGGATGGAGATATTTATGGGGTGAAAATGATAACAATGATGCGCGTTACCATTGATCAGAAAAAAGTCCCTGCAGTGCCCGTGTGGTTCATGGTGACAGTTTTTTGCTTAGTGAAGTGTGGCTTCAACAGAAGCTGCAAAAGCTCCTTAAAGGCATTAAAAAGAAGTGAACAAAAAAAAAAAAATCGAAATATCAAAATATTTTTTCAACATAGGATTCGTGCAATTTGGTAAATTTCTAACAATAAGCAACAAAGCTGAGTTAAATGTCTGTATTAAAAGAGAATGGAATGAGCGATGGAGTGCTTAGATCATGAAAAAGCAGGATGGAGTATGTGGAAGTTAAACCCACATTTAAATGGATTGAATGGAATAAAATATGATAGGATATGATAAAACCTTGTCCAAAAACAGCATGGAGGGACAAATTAACCTACAATTTAGCCTTAAAAGGTATTAAGAATCCTGTATGTTTATCTATTATTTGTTTCCTATTCATGGATACTCATTAGTCTTTGCTAATCCTCCTGGGGACCCCAAGTCAAAGAAAAAATAAAGTTAAAAATCAATACAAATGTTGAAAAGAGAATGGACTGAATTTAAACATGTCAGAAAAAAAATAATGTTTCTATTGGGAACCAAATAAGTTGCTAATAGAAAATAAAGCCACAGTAAATAATTAACAATAATATTTATATTTTATAAACCTTCTAACTTCTTTTTTAAAGGATATATATTTTTCTGTTTTTAAATATAGACTGGTAATTCATTCCTTTGCTTCAAAGACCTATAAACAAATTAACTTTCTACAAAAGTTGCTTTAGTCTGAAAAAGCACTAAATTAAGTGTACAGCTGTAAGGATTCGTATGTATTCGGTCTGAGTATTCCAATACATTACTTAGAAAAGCAGGAGTGCCTTCCATAAAAACTTTCCACAGAAAAAATGAACATAATAAATAGGAGTGTAACCTTAACCAAAATCCAGGATAGTCTGATATGCTGTATGTGTATGTTAACCCTTTATCGAACAAACAACCATATTTAGTATTGTAATTGAGACCAGACAGAGACCAAATCGAGACTAAGACCACTGCGTATGCACAGTAGGTCTTGATCTTGGGAGACTCTGGTCTTGACTACAACACCACAGATTTGGTAACTTTAATGGGTGTAATATCTTACAGTAATATAATGATAATAACAGTAGTGACAATCATCACGATAATCTTCCAATAGCCACCAATAATGGTCTGAATTTGAAATTCTGAATTTCCATTGGGTGTCCTCACATCTTTAAAGTCTTAGAAAGTCTTCAGTTTAGTTAGTCAAAATTAAGGACTTAATTATCATAAAAATGGATTAATCTTTTCAAGGATCTTGAAAAGAAAACAGATATAAATGTTTTCCATCATTGCTGGTTTTGCATTTTAATGTAAAAAAAAAGGTAAAATGGGCAGAATTTGTCATAAATTTGCATTTTTTTCTTCTAAATTAGCTTTTTTTATTTCAAACTTTATTCTTCAGAAACTGAAAGTTTTACTGATAAACTTGTGGCTTTTTTTGTTGTTACTTTGCAACTTTTTTCTGGAAAATTGTGACTTTGTATCCTGTTAAGTTACAACTTTTAGTTGAAGGGAAGGGTTTATTTTCAAGTCTTTTACTTGAATAACCTTGTGACAACACTGATCCTCAGTAAGTGTAAATTTGGTAAGTGAATGTGAGCTGGGCTGACTTCCCAAAATTTGCAAGGCTAACTGTAATATGGTCAAATACTTTTTACAAATGCGAGATCTTTGAGTCATTTTCTTTTTTTAATATTTAACTTTCTTAAAGCAGTGAATACCATGTTTCCAAGAATTTCAATTAAGTGCCATATAGAGGGTTAATGACACCTGTGCGACTGTTTGTGGACAGGGTTCAGAGTTACTGCCGTTCTCGGCTCTGTGACTGTTTACCTTACTGCCCATTGTGGTCGAGTAAAGGGCTGTGAGGATTTCGGGGCGCCGTAGTTCATTGCAGCCAAACTTTAGTAGATCCTTTGCTCTGGATTTATACAATTTCTGTGCACACACACACATACATACACAACAAAACAGACACACACAGCATGCCGTAGTTGTGAAACAGCAATGGTGCTGGGAGGACTGGAGAAGAACTCCGGAGAACCCAGACGGAGCAGTTTGTCTTCATCTGTGCCATCATTGCCACATTAGCCATCATATTGGATTGTGCTCATTTAGAAAGGATCTGTCTGGTGGCTCGTGTGGAAATTTTGTTTAAATGTCCCTCTGATGGAACAGATGAAGGTCAGTAGTACTCGACATTTACATTAACCTGTGAAGGAAGAGAGAGGAAACAGAAGCTAATAGAGAGAGAATCGTTTTGTGCTGGAGAAAGTATAAACGCCATGCGACATCCGCCACCAGCGGTTCCGTCGACAACCTCATGCATCGATGTCCCGGCAGACCGGACAGCAGGGGGGGAGCAGGTCAGTCATCATACACAACCCAGGACTTTTACCTGGCTCATCTTCCTGTTCTCTCTGGCCAGCTGGTATCTAGGATCATCTGTGGTTATTGTGAACTTATCCTTGGTCTTCTCATACTCAGCTCTGTACGCCCTCTACTCAAAACGTCAGAAGGTGGTTAAGACCAAACGTACAGAAAACAGTGTGGCATGTGATAAGATGAAACTTTCAGGGGAACAAAGGAAGGTTAAAACAGAAGAAGAGGGGACACATTTCAAAACGTTTGGCTACACATAACAATAGCAGATAAAATTTCTATTACCTCCAAGCTGAGAGTCTAACAATGAAGTGCAGAGAAACTGAAATGTTGTCATAACTTTAGCTGAGTGGCTATTTTACAATAATTATTCAGCAAGGTAAAATATTCAGTTACTGCACCAGGTTCAAGAATGAAGGGACTCACATCATTGACGAGAACTGAGGCGTTCTTGACAGTACGGAAGAATGGCGTATCAGACGTGTACTTGAAGTTGCTTCTGTTCTTCTCAGAGGAGGCTTTGTACAGCCTCTGTTCCCAAAAAGATGAGACCATTATTAGAGCCATTCAGGAAAATACAGGAATATATTTATAATGTCTTTAAGACAAGAAAAATCCCACTTCTAACTGATAGATCACAAGCTTTTATTTAGTATCAGAGGTGGGTAGTAATATTTATGCAAGTACATGTAGTCAAGTAACTTTTTCACAAAGATGTACATTTGTGATTAGTTTTATTGCAAGATAATTTTACTCTAACTTAAGTACACTGATGAAGAAAAACCCATACTTTTACTCAAGGACACTTGGTTTTACTCTTTGAGCTACTGTAATTTCACTTCATTTGAAATGAGTTCCAGTCAAGTTTTTCTTCTTATTAGATTAAAAAAAAAGTTCTTGAAATATGTAATTTATAACTTTTTATATGATTTTTATTTGATTAATGTTGAATTATATTAGAGGGTACATTTGGCTAGTTTGCTGTTATTTATTTATTTAATGTATTTCTTCATTTGCCTCAGATTAACCCATTTAAGCCCGCATCTCAGGGAGTGGCGAACGTTCACAAACGTACTGATTGTTGGGTTTCGTCACGGTTCGTAAAAGGTTGCAAAACAGTTCACAAACAGCTTCTAAGGTCCCAAACAGTCTTTCTTTCAAGCCAAAATTTTTTTAACATGTTCAAGATTTTTGGTATGAATATATTTTTCTGCAAACAGTTGCAAAAGTTTGCAAAATAGTTGTAATCATTTGCAAACGGTTGCAACATATGTTGCTAAAGTTCTTTTTGGTACACCACATAGTTAAGACTAGCAACTGTTTAAGAATCTTTACAACAAAACTTTCTGCGACATTAAAAACTGTGTGCAATGCCCGATGAAACCCAACATTTGCACTGTTTTTGAACATTCCTCAGCATTCGCTGATCTGTGAGATACTAGCTTTATTTTCACCAACATTCATCACAAAAGTTGGTGAATCCAAAAACTGCTACAATCGTCAGCATTCTCCTCTCTGTGAGATGCTACCAATAGAAAAATCTGGTGGGAGTAAAGATGCAAATTTATAAGAAAGAAGCTTAACGGTTAGAGCCTAATGGTTACGGGTGTGGACTCGTGAGCAAAAAGTCACCGGTTCAATCCCTTGACTGGCAGGATCAGATTTGGGTGGGACATATAACGTACTGAAGTAGTGTTTGCCCCACCCTCATTAACCCCACTGTGGTGTCAGATCAGGAGTGTATTGAGTGTCAGGGAGGGATAGTACCTCTGATGGGGCAACAGTCATACCTCCGGGTGGTCGGTCCACTTTGGTTCCCACTTGGCACTCAACTCTCACCTGTGGCTCCAAGTAGCTGTTTGCATGCAACAGTGGTCACACCCCAGTAAACCGCTTCGACTGGCGGGCAAAACCAGGTGAGGATAGCCGACGGGTTTGAAACCCTCAGTGAGGTAGGGCTTGTCTACCTACGCACGCATAGACTGGACCCAGTGGACTGCGCAGAGGAAACCACCAGATTGGCTCAACGGGCAGGAAGGCAGACCCAGCAAAGCGTTGTGGAGCGCAACTAGGGCACAGTGAGACACATAGGAAACTGCTAGCCATCCACTGCATCCTAACCTATATCCAGCCATCTTGACTACTTCTTGCCACTGGATCCAGATAGGCTGGGACGAGAGAGTGAGGCTGACAACCCTGCGCAACTCTCCCTGACTTAAATCAAATTCACACACAAGTCAAGACATCACCCCCCTCAATTTCCTTCTCATTCCCCCACCTCTCCCTCCAAGTTCTGCAGCGATGGGCAAGTGACGAAGCAGCAGGTTCGGATACACTGGAAGCTGTAGCCACAATCCCACACACAGGCAGCCCAGGGCATAGGGTCGCTCTCTACTGGACTGAGGCAGCAGTGAAGTTCGGCAGCCCCCTGGGTGTCTGAGCAGCCCTCTTTAGGATTCACTCTGCTCACCTCCATGACCTGAGGAAGGGGCTAGAAAAGGTCCCCTAAACATAGCTTGCTTTGCTACACCCTGGCCAGTAAGCCACGGTTGGCGGGGATCCTACCCTAGCGGTCGAAATTCTCAGCCACAGCTGGACACACCACACCCAGTCCTCTTCCCTGTGATGTCCTTGGTCATCGTCGAGAACGACAGACGAACAACAACAACCCCACTGTGGTGCCCTTGAGCAAGGCCCTTAACCCCAACTGCTCCAGTGGAGCTGCTCAGTGGCCACAGGTCAGTCTGTGGTTATACTGAGCAGCTTCCAGGTGTGAATGTTTAACTGTGTGAGTGTGAACAAGGCATCCTTGAAAAAGAAAGGCTGCCTCTCAGTGGAACTGCCCTGTATAAATAAAGGTTAAATAAAATAAAAAAATAAACTGATCACAAAAATGTGCAGTCTTAAGAAAAAAATGTACTGGAAAAAAGTCACAAAATCATGAGAAAAAGTACAAACTTATGGAGGAAAAGGGTCATAAATGTACAATATATGTCAAAAATTATGAAAAAGTCTCACGATTTTTGAGAAAAAAATCCCAAATTTACAAGAAAAAAAATAGTAAATTTAAGAGAAAACAGATTAAAAAAAAGCCCTCACAGATTAGCATTACTCACTACTCAAGTAACTTTTTTTGGCGACTACTCTGACTTGTACCTAAGTAATTATCATATGGCAATGCCACTTTTACTTGAGTAAAATTTTTGGCTACTCTACCCACCTCTTATATCACACTATTAAATTTATTTACAAAATGACGATAATATGGTGAACTAAACCGATGCTTCACCTCACTGTACAACTTCTTGTTCTGCTCAGCGTGGAGCAGATCAGGCGTGTCCCACACATAGCAGCCGATGCCCTTCAGCCACTCTAGGTCCTCCTTATATTTGACCTATAATTTAAAAATGGAATTCATTTAGTCTTTTTAACAGCCATTGATAACTCATATACTCTGTCTGCTGAAAGTTACGAGTACTTACAGTGCTGACGTTATCATTAACCACTCTGTTGAAGAAGAACTCAGGGCGATCGGGGATAGACTTCCATGTGCCCAGTGAAGTGATGTACTTCTCTCTGTATTTGACCTGTAGACAGATGGGAAGGAAATCAAACAAAGTCAAATGAAAATTACTGTAGCTAATGTGAAATTGTAAAGCAATTCATAATGATGCAATGGTATTTCACCCACTGACCTCGCTGACGTCATCGGTGACCCTTCGGTGGTAGGTGATGTTCAGAGCATCCTTAACGGTACGGTAGTGGCCCTTGGCAAGCTCGAAGGCTTCTTTGTAACGGAGCTGGAGACAGAAAGGATAAAGTTTTTCAAGTGTTCATCAAACCCAAATATTTAAAGTTGTTTTCATGCAAAGTTATAGAGGGGATGCATTGGAACAGAATTCTTGGCAGTTATAGGACAGTTACCGTAGCAACACAGCACTGAGTGGCAATCACATGAGACAGCTTTATTCTGTATGCAGCCAAACATAAAAATCACACAAAATATTTTGTCACAGTAGTACACAGGGTACTTTTTTTACATTAGATGTTAATACCACACCATTCACTTGACTGTAGTGATGTGTCGGTAAAGACCAAGGAGGACATGGTATGTGGAGAACTGATTCAGAGCCTTAAATTATTTATTTAACCTTTTGCCAATTAATCAAAATAGAATGATAAGAGTAGCTCTCCACAATACAAACAGATACTCTGTGTACTGTTGTGACTGAATATTGTGTGCATTTTTTGTGTTTTACTGCATACGCCCTAATGCTGCCACCCATTTTTGCCACTCATTGTTTTTTAACTGACATGAATTCCGTTCGGCGACATCATACACATACCCTCTATTCAAGTCAATATGCAGTAGCTTCATATAAACATATGCATGTTCTGCTCATTTACAGTAGACTGGCTGGCAAAAAAACTTACGGGTATAATAGAGAAAACAGTGCTGTCCTCAGAGCAGCTCACAAATTTAGAAGAAATTGTGATGGCAAGATGCACAGAAAAACTTAAAGTGGGAGATAAAAAACTGCCTGATCAATACAGCATCAATTCAACAGGCTAACAACAAGCTAACTTGAAAAATGTACAGAATTCATACTGTTTGTGGTGGCAGTTCAAAATATCTTAAGTCCCTGATTAAGACTTCACTTTAAACAGGTAGGAACATTATTTATTTATTTATTCATTCATTTATAATCTGGCTGTTTTATTGTGAATTTGTGTGGTTGCTGCTAACTGCTGCCTGGTGAGTCTGACCGTTACTGCAACTTTGATGTCCCTCATAACACGATTCATTTGGTGTTATGAGCAGCCTGGTAATGTGCTAAAAATGTTCAATGGTGGTGTTGAACAGTGTCGATGAGAGTTAGCAGGATGAAGCTAATTAGTTAGGATCCGAAGTAGCTGAACGGCATAGAAAGTCATCAGACACTTACAACAGGTTAGCACTTCGGTAATGTGTTTCCGTCGCTCTGGTTTTAGTAATTGGTATTGTATTTACTACGAAATGGATGAAATAGATTTTTATTTATGCTTTTTTACTTCTTTTGCCTTTTATTTTATTGTTTCTATCGACTGTGGTTTCTACTCATGCTGAGTTTTATATTATTTTTGTTGTTTTTATATTGTTTTCGTGTTAGTGTCCTGCTCCTTGCTTTTATGTTTTTATGTGCTTTCTTGTTGTACAGCACTTTGTGTAGCAAGTGTTGCTTTTTAAAGTGCTTTATAAATAAGACTGATTGATTGATTGACTGATTGAAACACAACCCTTGCGGTATTGCTGCCTGTAGTCAAATGTTGAAAATGGGTGCTAAACTTGGCTAAAATATTGTGTGCAGCCCTGGGGGCAACAGCTTGTCAGCATGTTGACTGTTTGTATGAGATTTAATACAATAATAAT
The DNA here is from genome assembly GCA_020510985.1 of Pholidichthys leucotaenia. Taxonomy (NCBI): domain Eukaryota; kingdom Metazoa; phylum Chordata; class Actinopteri; order Cichliformes; family Pholidichthyidae; genus Pholidichthys; species Pholidichthys leucotaenia. Next base: position 109,829,038 of record CM035843.1, on the reverse strand, counting down.
CTAGACTGTGTACAATTTCCACAGTGTTCATACTTTAGAAATTTAAAACAAAGGGGAGTTGTCCTTCTTTTGCCAGCTATTCATATCTAGATGGTTGCATGCTGATGTGTAATGACACTCAGAAGGAAAATGCATGATGGGTAATATTTGTTAAAACAATGTCAAGTCAACTGAGGCTATGATGGGTGACACAGTCCAAAATCATGAAATCTGTTAAGCAGTACTGCCCACTTAATATCAGAATTTTCTATAAATTTGTACTCTGTTGGTAGCATACAGTACATCCTCTAAGTGAGACATTTTAAAATCCAGTCTGCATACTCACATCACTCATCTGCAGGTAAGATTTCTTAGCCCGGATCAGGAGAGGTGTATCAGCGATGGCAGTGTACCGGTGCTTCATCTTCTCATACTGCTCTTTGTATTTGTTCTAAGGGAAGAACACATTTATTGTAGATCATTTTTTTAAACAATAGTTTATTGTGTATTTAATAAAACACATACACAGCTACAAACAGACAAACAATCCAGGACAGCATAGTCAGCATACAAATAACAGGTGACAGATACAAAGTCAGTGGGTCAGAGCAATTTCAGCCAACAAACATGTCAAGGGGATATTCAAAAACAATCATCACTGGTTACATCTGAAGACAAAGTGTGACCCTTCTTTATAAAGTAAAGTGGCCAAGTCCTGAGGTAGATGGTCCAAAAAGGGTTGCCATGTTTTATAAAAAGTGTTTGAATTTCCCTTTGTAAGGGCACTGAGGCACTCGATTGGGAAAACCTTAAATGTCTCTCTGTACCATTGTGTAACAGAAAAAGGCTGTCCTTGAATCCACTGTAGAAGTATGCATTGCCTTGCCAAATGTAAAAGTTTTACCAGCAACATCATCTGTCTAGGTAACACAGGCAATATTCACTGACACACCAAAAAGAAACAATACAGGGTCCATGGGAACTGTTCTGTGAAAAATAGAATGGAGCTGTGTAGTAACATTTTTCCAAAATCTAACTATCAGTGGGCATTGCCAGATACAATGATAATAAGTGCCCACATTTGTTTTACATTTTACACACAGAGGTGAATATTGAGGGTAGATCTTGTGTATAAACTGTGGCATGCCTTGCAGTCTGTATAGAATTCTGTATTGATTTTCTTTGACTCTGTTACAAGTAAACACTTTCTTGGCAGACACAAATGCCTTTGACCATGTTTCAGTGCTAAGTTCAACCCCCAGTTCTGTTTCCCAACGGGTCTTAGGACTCAACTGTGAAGGAATTCAACACCATTAGTTGTCCATAAAAAAGAAAAATAAATTTCTTTTTGAAAAGTGACATCCTCATTAAATTTGAGAAGAAAGCTTTCTATGGGGTTTAAAATCAGCTGACTACTTGGGAAAGTAAGGGATGATTGTACAAAATGTCTCACTTGAAGAAAACCAAAAAAAGTCCTACAGTGAAATACTGTATTCATTCTGAAGCTGTCTGAAAGACCTGACCTCATCTGTCAGCCATAATAAAGCCCCATTCATTGGAGCAAAAATGATGCAATATAATTTCAATTTAAGTTATTCCGAAGCCATGAGATGCATCAGTGAATGAGAGACTTACATCACTGGTGATGATTTTCATTTTTCTAGCATGGCCCATGTGTGGAGTTTCAATTTCTTGAGTGAAATGAGCTCTCTCCTTAGCAGCCAGATCAGTGTACAGGTACTACAGAGGGAAGTACACAACAAAAATTAGAAAACTCAACAAGCATATGATTATACAAATCAATACCGATGAGTGTGTTTTAACTTGCATTATTCATCAGCGTCTGGGCCCACTTGGCTCTCTTAAGGTCCACAGAGTCTGCAGAGGTGGTGACCTTAGACATTTCATGCTTGCTCTGGGCTTTGTAGATCCACTGGACAGAGAAAAGCAGATAAAGTCAGGTGAAAATCTGACATAGAAAGCTTTTTTTTTTTTGACGATCAGTTCATGTGAAGCTCATAGGGAAAACTTACACCGCTCATGTGTGTCTTAAGCTCAGTGACACGCTTATACTCTGGTGTGTCCAGGACCACAGAGAAGTTAGCAAGGTTCTTCTTAGCCTCCACTGGATAGTTGTCCTAAAAAGTCAAAAAGATTCAACTAAAGCAAACTAAAAGAGCAGTGAAAAGGGTAAAGAATGTAACACATAAAATGGTGACTAGGATTACAAAGCAAAAACTACACACTTTCAGACTGGTAAGAAATTAATTTCCATTCCAAGCTGCTGATATTTTTAAGCATTCAATGATTTTTATCTCGTTTTAAGTACTGGTGTTTGACCTCAAGCATCTCTAACAATGACCAAACCTTTAAAGAACATTTATAATAGAGACATAAAAATTCTAGATCAAAAACTATTAAGATATCATCACCACCATATCCTGAAAAAACTAAAAATGTTGAGTTTTGATCATTTTATTTTAAAAATTTCTAATTCTAAGCTAATTTTTAAATGTTTAAATGATATGGCTCCACAGACACTGACAGACATGGCGAAACTTCTCCATATTTCTGGTTCTGTTAGTCATAACACAGCAGCTGGAAACTGAAGTTTTATTTTATAAAACAATCTTCTACTACTGTTAAACTTCTACTGTTAAATTTGTTCAGCCCTTCAGTGTTTGTGATTATTTTATTATTCGAATATTTTGCTGTAATGCCCAACTTCGGATGAGGTTTACTAAATAGCCCTGGCTATAAAAGCTACAATCTGTAACATTCCATTGCACCATGAATGTCATAAAGTACAGTATGTGTATCTGTCCTCATCAAATGCATGTTAAAAAAATTACAATACATTTATAAATATAAAAGCCATTCTATTAAGAAGAAAAAAACTGGTCATTGATAGGATATGATTTTGCGCTTTCACCTTTTCAGTGTATTCTGGCAGTTAAAGTGGGCAATATAAAAGACAAATACAATGCTGAACTAATTTAAAATCTTTTACTTTTGGCAAGAAAGATAAATTCTGGCTATCCAAAGATAGCGCCACAGTGGGTGACTAATATAAGGAGGCACTGAGAATACTCCCTCTGGGGAAAAACACAAAACAATACCCTGACCAACACCGTTCCTGACAATGCAGAAAGATTATTTGAGCCATGGCAAACTGTCTTAGATAATGTGGATCCTTTAAGACTGGACTTTGTTCTGTTAAGTAAATAACATTCTACTGTATTAACCAATCATATAAAACAATTTATTGAGATTATTTTTGCACTTAATGTATAACACTGTTTACACTGAAATTTACTCCCTTCATGTTCTTCCTCCTCCTTTTGTTTGATTCTCAGTAGCTCATTGCTGCCATCTACTGTGTGGGCATATGAACAGTTTTTTTGTTGTTGTTTTTTTACAAATTACCAACTCCAGTGTTAAAATACTGTTGACAACTAAAAGTTCAATACTGTTGTAAAGGATGTACATATATTATTATCATTATATCAGTGGCATAAAATGGTTTTCATGATGCCAGCAATAATATCATTAATCATGATCATTTCTAGGACAATTTATTATCCAACAAAATTTGTATCTTACAGGCCTTTATATTTAAAAACAATTCTGACAGTCAATGCTCTTTTTTGGCTGCTGATTTTGTTTTTGTCTGTGATTGCTATGTTGTTCAATACTTGGAAAAATGTGGGAAAAAAAAGAAGAAAACAGCAAGAGAACGAGAAACATACCTTGAATTTTGTGATTTTGCGAAGACGAACCATCTCTGGGGTGTCATACATGAAGCAGCCGACGCCTCTCAGCCACATCAGATCCTCTTTGTATTTCAGCTGAAAATGCATAAATGCGTTTAAAAAAAACATGAAAAAATAATAACGTCTTTGCAAAGTGAGTCTCAAATATATATACTGCTCAAAAAAATTAAAGGAACACTTTGAAAACACATCAGATTTTAATGGGAAAAAATAAGCTGGATATCTACACTGATATGGACTGGATAATGTGTTAAGAATGAAAAGATGCCACGTCTTTTGATGGAAATGAAAACACTCCAAAACTTAAAGTGAAGAAATTGTGGCAGGCTAGTCCAGCTTACTCAGATTAAAAAGTGTTCCTTTAATTTTTTTTGAACAGTATATTTTCTTCTGCATACCTCACTGGTGATTTCATTGACATGGGAGCAATGCATGAGCTGAGGCGTTATGGGCAAAGAGATGAGCTGGCCTCTGCTGTTGTAGTATTTCTCTTTGTAGCAAACCTAGTATTAGGAGGGAACAAAACAAAGGAGAACAGCACAGCTCCTTTTAAACTCCATTAGACAGCATGAATAAAACTACATGTGAGTGAGGAGTTGTGTGAAGCAACACCGTACATCACTGAGGTGCTGCTGGTTCATCTTGACTTGTTTAATATTAGGAGTGTCGTAGGTTGTGTGGATCTTGTCCTTTTGCTTGTGGTACAACTCACGATACAGACGCTGGGGAAGCAAAGACCACATATGAGATTGTTTCAGTCAAATGGCACTACCTAAATCACACAGCAAATCTTCACTAACACCAGCACTGTCATCATACTTCATTGATGATCTTGTGGGCCTTCCTTGCGTTGACAAAGTTGACACCCTCGGGATGAATACTGTAGCCCTTAGCCTTCGTCATCTCATATGCCTCCTTGTATTTCACCTACATGAATTCAAACAGAAGTGTGCGATTCAGTAACATGAAAACACCAGCCATAATACTGCTTAATAGTTGTCCAAACATTAATTGGGATGCAGTGGAACACCTACGTTGCTGGTGATAACGCTGTTCATCTTAGCCTGCTTGATGAGAGGGGTGTCATTGGGCAGCGAGTAACCAGTGGGCATGAAGTTCTTGTTGGCTTGCTTGTACAAGAACTGAGAAAGACAACATACACACACAGTGAAATGGGATGTTCATGCACATATTTAATTAAGATAATTAGGCTAACATTGTATATAACCTCAAAAAAGAAATAGAGTATTCACAATGTTTACATGCACACCATATCTAGGCAATATGGCAATATTCTAAAGAAAGCGTTTACATGTGCCACAGCAATGGGAATATTTCCATTTAAATGTTAATCAGCACATTATTTTTTTTTTTAATCAGCACATTATAAACAAACTGCTTTTTTTGGTGTCTTCAGATTTTTCCTGACAAGCAATCCACTCTATCTCTACCTCTGTCCCTGAACATCAGCCCAAAACAAGCAGAGACAGGTTGGTAAACAAAGAGACAAGAACAGAGACGGAGATAGGTAGGTAGATAGCTGGGTAAATGGACAGGGAGACAGGTAGGTAGACAGGTTTATAATAATAGCCTGGAGGCAAGACTTTTTCTTTGAAGAAAAAAAATGAAAATATAGAAGAAAATATCAAATACCTAAAGATGTAGAGTAAATATCTAAACTGTATAGTTTCACTTTGTTTTTTCATCTTACATTAAAAACAAAAATGGTGTACTAACACATAAACAGACAGATAATGTAAAATTTTTTCAAAACTAAATTGTGTACATTTTCATTAGTACTGAAAAACATCAGATAAAAAGGCCAAAAAGTGCAGCCATTTGATACCAAAAGAAAGAGACTATATTTACTTTCTGCAGTTTGAGATGGTAAAGATGAAGTACAATACAACATGAAAAATAAAACATCCTACATCACTCTGGACGGAGTTGGCCTGACGAACTCTTTCCGTTTCCACGGTGACAGCGGGAGCAGTGTTGGTGCCCTTGACGTTGGTGTTGTAATCATAGCGGTAGTGCAGCTGAGAAAGGAAAAGAAATTAGATCAAGGATTGTGATTTTTTTTGTTTATATAGGCTTACACTGTTAAGATTAAGAATAAATTAGAAACTGAGAAAAAGTTCAAAAAGCAGTGATTTACATCACTGAGGTTTATGCCACTCTTCTTGGCTGTTTCATACACTGGAGTCTCGGTCACCACAGAGAAGTCCTTGAAACCCTCAATACCTTTAGCTTTGTACTTAGCCTAGAAGAAAAAAAAAATCAAAGATCGATCACAATTGCTTCTGAAGAAAAAGAAAAAAGTCACAAAGACATGAAACAAAATACCTTTGAGTAGGCCTACCTCACTCTGAAGGTTACCGGCATGCTTGACGCGGAGGATCTCTGGCGTGTCCCAGGCGTAGCAGCCGATACCCTTCAGCCAGTTCAGATCATCCTTGTAGAAGATCTGTCAAGAAAACGCAGAAGTTAGGTGACATATAGCAGATGTGCTGATTAAAATCTGATGTGTGCAAGATTGGGCAAGAATTAAATGCATATTAAAGCAAAAAAAAAAATCACTTCTGTTGTTGCTGGATTACTATACTGTGAAACATGACACTGTCCTACACTGTACTAAATACAGTGGCTATGTAAGTTATCCTAAATTACACAGATGAAAAAAGAAGTTGCAAAGAAAAGCAGAGGTTATTAGGAGTTACTCACATCACTGAGCTGCTCGTTGACTTTGCGCGCCTGAACGTACACTTGCATGTCGGGAAGGCAGATCCACTCATGCAGGTACTTGCGGTAGTTGATCATGCTGACGGTGGACTGGGTGTTGAGGCCAGAAATGATCTCCAGCATGTCTGGGGGGATGTGGTTCTTGGCTTTTGTATTCTCATAGTTCGCCTTGTACAGACGCTGTAAATATGAAAAAAAAACAGATGGTTTCCACTTCACATACTGCATGCACAATAAAATCCACACAATGTATTTTGTGAATCGGAGTCAATGGAGTATTTACCTTTTCTTGAGTATATTTTGAGGACAAAACTACTTTTACTTAAGTACTTTGGTCATTTTCTTTGAGTTACTTTTGATTTCACTGATTTGAAAACTGGTTATAATCATTTAAAATGTTCTAAGGAGAAATGACTTAATTTATAGTCATTTTAGTGAATTTAAAACCTTATTTCATTGAGAATATGGTGAAATCTTTGTTCTTCCATTCAGGCTCATTTGCAAAACAATGAGAAAAAATGTCAACATTTATGAGAACACAAAACCATTGCAAAATTATACATACAAAGTTACAAATTTCACATAAAAAGTTAACAGATGCATCAATAGAGTCAAAATCTGTAACAAAAAATAACAATAATTAAAATCAAAATTAAAAAAACTTGAGAAAAAACTGCAAGATGCAAATTTCCAAGGAAAACAAGTTTATGTGAAAAAAATATGTATGAGGAAAAAGTTAAGAGAAAAAACTTATCAACTGGCAATAATGTAGTCATTACTCCTCAAGTAACTCTTTTTATTAAATACTTTCTTCCTCTTACACAAGTACCTTCACTGTCTACTTTGACTTATATTTGAGCAATTAATATCATAAGGTAACACTACATTTACTTAGGTAAAGTTTCTGGTTACGTTTCCCACCTCCAACCATACACTACAAGTAGCTGCCATACTTGCCGTTAAACTAAAAGAAAAAATAAGCTGAACTTACATCTAAAACCAGCTTTCCAGCTTTAATACAACGAGCGGTGGAAGGATCGTCCTCCAGTGACTTGGGAAGAGTGTACAGGGATTTGAACTTCTCGTAGTCCTCCTTGTACTTCACCTAAATGCACAGAAGGACACTCATTACCTTCTCAACCATCAACCTTAGATGCAAAGAAACTCTAGGAAAGCATAGTTATGATGTTTAAAACAGCTAGCTTGAAGCGGAACTTACAGTGCTAAGAATAACTTTCTGCTGTTTGGCGTGCTGCAAGGCATGAGAGTCGTGAGGGATCTGGTAGCTTGTGGCTTTGATTTTGTCCCAGGTTGAGGTGTAGTTTTTCTGTTAAGTGGAAGAAAAAAAAACAATAACATCATCATTGTGCTGTGTGCAAATATTGTTACTGAAACATATCTTTAACGTCACTTACGCTGCTGAAGAATTCTTTGAAGTTGTGGCATCTGGCATAATCATGAGTGTCCAGAATGGTGGTATATTTGTGCTTGTCCTTATGATAGGCCTCCCTGTAGCTGAGCTGTGAGAGACGTTATTTAATTTAAACACTCGAGAAGGGTTTTAAACGCCAAAACACTATTTCTATTTTTTTTTAAAAAGCCGATTACTCACATCGCTGGCCCAGGTGTGACCCAGGACAGCCGTCACATAGGATGGGGTGTCTGTCACGATGGAGTAGTTGTCAAATTGATTCTTGGCATCATGTCTGTATTTAAGCTGTATGGAAAGAGAGGACATTCATTTATCATCAATGAAAGCTACATTTTAAGCATCTCTGCAGTCTGCTGTGTTGCTTCTTACCTCGCTTTGGAGCTCGTAGGACTTCTTGGCACGAAGAATCTCTGGTGTGTCCCAGACATAGCAGCCGATGCCCTTCATCCAGTTTAGATCATCCTTGTAGAAAACCTATACAATAATAGAAAGCGCAGCATCATACTTTTGCTTTTACAGTTAATAATATATATATGTAATATGTATGCAATGGCCAGGGCCGTTTCTAACTTCTTCGGGGCCCTATGCAAGACTGGGTTTGGGGGCCCCTACTTTTGGAATGGGGAAAAATTCAAACCCTTTAAATCTCTCCCCTCCCAAAAAAACAGCAGACAATAAATCAAAATTTAAACCACTATATAGAATAAAAATAAATTAAACATTATCAATATGAACAATGTAAATTTAAAAGAAAAAAAAGCTGCAAATTTACAAGAAAAAAGTAGCAAATTATGAGGAAAAAAAAAGCAATTTATCGGCTGCCTGCCCTTATGTAGATGCTTTGGCCAAAAACCATGAGATAGAGGGTGTCGACCCCTGAAGCAGAGCCACAATAGCACAAACTTTCCCCCAAATGCCCCTAGACAACAGTGAAGCTGCAGACATGTGAGGAAAAACGGCCTACATCACTGAGGATTTCGTTGGTCTTGCGGGCACGGATGGCGTCCTCCTGGTCAGGATGGCAGGTCCACTGGTGCAGGTAAGTGCGGTAGAGGACGTCGCTCAGCATGTCCTGGCATCGCTTAGCAACTTGGTTAGCGATGATATCAGGTGGGAGGTGGGTCTTGATCTTGGTCTGATGATAGTCCTTCTGGTAGACCCTCTGTAAAAATGCACGGAAAGTTACTAAATGACAATCTGAAATCAACTTTATGTGTAGAAAAAAAAAGTCCATAAAGAGCTAGTAGGACCATATCTGACACCTGGGTCTTGATATCGACACCTAGATGAGCTAAAAACGATATTAATGTTTGGTATTCAAAAACCTTCAAAAGTATAAAGATGCTTTCACATCACGTGCATGGACTAAATAAGTAAAACTACCAACTGGTAACTTACCATGGGCTTGCTTTTCTCCTGTTGTCCACAGCGGACCACCTCAGGGAAGTCCACCAGGGTTCCAGCTACGTAGTGACCTTTGGCCTTCTCATGAGACTCCTTGTACTTGACCTAACAAGATCAAGAATCATATCAGAAAAAGAACAAAACGTAAATGTATGACACCACTTGTCGTGCCTCATCAGCATTTACTTCGGTAAAGAAGTGCAAGACACTCACATCACTGGCGATCTCCCTGCTCTTCTTGCTGCTGACCAGAGGGATGTACTGGTGGTTCAGCTGGTAGCTCGTTGCTTTAGATGCATCCCAGTGGGACTTGTAGAGTTTCTGCAAACAAAAACACCCAGACATATAAAAGAATTGCATAAAGCAAATATTCATCAATCATGCAGAGGTGGGTGGTAACTACTTAAATTCACTCAAGCAACGTTTTTTTTTTAAACAAAATTCTACTTCGCTGAGTAGTTTTATTGCAGGACACATTTTAGTCTTACATGAGTGCATTTTTGAAGCAAAACCTGGTTGTACTTTTTGAGTTACTTTTAATTTCAGTGATTTTGGTTCAGTACTGTTTCTTCTTTAGAGTTCACTGATTTGAAAACTGGTTAGAAATTTGCTTGTTTGCTTGCTGTGATGATTTATTGTCTGCAGAAAATTTAATTCATTTTTAAAAAAATATTAGAATTTAATTATGTCAGATTTTTTTTTCTAAAAAAAGTCAAATATTTTGGAGAAAAAACTTGCTAAATTATGAGAAAGAAATTATGTGGAAAAAGTCATAATTTTATCACAAAAACTTGCAATTTATAAGAAAAATAGCAAAATAGTCAAGTAGAATACTTAAGATTATGATGAAAAACCTCTCAAATGTTTGAGAATAAAGACAAATGTAGAAGAAAAAAACAGCAAATTTACAATTAAAAAAACATGCAAATTCTTGTGAAAACAAGTTTCATGCAAGTTTAAATGAAAAAGGTTACAAATTTATGTAAAAAAGCTTCAGATACACAAGGAAAAGGTAGGAAGTTTGGGAAAACATGGGAAAAATATTAAAGAGAAAAATCTCACAAAATGGGCAGCGCGGTGGCGCAGTGGTTAGCACTGCGGCAGCACAGCAACTCACCCTTGGCCATGGGATCCTTGGTTTGATCCCAGCCCCCGACCAACAGTGATCTGTGTGGAGTTTGCATGTTCTCCCCGTGTCTGCGTGGGTTTACTCCGGGATTTCTCCGGTTTCCTCCCACATGCCAAAAACATGCAAGTTAGGTTAATTGGCATCAAACTGGGGATTCTAAATTGTCCTTGGGTATGACTGTGAGAGTGAATGGTTGTCTGTCTCTCTGTGTTGGCCCTGCGATGGACTGGCGATCTGTCCAGGGTGTACTCTGCCTCTCGCCCAAAGATGCTAGGATAGGCTCCAGCCCCCCCGCAACCCGAAAAGGATTAAGTGGAAGAAGATGAATGAATCTCACAAAATGGAGAAAAAAAAATCAGACTTTTATGAGGGAAAAAGTCCCAAAATTATGAGAAAAGCGTAGTAAATTTACAAGGAAAAAAGACAAATTTATAAGAAAAAAACATGAAATTTATGAGAAAAGAGTCACAATTATTAGGGAAAAACCTCACAAACTGGTGAGTTACTCACTACTCAAGTAACTTTTAGCAGATACTTTTTTACTCTCACTCAAGTCAAGAGTAGTCAGTATCATAAGGTAAGGCTACTTTTATTTGAGTACATTTCTTGATTCTCTCCCCACCTCTGCCATTACACCATTATCTTCCATTACCTCGCTGGTGATCTTTGACACCTCCCTGCTGTGTGCCAGTTGAGGAGTGTCATCTGAGCCAATGTAGTGACCCTTTTCCATGTTAAAGGTCTCTTTGTATTTCAGCTGTCGAAAAAAAAAATCAAAACAATTTAGATTGCAACACTGATTTACAACTTGCTCTTTGAAATTCTGCCCCGAAAACGTTGAATTTACACTTACATCACTGAGGTTGGCAGCATTTACTTTCGCCAGGATAAGCTCAGGGCGGTCCACAATTAGAGTGAAATTTCCAAAGCCATCTATGGCATTCTTCTTGTAAAGTCTCTGCAAAAATATCACAATTTTACAGTAAGACATAATGTGTAGATACTAAAATGCAACCAAGACAAAACATGAGACATGCGTGAACTTACATTGTTGAGGATCTCCTGGGCTTTCCTGACCTTGACGTGGTCGACACACTCAGCTGCCATCCAGCCGCAGCCACGGAGCCATTCCAGATCAGTCTTATAGACATGCTAAAGACAGAAGGCAAGATACATGTTAATGAGCCAGAACGAACATTTCCATCAGTCTATGAAAAAGATGATGTTGACGCACATCGCTCTGCAGGTCATAGGCTTTGCGGGCCTGAATGACATCGTTCTGGTCTGGCAGGCAGGTCCACTGGTGCAGGCGAGTTCTGTAGTTGAAATCATTGACTTGGATCTGGCATTTCTTTGCATGCTCCAGGTTCAGCATGTCTACTGGCAGGTGGAACTTGGTCTTGGACTTGTTGAAGTCCTTCTTGTACAGAGCATCACTGGCTATCTTGGCTGAGTTCATAGCCAGCATGATCAGAGGGTCATCCTGGACGCAGCGGGCACCGATATGGTGGCCCACTTGTTTGCGGTATGACTCAAGGTAGTGATGCTAGAGCGAAAACAGAAGTAATTACTCATTGTTCTCATACATACAGTATAATAAGAATTATTATTTGTAACAAATGAAAACAGACACTCACATTGCTTTGCACTTTACTTGTTTGGATGCACTGCTTGATTGGTACGGCATCGGGAGGCATGAAGTAGCCTGTGGCTTTGACCGTGTCCCATGCCTTGGTGTACAGTTGCTGCAAGAGACAGATGCAGTATCGTTTATTTCTGCTGTTAGGAATAGTTTAATTCATACAAGGCAGGGTACTGCTAAATTAGTGCATGCAGTCTTACCGGATGAACGTTCTTTGCCACCTCCCTGGCTGTGGCAAGAGTTGGCGTGTCCACCAGTGAGTACTTGGTCTTGTCCTTATGCCAGGCTTCACGATATTTGGCCTGAGAACATTGTCAGAATGATAATCAGCAACTTAAAACACTTAAAACTTGATAGATGGTCTCCCAAAAAAAAAAAAAAAAAGAAAAAAGCATATCTGAACAGTTGATATCAGCCATTGTCACCTCATTGAGGACGTCAGCAGCATTCTTGGCACAAACCAAGTCAACTCTGTCAGAGGGAACTATGAAATTTTGTTCATCCAACTTGACCCGGTAGCCTCTCTGAAAAACAAAGAGATATAAGTAACACACTTCAAAACAAGCTCAAGATCTTTCAGAGCTTACATCCACTTAAAACCAAGGAGTCAGTATTTGACGTATATGAGGAAATAAGGTAGAATAGGTTTAAGTGGACTGTAAATGAGGTGGGTGTGATTTTTATGTACATCTTCATGTACAGTATTTTAGTTGTGCTGAATAAATAAAAAGGTAAAAGAAAACAAGGAGTTAAACTTACATCAGCCAGGATCTTCTGTGCGTGCTTCACCTTCATAACATCCACACACTCATGTGGCATCCAGCCACATCCACGTAGCCACTCCATGTCAGCTTTGTACACAGCCTGAGGGGGGAAGCACAGTACAGATAAACAGTTCCACATTTTCCATATTCTATAAACAAATTTAAGTTGAATGCACTTGTTAAATGTTATGTTCTCAATGAAAATGTGTTACTACATGTTCTGAAGCATTATTGACATCAGTCTAGTAATAAACAAAAACAGGTTGCTGATGGCTCATTTGTTCACTTTACAGAAAAAAAAATGACCCAAAACACAAGAAAAGATTCACTACATGGTGACCTTATGGATGATCAGCATGGGTTTCAGACTCCCCACTGATCTGGCCAGAGGGGTGAAAGAAAAGCAGCAGAGACTGCAGCCCAATTTATGAGACGTCTGCAACACTTTTGAGGCTAATTTCTCCAAACAACACATAACTGCCACCACTGAGACTTGTGAAGGGATCGATATTTAGATTTTTTTGTTGTTGTTGTTGTTCTACATATAGTATTTTGTAATTATAATAGATGTTTAAGGCTGCGTGTCCACAGAGAGTATTTTTTCCACTGCAAGCACTCTGGACCTTTTAGGGGATAAGGACTTGTACTTACATAGCGCTTTTTCTAGTCACAAAGACCACTCATAGCATTTAACTAGTAGCTACACTAACCCTCTTTTCTAAGGGATAACAGACACCTAGGGACAATTTAGAATCACCAGTTAACTTAACATGCATGTCTTTGGATTGTGGGAGGAAACCGGAGCCCCCAGAGTAAACCCACACAGCACAGGGAGAACATGCAAACTCCACACAGAGACGCTCCAACCTCTGCCAGCCTGGGGTGGGAAACCGTGCTGCTTTTCCAGAGTGCTTAAGAGCTCTGTATCCTAGCAACAGCTTGACTTGTCACTAACAGCTTGGTGTGTCACCACTTCATGTCGAGACACTCTACTTATGACGTACATTATACTGCAACAAACTAATAAGAAAACGATAAGAAACATATCGCCAAGCTTTTGCTTTCAAATACTGATCATGCTATCCTATCCTATTTAGCCTAATTCTGATTGGCTAGATAGCGGTGTGTTGCAATGAGTTCACAAGTCTAACTCTTTTTAACACTCAGCGCTCTGAGCGTAGTGACAAAAAGCGCTGATGGCTCAGAGCATTTTTGGGCCAAGGGCATTCGGTGCCTTTAATGCTTGACTATATAGAAAATTAAGAGAAAACAGATACTCCCAGCAGAAAAAAAAAACAAAAACCACTTTGAATCTAATGAGTGAACAAAATCCACGTTTCCCATAACAGACTTACATCACTCTGGAGATCATAGGCCTTTCTAGCCTGGACCACATCGTTTGAGTCTGGTAAACATGTCCACTGGTGCAGGTGAGTTCTGTAGTTGAAATCGTTGACTTGGATCTGGCATTTCTTCGCATGCTCAAGATTCAGCATGTCTACTGGCAGGTGGAACTTGGTCTTGGACTTGTTGAAGTCCTTTTTGTACAGAGCATCACTGGCAATTTTGGCTGAGTTCATTGCCAGCATGATCAGAGGGTCATCCTGGACGCAGCGGGCACCAATGTGGTGTCCAACTTGTTTACGGTATCCCTCTTTGTACTTATACTAAAAGAGAAGATATAGAAGTTAATAAATATACATCAAGTAAATCCCTTAACAAAATAATGTGTGTGTGTGTGTGTGTGTGTGTGTGTGTGTGTGTGTGTGTGTGTGTGTGTGTGTGTGTGTGTGTGTGTGTGTGTGTGTGTGTGTGTGTGTGTGTGTGTGTTTAAATCTCCTTACATCACTAATAATATCTCTGGAAGCTTTAGCCTTTAGCACAGAAATGGCATCCTCCTTGACATGGTAGGCCCTGGCCTTCTGTTCATCCCATGCCTTTGTGTACAGTTTCTGCAAAAATATATTACAACATATCAAACACTTTTCAATGCTTTTATGTCACGTTATCTGTACTGTATTTCTGATAGGATAAAACTTGCACAGTCCTTGTAATAATACACACTTACATGGCTAATATTGGCAGAGTTGGACTTTGACAGTTCAAAGGTTGGGGTGTCTGGTGGCAGATGAATGGTGAGTTTATCTTTATCCCAGACTTCCCTGTATTTCCTCTGTCAAATAGACAGACAAAAAAAATAGTTTGATACACACCTGTGCCCAGATGTTTTCCACATTATCTAAAGAAAAACAAGAAAACTATAGAACATTATTACTCACATCACTGAGAATGTCAGAGTTTTGCTTAGACAAAACAATGGCCGGGAGATCGACAACACTGGTGAACTTGACGGTGCTCGGGTGCTGACGGTACAGTCTGTCATTGAGAACTGTCTGGGCGTGTTTAACTTTGAGAACGTCCACGCAGTCCTGAGGTGACCAGCCACATCCTTTCAGCCACTCCATATCAGCCTTGTACACAGCCTGCAAAACAAATAAAACCCCACTAAATATGTTTTACATTTGTAAAAGAGAAAATATAGCCACAGCAGCAATCACTGGGTTCCAAGCAGGTATAAACTTCAAGGTCTTGTATTGTTTCGTAACAGCATTTAAAACCTAAGGTCTGCTATACATTAGTTTTTAAAGCACCACTATGTAACTTTCTTGTTCCTTGTAGGAACACTGAAAAGACCACAACCATGACAACCATGACCCTAGTCCCAACAGTCAACCACAGGACATTCTGTTACTGGTGGATAAAGTTGCGCCCTGTGATACATTACTGGGACCGAGACCACAGCCACCACAGCTGTTGTTCCCCCCCAGTGGTCACATTAAAAAAAGAGCTGTTGCAGGCAATATGGACCCAGTCAGGCTTTGGAGGAAGTGACATTTACTCAGTCAAACGCTTGTGTACCATCTCAATATTAGCAAAAACATAAAACTGTTTGTTATAGCACCACCTATGTACCCAGTGCTTTGATTTTTGGTCTCTGAGTAGTGGGGCGAATTTCTGAACAGACTGTAAAATTTCAAGTTTTTACATACTACCATTTTTGCTCCCCATGCACTTTTAGCATGGGGAGCAAAAGACCACAAAGTGAGGCTACAAAAGGCCACAAAGCCTCTGCCATTATCCAGGACTGCCCGGTGTTTAGTATGAAGTACTTTCTTTTATTTTCCCTGACTAAACAGTTTCAGCAGGAAATTTGATGTGAAGTACTTACATCACTCTGCAAATCGTAGACCTTTCTGGCCTGGACCACATCATTGGAGTCAGGGAGGCATGTCCATTGGTGCAGGTAGGTTCTGTAGTTGAAGTCATTGACTTGCTGCTGGCATTTTTTAGCCAGTTCAATAGTCAGCATGTCTACTGGGAGGTTGTACTTGGTCTTGGTCTTGTGGAAGTCCTTCTTATAGATGTTGTCGCTGGAGATCTTAGCAGCATGAGCAGCCAGCATTATCAGTGGGTCGTCTTTCACACTGAGGGCGCCAATGTGGTGACCGCACTGCTTGCGGAAACCAGCCTTGTATTTGTACTGGACATTAGAAGGGAAATAGTTTGATCAGTCTTTACAACAGCTTGTGCCAAATGAAAACAGGTGAATGGACTAAGAAATTATAAACAAACTCACGTCACTGATAATATCTCTAGAGGCCTTGGCTGCTAAAACAGAAATTGCATCTTTGGGAAGGAAGTATCCCTTGTTGATGGCCTCCATGTAGCCTTCACGATAGTATTTCTGAGGAGGTGAGGAAGATACAGTTTGTGTGTTGTTTCTTATCATTATGCAAATTCTAATACATACCGGGAAAGTATTTAACTTATTACTATAGATAACACAAGTACTAATAAGATAATAATCTGCAAGTAACTGAAACATTTCATTACCATACTAGTGTTGAATTTATTCTGTTGGGCCAGGATGATCTCTGGAGTGTCAGGCATGACATGGATCTTGACCTTATCCTTCTCCCAGGCATCTATGTAGGCTCTCTGCAAAGGACACATTAACATACACAAAAAACATATATAATGAAAATACTGAAACTTTATAAGAAATTTTAAATAATAGTGGGTAAATTGGGCTTTGTGTACCCTGTCCATGGTCTGGGCATTGGCCTGAGCAAGTGCATATGGCATGTCAGTTGTCGTGGCGGTGAACTTGAAGATGCTGGGATGTTGACGGTATTTCCTATCGCTCAGAATCTCTGCTGCTTTCTTGGCCTTCTCCACATCAATTGACCCAATCGGCACCCACCCTGTTCCCTTGATCCATTCCATGTCTGCTTTGTACACAGCCTATGAGCAAGAAGAAGAAAGAAGCGGCATTTTATTTTCAGTGAAAAAAAAGATTTGATGTTCATAAAATATGAATTAAATAATTTTCAACACTTACATCACTCTGGAGGTTGTAAGCCTTCCTGGCCTGGACCACATCATTGGAGTCTGGCAGGCAGGTCCAGTTGTGGAGGTGAGTTCTGTAATTGAAATCGTTGACTTGGATCTGGCATTTCTTGGCCAGCTCAAGATTCAGCATGTCCACGGGGAGGTGGAACTTGGTCTTTGATTTGTTGAAGTCCTTCTTGTACAGAACATCACTGGCGATTTTTGCTGAGTTCAAAGCCAGCACGATCAGAGGGTCGTCGTTGACGCTGAGGGCTCCTATGTGGTGGCCAACCTGCTTACGGTATCCTGTTTTATATTTGTACTGTGTTAAAAGAAAAGGTAAAGTGACATTTAGTTAAATTCTTAAAGCACATTTTTAAAAGAGAAATATAAGGTATATGTTACATACGTCACTGGCAATATCTCTTGAACGTTTAGCAGCAATGACAGAGACTGCATCAGGTTTAAGGTTGTAAGGTTGTCTGAAAATGTCTTCAACAGCTTCTCTGTATATTTTCTAAAAGAGAAAGGAAAACAGAATAATTCATTCATGGAGTATCACTTACTAGGCTTTCTTACTGCAAGAGATCATGTCACACATATAATATGCAAAAGAAGTTAAGTTAAAATTTACCAATGAAATTATAAAGAAATAAATTCATGAATGCTTAACTGGACAAAACGTACCACCACTGTAATAGCTGCTTGTTTACAAAATTAAAGAAATAAAGAATGAGAAAAAGAAAGCAGAAAACTGATGTAAACTTCTAACATGAATCATCTCCTTTTGGTTGCTCCCTTTAGAGGTCTCCAAGCAGATCATCTGCCTCCATCTCATCCTGGCCCTTGTATCTTCCTCTGTAACACCAACCCTCTCCATGTCCTCCTTCACTACATCCATGAATCTTCTCTGTGGTCTCCCTCTGTTCCTCCTGCCTGGCAGCTCCATCTTCAACATCCTTTGTCCAATATATCCACTATCCCTCCTCTCCAAACTGCAGATATTTAAACTCATCTATCTTCACTACCTCTACTCCTTGCATCTTTACGTTTACACCTGCCTGCCCCTCATTTACACACATGTATTCTGTCTTGCTTCTATTTACTTTCATTTCGCTTCTCTCCAGTGCATACCTTCACATCTCCAGGTTCTCTTCCACCCACTCCCTACTCTCACTATAGATCATAAAGTCATCTTCACACATCATGGTCCACGGGGACTCCGGCCTGACCTCCTCTGTCAGTGTGTCCATCACCATGACAAACAAGAAAGGGCTCAGAGCCGATCCCTGTTGTAACCCCACCCCCACCTTGAATCCATCTGTCACTCCTGCAGCACACCTCACCACCGTCTCACTGTCCTCATACATGTCCTGCACCACCCTCACATACTTCTGCCACTCCAGATTTTCTCATACAGCACCACACTTCCTCTCTTGGCACCCTATCACATGCTTTCTCCAGATCCACAAAGACACAGTGCAACTCCTGATCTTCCCTATACTTCTCTATCAACACTTTTTAAGCAAATATTACATCTGTAGTACTCTTTCTTGCCATGAAAGCGTATTGCTGCTTGCTGATTGTCACCTCTCTTCTTCTAACATGACAAGTAATTATTACTTTCTTCAAGTAGCTGATAAAACCCCCTACACAGGGGTGGAGATTGTTGCAAGATCACTGAACAATGAAAAAACGGACAGATCTTTCAACAATCTTTCAATGAGCACCTAGCAATCGCCAAGGCCTCCTCAAAGTTTTGACTCAGTCCAAAACATGCAAGGATCTCCCAAATATTTACACAGAAATGACTTTTTCAAGGCTTTAGGAGACCGCTGAAAGATTGGACTAATTTTTGATGTCAGTGGTCATCCACCGATCTCCATGCTATGTAAAGGGGCCCTTAGATATGACAACTTACATAAACTACACACAGCTAATCTTCTGAAAAAGGACCAGACCCAAAGAAGGACTACATCAAATCATTTTTAGTATTTTTACCATAGCCTGAGAAAACAACGTATTCATCCCATCTTGAAGATTATAGATTTTTGCCCTAATGTTAACTATTAATGTATACTAAATCCATTTCCTCTAGGGCTTTGTTGTAAGGTCTATTGTAAAGAATATTTCATACAACTTAATAAATCAGACAACATATTTTTAAAAGAAAATAAATGAAGTGAAGATGCAATTGTACTGTTAAAAAGAGACGTCATATATACCCTGCTGATGTTGTAGGCATTAGCTCTGGAAAGCAGAATCTCGGGCGTGTCAGGGGGCACGTGAATCTTAATCTTTTCAGCCTCCCAATTAGCAATGTAGTTTCTCTATTGTGACAAAAACAAAAGAAAATTGGGTCATTAATAATTAACAGAAAAATGCATAATAAAACTGGAATTTAAGAAAAAAATCATCATGTCTACCTTATTCATGATGTCTGCATTTGTTTTGGCTAAGACCAAAGGCATAGCGGTCATGTCAGTCTTGTATTTAAAGGCATCTGGTTTCTGCCTGTAGAGACGGTCGCTGAGGATTTTTGCAGCATTCTTTGCCTTAACCACATCCAGTGACCCAATGGGGATCCATCCAATGCCTACAATTTCATCCAAGTCAGCTTTGTATACAGCCTGGGGAGAAAAGGGACATACAATTAACGATGAAACACAAAAGCACCTTTACAAGTCAGAACACACTGTGGGCCTGATTTCCTAAGATCAGAAACAGTGTGTACTGAATTTGTGCACTTCTTTAGTGGTAGTTTTGCACATGGTTTACTCAAAAAAATTGCATGTTTAACGGCAGGTTCAAACAGGTGGAGGTAGGTGTATTTGAATGGGGATATAGTGTGTTTTACTGCAGTCCCACAGAAACAAACTAGCACAAACAAAAGAGGAAATGCCATCAGATTGGCAGGGACAATTACTGCAGTTCAACTGGAGACATCATTCCAAATATATTAACACAAGTGTTGATTTCTGTTTGCTCCTCCTTACTGGAGGACGGGAGAAATGCTTTAAAAAAACAAATAAAGCAGACTGTGCCTGTTTCTGGATCATATTAAGTGCAGTTATTTGCTGTGTGCAAAAAACACAGTTACATTGTCTCTACCTAGTATTCTGAAGGCAAGAGCCTTATATATATATATATATATATATATATATATATATATATATATATATAAACAAACTCATATTCATCAATGCAAAGGTGCATAATTAACAATGCAAGCAATTTTTCTTCCTTAACACACGCAATCCTCATTACACGGCCTTAGTCACTCATTGTCCTCCACTTTTTGCACGTACTTTAAACTGGACATGTGTTTTAAATTTCAGTAAATCAGGCCACACATGTCACAGAAGGACTCACATCACTCTGGAGATCATAGGCTTTTCGAGCCTGGACCACATCGTTGGAGTCTGGCAGGCAGGTCCACTGGTGCAAGTGAGTTCTGTAGTTGAAATCGTTGACTTGGATCTGACATTTCTTGGCCAACTCGAGACTCAGCATGTCAACTGGCAGATGGAACTTGGTCTTGGACTTGTTGAAGTCCTTCTTGTACAGAGCATCACTGGCGATCTTGGCTGAGTTCATAGCCAGCATGATCAGAGGGTCATCCTGTACGCTGCGAGCGCCGATGTGGTGGCCAACCTGCTTACGGTATCCGGTCTTGTACTTGTACTAAAGAAAACAAGTGTTTGAAATTAATCTCATACCCGAAAAGAACTGATAGTAGATGTAGAACATTACTTATGTAATAGTAGTGTGACAATCACAGACAAGCTACATGGTGCAGCTTACATCGCTGATGATTTCCCTGGAGTTCTTTGCAGCCTTGACTGAGACTGAATCTGGAGGAAGGAAATAGCCTTTGCTGATGGCCTCCTCAAAACCTTGTCTGTATAGTTTCTGCAAAATAAGACATACAATACAACTGAGCTTTATTTTTGTTCATCTCTTTTGCCAAACCACATTTATAGGATGTTCTGTTAGAACAGTTTGTAGCTAGAGCTTAAAGCCAGTGTGATTCAAATCCAAAAACAGGTTTAATATGTTAAATAAGTCAAAAAAACACAATCAACATTTTACCACATATTCAAAGACAAAAAGATTAAAAAAAAATAGCTCAAATTAAAATCTCCCATTAAACAAGGCAGGTCTAATTACAAAGGAATTACACTTACCCTGCTCACGTTAATCGAGTTTTGTAGAGAGAGAAGGATCTCAGGTGTGTCAGGCATAATGTGCAGGTTGGTCTTATCCTTCTCCCATGCTTCTATGTAGCGGCGCTACAAAAGGACATAAATAATTGCTGTGTTGATTAATGTTATTGACAAAAAGAGGAAACCACTGGGAAATGGTGCTGTGGTCAAGATAATGATGTCTCCTACATGGTTTATAGTCTGAGCGTTATTCTTTGCCAGCACAATGTTCATGGCATCTATGGGGCTTGTGAAACGAACAGTGCTGGGGTGCTGGCGGTACTTCCTCTCGCTTAAAACCTCCGCAGCCTTCTTGGCTTTCTCCACCTCAAGTGACCCAATGGGTACCCAGCCGATACCCTGAAGCCACTTCAGGTCACCTTTGTAGACAGCCTGCAAAGCACAAGAAACTGAATGCAGTTTCTGAATGCAGAAAAAACAGCATCATAAGAAGGCAAGAGAGGTACACTTACATCACTCTGCAGGTCATATGCATGTCTGGCCTGGACCACATCGTTGGAATCTGGTAGGCAGGTCCAGTTGTGCAGGTGAGTTCTGTAGTTGAAATCGTTGACTTGGATCTGGCATTTCTTTGCATGCTCCAGGTTCAGCATGTCTACTGGCAGGTGGAACTTGGTCTTGGACTTGTTGAAGTCCTTCTTGTATAGAGCATCACTGGCTATCTTGGCTGAGTTCAGAGCCAGCATAATCAGAGGGTCGTCCTGTACACTGCGGGCACCAATGTGGTGACCAACCTGCTTGCGGTATCCAGCCTTGTACTTGTACTGGTTAAAAAAATAAAAACAATGTTAAAACAAAGAATAAAGTAAAATAATGTATTATTTTCTTGGCAGATTTTAAGTCATGCTCTTCATAGATAAATATCTCCAGCACATAATCAAGTAACAGCAATTACTTGTGCCTCACATCAATAGCTAAAAAATCCTCTTACATCACTAGCAATGTCCCGTGAAGCTCTGGCAGCAATGACGGAAATGGCATCATTGCGCAGATCATAGCCCTTCTTCTTTGCTTCTTCATTTGCTTGTTTGTAATTTTTCTGTTAAAATGACAATATACAATCATTCCACAGTCAGTAGACATATAAAAAGATGATTACAGACCATAACTTTAAACATGCACAACTGTATATTCCTTACATACCAAGCTGTAGTTGTAACTGTTTGCTTTGGCGAGAAGAACATCCATAGCATCAGGCATGACATGGATCTTGGTCTTCTCATTCTCCCAGGCTTCGATATATGCTCTCTGCAGTCACGACACAATAATAAAATAATTTTCTTTCATTATCACATGCAAATTATGTATTCTGCAGGACAATGTTTTCCAAAAGAAACCCATATAAAGTAGATACAATTCTTCTAAGAATTATCTCATACCTTGTTCATAACTTGGGCATTAGCCTTAGCCAACACATTGGGCATGTCTTCAGTAGTGAGCTTGAACTTATAGTTGCTTGGGTGCTGACGGTATTTTTTCTCACTCAGGACCTCCCCAGCTTTCTTCACCTTCTCAACATCCAGTGAACCTATAGGCACCCATCCAATGCCCTGCATCAACCTCTGATCCTCTTTGTAAACATTCTGAAGAGGGGAAAAAAGGTTCATTATGGAGAAAAAGAGTCAAAAACTTTGTGAATCTATAATCAGTGTTGATAGACTGATTCTCAGTGGATGAACACTCACGTCACTCTGTAGGTCATATGCATGTCTGGCCTGGACCACATCGTTGGAGTCTGGCAGGCAGGTCCACTGGTGTAGGTGAGTTCTGTAGTTGAAATCGTTGACTTGGATCTGACATTTCTTGGCCAACTCAAGATTCAGCATGTCTACTGGCAGGTGGAACTTGGTCTTGGACTTGTTGAAGTCCTTCTTGTACAGAACATCACTGGCAATCTTGGCTGAGTTTAGAGCCAGCACAAGGAGAGGGTCATCCTGGATGCTACGGGCACCAATGTGGTGGCCAACCTGCTTACGGTATCCAGTCTTGTACTTGTACTGAGGGTCAAAAAGAATTTATTAAAGCTGCATATTTACAGTACACCCATTCACATATCTGTTTGATTATTAAAATATATCTACTTACATCACTAGCAATATCCCTTGAAGTTCTGGCTGCAATGATGGAAATGGCATCATTGCGTATGTCATAGCCCTTCTTTTTGGCATCTTCATTTGCTTGTTTGTACCTTTTCTGAAAAAGATCAAACAATGGACAGATGATGAAAAATTATAAAATTTCATAGACTGAAATATAGAGGTCTGGTGCCCTCATGGTCATGTTAGATGGAATGTAGTTATCTAAACTAATGATTCAATGTAAAAACAACAAAAACTGTTAAGCATTCATCATTTCATATTTCATTACATATCTCATATGAAGATATAAAGGTGCATCTCAGTAAATTAGAATATCATTGAAAAGTTAATTTATTTCAGTAATTCATTTCAAAAAGTAAAACTCCTATAGATTCATTACATACAGAGTGATATATTTCAAGCATTTGTTTCTTTTAATTTTGGTGATTATGGCTTATATAATGAAAACCCAAAATTCAGTTTCTCAAAAAACTTGAATATTACATAAGATCAATTTGAAAAAATAGATTTTTAATAGAAATGTTGGCCAACTGAAAAGTATGTCCATGTACACACTCAATACTTGGTTGGAGCTCTTTTTGCATGAATTACTGCATCAGTGCAGCGTGGCATGGAGGCGATCAGTTTGTGGCACTGCTGAGGTGTAATGGAAGTCCAGGTTGCTTTGATAGCGGCCTTCAGCTTGTCTGCATTGTTGGATCTGGTGTATCTCGTCTTCCTCTTGACAATATGCCATAGATTCTCTATGGGGTTTAGCTCAGGAGAGAAACAAACACAGTGATACCATGGTCATTAAACCAGGTTTTAGTACTTTTGGCAGTGTGAGCAGGTGCCAAGTCCTGCTGGAAAATTAAATTAGCATCTCCATAAAGCCTGTCTGCAGACAGAAGCATGAAGTGCTCTGAAATTTCCTGGTAGATGGCTATGATGACCTTAGACTTGTTAAAACACAGTTGAAAAACACCAGTAGATGACATGGCTCCCCAAATCAGGTGCCAAGTCCTGTCATGTGGAAATCAAGGTCCCAGAGTCTGGAGGAAGAGGCACAGAATCCAAGGCGCTTGAGGTCCAGTGTAAAGTTTCCACAGTCACTGATGATTTAGGGAGCCATGTCATGTGCTGGTGTTGGTCCACTGTGTGTTATCAAGTCCAAAGTCAGCTTAGCCATCTACCAGGAAATTTCAGAGCACTTTGTGCTTCCATCTGCTGACAAGCTTTATGGAGATGCTGATTTCATTTTCCAGCAGGACTTGGCACCTGCTCATACCGCCAAAAGTACCAGTACCTGGTTTAATGACCATGGCATCATTGTGGTTGATTGGCCAGCAAACTGACCTGACCTAAACCCCATAGAGAAGCTATGGGGTATTGTCAAGAGGAGGATGAGAGACACCAGACCCAACAACGTTGATTAGCTGAAGGCCACTATCAAAGCAACCTTGGCTTCCATAACATCTCAGCAGTACCACAGGCTGATCACCTCCAGGCCACGCTGCACTGATGCAGTAGTTCATGCAAAAGGAGCCCCGACCAAGTACTGAGTGTGTATATGGACATACTTTTCAGTCAGCCAACATTTCTATTAAAAATCTTTTTTTTTCCAAATTGATCTTGTGTAATATTCAATTTTTTTTGAGAAACTGAATTTTGGGTTTTTGTTAACTGTAAGCCATAACCATCAAAACTAAAATAAATTTACGCTTGAAATTTATCACTCTGTGTGTAATGAATCTGTATAATATATGACCTTCACTTTTTGAATTGAATTACTGAAATAAATTAACTTTTCGGTGACATTCTAATTTATTGAGATGCACCTGTATTGATCACACATAAGATAACATAAAATAGTTCTTAACATTGTGGTAAGATTTAAAGACATTTATCATCCATAACAACCACCTTGAATAAATCATAAGCAATGCACAAGAGTTGTTTCACCATACTTAATGTTTTAATGTTGGAACATGCCACATACCAAGCTGTAGTTGTAACTGTTTGCTTTGGCGAGAAGAACATCCATAGCATCGGGCATGACATGGATCTTGGTCTTCTCATTCTCCCAGGCTTCGATGTATGCTCTCTGCAGTCACACAACAATAAGAATTAGGTATTTTTTGGAGTACAATGTTTTCCAAAAGATAACCATACAAGTTAGATACAATTCTTTTAACAATTATCTCATACCTTGTTCATAACTTGGGCATTAGCCTTAGCCAACACATTGGGCATGTCTTCAGTAGTGAGCTTGAACTTATAGTTGCTTGGGTGCTGACGGTATTTTTTCTCACTCAGGACCTCCCCAGCTTTCTTCACCTTCTCAACATCCAGTGAACCTATAGGCACCCATCCAATGCCTTGCATCAACCTCTGATCCTCTTTGTAAACATTCTGAAGGGAAAAAGGTTCATCATGAAGTAAAAGAGTCAAAAATCTTTGTAATCTCAGACTGAATCTAAGAATGAACACTTACATCACTCTGCAGGTCATATGCATGTCTGGCTTGGACCACATCGTTGGAGTCTGGCAGGCAGGTCCACTGGTGTAGGTGAGTTCTGTAGTTGAAATCGTTGACTTGGATTTGACATTTCTTGGCCAACTCAAGATTCAGCATGTCTACTGGCAGGTGGAACTTGGTCTTGGACTTGTTGAAGTCCTTCTTGTACAGAGCATCACTGGCGATCTTGGCTGAGTTCAGAGCCAGCATGAGAAGAGGGTCATCCTGGATGCTACGGGCACCAATGTGGTGGCCAACCTGCTTACGGTATCCAGCCTTATACTTGTACTGGAAATGAAAAATGAAACAGATGATCAAAATACTGTGGAAATAGTTATTAAGACTTTTTTATAATCTCAATGGAATGATATGCCAGTTGCAGTGCAGTGTGTAAAAAAAATATTTTACATCGCTGGCGATATCCCTGGAAGCCTTTGCTGCAATAATGGAAATGGCATCATTACGCAGGTCATATCCCTTCTTCTTGGCCTCTTCATTTGCCTGCTTGTACAATTTCTGAATAAGAGAAAAAATAAACAAAATGTTTAAATAATGCACTATGAATTATTGTGTTTCACGAACTACAGCATCCACTTAACTGTTTAAGAATGCTTGAGAAGGACTTACCACACTGTAGTTGGCTCTGTTTGCTTTGGCCAGTTGAACATCCATAGCGTCAGGCATGACATGGATGGTACTCTTGTCTTTCTCCCAGGCTTCAATATACGCTTTCTATAAATCATATTTCATAAGTGCATCAGTACTGATTAGAGATATATTTTTGGATTTTATATGACTTTTATATGTAATGCTGTCTATCTTTTGTTATGTGTTACAAATACTAGATTGAATATTAGACCTACAGTTTGGGAAGACAAAATAAACAATTCCTTACCTTGTTCATAACTTGGGCATTAGCCTTAGCTAACACCATGGGCATGTCTTCAGTGCTGACCTTGTACTTGTAGTTGCTTGGGTGTTGACGGTATTTTCTATCACTCAGGGCCTCCCCAGCTTTCTTCACCTTCTCAACATCCAGTGAACCTATAGGCACCCATCCAATGCCCTGCATCAACCTCTGATCCTCTTTGTAAACATTCTGAATGGGAAAAGGTTAATAATGGGGTAAAATAGTCAAAAACTGTGTGAACTGATAATTATTGTTTCAACACTGAATCCAAGGATGAACACTCACATCGCTCTGTATGTCATATGCATGTCTGGCCTGGACTACGTCGTTGGAGTCGGGCAGGCAGGTCCAGTTGTGCAGGTGAGTTCTGTAGTTGAAATCGTTGACTTGGATCTGGTTCTTCTTGGCCAGTTCAAAGGCCAGCATGTCTACTGGCAGGTGGAACTTGGTTTTAGACTTGTTGAAGTCCTTCTTGTACAGCGCATCACTAGCAATCCTGGCTGAGTTCAAAGCTAGCATGAGGAGAGGGTCGTCCTGAATGCTGAGAGCACCTATGTGGTGGCCAACCTGCTTACGGTATCCCGTCTTATACTTGTACTAAAGAAAGTATTAGTTTTAATTTTGTTACAATCAGAGGAATGCAAATGTTGTACAGAAAGTAAACAGAAATACACACAAACACTTACATCACTAGCAATTATAGTGGAAGTTTTGGCAGCTTGGACTGAAATAGCATCACCGCGAAGGTTATGGCCCTTCTTCTTGGCCAGTTCATTATCCAGTTTGTAAAGTTTCTAGGGAGAGAAATTGTGGAAACAATTAGAAAAGGAAACTATGCTTACTTTCAAATAAATAGAATAATAAACCAACTTGTACCCATTTAATTTTTCTTAAAGGTGACCCACCTCACTTTATGATTTAAAACCACATTGATAAAAAGTTTTGAAAATTCAAAGTAATACAATGTACCTCACTATAGTTTTTCTTGTTTTGACTGGCAAGAACGATGTCCATCGCATCAGGCATGATATGGATCACAGTCTTGTCTTTTTCCCAAGCTTTGATGTAAGATTTCTAAAAGGCAAAATGTAGTAGGTTGGATTTTAATTAACAAATAAAAAAAGTAAAATAAATAAAAAATATATTAGTGTCAAAAGGATTTCCTTATAGTACCTTATCCATAATCTGGTTGTTGGCTGTGGCCAGAGCCACATCCATAGACTGCATGTCCTTGGTGAATCTGAACTTGCTTGGATGCTGACGGTAAAGGTTCTCACTGAAGGCTTTTCCAGCCGTCTTTGCTTTCTCAACATCCAGTGACCCAATGGGAACCCATCCTATTCCTTTCATATACTGTTCATACTCGCTCTTATACTGGTTCTGGGGGAAATATTACAATGAAGTGGGTTTTTTTATATAAATTTGCCACAGCCACATACAATAATCAGAGCAACATTATTGTAATTGTGTTTAAGACACAAAATCTTAAGATTGATATTTCTGCATACATCACTGGCAATGAACTGCATGTTACGAGCCAGCTCCAGGTTCATGGCGTCAGGCATGAGGGCATTAGTGTGGTGGATCTGTCTGTATCCAGTCATAGTCTGGGCAGCAGAGGCCTGTTTGGCTGCGACCACACTCCACATGTCCACGGGGGAGTGATACTTCAGCTTGGATTTGTGGTAATCCTTCTTGTAGTTCCTATCACTCTGTATCCTGGCTACTTCCATGTAATGAACCAGCAGGGGATCGTCCTGGAGGCTACGGAAACCAACATGGTGGCCTCTAGCCTTTTCATAAGCCAACTTGTACTTGTACTGTAACAGAAAACAAAATATTTTGTTGTCATTAAAGGACATACTATTTTGCAAACTTTAGCAATGTAATATTGATGTTCTGAAAACTTACATTACTGGCGATGGCAGTGCTTGATTTAGCAGCCAAAACAGAGATAGCATCTGGTTTGAGGTTGTAGCCTTTGTTGGCCATTGCCACAACACCAGCTTTGTACAGTTTCTGCAGTGGACACACCCAAGTGTTTCAGGCACAAACTGATAGTCACCAACAGCATAAAGGGCAATCATAGCTATTAGAATCTCGTTACTGATCCATTCCATAGATTTTTTTTCTTACATTGCTCATGTTGAGGGCATTAGCCTTGGCCAGCAGGATATCAGGAGAATCTGGCATGATATGGATCTTCAGTTTGTCCTTGTCCCATGCTGCTGTGTATGCTTTCTGTATAAGAAAAAAATGGGTGACAAATTAATAACATAAGTTAGTGTTTATTAACAAAACATTTGCAACTTTGTAATTAACTGCATAGACACAATTTCTGCACCTTGTTCATGACTTGGTTGTTGGCTGTAGCCAGAGTCAGGTCCATGGAGTCCATCAGCTTGGTGTGCCCGAACTTGGATGGATGAGTGCGGTACTTCCTGTCACTCAGAATTTGACTACCAACTTTAGCAGTCTCAACGGCAAGTGATCCAATGGGGACCCATCCTATTCCCTTTATATATTGCTCATACTCACTCTTATATTGGTTCTGAGGGAAAATATCATAGATTTTTTTTGCTTCACAATTCAATACAGCCAAACATAATAATAATAATAATAATAATAATAATAATAATAATAATAATAATAATAAAGTATCACTGATGTAAAATGTCTTTAAGAAACAAAATTTTGAATTTGATATTTCTGCATACATCACTAGCAATGAACTGCATGTTACGAGCCAGCTCCAGGTTCATGGCGTCAGGCATGAGAGCATTAGTGTGGTGGATCTGTCTGTATCCAGTCATAGTCTGGGCAGCAGAAGCCTGCTTGGCTTGGACCACACTCCACATGTCCACGGGGGAGTGGTACTTCAGCTTGGCCTTGTGGTAGTCCTTCTTATAGTTCCTGTCGCTTTGCATTTTGGCAACTTCCATATAGTGAACCAGCAGAGGGTCATCCTTAAGGTTGCGGAAGCCAATGTGGTGGCCTCTAGCCTTCTCATATGCCAACTTGTACTTGTACTATAACAACAAACAAATGCTGGTTTAAACTGAAGAAGTTTTTTTTTGTTATGATTTGTCACATGACATTGTTTCCAACATACATTACTGGCAATAACAGTACTGGACTTTGCTGCCACAATAGGGATGGCATCTGCTTTTAGGTTATAGCCCTTATTTGCCATCTCCACCACACCGGCTTTGTACAGTTTCTGTGAAATCATAGAAAGTAGAAAGGTTACTATATCTCAATCAGACACAGTGTGTGTATAATGTGTAGAATCTTGAACACAAATGTTAGACTTAAGGAAAATGCCTTACATTGCTCATGGTTAGAGCATTAGCCTTGGCCAGGAGGATGTCAGGAGAATCTGGCATGATATGAATCTTCAATTTGTCCTTCTCCCACGCTGCTGTGTATGCTTTCTATAAGTAGAAAAAGTCAAAAAATAGAATCAGACAGATCAAAAACTATCATTTCAGACCTCAGAGGACATGCATCTGAAAGTGTGTCACCTTGTTCATAATCTGGTTGTTAGCAGAAGCCAAAGCCAAGTCCATGGAGTCCATCAGCTTGGAAAATTTGAATTTTGAAGGATGGGCACGGTAACTTATATCATTCAGAATCTTACCGCCAACTTTGGCAGTTTCAACACCGAGCGAACCAATAGGGACCCATCCAATACCTCTGATGTAGTTGTTCCATTCAGACTTGTAATCAACCTGAAATTACACGGCACAAAGGTTATAATACAGATTATCTCCAGACTTTGGATGAATAACACATAATGCTTGTATGCTGTATATTTAAACATGGTTTGGATTCAGAAAAGACAGCGTCACCACCACTCACATCACTAGCGCAGGTGTTCATGTTACGACACAGCTGCAGGTGCATGTTGTCAGGAAGGAGCAGGTAGTTGTGAGGAATCTTTCTGTACCCGGTGTAAGTCTGAACAGTGGAGGCGTGCTTGGCATGGGCCACACTCATCATGTCCACCGGGGAGTGGTACTTCAGTTTGGCCTTGTGGTAGTCCCTCTTGTAGTTTCTGTCACTCTGCATCTTTGCCACCTCCATGTAGTGAACCAACAGAGGGTCATCCTGGAGGCTGCGGAAACCAACATGGTGGCCTCTATTCTTCTCATATTCTTTCTTATACTGGACCTAAAAGAAAACAGACAATAAGTCAGTTAATACAAAAAGAACTACAAACATCCTGTTTTAATTCCAATGTACTTTATAAATGTATTACATACATTGCTGGCAATATGCCTGCCTTGCTTGGCATGCAAAATTGGAATGGCATCTTGCTTCATGTCATATCCTTTGGCAATGTCCTGCAGATACTTATGTTTGTAGTAACTCTGCAAATAAAAGAATAAAGTGTTAAAATTTTGCAAAGGAAAATGCAATAAAAAGTATGGAAGTATATAGCTTTAACTTGTATATTAGTATGATTTTACCTCACTGAGACTCTGAGCATTGAATTTAGCCTGGAGAAACTCAGGGGCGTCAGGTGGAAGGTGGTAGGTATGCATGAATTTCTCACCAGAAGCTTTGTATGCAGCCTAGTGGAAAGAAAAAAATAACACTTGTTTAGTCTTGTTATAACATACTACTCTATACACCAATAATATGTTTTAAGAGATTTACAAAAGAAGACATTGCATAGTCTATAAAAAAGTGTTTCTTTACTTTGTCCTGCAGCTTTGTGTTGGTCAAAGCCAGAGACATATTCATGGCATCAGTCTTGCTGGTAAATCTGAATTTACTGGGATGCTGGCGGTAGGCTTGTTCATCCAACGCAGACTTTGCAACTCTGGCTTTCTCAACGTCCAGAGAACCAATAGGAACCCATCCTATACCTCTACTGTAATTGTTGTAATCTGACTTGTACACATTCTAGGGGTATAAAGAGAAAAGGCACATTAGTAGAATTATACAGAGAAATGAATATTGATTATAGTAAGATGAAAAATGAAGTCGTACATCACTCTGAATTTCCATCATGTTGCGGCACAGCTGCAGGTGCATGTTGTCAGGGAGAAGAAGGAAGGTGTGAGGGATCTTCTTGTATCCAGCCATGGTCTGAACAGCGGAGGCCTGTTTGGCATGAACCACACTCAGCATGTCCACCGGGGAGTGATACTTCAGCTTGGCCTTGTGGTAGTCCTTCTTGTAGTTCCTGTCACTCTGCATTTTAGCAACTTCCATGTAGTGAACCAGCAGCGGATCGTCCTGGAGGCTGCGGAAGCCAACGTGGTGGCCTCTAGCCTTCTCATAGGCCAACTTGTACTTATACTGTATTGGGGAAAATGTGTTATAAATAACGTCACTACATGCAGTGATATTTGAATAATATTATGAACAGAGGTGGGTAGTGTCTTGCTATATTTATTCAAGTACAGGTATTCAATTATTTTATTTTTATAAAATAGTACTTTTGGAAGTGGCTTTATTACAGGATACTTTTACTCTTACTTGAGTAAATTTTTGAAGAAAAACGTGAACTTTTTACTCAAGTACATTTGGTGGTTCTCTTTAAGCAACTTAATTTCACTGATCTGAAAACCTTTCTGAAATGTTCTTGTTTGTAGTGTAATAACTAAAATAACAGCATATTTAGCTATTTTATTGAATTTAAGATTTTAAAGGATTTGGACTGTGTGAGAACAGCGGTGTCAACTTCAATCACACTGAAGGGGCCAACAAGAAGGTAATGAATAAAGTCAGGCATTCATTCTTATTGTAGTATCTCTTTTTTAATTGTGTAACTGTAAATTCATTTTAAAAATATCTACCATGCATCCAGAAAAATATTGCAAGTTTATGAGAGGATAAAAAATGTTGCAAATCCTGTGAAGAAAAGTGGCAAAATTACAAGACTGCTGAAGAAGAATTTCTTTCGTGGGCCGGAAAAAAATATTCTGGAAGGCCTCTAATACACCTGTATGTTAGAGGGTAGATTTGGAAAGTTTCTTAGTCCAAAACATTTAGGAGAAAAAAGCTTCCAAATTGGTGACAGTCAAGTCAAGAATCTATCAGAAAAAACAATTAATGTACAAACAAAATTTGCAAATTATGAAAAAAGTTGGAAATTTATTTAAAAAAAAAGTGGTAAGAAAAATATCTCACTTATGAGGAAAAACACACTAATTATGAGAATAAAGTCTCAGTTGTACAAGAAAATACTGTAAATCCCAAATTCATCCATCCATCTATCTTCTTTCGCTTAATTCTTTTCGGGTCGCGGGGGGGCTGGAGCCTATCCCAGCATCTTTGGGTGAGAAGCAGGGAAAAAAAACTGAAATGACTGAAATGTATTTTTAAAAAATTTCAAATTTACTTGACAAAAAAATAGAAAATTTATTACAAAAAAAAAGGAATTAGATGTAATTTTTCAAGAAAATAGTCACAAATTTCAGAGGAAAAAAACTCCCGAATTGACAAGAGTGACGATGTTACTCACTATTCATTGAACCTTTTTAGTAGATACTTTTTTACTCAAGTAATTTTTTGGTGGCTTAGGCAGCTAATAAGATAATGTAACACTGCTATTACCTGAGTACAGCTTTTGACTACTTTACCCACCTCTGATTATGAACAGTGTTAAAAAAAAAAAAAAAACTTACATTACTGGCAATGTCTCTGCAAGTTTTTGCAGCAACAACAGGAATGGCGTCTTCCTTCACATGATGGCCCTTGAGCAGATCTTGACGATGCAAATAAGTGTAATAATTCTAAACAAAAAAGACCATATTTGCAGCATGTATGTTAGAAATACAGTAACCATTTAATTGCAGCACTGTGTTTTATAGCTGCTAAAATGGAAAAGATAAAATTGATTGATTAAGTACTCACCTGACTGATGTTTACGGCGTTGTACCTGGCTTGTATCAGTTCAGGAGTATCAGGAGGTAGATGGTATGTGTGCATGAATTTCTCCCCACTGGCTTTGTAATCTTTCTGCATAATTACAATAAAGAGATATGAGATATTTATGGCTACTCTAAGTCAATTCATTGACTAAAGGGATGAGATATCCTGTGGGAGGTTATTTTGCTCCCTTCTTCTCACCACATTTAGATTCCTGGCATTGGTCTTGGCCAGCTCCATGGTCATGGAGTCGATGGGGCTGGTGAACTTGAGTTTCCCAGGGTGCTGGCGGTACTTTTTCTCATTGAGCGCTGCAGCTGCCACCTTGGCTTTTTCCACCTCCAGGGAACCAATAGGAACCCAGCCAGTTCCTTTGACAGAGGTCTCATAATCCATTTTATAGTTGTGCTGAAAAATAACAGGTTATTAATGGAGAAGATATCATCTTAGGGAGAAAAATAACATTTCCATGTGACAAATATCTCTAAAAGGTTTAATTTCAACATACATCACTGGCATTGTAGTTCATGTTACGAGCAAGTTCCAGACCCATTGCATCGGGCAGGAGGAAGTACTTGTGGTGGTGCTGCTTGTAGCCAGCAAAGGTCTGCACTGCTGAAGCATGTTTAGCATGAGCCACACTCAGCATGTCCACTGGAGAGTGGAACTTCAGCTTAGCCTTGTGGTAGTCCTTCTTGTAGTTCTTGTCACTTTGCATTTTAGCCACTTGCATGTAGTGAACCAGCAGAGGGTCATCCTGGAGGCTGCGGAAACCAACGTGGTGACCTCTATCCTTCATATAAGCCTTTTTGTACTGAACCTGGGATTTGAGAGTTTTAAAGATTGAGTAAAGCTAAATACAGCACCTGGTATAGTGCATTTCACACAGTTTCAGCATTGTCTTTTTAGTTAGTGGGAAAACGTACGTCGCTAGCAGCGTGTCTGGCTGCTTTGGCAGCAACAACTGGGATGGCATCCTGCTTTATGTCATGCCCTTTAGCAATTATCTCCTGCCAGGCAAGCTTGTAGTAGTTCTGAAATAACACATCACAGATACCAAAAAATGTGAGACTTGCGTCAGAATTATACACATAAATACTTGTTAGTGCTTGAGAACATATAGGATCAAATTCCTTTATATGTACCTAAAGTTTCTAACTCAGAATTGAGCTATGAGGAAACATAATGTCTGTTTGTGGCCCTCACCTTGCTGATGTTGTAGGCATTGCACTTTGCCTGAAGGAACTCTGGGACATCTGGCGGCAGGGAGTATTTCTGATGGATCTCCTCAAGACCTCTCTTGTAAAACAGCTATAAGGAAAGATGCCATAAGTAAAAAAAAGTTTGCGTGCGCTGTACTGAAAATTCAAACTGACTGAAGAACAAAAGCAGAGGGATTTCTTTCTTAGGACTCACATCACTCCTCTGCAGCTGGTTGACTTTACACTGCATCATAATGGGGTGGTCATCAATAGCTGTGAATGGGACGGTGTCTGGATGTTGTCTGTATTTTTTCTAAAAAAAAAAAAAGAAAAGAAAATGTTCAAGTTTAGAAGTACACATTGAACAAAGGGGAAATGTTAAAGAAGACTAATATGCAAACCTCATTGAGGATCTCGGCAGCACGCTTGGCCTTTTCTACCTCCATGGAGCCAAAGGGGATCCATGGGGTACCCCTGACGTAGTTTTTATATTCGGACTTGTACTCATTCTTAGACACAGAGAAGACAAAGCAAGCAGAAAGAAAACAAATGCAGTTAGATACCTATGTAAGCAAACATATTTCTGAAGTATGTCAGCAATCAAGCCTTATAGAGTCCATATGTACATAGGTGGATATTTCATTTCACTGTTGGGGGGGGAGGAAATAAACAGAACATTTTCTCAAGAGTAAATACCGAGGGGGACACTATAAATATTATTGTAGTCAGGGTCATTTCAGGCTTTTTGGGGGCCCTATGCAACATTGTGTTTGGGGCCCCCTATTTTTGTAAGGAGGAAGAGTTCACATCCTTTAAAATGGGGGAAAAAAATCTCTCCCCTCTAGATGAACAAAAAAAAATTAAACCATTACATAGAATAAAGATTTAACCAGCATCCACATGAATGTTGCAAATTTACAAAAAAGCTGCAAATTAATAAAAAAAAAAGTTACAAATTTACTAGAAAAAAGTAGTAAAATTACTAGAAAAAAGTTGCAAATTTACAAGAAAAAAGTAGCAAATTTATGAGAAAAAGTTGTAAATTTACAATGAAACAGTGAGAAATTTATTGGGGAAAAAAGTAGCAAATTTAAAGGAAAAGTTGCACATTTATGAGAAAAAAAGTTGCAAATTTACAAGAAAAAAATAGCAAATTTTTGATGAAAAGGAAGTAAATTTATGAGAACAAAACTGGAATTTACAAGAAAAAAGTTACAAATTTACGAGAAAAAAGTAAGCAGTTTACAAGAAAAAGCTGAAAATCTTAAATGAAAAGAAGTTGAAAATTTACAATAAAAGGTAGTAAAGGCAGTAAATTATGAGATAAAAACTGCAAATTTACATGAATTTTTCTTTTATTTATGCTTAGCATTAGTGCTTCAAATGCATTTCAGTTATGTAGTGTGATATAGAAAGGTTTATGACTATTATTTATGGTTATTTTCTCTTTTTTCTGGTGGAGATATCCCCCCTTTAATTTACACCTATGCATACTGTAGCATATGGAAACTACATGACGCACTGCGCTGCGGATGCACGCACAGGTGATGTCAGCCCGTTAGGGGGTCTATTATACGGCTGCCCAGGGACAGCCCTCTGTCTTGGCGCCACACCTACTATCAACTGCCCACTGTGCTCTACTCTCTCTCCCATGCTAACATCAATAAAGCTAACTTCACTCACAGTCGTTGTTCACCTTATTTCCAGGCATAACAAATATATACTTACATCACTCTGGATGACGTTGGCCTTCTTGGCCGTGTCCAGCAGCACACTGTCGTAGGGAAGAAAGTACTTGGGGCTGATGTTCCTGTATCCAACCATGCTGGAAATTGCCTGGGATTTCTTGGCCAGGGTGACTGACATCATATCCAGGGGTGTATGGTATTTAGTTTTTAACTTTTCGTAGTCCTTTTTGTATTCACGCTGTGGAGACATAAATTAGGGATTGTTTAAATGTGCCTTCTTGCCTCGTCACAAATTATTACTGCTGAGACAAATGAAACATATTTGTTCATACAGCGCACTAATGACTGACCTCACTCTGAATTTTAGCCACGTGGACAGAGTGCATGATCTTGGGATCGTCATTAATGCTGAGGGCCCCAACCATCTGTCCCTTGTTCTTCTCATATTCCTTCTTATATTTAACCTGCAAAAATAAAAAAGCAGGTTATCACTGATGCACTTATTATCACAAACTGGCAGGAATGCAAAGGAAACTCAGGTGATAAATGGAGCGCACTTACATCACTGGCAATGTTTGTGTGAGCACGGGCAGCAAGGATAGGGATAGCATCACCCCTGACCTCAAACTTTTTGGCTTTAGATCTTTCCCACTCATATTTGTAACAGTTCTGAAAGGAAAAAAGTTTTTAATGAAATAAATCAAATCTGTGAGCAGGAGATTTTAGAGATTGTTAGAAACTGAGAGTAACTTACATCACTGAGGTTAAAAGCATTAACTCTGGACTGGATGAAGAAGGGGTCGTCTGGGGGCACGTGACACTTGAACTTAGTTTGCTCATACTTCGCCTTGTAGTTCAACTGTAAAAAAAAAGTGACAATTGTGCTATTATTCATGTTAATGTATGGCTCGGGAGAAGAATTTCTAAACAGACACTGAGGTAAAGTCATTTTCTGCCACTGGTAGGCAGCAGTGTCCTTGATGATCTATCTGAAAGCTATTGACTATTCCTTTCCCTGCTTCCACAGCCCCTCTCTGATCATAGGGTTTATTCTGGGCCAACTGAAATCTTGCTTCTATTTATACTACAGAGAAAGGCTCTCCAGTTTCCATGGCGCCCATAGAACGACAGCTGGGCTACATGGATGATTGAGCAAATTTAACGGTGATCTGCACATCTATCAGTATTTGATCTAAAGCACTAGCAGTTTATTTTAGCAATTTCACTCAGTAAATGGGTGGTATTATTACTGATAAAGGCTTACTTTAAGTTTAAACAATAGAATAATAAGCAGCTGTTTTGGATTGCTGTTGATGTGGAAGTTTATGGGTTATCAATGGAGCAACCAGACTGGAGGGGTGGGCTAGTGGTAGAGCATCCACCCCCATAGCCGGGACATTGTGGGTTCATGCCACACTGGGTCATACCTAAGACCATATAAAAAGGGTACTTTCTGCCTTCTAGCCTGGTGCTCCACATGATATAATGAGAAAAGGAAAGTCAGCACACAGAGCTACCAGAGGACTGACCCCCCCCTCCCAATAATGTAACTTTCATTACTTACAGTAGCTGTGTGGCCTAGGGTCATAAAAACGGACATAGGCACCTCCCCTATACACCACATGATGTCCCACATATTGTAGAAGGGAATTAACTTAAATGCACCAATCACAGACTAAAAATGGATAGGTGTATATTGAGTAAAAGTACTGTTTTTTCTTCATAAATATACTTGAGTAAGATTCAAAAGTATCCTGCAACAAAACCACTCAGCAAAGTACAGTTTTCATGGGGGGGAAAAAGCTACTTGAGTATATGTACTTGAATAAATGTAACTAGCATTCAAATTGTTAATTAAATTAAATCACTTCAAATTGTTAATTAAAACCAGTAATCTATGAATAGAACTACCAATGAAGACAGAAACCATCTTCTGGAAAAATGTTTTTTCCAGAATTATTATTATTATTATTTTTATTTATTATTATTCCAGAAGTATTTTTAGTTTTCAGTTTGGCAAAATGTCACATATAAAAATGGGGTAAGGCAGAAATTATCGTATTATTGCAGCCATCCACCAGAGAGTGATTGAAAGGCCCAGACTTCATTTCTGGAGGACGGTCATTTGGCGGTAAACCAGTGGATGACATCACAATAGACCCAGTTATTATACACAGCCATCCTGTGGTGTAAGAGAGCCACAAATCTGGCTGGCATTGGCATGGTGATGCAGCCGCTTGGTGACATCATCATGCCAAGCACATAAAAGATAAGGGACAGCTATTTTAGCTCTCTCTGTTAGCGTGCACTGCCTCCCGACAACAGACCTGTATTGCATTTCTGTACATAGTTGTTAATAAAGTTCGTGTTCCCAGCAAACGCCACTTTCTGTTGGTCCTTCCAGTTTTCCAAACATAACCCACCCTTGGTATTAGCTACAAAAGAAGGTGAACATAAATAATACATACGTCACTTAGCTGTTGGGCATTGATGGCAGCCTGAACCAGAACAGGAGAATCCACCACTTGTGTAAACTTCACTGTGTCTGGATGTCGCCGGTAAACTTTCTAAACACCACAAGAGAGGGAGTCGAAACATGTAAGTCCAGCAATGTGAACTAGAAGTCATCTTATTAGATTAAAAAATATATATATATTGCGAGGACTCACATCCTTGCATTGCTCGAGGTTCTTGGCAGCTTCATATTCAGGTGTGATTGTTTGAGGAAAGAAGCATCTAGTTTTTATGTCTTCATAGTCAGCTTTATATAATTGCTGTGAGAAAAGATGTCATCAAGAAAAAAATAAGAATATACTGTAATATACACTCACCGGCCACTTTATTAGGTACACCATGCTAGTAACGGCTTGGACCCCCCTTTGCCTTCAGAACTGCCTCAATTCTTCGTGGCATAGATTCAACAAGGTGCTGGAAGCATTCCTCAGAGAGTTTGGTCCATATTGACATGATGGCATCACACAGTTGGCGCAGATTTGTCGGCTGCACATCCATGATGCGAATCTCCCGTTCCACCACATCTCAAAGATGCTCTATTGGATTGAGATCTGGTGACTGTGGAGGCCATTTGAGTACAGTGAACTCATTGTCATGTTCAAGAATCCAGTCTGAAATGATTCCAGCTTTATGACATGGCGCATTATCCTGCTGAAAGTAGCCATCAGAAGTTGGGTACATTGTGGTCATAAAGGGATGGACATGGTCAGCAACAATACTCAGGTAGGCTGTAGCGTTGCAACGATGCTCAGTTGGTACCAAGGGGCCCAAAGAGTGCCAAGAAAATATTCCCCACACCATTACACCACCACCACCAGCCTGAACCATTGATACAAGGCAGGATGGATCCATGCTTTCATGTTGTTGACGCCAAATTCTGACCCTACCATCCGAATGTCGCAGCAGAAATCGAGACTCATCAGACCAGGCAACGTTTTTCCAATCTTCTATTGTCCAATTTCGATGAGCTTGTGCAAATTGTAGCCTCAGTTTCCTGTTCTTAGCTGAAAGGAGTGGCACCCGGCGTGGTCTTCTGCTGCTGTAGCCCATCTGCCTCAAAGTTCGACGTACTGTGCGTTCAGAGATGCTCTTCTGCCTACCTTGGTTGTAACGGGTGGTTATTTGAGTCACTGTTGCCTTTCTATCAGCTCGAACCAGTCTGGCCATTCTCCTCTGACCTCTGGCATCAACAAGGCATTTCCGCCCACAGAACTGCCGCTCACTGGATATTTTTTCTTTTTCGGACCATTCTCTGTAAACCCTAGAGATGGTTGTGCGTGAAAATCCCAGTAGATCAGCAGTTTCTGAAATACTCAGACCAGCCCTTCTGGCACCAACAACCATGCCACGTTCAAAGTCACTCAAATCACCTTTCTTCCCCATACTGATGCTCGGTTTGAACTGCAGGAGATTGTCTTGACCATGTCTACATGCCTAAATGCACTGAGTTGCCGCCATGTGATTGGCTGATTAGAAATTAAGTGTTAACGAGCAGTTGGACAGGTGTACCTAATAAAGTGGCCGGTAAGTGATTTGCAGTGATTTAAAGATCCCATTCCTTGCACTTTTTCTACATACAGACAGTTTCCACCTGCCTTAATGAAATGTCTGTGACATGCTTTGGTTAATATTGCTAATGTTAGCTGGCTAGCTCCTAGCTCAAGTGGCAAACACATCCTAAGCTAACTAACCAGAGGACAAGGACGTGTGGTTTCAGTGGTCGATAGGCTAGGACCAGTCTCTGGAGTACAATAAGAACAGAAACAACCCTGTATAAGTGAAACGCCAACTGCTAATGGCTGCTAACCACCTTTGGTCTCGGTCAGAGTATAATAAAGTAAAATAAACTAAAATAACATCTAAAAAAAAATGAATATGGTCAAGAGTTGGTAGATGAACAAGGGTTCCAGTGGGCTGGATAAAATTTATAGCAAATAGCAATCAAAACCAACCGCAATCCAACAGTTAAGCTAATGCTAGGTGGGCTGACTGTCATCCTCTCCCCACTGAGGAGAGCTCTAACTTGGTTAGACAGACCGAGTCTAACCACCTAGACAAGCTAATGGTTCACTCTAACAAGTCAGGATATTCAACTATGGACCAGGTGGGAACAGGGGTGTCTAGTGGGGTCACTGGAATTTAAAGAAAATAATAATGAAAATAACAATAAAAACCACACTTTGTAAGCTAACTCTATAGCAGCACTGTTAGTTCTGACACCAGCACTCTGGGCTCAGAAACTCTGGGCAGGACTGGATCAACATCACAGCCAATATCATGGTGATGGGATGTAACTGAAGACTGGAGTATTTGTTAGTGAGGCAAATGGAACCCAAAAGAGCAATAGTGACTTTTGACCCATTTGGCTGAAATATTAAGATATAATTATTTCTAACTACAGACCGATTTTAATATTTTAACTGTAATCGCATGACCCAAAAAAGCACTTTTGATGGTTAAAACAAACAAGCACATCATGTTTCAGTGAATGAGACCTTTAATGCCGAAAAGAAGCTGAAAGAAAACTGCACGATACTTTACCTCACTCTTCATTTCCTCAACTTTCTGGCAATGGAGCATATAGACGTCTTCATAGCTGCCAATGTAGTGGCCCTTCACCTCATTGTCATACTTATCTTTGTAGTGTGCCTAAAAAGATGAAACAAAATTAACATTTCATTAAAGAGGAAAAACACAATTGTTTTCCAAATACAAAGACTGTTGTGAACTCATAGGAATCTTACATCAGTGAACTGCTTAAGGACTGAGTCCATCTGAAACTTTGGAGTGTCACAGTAGTTGATGCTGAATCCCCTGGACTTCTCATAGTTGGCTTTATATACTTTCTGCAAAGAAAAAAGGAAAAAAAATGAATGACAGAGTAAAAAATATAGTTTATTTGTCAATCACTCAGAGAACCAACTTACAAAAGAAAAAAAATATGGTATGTACAATTAACATATATGTTTGATTTATTACTGTCTAGTGCTGTAATGGAGACCAGCGTCTCCCAAGACCAAGACCACTGTGTATGTAAGTCTTGGACTCAGTCTTGGTCTTGACAAGGTCTCGACAACAACACTACTGTCTACTGCTTCTTTACACAATTTGGATAATATTAGAGGGTACAAAAACCCCCCCACTAATTTCTGAGAGTAAATGTGTAAATTTACAAAAAAAAGTTGCAAATATATGGGCAAAAATTTGTAAATTTCTAAGAAAAATTCAT
The DNA here is from genome assembly GCA_020510985.1 of Pholidichthys leucotaenia. NCBI lineage: Eukaryota > Metazoa > Chordata > Actinopteri > Cichliformes > Pholidichthyidae > Pholidichthys > Pholidichthys leucotaenia. The sequence goes on along the minus strand of CM035843.1, from coordinate 109,786,531 downwards.
CATCAAGAAAAAAAAATCAGACAATTATTAGAAAAAGTCATCAGTCGACAAGAATATGGTGGTTGACAACAACATGACAAACAACTATCATAGTTACAACTGGCTAGGAAAACATCATTCCCAAACTGAGCTCTTTAGGCGCCTACATCGCTGAGGATAGTGCCGGCATATCTGAGCTGCCTCAGGAGAGGGTTCTCTGTGGCGGGGAGCGTGTTGTAGTCGGACTGTGCTTTTGTCTTCTCATACTGCTTCTTGTATTGGACCTAAAGATAAAAACAAAGATCAATGTGAGTCAATTGACGTGACAGGGACAGTGTAATCTCACATTTACACCACACAGAGTGATTTATTTTGGGCATTTCTGCTTTTATTAGACAGATAAAGAGAGAGACCAGAAATGGAGTAAAGAGTAGGGGAGAGACATGTCGGCAAGGTCAGGGCATCAAACTAGGGATCACTGCATTTGAGCAACAAGCTCAGGTGGAATGTGTCATAATGATTAGACGACCAAGACGCCATGGAAGCATGGGCAAATATTTCATTTCACTGAGGAGGACACCAAAAATATCATTGTAGTGAGGGCTGTTTCTAGCTTTTTGAGGGCCCTGTGGCAATATTGTGTTTAGGAGGGGGCCTATTTTTGTAATGATGAAGAGTTCAAACCCTTTAGAACAGTAAAAAAAAAAAAAAAAAATCTCCCTCCTCCTAACAAAAACATTAAAAATAAAATTGGGTCATTATCTAGATCAGGGGTCGCCAACCTGCAGCTCTTCAACCCCATTGTTGTGGCTCTCTGCAGTTACATCTCTAAATTAAACTTAAATAATGGAGACCATTTTAATTATTTATTTTTTTAAATATTGTGTATTGGATACATTTTTCAACTGAAACACATGCTTTTGTAAACATAAAATATATACAATATATTTTAAATGTTTCATTATATTGTCAACTAAAATATGCGTCACATCCGACCAAACTTAATAGCAGGCTCATACGCACAGAGAGGCACACCCCACCAGATGATGATCCTCCCCGCCCTCGGTAAAGGTGGATTCACACTACAATGTTTGGACTGACTTTTACTGACGTTTTGGCAAACGTCTGGCTCTGGTGACAAAAGTTAATGATTGCTGGTGTTTGTTGGCAAACGCCGGCGAAAGTTGTGTTCTTTGAAAATTTTCAGCCTGCTGAAAGTTTACCGTTTGGAAATACACGTTGGTGAACGTTGCGCTCATTTTGTAAAAGTTCCTGAGTGCTGAGCTACGTTATGCAGAGTTTACCCAAGTCAAATTTAAAGGATTTTTTGCATTAGTGCTTCAAATGCATTTTATTCATTTATCTAACATGATATAGAAAGGTTCATAATGATACTGGAGACTGAAGGAGAAAAACCTCCTTGCCCCTCCCTTGATTTATGCCTGTGCCCAGAAGTATCTTTTGTACTAAAATGACACATGCTAGGTGAATGCTTTGGAGGCTTTAAGACATGGAAGAACTGGAAAAAAAAACCCTCCTTACACATGCTCATGTATTGCTATTTTGTACTAGTGAAACAACACAGTGAGCCTGTGTGGTGACAACAGACTAAATGTGGCTGTCACAGTTACGCACTGTGAATCACCGAATAAGCGTGATATCAGACCGTTGACTCAGACTCTGCTCTGAGACATGGGTCAACTCTGTCATGTTTTCCACATGAGACAGGACTGATAAAAATACTCTGATTGCTTTGTGTTTGTGTGTATTTGTGAACTTACCTCACTGGCGGCGATACGAGCCTTCTTGTTGGCATCGTAAGTGGGCGTTTCTGTTTGCATGAAATAAATTTGGTCTTTTGTGTCTTCATGATACTGTGTGTATCTTCTCTGAAAAAGCAAATTTACAAAGAGTTTTAACAAGAGTACATACTACATACTCTATATGTAAAAAAAAAAAATAATTCAGATCATCTCCTTTTTGGTAACACACTTACATCGCTGAGGTTCTCCATTGCCACCCTGGCAGTAGCCACGTCAAAGTAGGGCGTCTCGCACCACTGACCCTTCACATTTTTGTTATAATCTTCCCTGTACTTCAGCTGTGAGGCAAAAATTGAAAAGAACATGACATATTACAAAGGGCTTTACTGCAGAGCAAAGAATACATGTTTAAATCACACTAAAGGGATCTCTCTATATGTTTATTATAGCGTAAATGGAATGACAGGAATCTCCATAATTTAAACCTATTGTTAGCCTCTCCCTTCCAGTATAACATGTCAGTTAATATCCAAGAGGAGGTGTTTAGACATTTCTCATAGTGGCTTAGGGGTAATTGGTGCCTGACAGCTGTTTTGAGCATCTAAAATATAAGCATTTTCATGATTACAACAGACTGCATTATTACAATTATCGCTCTCATTCTGCATCCCATGTGACCAAAAATATTTATCATTAGGCTGCCCAAAAATGTCTCAAGAATTAATTTTTAAAATCCTTCTTCTCACTTAGAAAACTTGAAATTATCAGGCCCCTTAAAGATCTTGTAGTACTTTATCATCAAAACAGCACTGAGCTCCCAAAATGCAGGATTACTTGTAATACCTAGAATCTCTAAAAATACAATGGGCAGCAGAGCTTTCAGTTATCAGACTCCTTTCCTATAGAGCCAACTACCAGTTTGGGGTCAGGAGACAGACTCCGTCTCTGTTTTTAAGAACAGGGTTAAAATTTCTTTTTTTGCTAAAGTTTATAGTTAGGGTTAGATCATCTGACCCTGAACCTTCCCTTATAGTTACGCTGCTAAAGGTTTAGACAGCTAGGGAACCTTCCATGATGCACTGGGCTTTTACTTCTTTAACATTCTCCTTACATTTTGTAAGACTTTTGTTGTTCATTAACATTTGTCTGCTCTCTCCCATACACTGTGAGTCCCTGGCATGTTCTTTGTTCTCTACATGTCTGTTTTTTTCTTCTTCTTCTCGATCCCCTCATTCCCCAATTAGGCACAACAGATGACTGCCCCTCCGTAAGCTTGGTTCTGCTGGAGGTTCCTTCCTATTAAAAGAGAGTTTTCTCCACTGTCTCCATGTGCTGCTCACAAGAGATCACTTGATTTTTGAGGTCTCTTTCTGAAAGTGCTATGAGGCAATTGCTGTTGTTAATTGGCTCTATATAACAGAAGCTGGACTGGACAATTGAATGCTAAATCCCAAGATAGTCCAAATAATGCACATATGATACTGGGTGATTGATTAATTGATCAATTGATCAATCAATCAATCAATCAATCAATCAAAGCTTTATTTATATAGCACTTTTCATAAAAAAAGATGCAACACAAAGTGCTTCACACATTGAAATAAAACACAATTTACCCCCCCCCACACACACACACACAAAGAAACTTTCATCAGTGTAAAACTTATGGCTTAAGGCTTAAGGCTTAAGGCTTGTCTTTCTGGTCCAGGTCCCAGTAATTTCTCTATCAGAGACTGATAGAGAAATTACTCCTTCTCGGTCTGAACACCGCCACATGTCTCTGGATCCTGGATTTCCTGACTGAGAGACCTCAGTCTGTCCGGGTTGGAAACAACATCTCCAACTCTGTCACGCTGAGTACCGGAACCCCTCAAGGCTGTGTACTCAGTCCACTGTTGTTTACACTTCTAACACATGACTGTGTATCCAAACACGAGGGGAACCAGATTATTAAGTTTGCAGATGACACCACGGTGGTGGGACTTATTCAGAGGGATGAGGAATCAATGTACAGGGAAGAAGTGAGAGACCTGGAGGGCTGGTGCAGGGAGAACAATCTGGTGCTCAACGTGGACAAAACAAAGGAGATGATTATCGACTTCCGGCGGTCACAGCCTGAGCACGTCCCCCTCAGCATCGGCGGCCGTTTAGTGGAGAGAGTAGAGAACATCAAGTTCCTCGGAGTGCAGATCTTGCAGGACCTGACCTGGAGCAAGAATTCCTTGGAGATCAGGAAGCGAGCTCAGCAGAGACTACACTTCTTGAGGAAACTCAAACAGGCCTCTCTCCCCATCTGCATCCTCAGGACCTTCTACAGAGGTGTGGTGGAGAGTGTTCTGACGTACTGCATTGCTACATGGTACTCCAGCTGCAGTATGTCAGACAAAAAAGCCCTGCAGAGGATAGTCAAGGGGGCGGAGAGGGTAATTGGAGTCTCCCTCCCCTCTGTCCAAGAACTTTTTCAGAACCGTTGTAGGAGCAGGGCACTGAACATTGTCAAGGACCGTTCTCACCCTCTGCATAAACACTTTGAACTTCTTCCATCTGGTAAACGATTCCGGAGCATCAGAGGCAGAACCACCAGACTGATCAACAGCTTCCTCCCACAAGCTGTCAGGATGCTGAACAGCTGACCCGGAATCTCACATACACACTACTGCACCTATGGACATTTTGTATATTATAGTTAGTTATTCTTTTTCCCCAAGTATGTCTCAGAGATGTGTGAATGGATGGGGGGGTGGGAGCTATGTGGGAGTGTGTCTTAATCATGCTGCTTCTTATATGGATGCCGAGAGAAACGCAATTTCATCTTGCCTGCACTACAGTTGTATGTACAGCAATATGACAATAAAGTTTGATTTGATTTGATTTGATTTGATTTATGGCAGGGCACCGAGGATCCAAGCATGGGGGCACCATCACTAGGGAGCCATCACCAGCAGGGAAAGTGCCAAGTCCGTGGCTACAGGAACACCATCTCTGAGACCGCCCAAGTCCAACCCGAGGGGTCAACATGACCCCCTCAGCCAGGCAGACAAGGGCAATCACAGGCCAGCGTCCCACAGCCATTCAACAGGCACAACCCCCCATGGGAGGGCCCCCCATGAGGAAATGCCAGAGCTTGGACAGGGTGATAAAAAGTCATTGATAAATAATAAGAGTTTAATGATAAAAAGACTAGGCAGTTAAGATGACTAGAAGAATAAAACAACACCTAAATACGATCAAACAGACATATATTCATAAGTATTAATAATTCACAGGAAGATAGTAATTGTGACATAAAATAGATTTAAAATCAGAAATTAAGAGATTTAAAACAGGAAACTAATCAAAAGCAAGTTTAAAATAGTAGGTCTGGAGCCTGCTTTTAAAAACATGAACATTCTTGGCAGCCCTAATTTCTCCAGCAGATCCTTTCAATGAGCGGGTTAAACTACTGGTTATTATGTGTACTACTGTGATTCTGTGCTTGTCCTACTTACGTCACTGAGCTGTTGGTTTACTCTCCTGGCCAGCTCAACATCAGGAGGATCAGGTAGGGAGGTGTATTTGGCTTTGCGCTCGTCATGGCCCTTCTTATAGTGAATCTGTGGGATCACACACAGCAGGAGTATATTTTTTTTCATGATCAGTATCTGACCGCATCACAGAGTCTGCCTCCATATGTACAGAATTGTGAATTTCCCTTCATCAGCTTTAAAGATCAAACATGAATGAAGACATGAAGAAGTAAGGGCATGGGTCATATATGTGGTATATTAGGTTGGAAAGATTTTTTTGCCTAAGTTACTGATGCTGCACTGCAGTCCACCAACAAAGTCTATGAGAAATCAAAAATGAAAGAATATGGATAATTTTTTTTTTAGATATAGCCATGAAGTTTTTTATGAGAAATCCAAGAAATACTGCCAAATTAATGTCACAAATATAATTATTATATAGTGTAGTTATAGTACACTCTAGAATAGTTATACCTCTCTAAAGAATCTGTGTTCAGTTGGTGGAAAGTATTGTTTTAATGGCACCCTACAATGAAAGTTGTTACAGCAGAGTATAAACTCCAGTTAATAACAATTCTCACAGCAATTTTTTTTTATAACCAATACGGCAAAGTTTGAGGTTTTGTTAGGACAACACATTCAGTCTTTTTCTCTGTACCACTTTAACTCTAGCCTATTAAAGGCTTTATAAATATAAGTAAATATAAAGATATATTATTATTTAGGTTGTAAACACTTTATAACTCATTAACAAGCTATTATAATGCATTAGTGGCTTGTTTCTTGCCAAATAATGAGCATCAAGTATTGGTTTATTCAAATTACTTTGTTTTCCCCTCATTTAATTTTCACCATCAGATCCACTATATTGGCAAAAGTATTGGGACACCCCTCCAAATGAATGGGCACCAATGCACAAAGCAAGGTCCTTCAAGACATGGATGAGTGAGTTTGGTGTGGAGGAAATTGACTGGTCTGCACAGAGTCCTGACCCAGTGTTTCCTCTGGTTTAAAGACCTTGGCGCAGTGACAACATATTTTTCCTGGGGAGATGGGGGGGGGCAGAAAACACGTGACATTATTGTAACTGGCCAAGAATGTTGGCCAGTTGATGTTAATTTTATACTATTTATTACCACCGCCAAGGTAGGAGGTAATGTTTTCAGTAGCGTTTGTTGGTTGGTTGATTTGTCTGTTACCAACATAACCCAAAAAGTTATGAACGTATTTTGATGAAATTTTCAGGAACGGTGTGTAATGGCACGGGGAACAGATGATTAGATTTTGGTGATGATCTGAGAGTGCATACCCCAACAAGGGCTTTGTTTGTATTTGTGCAGCAGGGTTACACAAAAACTACTGGATGGATTTGGATGAAATTTTCACTAGAGGTGGCTCTTGGGCTACAGAGGAACCCATTACATTTTGGTGAGGATCTGAGAATGCACACCTCCGCGAAGGCTCTTAACATCTCACAGAGTGTTAGCAACAATACTCCAAAATTGCTGGATAGATTTGGATGAAATTTTCACCAGAGGTGGTTCTTGGCCTACAGACGAATCCATTACATTTTGGTGATGATCTCTGAATGCTCTGAACTGCCTGCCCGATCTGAACCCGAGTGGTGTTCAGTTATTGGACTTCTGTGCTAACCACAGTCTGTCTATAACGAACACCATGTTCAAGCATAAGGGTGTCCATATGTGCACCTGGCACCAGGACACCCTAGGCCGCAGGTCGATGATCGATTTTGTTATCGTGTCATCAGACCTGCGACCGTATGTCTTGGACACCCGAGTAAAGAGAGGTGCAGAGCTGTCAACTGATCACCACCTGGTGGTGAGTTGGATCCGATGGCAGGGGAGGAAGCCATTCAGACCTGGTAGACCCAAACGTATAGTGAGGGTGTGCTGGGAGCGTCTGGCTGAGGCCCCTGTCCGGGAGGTCTTCAACTCCCACCTCCGGAAGAACTTCAACCACATTCCGAGGGAGTCTGGAGACATGGAGTCTGAATGGGCCATGTTCTCCACCTCTGTTGTTGAAGCGGCAGTCCAGAGCTGCGGCCGCAAGGTGGTCGGTGCATCTCGTGGTGGCAACCCCCGAACCAAGTGGTGGACACCAGTGGTGAGGGGGGCCATTAAGCTGAAGAAGGAGTCCTATCAAGCTTGGTTGGCTTGTGGGACTCCCGAAGCAGCTGAGGTGTACCGGCAGGCCAAGCGGAGTGCAGCTCGGGTGGTTGCTGAAGCAAAAACCCAGGTATGGGAGGAGTTCGGTGAGGCCATGGAACAAGACTTTCGGTCGGCTTCAAAGAGATTCTGGCAAACTGTTCGGCGGCTCAGGAGGGGAAAGCAGCTCCCCGTCCACACTGTGTATGGTGCGGATGGGACACTGTTGACTTCAACTGGGGATATCGTCGGGCGGTGGAAGGAATACTTCGAGGATCTCCTCAATCCCACTGATACGCCTTCCACAGAGGAAGCAGGGTTTGGGGACGAGGGGGATGACTCGCCTATCACAGGGGCTGAGGTCGCCAAGGTGGTTAAAAATCTCCTTGGTGGCCGGGCCCCGGGGGTGGACGAGATTCGCCCCGAGTACCTCAAGGCCCTGGATGTTGTTGGGTTGTCATGGTTGACACGCCTCTGCAACATTGCGTGGAGGTCGGGGGCAGTGCCTTTGGCATGGCAAACCGGGGTGGTGGTTCCTCTCTTCAAAAAAGGGGACCGGAGGGTGTGCTCCAACTTTAGAGGGATCACACTCCTCAGCCTCCCTGGGAAGGTCTATGCCAAGGTACTGGAGAGGAGAGTCCGGCCGTTGGTCGAACCTCGGATTCAGGAGGAGCAATGTGGTTTTCGTCCTGGCCGTGGCACATCGGACCAGCTCTTTACCCTCTCGAGAATTCTTGAGGGTTCGTGGGAGTTTGCCCAACCAGTTTACATGTGTTTTGTGGACTTGGAGAAGGCATTTGACCGCGTCCCTCGTGGATTTTTGTGGGGGGTGCTTCGGGAGTATGGGGTATCGGGCTTGTTGTTACGAGCTATTCGGTCTCTGTACGACCGTTGTGAGAGTTTAGTTCGCATTGCCAACACTCGGTCGGAGTCATTCCCAGTGAGAGTTGGACTCCGCCAGGGCTGCCCTTTGTCACCGGTCCTGTTCATAATTTTTATGGACAGGATTTCTAGGCGCAGCCAGGGAATGGAGGGTGTCATACTTGGTGACCACAGGATCTCATCTCTGTTGTTTGCAGATGATGTTGTCCTGTTGGCTTCATCCAGCAATGACCTACAGCTCTTGCTGGGACGGTTTGCCGCTGAGTGTGAAGCGGCTGGGATGAGAATCAGCACCTCCAAGTCCGAGTCCATGGTCCTCAGCCGGAAAAAGGTGGATTGTCCTCTCCGGGTTGGGGACAGGCTCCTGCCCCAAGTGGAGGAGTTTAAGTATCTTGGGGTCTTGTTCACGAGTGAGGGGAAAATGGAGCGAGAGATCGACAGACGGATTGGAGCAGCATCTGCAGTGATGCGGACGTTGTACCGGTCTGTTGTGGTGAAGAGGGAGCTTAGTTCTAAGGCAAAGCTGTCGATTTACCAGTCAATCTACGTTCCTACTCTCACCTATGGTCACGAGCTTTGGGTAATGACCGAAAGAACGAGATCGCGGATACAAGCGGCTGAAATGAGCTTTCTCCGTAGGATTGCTGGACTCACCCTCAGAGATAGGGTGAGGAGCTCAGTCATCCGGGAGAGGCTCAGAGTAGAACCGCTGCTCCTCCACATTGAAAGGAGTCAGTTGAGGTGGTATGGGCATCTGATTAGGATGCCTCCTGGACGCCTCCCACTTGAGGTGTTTCAGGCACGTCCCACTGGGAGGAGACCCCGGGGCAGACCCAGGACTCGGTGGAGAGACTGTGTCTCCCAGCTAGTCTGGGAACGCCTTGGTATCCCCTCTGAAGAGCTGGAGCAGGTGGCTGGGGAGAGGGAAGTCTGGGCTTCTCTGCTTGAACTGCTGCCTCCGCGACCCGGACCTCCGGAAAAGCGGTAGAAGATGGATGGATGGATGGATGGATCTCTGAATGCATACCTCAGCCAAGGCTCTTATCTTCTCACAGTGTGTTAGCAACAATACTCCAAAACTAATGGACAAACTTTGATGCAATTTTCACCAGAAGTGGCTCTAGGCCTACACACAAACCCACTACATTTTGGAGGCGATCCATGACAGACGAAAGGAACCTTGGTGGAGGTATGCACTCTCTCTCTCTTTTTTTTTTTTTTTTTGTTACTTATTTGTACCCGTAGGTAGACTTGGTTTGCAGTCTGGTGACAAGCCACCGGCTGCTGGTCGCTGCGTGCGCGAGCGCCCTAAACCTACATGTTTTTGGTGTGCGGGAGGAAACCGGAGAAATCCCGGAGTAAACCTGCGCAACACGGGGAGAACATGCAAACTCCACACAGCTCACTGTTGGTCGGGGGCTGGGATCGAACCCACGATCTCATGATCCCCGCGATCCCCCGGCAGAGGGTAAAACTGTGCTGCCACAGTGCTAAACCACTGCGCCACCGTGCAGTGGTTTAGTCTCTGAGTGCTTTTCTATTTTGTTTATTTGTTGTTGTTTTTTGCACAGTAACTTTGCATATGAAACTTACCATTTGAAGTATTGTACATCCAAGGCTTGAATGTTGGAATATTGGGCCAGCCGGGGTCCCACCCAGACGTCCTGTGTTTGGTCTTTTTACTGGTGTCATCCTTCTCTCCCCCCTCTGCTCTCACCTCTCCTGGACCCTCTGCCTGAACACTTTCCTCTCCTTGGTTCATTTTGTCTTTCTCATCTTTCCCTCTCTGAGCTCTGTCTTATTCAGGTTCTCTCTCTGTCTATGGTGGTATACAAACAGGTTAGAAAATACCAAGAGTCATGTTTTGTCCTGCAGGATTTTTTGTCATGGTTTACATAAATGACAAAAATATGTGTATTTTTTGTATTTTTATTCTAGTGTTTCTTTTTTCCAATAAGAAAGAGTCGGAAAGAGAAGGGAAAAAAAGACATTTAGAATAGTAATTTACTCACACATACTTAAATTATATGATCAGAGGTGGGTATAGTAGCCAGAAATTCTACTCATGTAAAAGCAGTGTTATGAAATTAATAAATAAAAGCAGACAACCAAAAATTTCTAGTTGAGTTAAGGGTACAAAGAACACCCACTTCAAAATGTGAGTAATGACTACAGTCTTGAAGGTTTGAGGTTTTTCCCCAAAATTTGTAACAATTTTCTTATAGCTTTCTACTTTTCTCTGTAAATTTATCTAAATTTGAAACATTTTACTCAAATTTGTAATTTCCTCTTGTAAAATTGACTTTTCTTGTACATTTGAGACTTTATTATAAAATTGTGGATTATTTTATGGCTAGTTTTTGTCTATTTTTTTAAATAAAATTACTGTTTTTTATATAAATTTGAAACAGACTGTGGTAAAATTTTGATTTTTTTTTCATTATACAATTTACACTTTTGACCACAATTTTGCAGAGCCAGAACAGAACAATAATTTAACTCTGATTTGAAAGAAAAAAAATATTAATAAAATTATATTTAATGAAATAAATTAACTTAAATTACCAAAGATGCAGTTATTTCTGTTACAATATTCATACACACACACATATATAATATATACACACATTTATACACGCATACATACACACACACACACACACACACATACGGTATATATATACAGTATATACATACATACATACATATATACACACACATATATACACACATACATATACACACACATATACGTACTGTATACATATATATATATATTTTAATTTTTTTTTATAGAAATCTCCTCACCAACCAGACAATAGGAAAAGCCTCCCTTATTTTGAAATCCAAATGTTGGCATGTTTAGTTTATCTTAAGGCTGTTGACGGATTAAAGTCATTGGCTTTGTGAATTTTGGTCATCTTAACTTGCCAGGTACATAATAATGAACATAAATTAATTAATATTGTAGTGGTTGGTTAAGTAAATCCTCAGTAATTCATCAGTCACTCTCACCATCCCTGCATATGAAGCCTAACCACACCTGTTTGCTAAGCGACTCCTCATTATCGTTCCCGTTGCCAGCGGGTTTAAACCACGATAAATGACTCCACTGCTTACATACCTCTTCTGCTTTTTTCTGTGTTTAAAGTACTTTAATAAGCTCAGCCTTCTCTTGGACAGTGACACTTGCGAGACACTCTGCCTGCAGACTGGAATGGTCACGCGGGCAGGGTGCTTCCAAACTCTGCGTGGATGACAGCCATGTACGTTGTTCATGTGCAAACTTGTGGAGCGTCATTCCTTCATATTTTTTCTTAAATTTATATTTCCTTGGTGTGGCAGCATAATTTCAGGGGTGATGGCCCGCCACACAGAAATGTTACCAGAGGAAACCTCTCAACCCAATAGAACACCTTTGGGATGAATTAGAGTGGCGACTGTGGGCCAGGCCTTCTCGTCCAACATCAATGCCTGACCTCACAAATGCTGATGAACACACTCCTAAACCTTGTGGAAAGCCTTCTCTGAATAGTTGAAGCAGTTACAGCTGCAAAGGGTAGTTTTCCACAAGGTTTAGGAGTGTTTATGGGAATTTTTGACCATTCTTCCAGAAGTACATTTGAGAGGTCAGGCACTGATGCTGGAGGAGAAAGCCTGGCTCTAATTCATCCCAAAGGTATTCTATCGGGTTGAGGTCAGGGCTCTGTGCAGTCCAGTCAATTTCCTCCACACCAAATTCACTCATCCATGCACTGGTGTGCATTCATTTGGAGGGGTGTCCCAATACTTTTGGTAATATAGTGTATGTATCACTAAGTTCCAGGCATTTAAGCACTATAAAAAAGGTTGCTTGATTTTGCCAAATAGTAAGCCTGCATCGATGTATGAAATCTAATTACTTATTCATGATTTTAAAAGCATACCTAACCAAATTCAAAACTTTTGATAAATCTTCTATTAGGATAGCATTGTTGTAAAGCAGTTCTATGTTCTCTGTTTGAGTAATAGATCACAAATGAAACTTACATCACTGAGGACTTCCTGAGCTTTGGCCACCCGGCGCAGCTCAGGGCTGTCACTGTAGGGACAGTACATAGTCTTCTCTTCGTCCCAGACCTCCGTGTAAAGTTTCTGGACAAGTTGCAGTGAACAGTTGTGACAACATGAAAATACTGCAATACACACGTCACAGTCAAAGTTGCAGCAAAAGGAGTCTTATTAAATGCTACATTAGACCTACTTTGCTGAAATTAGCAGCATTCTTCACAGCCAGGACCAGCTCAGGAGCATCAGGAGGCAGCAGGTACCTGTCTTTAGTCTCATCCCACTTCTGCTTATACAGAACCTACAAACCATACCCAATTATATTAATGATACACGGTGTGCTATGAGATTCAAATAATTAATTTTCAAACCTTCCCATGTGCCATAAGTTCAGGTAACCTACCTTGCTGATCAGTTCAGATACATGCTTAACGTGGAGGACCTCTTTTGCCTCGCCATCATACAAGCTTGTTGTTCGAGCCTTATTTCCCTCCATGCGGTATTTGACCTAATGACAATATGGGGAATTTCATAGGAATTTATGGCTTAATCAAAACAGTACATGATTAGTTTCTTGGCAACTTATTAGTAAAGTCCTGCAGCACCTCACTAAGCTGCTCCTGGGCCTTCCTGATACGGATCAGTTCAGGGGTGTCAGTGATGATGGCAGGAGACGTCCCTTTAGACAAATCATAGGCTTGACGATACTTATTCTGTTAAACATAACAGTGATAAATTATATTCCTGAAGCGTGCAGAAGGGCAAGAACTGAATATGCACGACATGAACAAAAGTATTGGCCACCAACATATTACTTTCATGACCTCCCATTCTAAATCCATAAGTTTTTTGTTTTTTTTTTCCACAATATCTTTATTGAACCTTTTTTTTTTTTAACAAACATGATACAAACAATCAAACACTAACACTAAAGTACTACAAAAAAAAAAAAAAAAAAAAAAAGGATGCACTAAAAACACCAACAACCACCAGCAAAATCAAATCTTCAACAATGCTCCTCTGTTTAGTCTAGACAATCCATTACATAAGTATACATATTATGTTCACCAGTTTGGAATTTACAAGGTCCACACACATCATTCACCTTCTTCTTCAAAAGTTATGTTTAAATTTTTTACATAATCAATAAAAGGTCTCCATATATTCTCAAACACAATTTCCTTTGATTTCAGTATATATGTTATTCTTTCTAATGGAAGGTTTGTTAACATCTGTCTTAACCACTGAGTCACATCTGGTCTATGAGTCTTTTTCCATAATAGTGCAATACATTTTTTGGCATTAAGCAAACTGAGGTCTATGAATGTTCTTTCACTTTTATTAAAATTATGCTTTTCTGGGTACAGACCCAACAAAAACAATTTAGGATTCAATATGATTTGTTTTGAGATTATTTTTTCAATTGTTACCCTCACCTCTTCCCAAAACATTCTTATTAATCTACATTCCCATACACAATGAAATAGAGTTCCTTTACTTTCCATGCATTTTGTGCATGTATCTGGTATATTTTTGTTATATTTATTTAACTCCTCCGGTGTAACATACATCCGCATTAACCATTTGAAATGTATCAATTTAAGGCGTACATTTATTGATTTGGTTTGAGCTTCTGTACAAGCCAATTCCCATTGTTCCTCTGAAATTTCAGTTTGCAGATCTTCTTTCCAGTAGTTTAATCTTTTCAGTGAATTTTCACTTGAAGATAGAGTCAATGAGTTATAAAACTCTGAAATAATACCCTTTCTTTTACTATCTTTCATCATCATTTTTTCCAAGGATGAATAAATAGGTCGAGTGAGAGCTTTATTTTGATTTGATCGAATAAAGTTTCTAAGTTGAAGATATTTAAAAAAATGTGTTCTATTGAGATTAAATTTGATCCTCAGCTCTTCAAAAGACATTATGTTATCTGCACATGGCAAATATAAATCCTGAATCTTTTGTATCCCTTTTAAATTCCATACTTTAAATACAGCGTCCGCTCTCCCTGGTTTAAAATATTGATTACCCCATATTGGACTAAATTGTGACAATAACTGTGGTTCTTTTAAATAGTTTTTAGCTTCACACCATATTTTGATCATATGCTTTACAAATGGATTTTTAACTTGTTTTTGTAATTTTTTTGCCGAATCTGAGTATATGAATATGGGAAGAGGTAAAGGTAAATTGTATGATTCCATTTCAGTCCAGTGAGGGAGATCATTTGATGAAAAATAATATGTCATAGACCTCAGTTGTGCCGACCAATAATACAACATAAAATTTGGACATTTCAGACCTCCACGATCAAATGGTAAATATAATAAAGACAGACGTAATCTAGCCCTCCTGTTGTTCCATATAAATTCCACTAAGTTTTTTTTTATTCTTGAGAATAAATCTAAAGGTGGTGATAAGGGAATGTATTGAAATAAATAAAGTATTTTAGGTAAAATATTACTTTTAAGTATATTGATTCTCCCGATCATCGACATTGGTAGTGACATCCATCTCTGAGTTAACTCATTGATATCTGTCATTAAGGCTTCATAGTTGACACTGGCGACTGATTCTAGCTTAGGCACAATTTGGATTCCTAAATATTTAAACTGATTTACAACATTGAATTGATTTACCTCAGGGGCTGGGTAATTTCTCTGGGTCTCATTTAGCATTAATATTGAAGATTTAGTTTTATTTATTTTATATCCTGATATTTCCCCAAAATTCTTTATTAAATTCAACAAGGTTGGAATTGATTTTTTTAGATTCGACATAAACAAAATTATGTCATCGGCGTACAGGGAGATTTTATGTTCTGTTGGTCCAACTTTAATTCCATATATTTGTGAATGTAAACGTATCGCTATCGCTAAAGGTTCAATTGCCATAGTAAACAGTAAAGGTGAAAGTGGACAGCCTTGTCAACATCCTCTATTGATTTTTATTGGTTTTGAAATATTGTTATTTGTTAGGATTTCTGCTGTAGCATTATTGTATATTATTTGAACCCATTTTATGAAATTATTTCCAAGTCCAAACCTTTGTAGGACTTCAAAAAGAAAGGGCCATTCAACTCTATCAAAGGCCTTTTCGGCGTCCAGTGATAGGAGAGCTGTATCCGGTGCTTCTTTATTAAAATAAATAATATTAAATAGTCTTCTTACATTATGGAAGCCTTGTCTTCCCTTTATAAAGCCATTCTGATCTCGATTAATAATATTTGGTAAAATTTCTTGTATTCGTCTTGCTAAAATTTTACAGATTATCTTAAGGTCGGCGTTTAATAGGCTTATTGGTCTCATATTTTCACATTTATTAGAGGGCTTACCTGGTTTTGGCAGCAGTATAATTAAGGCATTATTTATGTATGATGGTAAATTATTATTTTGAAATGCTTCTAAAACCATTTCCAAAAAAGGTTTTATTAATTTATTCTTAAATTTCTTATAAAGGTCAACTGGAAGACCATCTGGTCCTGCACTTTTTCCTGATTTCATATTATCAATGGCTAGCCCAACTTCTTCTTGACTAATTTTAGACTCCAATATCTCCCTGTTTTCATTTGGAATACACGGTATAGATAGTTCGTTCAAAAACCCATTTAGTTTTGTTAAATCAAATTCATTTTTAGTATCATATAATTTTTCATAGTAATCTCTAAAGGCTCTGTTAATTTCTAAAGGATCTATAACTACCTGTCCGTTACTTATAATACTAGTAATTGGTGTTTTAATTTCTAATTGTTTAATCTGCCATGCCAATAATTTTCCTGATTTTTCACCTTGTTCATAAAAAGATTGTTTCAATCTTAGAAGACTCGAGGCAGCTCTATTCGCTGATTTTTTGTCGTATTCAGCTCTCAAAATCAGTAATTCATTCTCCAACCTTGGATCACTTCCTGCATACACTTTTTCCTGAAGACTTTTCATTTTATGTTCCAATTTAGCTCTCTCCTCTCGAGTCTTCTTAGATTTTGATCCTGTATAACTAATAATATGTCCCCTAATAAAAGCTTTGAAAGCTTCCCACTTTACACATGCTGATGTTTGTGTAGTATTGATGTCAAAGTACTCGTCTATCTGTTTTTCTATATACTTGACAAATTCCTCATCCTGAAGCCATTTATGCTGAAATTGCCATCTACCTGATTCCTTTGTCAATTTTTTATCTACATATATTAGACAACAGGGTGCATGATCAGAGATCACGATGTTATCATAAAAGCAGTTTTGAATCTTGGATCTTAATTCTGTGGAAATCAAAAAATAATCAATACGTGAGAATGTCTTGTAGGTACTGGAATAACAAGAATAGGCTTTAACTTGTGGTTTCATTTCTCTCCATATATCTAACAATCTCAATTCTTTCATAAAATGATTAATAGTCATCCTACATCCATTGTGCGTACAATCCAGTCCTGTTGATCTATCTATACCTGGATTCAATGTACAATTAAAATCCCCTGCTATTATATGTTGCCCTGTAAGTGATGATAAAATAAGAAATAAATTAGCAAAGAACTTTTGATCATCTATATTGGGACCATATAAGTTCACAAGATTTATATTTTCTAATAGCAAAGAACCTTGAATGATTACATATCTTCCAAGTTTGTCTCCAATTACATTTTTCACTTGAAAAGGGACTGATTTATGTATGAGAGTCATAACTCCCCTGGCCCGGGATGAAAATGATGAGGTGAATACACTTCCTTGCCATCTACTCCTAATTCTTTTTATATCCTCCTCTATTAGATGAGTTTCTTGTAAAAACACAATTTTTGAACCCATGTCTTTTATTTTATTCATAACTTGTTTAAGTTTTTTTAAATTTTGTAGACCTCTGCAATTCCATGAAGTTAAATTAAGATTAACACTTTGGTTTATGATCAATAGAGAGTTTGGGATTACCTTGCAGTGTAAACATGCTCATACAGAGAAGCAAAAACATGAGTGGTTGAACATTCATCCTACAAACTACACACAAACAAATTCCCCCTTCCCACACTTGTGGCGAACCCCCCAAAATCAAAAGAAAAATTCCGTCTCCCGATATAGCCATCGACCGTTCCACATCCACGGGGAACAGCCTAAGCCACTCCTTCTTCATCCTCCCAATCACCCTAACTCTACTGCTTTTAATGACGTAACATTAACTCTCCTCTGTAGTTTTCCAACTTAACTCCAAAATTTTTAACAACTTTGTACATCATAGTTTTTTTTTGTTTGTTTTGTTTTTGTTTTTTTTTTAATATATAATACAATCTATATTTTGTAAACTTGCTGTTTACTTCAAGTCAGTCAGATGCCTGTGCAAATGCTTAATTATTCTACCTTATATTTTGTTCATGCTTAGCTCCCATCAGTCTCTTCTTCTTCTTTGATCTTCTTGATGAACTCCTGCGCCTCCTCTGGGGTCTTGAAGATGTGGGTTCTGCCCTCATACGTGGTCAGCAGTCTCGCAGGATAGATTACACCATGTCGAATCCCAAGGTTGCGCAGCTCCTTACGTATGGGATCAAACTGCTTCCTCAATTGTTGGATTCCTGTGGCCAAATCTGGGTAGAACCGCACCTGCTGATCCTGGTGTTTAATCTCTCCTTTAGCTCGTGCAGCGTTGAAGATCTTCATCCTGTCTCTGTTGCTAAGAAACTTCATAATTAAGGTCCTCGGCGGTCCCTTATCTCTCCGTGGGCCAATACGATGTGCTTTTTCCAGAACCACTGCTGATTGCAACTCCTCGCTGCCCAGCACCTCCGGAATCCACTTTTCCAGAAAGGAATATACGTCCCGACCTTCTGATTCCTCTGGAAGACCCACCAGCCTCAAGTTATTCTGTCTCGACCGAGATTCCAAATCCAAAATATTATCTTCTAGACATTTATTTTTTTTTTCCAAAGTGCGCACCTTTAATTGAAGACGGGTGACGTCATCTTCAGCACTAGCGAGACGGAGCTCCATCTGCGCCGTTCGTTCTACACAGTCACCCAATTCCTTTCTTATTCCTTCCAACGCTGTCATAATCCCATCAAATCTAGAGGAAAAGTCCGCTCTCATTGAACTCATGGCAGCCATCAGCGCATCTGCGCCATTCCCCGCAGATATCGCACCGTTGCCAGCCTCCTCCGCCATATATGGAGTTTTGTTTGCTGCGTCACAGACCTGAAAGTCCGTTAATTTGGACTGTTTCGGCGGCTCGCTTTTTCCTTTACCTGGTTTTCCAGCCTTAGGCTTCGCCGACATATCCTCGCCCAAACGCTGGGATACGTTCTGTCCCAAATGAGAGAGTTATTTGCCGATTTTTTTCTCCAGGAGCAGAGCAGAGTGAAACGCGTCCGTCTTACGTGGCAGCCATAACCGGAAGTCAAATCCATAAGTTTTAATCACCCTTTGCAGCTATAACATCTTCCACTTTTCTGGGAAGGCTTTGTACAAGACTTTGGAGTGTGTCCATTCATCCAGAAGAGCATTTGAGAGTTCAGACACTGACCTGGCTCCCAATCTCCGTTTTAGTTCATCCCAAAAGTATAGGATAGGGTTGTGGTCAGAGCTCTGTTAAACTACCAATTTCCACTGACTCCAGTTGTGGTCCATTATGGCGGTGATGCGGTCGCCACAGTAAATAGTTCCCATTCTTGTCAATGTTCTACTCTCTACCAGATACAGTGCATTATGGCATAGATCCAGCTTGCCACAACAGATTGCTAAATACATGCAACGAGTCTAGTGTGTATGTCATGTTATCCATAACCCCAGGAAATGCCAGGGTATCTACTGTACCTAATAATAACTGTTCATTAAAAACTATTTAAGGATCACCCATTATTTTCTGCAGTCTACTCCTCCACCGCTGTGCCAAAGAAGATAAAAACTTTGACATAACATACTTCATAACATAACACTTCATAAGATAACTTCACAGAATTAACGTTAGCCATGTTTACATGCACACGAATAAAGCAGTTATAATTGGCTTTCTGGAGTATTCTGATTATTTAAGTAGTCATGTAAACAGAATAATCAGATAAAGGCCATTATCGGGTAATGAAACATCACATGAACTCAAGTAGTTTACTGCCCAATAATCTATTTATTGAGTGCATGTAAACACAGTGCTGGCCCGAGGCATAGGCAATATATACAAGTGGGGAAAATAAGTATTGAACACGTCAACATTTTTTCATTAAACATATTTTTGATGGATCCCACCGACCTGAGATTTTCACCAGATATCAGTAACAACCCAAGTAATCCATACATACAAAGAAATCAAGGCAACTGTGTTCATAAAACAAGTTATATTTAATAAAGTGTTGATGACACAGGGAATAAGTATTGAACACACTTGGTGAAATTCAATTAATATTTAGTAGAAAAGCCATTAGAAGAAACTAGGCACAGGCAATGCTCAAGAGTGATTTTAGTCCCTTCTTCCACACAAACTGTCTTCAAATCTTGACGGTTTCATGGGTGTCTTCTATGAACTCTGATCTTCAGTTCATTCCACAGATTTTCAATTGGAATCAGGTCAGGTGACTGACTGGGTCATTCTAGCAGCTTTATTTCCCTTCTCTGGAGCCAGTTGAGAGTTTCCTTGGCTGTGTGTTTCGGATCATTGTCTTGCTGAAATGTCCACCCTCATTTCATCTTCAGCCTCTTGGCAGATGGCAACAGGTTCTTATCAAGGATGTCTCTGTACATTTGTCCATTCATCTTTCCTTCAATTATTTAAAGTCTCCCTGTACCATGTGCTGAAAAACACCCCCACACCATGATGCTCCCACTTCCAAACTTCACTGCTGGTATGGTTGTTTTTGGGTTGATGTGCAGTGCAATTTCTCCTCCTCCAAACATGCTGTGTGTTGTGGCATCAGTTGTCTCATCTGACCAAAATAGATTCTCCCAGTATTTTACTGGCTTGCCCAAATGTTGTGCAGCAAACTTTAAATGAGCTTCAACATGCTTTTTCTTCAGCAAATGAGTCTTGCAAGGTGAGTGGGCATAAAGCCCATGTTGGTTGAATGCCTTACTTATTGTTTTCTTTGAAACAGTAGTACCTGTTAACTCCAGGTCTTTCTGGAGCTCTCTACAAGTGGTCTTTGGCTCTTGGATAACTCTTCTGATAATTCTTTTGACTCCTCTGTCAGAAATGTTGCGAGGAGCTTCTGCTGGTTTATGGTAAAATGACTTTCGTTCCACTTCTGAATGATGGCTCCAACAGTGCTCACTGGAACATTCAGCAGTTTAGAAATGCGCCTGTAACCAATGCCATCATTATGTTTTGCAACAATAAGGTTGCAATGGTCTAGAGAGAGCTCATTGCTTCTATCCATCATGAGTTCTTTGTGGTGTGACAATCTGATATTCACAGACCTTTTTAAAGGCAATCTGTCAGGACTTAACCAGTTGAAATTAATTTACACTGATTGGGGATGGGATGGTTTCCTAAATACTTATGGATTTCAGCTGGTTTCTTGGTTTTCTATGCCTTTTTGCACCTCTTTTTCTTCATGTGTTCTTATTCCCTGTGTCATTCCATTTTATTAAATATAACTTGTTTTGTGAACACAGTTGCCTTGATTTCTTTGTATATATGGATTACTTAGGTTGTTACTAATATCTGGTGAAAATCTCAGGTCAGTGGCTCCATCAGAAATATGTTTAATGAGAAAAATGTTGAAGTGTTCAATACTTATTTTCCCAGCTGTATATACTGTATATATTGTCTAGGGCGCCACTTGCTGGAGGGGGTGCAGCTGCAAGCCCCCTTTTTTTAATGAATAAAATAAAATTCCTACTAGTCAGAGGCATTGTGCCAGCAGACAAATACTTAGTGCCTCAGGCCAGTAGGGGGCCTTCAAGGGTTGAACAACTTTGAATCACTTTAGCAGTTACAGTGTGGAGAGTTTGCAGTTTGGTGTGGCAGCCCCACCCAGTGTGCCTCTTAAGTAAACACACTGTGGAGAGGAACTTGTTGAGATTTGTAAAATGAAATAAATATGCAGGCTGACTAAAGACACAAGTCCAGCTTCGCTTATGCTCCACCTGCCATATGACCACTGTGACAAACTGCTTTAACAGCAGAACCAGCGCAAGTTCTGTCAACGGTCATTCCACCTCTGACTGTCCGATTCTGTGGTTTCAATCTCCAGCTACAAACAGCTCCAACTGCGGTCCTGTGTGTTGCCTTTCAAATGATTTATAATGACAAAACAGCAAAGGTAGGCCAAAATTTATTGCATTAGCTATTTGGTTTTGCTCTTGTGTGTGTTTGTGTGCACAGGCTTGTAGTTTTATTTGATGAGGACGTGTGTTTGTGTGTTGCGTTTCAATTCGAGCACCATGGAAGGTGGGGTACGTTTTGTTTCAGAGGGGGCTGTCACGAAAAAAGATTAGCAGAGGATAAGTTAATGTGAGGTAAACTGGGATGCATGAACGGACACAGAGTAGAACTAAACAGAGATTTCCCCTTGCTGGAACAGGACAGGCTTGTATTTGCTCCACAGTAGTCAGGGAACAGTCAGATGCAGGAGGCTCTGACCCTCGGCTGAGGCTCTCACTAGCTGCTGTGATCTTTGTGGCACACACAGTTGTCTGTTGCGGCTTTGAAATGAACATAATCTTTCAGAATAATGACAGCCTTCTGATTAATTTCCACTCTTTGTCTCTGGCCGTTTATCCAAGTTTCCTATTCAAATGTCCGCTGAATTAAGGTGAGGTGATTAATGACCCGCGCTGCCTGCAGGGTCGTTTAGCTGGCGTCATAGAACACATGTAACTCTATTCAGATAATAGCTGCAAGCCTCGATTGAAAGGGGCTTATGCGGTTTTTTTTGTAATGAGCAGTAATGTGAGTTCCCTGGTCTGTTGTTGGTATTGGGGACTTCAGGGCCTGAAAGGGTATATTTGGGGTTGTGTTTGTGTGTGTGTGTCCCTTCAGCCATAAGAAGAAGAAGCCATCTCTGTTGTCATTCAGTCCATACAGCCAATCATGTCATCATAGCAGTCTGTCGTGGGCGACAATGACTGTTTCATTTAGGTCTGATCAGATTCCTCCACACAGCTCTGTCCTTAGCCTTCCGCTGCCAGGAACTCCTGTCTATGTCCAACTTCTTCAAGTTTCTTTTTACAGTGTCTTTAAATCTGAGCCTTGGTCTACCCTGATTGCGTTTGCCCTTGCATAACTGTGAGTAGAGTAACTGCCGAGGGAGACGCTGGTGGTCCATCCTCTCAACATGTCCGAGCCATCTCAGGTTCATCTGTATTAGCATGTCCTCCATTGATGGTAGACCAGCTCTTTCAACACTTCTATGTTGGTTATCTTGTCTTTCCATGAGATGTTCATTATGGCTCGAAGGTGTCTCATCATGTACACGTGGAGTTTCTTCACCTGCACTCTGTAGACAGTCCAAGTTTCAGCACCGTACAATAGAGTAGCCAGTACTGTCACGCTGTACATTTTGCATTTCACACAGATAGACACTTGTCGATTGTTCCACAGTCTCTCCCTCAAGTTTCCAAACACAGCGCCCGCTCTTCACATTCTGAGAGATAGTTCATCCTCCAGCCTAGCATTCTCTGAAACAGTACTCCCTAGATACTTGAAAGTCTTGCACTTGACTAGTGGCTCTGTACCAATGCTGATCTTTTCTGGTAGTGATGCTGATAATTGGAACTTTGGTGGTTGATAAAGGCACTCTGTCTTCTTGATGTTGATTTGGAGGCTGAATTGGCTAGCTGCTCTTGCAAATTTCTTCACTTAAGATTGCATATCTTCCACACTGTGTGCAACTAGAGCACTGTCAACGGCAAAGAGCATTTCTCTTACTACCTTTATCGATGTCTTACTCTTGGCTTTAAACTGTGCCACACTGAACAAGTTTGCTTCTTTCCTTGTTTAAATGTATACTCCTTCTGAATTGTCTTTGAAGGCCACCTCATGCATGGCTGCCAGATATAGTGAGAAGAGTGTCGGTGCCAGCACACACCCTTGTTTCACCCCGTTGCTTACTGAAAAGTCTTTAGATACTGAACCACTCATTGCCACATTTGTTTGCATACCTGAATGGAGTGCCTCGATCAGGCTGACAAACTTCTCTGTACAGCCATATTTCTTGAGTACCTGCCAAAGTCCTTGTCGCGAAACAGTATTGAAGGCTTTACTGAAGTCTATGAAGCCTACACAAAGCGGCATGTTCTGTTCGATACACTTTTCCTGAACCTGTTTCAAGCAGAAAATCATGTCCATTGTGCTTCTTCCACTTCTAAAGCCGCATTGGGTTTCCAACAGTACATTCTGCGAGATGTGTTCATTGAATCTGTTCAGTAGTACACGTGAGAGAATCTTACCAACAGTGGCTAGCAGTGATATACCTCGGTAATTTCCACAATCTTTCCTGTCACCTTTCTTGAACAAAGGCACAATACTTGCATCCTTCCAGTCTTGAGGTACTTTCTGGGCATCCCATATCTCTTGGATGAGCTGTGCAGGCAGTTGGTCAGCTGATAGTCTCACGTAAATCACTGTAGAACTCTTCCTTCACCTCCTCTGTGTTGGTCATTGTTGGGGCATATACACTGATGAGTGTAGCATACATCTTCCGCTGTAGTGAGAGTCTCGTAGTCATTATCCCGTCGTTGATTGGCACCGGTTCCTCATCAAGCATTGCTGCTATCTCCTTTCTAACTGCAAAGCCCACTCCTGCTTCTCTCCTTTCTTGAGTTGATCTCCCACCCCAAAAGAAGATGTACCCATGGTCTTACAAGCTGTCATATCCAGGCAATCTTGTTTCACTAAGTGCAGCTATTTCTACATTGTACCTGTTCATTTCCAGGGCCACAAGCACGGTCTGTCTTTCTGGGTGCTGTGATGTTGTTCTGTCCAACAGAGTGTGCACATTCCATTCTGCTACACACAAGGCTACTGTTTTCCTCTTCTTTTGTCTTCCTGCTCCTAGCTTACTTTTCGCTGCCTGTCAGAGTGTGAACAGATCAGTATGGACCTTGTAAGCCCGGGCGACGTCCGAGCCGGTATGAGTTGCTTTCTGATTGACCATTTCATGAAACTGCTTGCAAAGTATTTGAGTACTGCTAGCTTTTGCTGGACTAGCAGCACATTCTTGGCAGATAAAGGTATTATCAGTGGCAAGGACAAGCCAAGATAAACTTACTCCAGTATCTGTTGCAGTGACTGACCAGATGATAGATTTGTTTATCTCTGCTCTTTGTGTAGTGCATGTCACAATGCACTGACTGGCACAGTCCACCACAGACCTTGCGACAGATGTGTTTATCTACCAGGATGTCCAGTCTCACCCCGTGTAACTGGGAGTGGTCCACCACAGACTTGTGGCAGATATTGTTTTTAGTTCTGCCAGGATGCCCTGTTTCACCCTCCACGCCCTCGGAAGGGCGGGGATGCTGGTTGAGTCGCCGACGGCCCAACCCATGAGACAGGTAGTACCGGTTTTCATGGTTATCCGGTAGCAAGCAAGCCAATGCCTGACCTGACAAAAAAAAAAAAAGGGATGTAAGTCTCAGTTACAAGCTGCCATTTTCTGACCAAAAAAAGTGGAATTTTATGGGTAAGAAGCTGCAACTTTAGCAAAAAACAAAAAAGGTGTAAATTTCCAACTGTTTACAACCTAAAATGCTGCAAATATAAGATTTGAGTAAAATGCTGCAAGTTTGAGCTTTTTTTTAAACTGCAAATTCGAGTAAGAAAAGTTCTAAATTCATGAAGAAAAAGCTGCAAAATTATGAATAATTAAAAGCTGCAAATTTTCAAGTAAGAAGCTGCACATTTCTGAGTAAAATGGCTCTAACTCTGCAGGAAAATCCTGCAAATTTATGAGAAAAATCCTCACATTTACAAAAGAATGTTTCTAATTTACATGAAAAAGGATGTGATAAATTGGCGTGTGTTGGCCATTTTTTAAAAAAATGACAGCCGTGAGGAGGAACTAAGTGGTGGTGTTCAGAGGTGTTAAATCCTGCAGATCTGCACCAATCAGCAGGGAAAAGGGAAAGAAGAGGAATAGGTGATTCCCAGCAGCAGGTACAGTAAAACGAAATTACGTTTCTCCTATCTACAATGTTAATCACATGTAGAATGAGAGGGGTCGCTGCCATGCAAGGCACCGCCACAAACAACTTCTTCTTCCCCCCATTCTATTACGCTGAGCACCAAGCTAGAAGGCAGGAAGTACCTTTTTTTTTTTAGTATGGTCTTTGGTATGACCCGGCTGGGACTTGAACCCCCAACCTCCCAGTTGTGGAGCAGATGCTCGATCAACTAGGCCACCACCCCGGTGGCCTAGTTGAATGAAATTAACCCAACTGGAGTCAATGGAAATTGAGGTCAGCCAGTGAATTTCTTCCACACCATACTCATTCAACCATGCCTTTATGGACCTTGTGCCACACACTGGGCACAGTTATACTGGAATAGAAAGGGACCTCCTCAAAACTGTTCCAACAAAGTTGGAACTATGGAATTGTCAAAAATGTCTTGGTAAACTAAAGCATTACACTTTTCCTGCAATAAAATGCCTGAATTCACTGATTCAGATATATGCCCAATACCTTTGTCCACTTTATTTGACTGAGACTTAAACTTATGTTTTACGTGGCTGAACTGCTCCAGCATCTTCTTGCTGTGGGCCAGGTATGGAGTCATGAACTTGGAAGTATCCACTTTAGTCTTCTTCCTGACTTTCCTGGTAGGCAAGCCAGTCTGGGAGAGGATAGATGGATTCACAATCAATTATTCTACGAATACCGGTAACAGGATACATAACACCAGGAAGAAAAACTATAACCACACAGGTAAAATACTTAGTGAATGCATTTTTTAGAGTGAAGCAATACAAACATATCTCTATTTACTTACCTTCAATTACTGTATTTTAAATCAATACACTAGCAATGCTAATTTATTCTATAGATTAGAAGCATTAAAATGTTATATACTAAGACCATGCTGGATGAAGGTTATTTCAGTGTTTGTCAACCAGGTTGCCTTAGTATGTTCAGGTTTCTGTGGGAAATTACCTAATTTCACTTGTCAATTAGTCCAAAAAATTGCAAATAATGTGCCTTTGTGCATGGGTGTATGGGGGCCTACAGAACCCACACACAACAATGGCAAGTTGTTTTCGATTTTTTGGACCAATTAACAAGTAAAATTAGATAATTTCCCACAGAATCCTGAACACACCAGGGCACCCTGGTTGAAAAACACTGGGTTAATTAATAAAAGGCAGATAAACAAATGAGCAACCTATATAATAGTAATAATCTCCTGAGTTTAATGAGCTGCAAACAATGCCATACTAATCAACAACATGATCAACAAAGCCATTCACTGCCCTGAAAGCAAAACTGAGTTTTACTACATTTAAGGAACTTAAAAAAAACCCTGGCAAAACCAACAATATTAAGCATTCATTATTCAAATGGGCATGCAGGCATGGACAGGGAAGCATAATGAGACAAGGGAGCATCCTGGCGGGCTTAAACTACTGCACTTTGGGAGGAGGTATTTTACCTGAAAGGACTGAGTCGAGTGCTCAGTGACAGTCAACGGTGTAATCTCCTCTACATACTAAAAATACAGGACACACTCTGGGTTTTCAAAGCTCTTGGAACAGGTTACGGGAGAAACAGCACAGAACTTTCTGGATTGAGGATGATTTTTCCACAGCTCTGTTATTCAGGAATTACACTCCCAGTATGACAAGTAGAAAATCACTCAACACTGAATAAATAGCACCTGTCCTGTTAAATATAACAAAATTATCTAGTAAATGCATAGAGTGACAGATTGTTGTCTTTATTAAGGGTGCAATAACCATTTTAATTAAGGCTGTATTAAAAGAAGCATTAATAATATACACTCTATATAAACCCTAGCCGCTGTAAACCTTTGATCGTATGACCACTCACATGACAATTTTTCTATCCCTATTTGTTCATTCGTAAGCCACTGCTCCTTTTATCAGTTGCTCCAACACAAAGCAGTACACAGACTATTTAAACAGCTTTATAATCTCATCTGTCTGCTCTCATGCAGATCTGAGGCTTTAACCATTTTGTTTTTTCCCAAACCACAAAAAATGATTTTCCCACTTACTAGCTATGCAGAGAGTTTTGCTTAGGTTAATAACCATGGTAAGTTACAAGTGAATATTACGTGAAAACTGTCTGACGCATGTTATCCATAACCCCAGTCATGTCCACTGTATTTGTATAGACATCTAAACATATTTTAGAAATAAATCCCAGTGTAATAATAATAATCATGCAGTGGCCTCTGTCAACCTGTCTGTCTGGTGCATCAGTTGAAGGTTATTGCATTAAGAGATACAGTGCCGTGAAAAAGTATTTGTCCCCTTTTGATTTCTTATATTTTTGCATATTTGTCACACTTAAATGTTTCAGATCAAGAAACACATTTTAATATTACACAAAGATAACCTGCGTAAATGCAAAATGTAATTTTTAAATGATTATTTCATTTATTAAGGGAAAATACTATCCAAACCTACCTGGCGCTATGTGAAAAAATAACTGCCCCCTAAACCTAATAAGCGATTGTGCCACTCTTGGCAGCAACAACTACACTCAAGCGTCAAACTGCAATTAGTCTTTTAGATTGCTGTTGAGGAATTTTGGCCCACTCTTCTTTGCAGAATTGTTTTAATTCAGCCACATTGGAGGGCATGAGCTTGAGGTCACAAACTGATGGCCAGACATTCTCCTTCAAGATTTTGTGGTAGCAAGCAGAATTCATGGTTCCATCAATTACAGCAAGTTGTCCAGGTCCTTAGGCAGCAAAGCAGCCCCAGACCATCACACTATCACCACCATGTTTGACTGCTGGTATGATGTTCTTTTTATGAAATGCTGTTTGTTTTGTGCTAGACGTAATGGGAGGCACACCTTGCAAAAAGTTCAACTTTTGTCTTGTCAGTCCACAGAATATTTCCCCAGAAGTCTTGAGGATCATCAAGATGCTTTTTTGCAAATGTGAGATGAGCCTTGGAACTCTCCCATGGATGATATTTTTACCCAGTCTCTTTCTTATTGTTGAATCATGGACCAGTGTCCAAACTGAGGCAAATGAGGCCTGCAGTTCTTTAGATGTTGTTCTGGGTTTTTGTTTCTCATCTGTTCTTGAATTTCTTTAGATTGTGGCATGATGCGTTGCTTTCTGAGATCTTTTAGCCTACTTCACTTTGTCAAACAGGTTCTATTCAAGTGATTTCTTGATTCTAAAGGGCTGGCAGTAATCAGGCCTGGGTGTGGCTAGTGAAACTGAACTCAGCTTTCCAAAAAATGTGATTAATCACAGTTAATTCATGATTTAACAAGGGAGGGCAATTACTTTTTCACATAGGGCCAGGTAGGTTTGGATAGCTTTTTTCCCTTAATAAATGAAATCATCATTTGAAAAGTATATTTTGTATTTACTCGGGTTATCTTCTTCTAATGTTAAAATTTGTTTGATGATTTGAAACATTTTAAGTGTGAAAAATATACAAAAACATAAATCAGGAAGGGGACAAATATGTTTTTGCAGCACTGTAATAGTTGGCACGCTTATAGAGCTTTATTGGTTTCTGTTGTGAGAAAAAGGGATCTCCATCTTTCACAATAGCTAAAGATCAAACATTTTGTCTTTTGGAGAGCCATTTAATCCATCCTCTACCCTACAAGGTCAACCCAAAGCACAATCATGCTGTTTCATCAGATGCCTAGGCAAAGGAAAAGTGCTCTTTTAGCTGACCGTCATACGGTTTGTACAACGCCATCCTAGATCCGTAGAATCTCGTAGCCAACTGCTTGTTCATGTATATTTTGTTATTTACAGTAGTTTCAACCCAGACTGTAACCCAACAGCACTACAACACATACTAATCTATACCTGAATCCATGAATTACACTTTAAATGTAAAGCCTTGAAACAGTCACAGAACACTATACATTATGAACTTTAAAAGAATACCCAGAGCAGAGAAAGAACATCTCAATCATTTTAATTAACATTTGTAAGAGGCTTCTATATAAGAATCTATCAGACAGGAGAGAACCATAGGTGTACAGCAGATGAACCCCTATAACTATAGCTCAGTTGTGAAGATGTCTGTATTTTGGCATGCACTGTATCTGCCTTCCCTCATGGAAATTTTACACTGTTCCACCATACTCCAGGCTACCAGAAAGTGATTTAAATCATCCCGACAAGTCTGTTTCTTTCCTCTCTATCTCCTGCTTTCTCTCCCTTCATCCTCCTGTTTATCTTACCGCCAGTGTGCAGTCGCAAATTTCTAGATTTGTCTAAATACCAGACAGTGAATTAAATACTCTACTTCATAATGACCCAGGTTAAGTGGAAGAAAAGTAATAGATCATAAATATAGTGAGGGCTTGATGTTAGCACTAGTTGACCAGCCAAATGCCTGGGGAATGTGGCAGTAGCCTGTAGCTTGGTCCAAACTCAAACTACAGTTTTAAGGAGGGAAAATGTTAATTTATGAAAAAAATAGCAATTTATGAGCAAAAGTTCAAATTTACCACAAGCAAGATGCAAACTTAACAGGGAAAAAAACACAAATTTACAAGAATATAATTTCAAATTTTCAAATGAAGTTGGAAAATTATAATTTAAAAAATTATGCGGTTTCTATTAAAAAATAATGCATTTTAAATAAAACATTGCAAATTTGTGAGACAGATGTTATACAATGAAAAAAAAAACAAATTTACATGAAAAATTTCAAAAACTTACATTAAAAAAATCATGTGAAAACTCATAAGAAAAAGCTTGCAGATTCCAGAGAAAAACACTAATGCTGTAAACCTTTGCTCATACATGGTCCTGGACATTTAATAACTTTCTTACAACTCTTCAGTGTTACTCAGTCCACCTACTCTAAAATAAAATGTCGAATTCCCAAGTTAAGCAAGAATCCTCAAGAGGAGGCCTCAAAGCACCGCTACCTGCTGAGCCTGCCACACCTGCTCCTGTCTCACAGAGTCCGCCTTATCCTGATGACACCACCCGAGACGCTGCGCTGTTTCAGGCCACGACTGACGCGCTTAGCAACGACATATGTGGTAAACTTGATGCTCTGTCTATGAGTCTGCATTCTGAAATAATGTCTGTGAGACAAGAACTGAAGAATTCAGTTGAACCACTTGAACGCAGGCTCGAGGTAAATGAGTCATTAGTGGGAGAACTGGAGCGAGCGGCCACGGACAACGGCACTCGGGTAAGCAAGCTAGAAGCTACAGTTAGCATGCTAGCAAGACAAGCCAAGCACTTGGATGAACGGTGAGAAGATCTGGAGGCCAGATCTCGAAGAAATAATATACGTGTGCTTGGTGTACCGGAATGACTGGAGGGACCCCAACCGACTGACTTCGTTGCCCAACTACTTCAAGATTTGCTTGGCTTGGAGGGGAAACCCTTACTCGATGGTGTGCATCCAGCCCTGCGGGAAAAGCCCAGAGATGGAGGCTTGGCTTCTTATCGCCAAGAAGCGGGCCTCGTTCGTCATGATGAAACGGAATCTTCGCTCCTACCCAGGGCTGAAATTTGGTCTCTACCCGGCAATTCTGAGAATCACTACGCCAGATGGAATGACACACAGGTTTGATGATCCTGCGACTGCCAATGATTTCATAAACAAAATCGCTAATCGGGCTTGTTGTTACAAGCTATTCGGTCACTGTACGACTGTTGTGAGAGTTTGGTTCGTATTGCCAACACTCGGTCGGACTCATTCCCAGTGATAGTTGTACTCCGCCAGGGCTGCCCCTTGTCACCGATCCTGTTCATAATTTTTATGGACAGGATTTCTAGGCGCAGCCAGGGAATGGAGGGTGTCATGCTTGGTGACCACAGTATCTCATCTCTGTTGTTTGCAGATGATGTTGTCCTGTTGGCTTCATCCAGCAATGGCCTACAGCTCTTGCTGGGACAGTTTGCCGCTGAGTGTGAAGCGGCTGGGATGAGAATCAGCACCTCCAAGTCTGAGTCCATGGTCCTCAGCCGGAAAAAGATGGATTGTCCTCTATGGGTTGGGGACAGGCTCCTGCCCCAAGTGGTGGAGTTTAAGTATCTTGGCGTCTTATTCACGAGTGAGGGGAAAATGGAGCGGGAGATTGACAGATGGATCGGAGCAGCATCTGCAGTGACGCAGACGTTGTACCAGTCTGTTGTGGTGAAGAGGGAGCTGAGTTCTAAGGCAAAGCTGTTGATTTACCAGTCAATCTACGTTCCTACTCTTACCTATGGTCACGAGCTTTGGGTAATGACCGAAAGAACAAGATCGCGGATACAAGCAGCTGAAATGAGCTTTCTCCGTAGGATCGCTGGACTCACCCTCAGAGATAGGGTGAGGAGCTCAGTCATCCGGGAGAGGCTCAGAGTAGAACTGCTGCTCCTCCACATTGAGAAGGGCCAGTTGAGGTGGTTTGGGCATCTGATCAGGATGCCTCCTGGACGCCTCCCACTTGAGGTGTTTCGGGCACGTCCCATTGGGAGGAGACCCCGGGGCAGACCCAGGACTCGGTGGAGAGGCTATGTCTCCCAGCTGGTCTGGGAACGCCTTGGTATCCTCTCTGAAGAGTTGGAGCAGGTGGCGGGGGAGAGGAAAGTCTGGGCTTCTCTGCTTGAACTGCTGCCTCCGCGACCCAGACCTCCGGAAAAGCGGTAGAAGATGGATGGATGGATTTCTCATATTTATTCCTTGATTCATTCCCTTTACTTGGTCTTTCTCGATTCTATCAAAACATCATGGGAAGCAGAGTTAGGCGATAATGTTCCAGATGATCTTTGGAGAAATATTCTGTGTAGAGTACATAAATCATCCATTTGTGCAAAGCATGGATTAATTCAGTTTAAAATTGTACACCGTCTTCGCTTCACTAAGGTTAAACTATCTAAAATTTACAGAGACACAGACCCAATCTGTGACAGATGTCACCTAGCTCCAGCAAACCATGTTCACATGTTCTGGGCCTGCCTTGTTTTGCAATCCTTCTGGGCAGAAATTTTCAAATCCCTATGAAGTGTTATTGGAAAACATCCATCCATCCATCTTCTACCGCTTTTCCGGAGGTCCGGGTCACGGAGGCAGCAGTTCAAGCAGAGAAGCCCAGACTTCCCTCTCCCCAGCCACCTGCTCCAGCTCTCCAGGGAGGATACCAAGGCGTTCCCAGACCAGTTGGGAGACATAGTCTCTCCACCGAGTCCTGGGTCTGCCCCGGGGTCTCCTCCCAGTGGGACGTGCCTGAAACACCTCAAGTGGGAGGCTCAATATGTTTTATTGGAAAACATATTGAGCCTAATGTTTTGATGGGTTTGTTTGGGATTGCTTTGACTGTATCGCTCACATCAACAGAATCAAACTTTATTGCGTTTGTCACTTTGTTGGCTAAATGCACAATATTACTTAAGTGGAAATCTCCAACAGCTCCTTCACACACTCAGTGGATCAAAGAAATCCTCAGTTGTTTTAATTTGGAGAAGATTCGACATGTGCTAAGAAGCTCTAATGAAAAATTTTACAGGACTTGGGACCCTTTTTTTAAATATATATTTTTTATTTTTTTTTTTTGTTACTTATTTGTACCCGTAGGTAGATTTGGTTTGCAGTCTGGTGACAAGCCACTGGCTGCTGGTCGCTGCGTGCGCGAGCGCCCTAAACCTACATGTTTTTGGTATGCAGGAGGAAACCGGAGAAATCCCGGAGTAAACCCACGCAACACGGGGAGAACATGCAAACTCCACACAGCTCACTGTTGGTCGGGGGCTGGGATCGAACCCACGACCTCATGATCCCCGCGATCCCCCGGCCGAGGGTAAAACTGTGCTGCCACAGTGCTAAACCACTGCGCCACCGTGCAGCCAAATATGTCAAACAGTTAGATTTTTCCAATACAGTGTATCTCTGACCTTACATGATTTACTTGGGCATGGCAGGCAGTTTTTTTTTTGTTTTTTTTTTTTGATTGGTTGTTCTTGCTTCTTAATGCTTAAGTTATTTCTAACTTAAATACTGTATGTAATGGGGGGACGGTATTGTAGTCTGACCCTTGTTCTCTGTAATCTATTTAATTTCAATAAGGCTGAGTTTTCCTGTATTATTGAATTACTCAACTGGGTTTTACTGTGTTGATGGTACATTTAATACTTGCCCTAATCCCCCTTGTATGTATTTATTTTTGCTGCATTGAAAATTAATAAAGAGTTTTGAAAGAAAAAAAACACTAATGCTTACAGGCCAATTCAAAGTTATATTATGAAAGTGCTTATTGCATTTTTTACAGATTGAAACAGTTTTTTGTAGATTTCTTTTGGACAAAAATTGTTTAAAATGGCTCTTTACCAAGTACAGGTTCCTGACACTGGTTGAAAAAAATGATTAATAGCTATTGAAAAAGCATTAGTCATAGTGACTGTTGAGTGTAAAAGTTAATGCCAAGCCCTGCTTGCAGTGTCTGACCATACAGTATATAAAAGTGAAAAGAAATTTTAGAAATAAGTAAAGTAAGTTGTCTTTTATGAGGATATATTTGTGTGTGTGTGGAACAGCACTATGTTTCTCCCCATTCTTTAGATTAAATAAGAAGCCATCTTACTTCTTACTTTTAAACAATGCAACTTTTCTCCACAGTCCAGATGAAAGTGCTAGTGAAATCAGAGTGATTTGATTTTGCAGATACTCATCTGCCCCTTCTCCCAAACGATTTACATCTTTGCAGTAAAGATTGTAAATCTGTTTGAAACAATTGATATGTTATATGGGAGTTAATACATGGCTGCATTATATTTTGACAATTAAAAGTAGTCGTTCAGGCTCCCCTATAAGATATCAGCAATATTCTAAACAAATACAAGACTAACTTTAATCCTATTTCCCCAGGAAATAGTGGATTAAGTGTGTTAGCCTTCTGTTTTCACTCTTCCATCAGACACAGAGATCTCATACAGCACATTTTATGCATAAAATGGACTTGAAAACAAACACAAAATATCCTTTACTCTCTACAGTCTAAGGTTCAGTGGCATTTTCTGGAGAAAATGAAACTCACAAAAAATGACACCTGGAAGCCAGCACACCTTCAAACTGCTTGTAATTCAGTCTATATTGATGTAGTTACCATTATATCATGACAAAATGTATTCAGCAGTACATCAGATATGTTGGGGAATGTTGATGGCTTTCAATGAATTTCAATAATCGGAAGGTTTAAAAAAGAAGGTGCAAAACGTGTGACTTTACCTTTTCTGGTAAGGCAAAAATGTTCAGTGAAAGGTATGTTGCACTTTCACAAAAACACCAGAATAACATTTGATGTATAGTACACTGGTAACAGCATACAAAACCAATCAGAAAGTGGATACATCAGCAGCCATGATATTCCATGAACTGCTGACTGGAATGAGTGCAGTCATATGGCCTTATGTATAGCTTCATTTTTCACACTATCTGCCACTGGAATTGTCTAGTAGATCACTTCTGTCTGCTTTATGAAAAAAAGGAAAAACAGTGAAGTACGATAATGCCACTCACCTCCTCAAAGATCTCCTCCTCCTCACCCTCCTCCTCCTCCTCCTCATACACATACTCTTCATACACTTCATACTGCCTAGTCGACATTTTGGGAGTGTTTTGGAGACTCTACAAAAAGCACAGAATGTGTTTTTAAGCATTGTAAGGCAGCGTTTGAAACACAAATGAACAATACCTGACAATGGATATGCTTGGATTGTTTTTGCTACTGCAGAACTGCCACACCAAGACAACTAATGTTAAAACCTAAACATCAACCTCATACACCCATAAAGATATTTAAGTATTGTTCCTGCCATACCAGCAAAAGATTGCCGTGGTATTCCCTGACAGAAAGGGAGCCTCACTCGCCATCCAATAGGGCCTCAAACTGATAGTCCAACTTTAGGATTTGCCCCAGTCCTAAACAAAATAGCAAAACGTGTAAAATGCCTCACTCAGGAAGATAAGCTGAGGTCATTATAATATTGAATGAGATAGTTTTATGCATTATAACAAGTATCAGCCTCGGGAATATGTGACGGTCACCCCTCCTCCCTCACATGCCACAACACAGCCCAAAGAACGGTGCCTTCTGGCTGAAGGTTGGCAACAGCTGCCCAACAGTGCTTCAGCTATTTGACAAGTAAGCTAATGCCACGGCCTGATTGGCTGACTCTGTTTAGCAAATGGAGATGCAATGCCTTCTGAGGCTGCAGGATAAATATAGGATGGCATCCTAACTACCTTTTTTTAGTACATGTCGGCCTTCTCTTTAAAATTATAGTAATTTATAATCAAAAAGAGAAATGGGTAAAAATGTTGAATTAGGAAGAGAAAAAAGGAAATTTGTGTAAGAAAACATAACAGACTCCTGTGGTGATTTCAGATAAATCCAGAGGTGGGTCTTTGTCAGATGTTACTTGACTCTCGCAGTTCTGGCTTGTTCGAGGAAGAAGAATCCTTCAATGTGCGACAATGTTCATAATCCTTAATCACGGATCCAAATTGCAGAAGAAGATGGAAATCATGATAGTCCGAGCAGGAGGAAAGCCATGCAGGGTGCAGAAAGTAAGGATATTTGATTTTTTAAAAATATAATCCTTTCCGTTGCTTACCAGTAATGTTTAAGTTTAATGGTCTCCCAAGCCACCAAAGCCTCCCCAGCTTCCCTCCAGAGAAACGCTGGGCGACAGCACACAGCTGAGGTTTCTACCCAGGTTATCATGTGGCTGACACAGCCAATCACAGGTCACTGCTCTCAGGTTTCCCCATCTAAATATACCTAAGTGATCCTTTCAGAAGAGAGCACCTGTTGAGGGCTGTGCATCAGCAGTACAGTTATGAGGAAGGCATTGGGGCATGAGTGGCAGGGTCTCACAAATACATCAGTCAACTCACAGTGTTCAGTGCCACCCACAGAGAAAGGCTTTGTGTTGTTGGTTGTGATGTTACAAGTGGATCAGAGTTTTACAAAATATCTGGAAGGTCTGACCATGGCTAAAATTATGGAAGTGAGACATAAAGGAGACAGACGACTTGCAGTCAGTTCAGCATGGCTGCATGTGGGAGGTGATGCGGTCATCTCTCAGCTGACCATGGGCAGGCTGCATGCTGGTGAGAATCAGGTCAATATCAAAAAGGAGACCAGTGAGACAACACAACAAAATACCTGTAGTTATATATGAGGTCACATGAGCTAGCTAGATATGAAAAATACTGGCGATTGCCAGTGGTACTCCTCAGCCTCTTTTTTAGTTTTCTTTGACCTTGCGATACCAAAACCATAGTCACAGTTGAAGGTCACAGGGTGAACCTGTGTACAACGTTTGGTGAACCTAGCTATACTTGTTCTATAGTAATAGGGCATGAAGAATGCTAACCTGACCTTTGACCTTTTGACCCCAAACCCATAGTCAGAGCTGTAGCTCTCAGGGTAAACCTGTGTACCAAGTTTGGTGACCCTAGCTTTCTTTGTTCTTGAGATATAGTGACTCCAAACCCACAGCTGTAGGTCAGAGTCCCAAGGAAAACCCGTGTACCGTTTGGTAACCCTAGCCCTTCTTTGTTGCTGAGATATAGTTTATATGGCATAATGACCTTAACCTTTGACCTTGCAATCAACAAAACATAGTCAGAGGTGAGGGCCACACCCTTCACCTTTTTAGAGGCTGAAGGGTAGTTGCTCGTGGTGGGTCAGGCCAGTGCCAGTGCAGTGCCAGTGCATGGCAGCTCCGCCACCATGAGGGTGTGAATGGGTGGATAGCAAGACCTGTAAGGTGTTTTGGTCATCCAGAGATGAGTAAAAAGCGCTATATAAGTAAATGCCATTTACCATTTAGTGTAGCACTGGTGTAGAACATGAGCTGTAGATATTGCTGAGGTCTTAACAAGAGAAACTTAAAGATGCACTGCAGTGGATTTGTCTGTGGTTATGTCTGTTCTCTTCATCCTCACTATCCCCTCACCCCCAGCCAGTCGCAGCATATGACTGCCCCTCCCTGAGCTTGGTTCTGCTAGAGGTTTCTTCCTGTTAAATGGGAGTTTTTCCTCTCCACCGTTGCTAAGTGCTTGCTCACAGGGGATCGTCTGGTTGCTGGGTCTTTCAGAAATTGTGGGGTTTTCCCTGCATTTGATAGCGCTTTGAGATGACTTTTGTTGTGATGTGGCGCTATATAAATAAAGCTGAATTGAATTGAATTGGATATAAATCCCCTTAAAAAAAATCTAGACTGTCTAAAATAGTATCTTATGCCCTCTTTTTCACAAAAAACTTTCCATTGTCTTACAGTTGCTTGTAAAGATTTTTGCCTTTTTCCTCCTCAAACAACAGGATCTAATGAAAGCACCAAGGTGCTGATGCCTTGATGCGTGTGGCATGGTAGCATGGGGTGCTGTAAAAAAGTCACACTGCCACTTCTAGTGGCCCGACATAGTTATTACAATAGTTATTACAATACCTTTTTTCGCAGCTGCATTGACAGTAAAGGTGAGTTAAAATTTGTGTTTATTTTGAAAACAAAGCCTTATCTGGAAACTGTGGCAAATTAAAAGTCGAGAAAATGATACAATGATAAAAGCCTTGAGTTCCAGTTGATTTTGAGCGGGTGAGCTGAAAAGCTAGTAACAGACAGACAGACAGATACATACACAGACACATCGAGTGATTACCATATACCTATGTTGCCTTTGTGTCAAGGCATAAAATACAGAAGCACAAGAATAAAATTAGGAGCACAAAGAAAAATGCTGGAGTAACAGATTTTATTAATTGAATGCATGTATAGTTACACAATGCCATGCACTAGCAGGTAAACATATCAAAATTTCCAAAAGTAAAAGCATAATTATGAATATTAAATCAGAACGGTTTGGAATGTTTCAGTGTTCCAAATCTGTTCCAGTGTTTTAATACTGAGTTTCTTAAATAATCTTGTGAAAACCTAAGTTTGTCCAAACATTAATTTACTAAAATACAGTAGCAGTTTCTGGTATAAACAGTAAACATGTAATATCCTTATTTAGCTTCCAGCCTATTATCTTCACAGCTGCTCTGACTGCTGACCCTCAGGTTCACCACCATGGACCTCAGAGATACGAAGAGGAAAGAAAAACAGCATAAAAATTTGATTATTGTAACAGATGTGATACAAAAAATGCAGATGTCATGTTTCTCCCCCCATTCATCCATCCATCCATCTTCTACTTTTCCGGAGGTCTGGGTTGCGGAGGCAACAGCTCAAGCAGAGAAGCCCAGACCTCCCTCTCCCCAGCCACCTGCTCCAGCTTTTCAGAGAGGATACCAAGGCATTCCCAGACCAGCTGGGTGACATAGTCTCTCCAGTGAGTCCTGGGTCTACCCCGGGGTCTCCTCCCAGTGGGACGTGCCCGAAACACCTCAAGTGGGAGGCGTCCAGGAGGCATCCTGGTCAGATGCCCATACCACCTCAACTGGCTTCTTTCAATGTGGAGGAGCAGCGGCTCTACTCTGAGCCTCTCCCGGATGATTGAGCTCCTCACCCTGTCTCTGAGGGTGAGTCTAACAATCCTATGAAGGAAGCTCATTTTCAGCTGCTTGTATCTGCGATCTCATTCTTTCGGTCATTACCCAAAGCTCATGACTATAGGTGAGGGTAGGAACGTAGATTGACCGGTAAATCAACAGTTTTGCCTTAGAGCTTAGCTTCCTCTTCACCACAACAGACCGGTACAACATCTGCATCACTGCAGATGCCGCTCTGATCCATCTGTCAATCTCTCGTTCCATTCTCCCCTCACTCATGAATAAGACCCCGAGATACTTAAACTCCACCACTTGGGGCAGGAGCTTGTCCCCACAGCCAGGACGAAAACCACATTGCTCCTCCTGAATCCGAGGTTCGACCAACGGCCAGAC
Organism: Pholidichthys leucotaenia; assembly: GCA_020510985.1. Classification (NCBI taxonomy): domain Eukaryota; kingdom Metazoa; phylum Chordata; class Actinopteri; order Cichliformes; family Pholidichthyidae; genus Pholidichthys; species Pholidichthys leucotaenia. The sequence continues at coordinate 109,747,220 of CM035843.1, read as the reverse complement.
TGTCCTCTCCAGTACCTTGGCATAGACCTTCCCAGGGAGGATGAGGAGTGTGATCCCTCTAAAGTTGGACCACACCCTCCAGTCCCCCTTTTTTAAAAAAGGAACCACCACCCTGGGTTGCCATGCCAAAGACACTGTCCCTGACCTCCACACAATGTTACAGAGGTGTGTCAACCATGACAGCCCTACAACATCCAGGGCCTTGAGGTACTCAGGGCAAATCTCGTCCACCCCCCGACGCCCAGCCACCAAAGAGAGTGGTGTTCAGTTATTGGATTTCTGTGCTAACCACAGTTTGTCAATAACAAACACCATGTTCAAGCATAAGGGTGTCCATATGTGCACCTGGCACCAGGACAAACTAGGTTGCAGGTCGATGATTGATTTTGTTATCGTGTCATCAGACCTGCGACTGTATGTCTTGGACACTCAGGTAAAGAGAGGGGCAGAGCTGTCAACTGATCGCCACCTGGTGGTGAGTTGGATCTGATGGCAGGGGAGGACGTCATTCAGACCTGGTAGACCCAAACATATAGTGAGGGTGTGCTGGGAATGTCTGGCTGAGGCCCCTGTACGGGAGGTTTTCAACTCCCACCTCCAGAAGAACTTTGACCACATTCAGAGGGAGTCTGGAGACATGGAGTCTGAATGGGCCAAGTTCTCCACCTCCATTGTTGAAGCGACTCCCCAGAGCTGCAGCCACAAGGTCGTCGGTGCATCTCGTGGTGGCAACCCCCAAACCAAGTGGTGGACACCAGTGGTGAGGGGGATCATGAAGCTGAAGGAGTCCTATCAAGCTTGGTTGGCTTGTGGGACTCCCGAAGCAGCTGAGGTGTACTGGCAGGCCAAGCGGAGTGCAGCTTGGGTGGTTGCTGAAGCAAAAACTCGGGTGTGGGATTTGTTTGGTGAGGCCATGGAACAAGACTTTCTGTCAGCGTCGAAGAGATTCTGGCAAGCTGTCCGGCAGCTCAGGAGGGGGAAACAGCTCCCTGTCCACACTGTGTATGGTGCAGATGGGGCGCTCCTGACTTCAACTGGGAAAATCATTGGGCGGTGGAAAGAATACTTCGAGAATCTCCTCAATCCCACTGACACACCTTCCACAGAGGAAGCAGGGCTTGTGGACGAGGGGGACGACTCACCCATCACAGGGGCTGAGGTCACCAAGGTAGAAAACAATCGATATGATGAATAAATGGTGTAGTTGCTGAATACGTTTTTTTTTTCAGTAACTGCTATTTTATAACCACTATTTATCTCAGATAGAGATCGACTGTGGCAGGAAGTCATCCATGTGCTGTAAAAATAAAGTCACACTGCCACCTCTAGTGGCCTGGCATAGTTATTATAATACTGTTTTTCCCGGCTTCATTGATAGTGAAAATGAGTTAAATTTGTGTTTATTTTGAAAACAAAGCCTTATCTCGAAATTCTGGCAAATTAAAAGTCGAGAAAATATGGCCATACAATGATAAAAGCCTTTAGTTGCACTTAATTTTGACTGGGTGAGCTGAAAAGCTGGTAACACACACACACACACACACACACACACACAGAGATTACCGTATGCCTCCGTTTTCACTGAGGCATAATTAGGCCCACTCACATCTCGCTCTCAAGAACATTGACACACTGCCTGTCCTCCAACACCACAGCACACAGAAGTCTACAAGCTTGCAAATTTGAACAGCCAGTGCTTAGTCCTGATTGGTTCACCTGCTATAGTGACATCACAAAAATGCTCCATCTAAACTTGCCTTTTCTAAGGGAAGAAGCTTAACTGAACTTTCACAGCAGAAAAACACAGACATGACACATAACAGTGATTTTGCTCTTGATATGGTTTTCCTATAATATTTACTTTGTGGAACTATCGGGGGATATTTTTGGGTGGCAGAAGAATTTGATCTCTTCAATCCTGACAATAGTCCTTCATTGAGGAGTCAAGAGTCTGAAGATTTAAGGTGCCTTCACACCAACGAGAACAGGTGGTGTGAATGTATACAAAGTCAATGGAAAGAGGCAAGCACACACGAAATCGTGCATTCACATCTGAGTGATAGCGCTAGCTTTGAGATTCTGCCGTCACCGGAGTAAAAGAATCAACATTGGAGAGTAAACTAGTTTGAAAACGAGACTGCCACTGACCTGGAGACAGAGCCCTTCAGCTGAATCAAGATGTTGGAGTTATTTACCCATGGGTTCCTGCCACGGACGTGCTAACAAGGCTAGCAAGCTAGCAATGGAAATGCCCATCATCTTTTAAAGTTTTGGAGACGGGGCCAACTTTTTCAGGTGAGCCCCCCGTCGGATAATGTAAACCTAAGCATGACATTATTTTGGGGATTTCCACAGTAGGTTGACCACTGCTGCAGAAGTTATAAAGGCAACTTCACATGTCTGCATCTCATTCAGACTGTGAATTCATGTCTGTTCATGTGTTTACATTGAGTTATAATGTCATTGTGCTGCACGAAAAATTTGCCCATTCACGTTTGGTGTGAAGGCACTTTTAGGGGAAGGACTCACCTATCACACTGGTGAAGGTACTTCAAAAGCTCTTTGGCAGCAAGGAGTTGGATGTTGATGAGATTTGCCCTGAGATGCTGAAGGCTCTGGATGTTGTGGGGTCTTGGTTGACATGCCTCTTCAACTTCACATGGATGGCTGGGACAATGCCTATAGATTGACAGATCAGGGTGGTCATTCGTATCTTACAAAAGGGGGACCAGACAGTGTGCTCCAACTATCAAGGGATAACATTTGTCAGTCTCCCTGGGAAAGTTTACGCCAAGGTGTTGGAGAGCAGAAGCTTCATATAGATGACTGTTAAACCTCAGATCCAGGTGGAACACTGTAGCTCTTGTCCTGGTTGTGGAATAGTGGAGCAGATGTCTTACTCTTGAAGAGTAGTTGAGATAGTCAAACTCCCCCTTCATGCAGCATCCCTCTTAGAATACACTGGGGGACACGGTCGTAAGCCTTTTCTAAGTCCACAAAACACATGTAGATAGACACACCCTATTGCAGTAGATCTAGAATCTTCTGGAGGATCACACGACCCGCTCCAGTTTGCATATCGTTCAAACCGCTCCACGGAGAATGCTATAGTCACCACCCTACACTCTGTCATCACCCACCTGGACCAGAAAGACACCTACGCCAGACTCCTGTACATTGATTTCAGTTCAGCATTCAACACCATTATTCCCCAGAGACTGATGGAGAAATTACTCCTTCTCGGTCTGAACACCGCCACATGTCTCTGGATCCTGGATTTCCTGACTGAGAGACCTCAGTCTGTCCGGGTTGGAAACAACATCTCCAACTCTGTCATGCTGAGCACCGGATCCCCTCAAGGCTGTGTACTCAGTCCACTGTTGTTTACACTTCTAACACATGACTGTGTTAGAAGTTGGGGCTGGGGAAGTCTGTCTCGGACTCTGTTAGCATCAGCATCGGATCACCCCAGGGCTGTGTACTTTCCCCCCCTACTCTTCTCCCTTTATACCAACTCCTGCACCTCCAGCCACCAGTCTGTTAAGCTGATCAAGTTTGCGGACGACACCACCCTCATCGGGCTCATCTCCAACGGCGATGAGTCCGTCTACAGGAAAGAGGTGGCCCAGCTGGTGTCCTGGTGCAGCCACAACAACCTGCAGCTGAACGCTCTGAAGACAGCGGAGATGATTGTGGACTTCAGGAAAGTCACAACCCCCCTGCCCCCCCTCACCATCACAGGCTTTCCCATCACCATTGCAGATTCCTTCCACTTCTTGGGCACCACCATCACCCGGGACCTCAAATGGGAGCCAACCATCAGCTCCCTCATCAAAAAGGCCCAGCAGAGGATGTTCTTTCTGCGGCAGCTGAGGAAGCTCAAGCTACCCACCAAGATGTTAGTGCAGTTCTACACGGCCATCATCGAGTCCATCCTCACCTCCTCCATAACCGTGTGGTACGCAGGAGCCACTGCCAGGGACAGACTAAGGCTGCAGCGCGTCGTGCGCACTGCTGAGAAGGTGATCGGCTGCAAACTCCCATCTCTCCAGGACCTGTACATCTCCAGGACCCGGAGGCGTGCAGGCCGGATCATAGCCGATCCTTCACACCCTGGTCACGTACTGTTTGCCCCCCTCCCCTCAGGTAGAAGACTTCGGTCCATTCAGACTAAAACCTCCCGGCACATGAACAGCTTCTTCCCCTCTGCCATCAGACTGCTGAACACTAAGTGACTTATTGACTCTCGTGCACTATATACAGCAGCTCATGTCGTTCATCACTGTTTTTCTGTTGCATTATCGACTGCACTGTGGTACCCCATATTATCTGCTACTTGCTAATTTATTTAAAACTGCCTTGACTAGTATTACTCATTATTATTATTATTATTATTACTTATTATTCTACACTTATTGCATGTTTTTAGTCTTTTAGTTTTTAGTTTATCTCTTTATCTCATCATGTTTTTAATGTTGCAGCATGGCACCGAGACAAATTCCTAGTTTGTGTACTACATGAACAATGGCAATAAATCTGATTCTGATTCTGATTCTGATTCTGTGTATCCAGACACGAGGGGAACCAGATTATTAAGTTTGCAGACGACACCACGGTGGTGGGACTTATTCAGAGGGATGAGGAATCAATGTACAGGGAAGAAGTGAGAGACCTGGAGGGCTGGTGCAGGGAGAACAATCTGGTGCTCAATGTGGATAAAACAAAGGAGATGATTATCGACTTCCGGCGGTCTCAGCCTGAGCACGTCCCCCTCAGCATCGGTGGCCGTTTAGTGGAGAGAGTGGAGAACATCAAGTTCCTCGGAGTGCAGATCTCACAGGACCTGACCTGGAGCAAGAATTCCTTGGGGATCAGGAAGCGGGCTCAGCAGAGACTGCACTTCTTGAGGAAACTCAAACAGGCCTCTCTCCCCATCTGCATCCTCAGGACCTTCTACAGAGGTGTGGTGGAGAGTGTTCTGACGTACTGCATTGCTACATGGTACTCCAGCTGCAGTATGTCAGACAAAAAAGCCCTGCAGAGGATAGTCAAGGGGGCTGAGAGGGTAATTGGAGTCTCCCTCCCCTCTGTCCAAGAACTTTTTCAGAGCCGTTGTAGGAGCAGGGCACTGAACATTGTCAAGGACCGTTCTCACCCTCTGCATAATCACTTTGAACTTCTTCCATCTGGTAAACGATTCCGGAGCATCAGAGGCAGAACCACCAGACTGATCAACAGCTTCCTTCCACCCACAAGCTGTCAGGATGCTGAACAGTTGACCCGGAATCTCTCATACACACTACTGCACCTACGGACATTTTGTATATTATTTGTATAGTATAGTTAGTTAGGTTTTGTTTTTGTTTTTTTTTCCCAAGTATGTCTCAGGGATGTGTGAATGGATGGGGGGGGGTGAAGCTATGTGTGAGTGTGTCTTAAATCATGCTGCTTCTATTTATATGGATGCCGAGAGAAACGCAATTTCATCTTGCCTGCACTACAGTTGTATGTACAGCAATATGACAATAAAGTTTAATTTGATTTGATTTAATTTGATTTGATTTGATATGGTATCTCCTGGCTGGCCTGGGAACCCCTCAGGATCTCTCAAGAGGAGTGGTGAAGTATTGCCAGGGAGAGAGATGTCAGGGCTTCACTCTTAAATCTACTGTCCTCAGATAAGTAGGGGAAAATGAATGAATGATTGTGATATTTTTAAGACCCTTAAAGACGAATTGGGGGAATAATTGTTTTTTTTATAGATGAATACTACTAACTAACTACTAACTAACCTGCACTTATATAGCGCTTTTCTAGTCACAAAGACCACTCAAAGCGCTTTCATTAATACTAACCCTCTATTCTAAGGGCCTATAGGAAACAGATATCTAGGGACAATTTAGAACAGCCAATTAACCTAACATGCATGTTTTTGGCATGTGGGAGGAAACCGGAGAAATCCCGGAGTAAACCCACGCAACACGGGGAGAACATGCAAACTCCACACAGATCACTGTTGGTCGGGGGCTGGGATCGAACCCACGATCCCACGATCCCCACAATCCCCCGGCCAAGGGTAAACTGTGCTGCCGCAGTGCTAACCACTGCGCCAGTCTGTATTGGCTGCTGTATTAGCACAGCAGCCAATACAGACTTTAGATTACAAAAAAAGGACCTTTAAATATCTGTAGACACCAAGAACAACCAAAATCCAAGTCCAAAAAATATAAAACAAAATAGCAAATCAAGAATTAAGAACATAAAACTAAGCCTGAAAAATGTCACAATAAAAAGTCTTATTTTTATCATTTATAGGCATTTTTTTAGAATAAAGACAGAGCACATCTAATGTGAAACATTCTACACTAATGAGCTGTGCATTCAGTTGTTCAGTGCTCTTTTCCATCCCTCAAGTCAGTTCCTCTCAGTCAGACAATTATGTCCCAAAAAGCAATGACACAGAAGGAAATAAAGCTTACCAAAATCAGTCATTGAATTATTCATTCTCATAACCCACAGGAGATTTATATTCAACACCCAGACTTCTTATTTTTCATCAGCAGGTGAAGAGCATTTAAATTGGCAGTTTAACAGATCTCAGCTTCGTGATGGACCCGGTGTCCAGAGAATATCCTGCTTCATCATGACCTGGACCAACGGTTAAGATAATGGATGAATTAATACAAAATCTGATTATGGTATTGACAATATTAAATTGCAAAAGTTTTTGGATGTGCATCACACCTCAAAACTCTTTTGGATTTAAACAAGTTTTTGCTGTACTGGAAAGCCACTGCTGATAAGTTAACAAAACCTAAAATGACTCTCGCTATATCCATTCTACCATTTTATCTCCCTGTTATAATAACGAGTACAGTAACTGGATTCAGTATCATTTCTGGATCCAGTGTATGCAAATGCAATGAGCCCGCTCAGGCACTGGGGGTAGTGATGGGATCCACAGTTCCCTAAAATGTACAGAGTCATTTCTGGTTTCTTCGTTAAAAAAATCTGTTTGAAAGATTCGTACACTGAATCATTCAGTGGTGTACTGGAGGGCCAACTGCCTACCACTCACTGAACTGAGAGTTGGCTGAGCAGAGGGGGCGGGGCTCGTTCGTTGCCTAGGTGGATGATTCAGCTAGTGATCTCTGGCTTCCAGCACAGTTCCGGTAAGTGATCCAGTATAGTATGTTCACCCATAAAAACTAGTACATTTGAACAAAAGGTTCGCAAACATTACAGCACTACTAGGGGGGTGCCCAAGCTACAAGTTCATCCTTGACATGTTTTAAGGGGCAAGTTAAAATTATATGAAACTTTGTTTTTGTAAATTTGCAATTTTTTTTTCTTAAACTTGCAACTTTTTAAAACTTATTTTGTGAAATGGTTTCATTTTTTTCTGTTCATCTAGACCAATATTTTTCAACCAGGGTGCCTTGATATATTCAGGTTTCTGTGGGAAATTACTTATTTTCACTTCTTAATTGGTCCAAAATTTGGACCATTAATTGGTCCATTGTTGTGCATGGGTGCCTTCAGAATCTCCTATGCACAACAATGGCAAATTATTTGCAAATTTTTGGCTCACTTAACAAGTGAAATTAGATTTTCCACAGAAACCAGAGCATACCATGGTGCCCTGGTTGAAAAACACTGATCTAGACAACAACCGAAGTTGTTGTTTTTTTCATATTTTTGTTGAGCGTCAAGAGATTCTTGTTCCTGCTCATTCAAAGGAATCTGGAACTGTTCCTCATTACAAAAATGGGGTTCCACAAACACAATCTTGCAAACCACCAAAAAGCTACAGACTGGATAGAATTACAAATCACAGTTTACAGCTAGTTAGGCAGCCCATTACTGTAAACATATAGGGAACTAAGAAATTTACACATTACTTTTTTAATGATGTACTTCTAGCTTTCTGCAGTATCTTAACTCACTCTGCATGAGAAGTGACCAAGATGGACAGCAGCAGCTGAATTCCCCCTCCCCTTTTTTTTAAACTGGTAGCGGCCATCATACTTTGATGCACTGCATTCTTGTTTGGTCCTCATTAACTACATGCCTGGAGTTCTCAACCCATCTAGTCTGCAAAATTAAAGTCAACTTTTATGGAGTGAGTTATACAAAATACAAAATATGTTTTGTGCATTTGTTGGACAGCAAGGGGCATTGACACATTGTATGTGCTTATTATATTTATAATATTTACAAAAATGTAAGATGTCTCAATCATTACTTCAGTGTCTTCATAGTTCATTAACATTTGTCAGTATAAAATATTCAAGATTCTAAGAGCTTATCTATCTTGAATATTTTTGTCTAAATAGAGTGGGATATAGTGCTTTGGACATTTCTTAAGAGATACGTAAGTCCAACCTGCATTATCCAACTTTCATTCAAGAAATCTGCCCCCAAAATGCTGAGTTTATGGTGAGCTATACCTTATTAGAAGTTCATGATGATACTAACAGTCATGATGGCTCCATGACGCCAAAGACACCTGAGGAGGCAGCTACACGATGATGATGCTTAGTCACTGGAAAAAAAAATGACTGATGACCAGTTAGGCCAAAACACAACAGCTGCAGAACAGACAACCATAACAAAAACACTGCCAACTTCCAATGTTAGCCTACAGACACCTCAGGAAAAGTTTAATTCTTCTGAGGTAAGAAGGCTAAAATTAAATCAGTAGATAAATCACAGAGTGACTGTAGGATGACAGTAGGCTGATATTTAGGATACAGTGCCTTTTGAAGTATTCACCCACTGGATGTTTTCCACTTGTTTACATGGAATTATGGTCAATAAATTTTACAGGCAATTGTGAAAACACATTTCTACATTTTTAATTAAACAAAAACATTTAACATAAAATTAAAGAACCTTAATGAGAAGAATCACATACCCCACATGCACCTGCATATCAGCATATGAGAACTGTGATCAACATGAAATGGACCGGGAGAAAAATAAGTCCCTCTCCCCAGAAAGGTAATCCCTCATATCAGTCCAAGTTTCTGTATAAATAGGAAGTCAGTCCGATCAGATATGCATACGCTAGAGTGGTGACAACCTAAAAGAACCCCTCCCCCCCAAAAATGGTGCCCCACATTAGATGACTCTGAAAATCAAACTTGCCCAAGATATTGATGAATTAAAGTTTCTGTATAAATTTGAATTCAGTCCGATCAGAAATGTAGATGCTATAGTGGTGACAACATAAAATGTCAAACAGATGGCCAACTCAAAAACATTGTGTCTTCTGCAACTTTGCTGCATGGGGTATTATAAGTAAATATTACCCCCTAGTAGCTACGGGCAGTTGCAGTCGAAATTATTTAACCCCCATGGCAAATTAGGTTTATTGGCAAAATGTACAAACTAGCAGCTGTTTGCAGTAAACAAATCAAACAAGAACAATTTAAATAGCTCAACACAACTAATAGAATGTGAATCCCACACCGGACAGCTGCCCGTCTCAGCGTTTGCAGCGTAGTGCAGACACAGGCACGCTGCCCGGCCCGGCTCACCACTGTTTTCCACGCACTTTCGTGCCAAAAACTTTGAAGAACGCGGAGTTCGTGTTCGTCAGACACAATGTCCACCGCCCTCCATTGCGCCCACCCTATGATGGCCCGTTCAGAGTGCTGGAAACAGGGTACAAGCATTTTTTGTTAGACTTGGGGGGGGGGGGGGCGTCGGGAGAAAATATGCATAGACAGACTTAAGCCCGCCTTGGTAGTGGCGGACGAGCAAGTGCTGCTGGCTTGGGCCCCTCGGCATGGAAGACCCCCACTGAGAACTCCCCAGGCAAACAATTCACCAGGACAGCCACACAGGCAGAGCGAAGTCCCCCCCCCTCGCTTTGGCCCACCCGCAGTCAGACACATGTTCAGCAGCCCCCCGCCGGCACAGAGACCCCCGTTACAGCAGATATAGGAGGAGACTGAAGCCCAAATGACGTGGTGACTGAAACTCTGTCTGGGGTGGTGGTGTAGCAATGCATATTGTAGAGGAGTCAGCAGACAGCATCTTAGTCAGGATGCAGTGATTAAGCATAAGAGAATAGTGGACAGGGACGTCATGGGGAGTTAGCAGGAAGAGGGAGCTGGGGGTTTAAGGGAAATGTATTGTGGGGTTAGATGTCATGCAGTGTGATGTGAAATGTCATGCAGATGTGAGATGATCTGTTGAGTTTATAAGGAGAAATCTGGTTTGGCTGTTTCATGCTTTTTATGTGTAAGTCTGATGAGAGAGTGTTAATAAATTTCGTCTGCTCATAAACTGGCCTCCTCATTTCCAACACTCTCCACACTGGAGAAAGAATGTGTTACTGTTGAGACTGACCAAGATAAAACAAAAAATCTAATTATAAGTTGTATATATAGAACGCCGGGAACTTGCATTGAGACATTCAGAGATAAATTAGTCGAGCTGTACAATAATATTACTAATAAGAAAATGGTAGTAATTTGTGGAGATTTCAATATTGATTTACTAAATCCATAGCAACAAAATGTAAGTACAGAGTTCATGAATTCTATGTACCGGTACAGTATGAGTCTATATCCCACAATAACACATCCCAGTAGAATCACAGTTCACACTGCTACACTTACTGACAACCTGTTTGTTAATATTATTGATAAGAAAATAGAAAGTGGATTATTGATAAATGATATTAGTGACCATTTGCCAACCTTTGCACTTATCCATGGCCACACGGAGGCCAATACAGAAAAAAATTTAAAATCGTTCAGATACAAATCACAAAATGCAATCAGTTCTTTTAAAGAAGACTTGCTGAAGCAGGACTGGACAAAAGTCTATGTATCTGATGTAAATGAAGCATATGACACATTTATGAACATTGTAACTGTGGAGCGTGTAAATGAAGAGGCAGATTTGTTTCAGATGCTTTATTACACACTCTCACATTCTCAAGCATAGTAAGAATGACATTCAAGTAGAAGCTCTTCTCTTAAATACCATGACATTCTTCTAGAATCTTCTCACACACAAAAGATGATCTTCTCGTCCAATCGCAATCAACCCACTCATCCTTAACACCTCCCTGTTATCTTACTAGGGAACCCCCGCTCTTTGTTCCTGTCTAAGATGGTATACAATTAGGCTCTCCCCAGGTTGCCACACCACCACCCCCAGCAACTTAGATAGGACAAAAGGATAACAGTCCACATGCTGTGATAGAACCATTAACATCAGTCCACATGCTGCTTGGGCTTCAGTCTTCTCCCGGATCTGCTGTAACAAGAATTCGCCGTCTCCGTGGCGCTGCCCTGCCTTTGGGGGGCTGTTGTTTGGGGGGAAAACCTTTCTGTCTGTCCGTGTGGGTGGTCTGAGGAATCGTCTCTCTGGGGAGCTCACCGTGGGGGTCTTCCACGCTGAGGGGCCCTCGCCAACAGCACTTGCTCGTTCGCCACAACGAAAGCAGGTTTGAGTCTGTCTATGCCAATTTTTTCCCTCCTACCCCCCAAGTCTAGCAAAAAATGCTTATCCCCTGTTTCCAGCACTCTGAACGGTCCATCATAGGGTGGGCCCAGTGGAGGGCGGTGGGCGCCGTGTCTGACAAAAACGAACTCCGCGTTCTTCAAAATTTTAGGCACAAAAACGCACGGAAAACTGTGGTGGGCAGGGCCCGGCAGCATGCCTGTGTCTGCGCTACGCTGCAAAAGCTGAGACGGGCAGCTGCCCGGTGCGGGATTATCTGGCAGAAACTCTCCGGGCAGCCGGAATGGTTGTGCAAAAACGAGTTCTGCCGGGGAAGCTTCCAGATCCTCTTTAGGCGCGCAGCGCAACCCCAATAAAATCCACGGTAGCCTGTCTACCCAATTTGCATCCGTCAATGAAGCCCTGAGAGCCGCTTTCAATGATCTATGAAAACGTTCGCATAACCCATTAGCCTGTGGGTTGTACGCGGTTGTGCGGTGAATTGTAATACCCAGGCTGCGGGCCATCGCTGACCAGAGTTCGGAAACAAATTGAGGGCCTCTGTCGGACGTAATGTCTGACGGGATTCCAAAACGCGCTACCCATGCTGTTAAAAAAGCGTGCGCCACCTCCTCGGACATGGTTGCCGCCAACGGAACCGCTTCCAGCCAGCGCGTGGTGCGTTCCACCATTGTCAGGAGGTGCGTGCACCCCTGTGATGGCGGGAGGGGGCCCACGAGGTCCACGTGAACATGGTCGAACCTCTTAGTCGGAATACGAAACGGCTCTAAGGGAGCCTTCGTGTGTCTGTGTACTTTGGCTCATTGGCACGCCACGCAGGCTGCCGCCCACTCTTTCACTTGTTTGCGAAGGCTCGGCCACACGAATTTCTCCCCTACCATTTTGACCGACGCGCGCACTCCTGGGTGCGCCAAAGAATGAATCGAGTCAAACACGCGGCCGCGCCACGCGGCCGGGACCACGGGACGCAGGCGACCCGTGGAGACATCACAGATTAGGGGGGGCATGCCGTCTTGCAGCACCAAGCTCTCCAGCCTTAACCCTGTTGGTCCAGACTGGAGCGCGCGCACGTCCGCGTCACTAACCTGCTCCGCGGCCATAGCTGTGTAATCTATCCCCATGCAGACCGGGGCCACCACGGCGCGCGAGAGGCAGTCTGCCACTACATTCAGTTTACCCGACACATGCTGAATATCGGTAGTAAACTCTGAGATCGCGGCCAGCTGTCTCTGCTGCCGGCCCGACCACGGTTCTGAAACCTTGGCCATCGCGAATGTTAGCAGCTTGTGGTCAACGAACGCGGTGAAACTGCGCCCTTCCAGCCAGAACTGGAAGTGGCGAATGGCCAGGTGGAGAGCCAGCAACTCCCTGTTGAACGCGCTGTATTTACGTTCACTGTCGCGCAAAGTCCTGCTGAAAAAGGCGAGCGGCTGCCAAGCCCCGGCTACGCGCTGCTCCACGACCGCCCCTATGGCCACATCTGAAGCGTCAGTGGTGAGCGCTATGCCGGCCGTTGGGTCTGGATGTGCCAGCAATGCAGCGTTTGCCAGGGCTGCTTTGACTTCCGAGAACGCCCGCTCTCGCTCCGGGGTCCATTCGACCCTATCTGCGGGTTTCTGTTTTTTTGAGCGCGGCGTACAATGGTTGCATGAGCTGCGCTGTACGGGGAAGGAAACAGTTATAAAAGTTTACCATTCCCAAAAATTCTTGTAGCGCCCTGACCGTTTGCGGCCGGGAAAAATCCGCCACTGCACGCACCTTGTCAGGCAGCGGGATCGCTCCTTCGGGAGAGACGCGGTGCCCTAAAAAATCAATATCCGTCACTCCGAACTGGCATTTCGCTGGGTTGATTATTAACCCGTGCTCTTCCAACCTCTGGAAAACTGTCATGAGGTGGGTTTCGTGTTCGTCTTCGGACGCGCTGGCTACCAGGATATCGTCCAGGTAGACGAACACGAACGAGAGATTGCGCAGCACTGCATCCATCATGCGCTGGAACGTCTGTGCCGCTCCTTTCAACCCGAATGGCATGCGCAAAAACTCGAATAAACCGAACGGAGTTATTACCGCTGTTTTGGGTATGTCTTCAGCACGCACTGGGACTTGGTGGTAACTGCGGACCAGATCTATCTTGGAAAAAATGTGTGCCCCTGCGAGGTGAACGGAAAAATCCTGTATGTGGGGAATTGGGTAGCGATCGTGCGCTGTGGCGCTGTTCAACCTGCGGAAATCCCCGCACGGTCGCCACGAGCCCTCAGCTTTAGGGACCATGTGTAGCGGGGATGCCCATGGGCTGTTTGAGCGCCTGATGATGCCCAACCTTTCCAGATTGGCGAACTCCTCGCGCGCTATGGCCAGTTTAGCTGCGTCCAAGCGCCGAGGTCGTGCAAAAATGGGCGGCCCGGTGGTGGTGATAAAATGCTCCACCCCGTGTTTAGAGATGGCTGCCGAAAATGTCGGGACTGTGAGTGCTGGGAACTGGGTGAGCAGTGTGTGGAACTTACCGCCTGCTGCTGTGACATTGGCTTGTGCTGTCGGCCGGGTCACTTGAGCTATACAGGGGAGAGAGTCGAAAGACAGTGCATTAACTAGGTGCCTGTTAGCAAGATCAACCAGTAAACTATGTGCACACAGAAAATCAGCCCCCAGTATATGATAATCCAATGCTGCTATGACAAAAGTCCACTCATATGTACGGCCGTGTAGAGACAAGAGTAGAGTCTTCTCACCAAAGGTCTTAATCTCCGAGCCGTTCGCTGCCGCCATCTCGGGGCCGCTAGATCCTGCCAGCCGGTCAGCGTAGGTCAGCTGGATGAAACTCTTCTGGGCGCCGGTGTCCACGAGGAAATGCCTCCCCGAGCGTGCATCCGTTAGGTAGAGCAGCTTGTTCTCCTCCCCTAGGGTCGCGGCTACTACCGACCCCCGGTCTTGGTGTTTCCCGAGCGCTTGAACTGGCAAGGTGACGTACATCTGCGTGCCTCCTCTCCGAAGCAGCGGTGGTAGAAACAAAGCGTGTCTCCCTCGCGCTCCTTGGCCCCCGCTGCTGCTGCCTTCGGTGGCTCCTCGCCTCCTCTGGTCGTCTCGCTGAGCTCCATCGCTGCCGCGATGGTCGTGAACACCCTGGTGGCGATGATGATCCGGTCTGCCTCCCTCGGCCAGCAACGGCGAATTCGCCAGGGCCGCTCTCGCCGCTGTCGGAAGTTTCCGGAGGAAGAGGTGGGTAAAAAGAAAGTGGTCGTTGTCCGTGCCCCTCAACGTCAGCATCTTCTCCATAAGGTCTGTTGCCGACCCATCTCCCAACTCGGTCTGCGTCAGGAGCCTCTCTGCTCTCTCACCATCCGAGAGAGTGAAGTGCTGGATGAGCGCAGCCTTTAGCGCCTCGTACTTGTTGCCAGTTGGTGGCTGATCGAGCAGGCTCGCTACGTGCTGAGCTGTGGGGGCGTCGAGCACTGCGACCACATAGTGGAACTTGGTGTCATCTGCCATTATTCCCCGGAGGGCGAACTGCGCCTCGACGAGGTGGAACCAAAAGCGCGGATTGTTCTGCCAGAAATCCGGTAGCTTGACTGCAACCGCACATGCGTGGCTGGAGGTTCCCGTCGAGGTCGGCTCCGGGGATCTTGAACCGTGTTCCATGATACGTCTTGGGTCACCAGTGTGGAGCGTGTAAATGAAGAGGCAGATTTGTTTCAGACACTTTATTACACACTCTCACATTCTCAAGCATAGTAAGAATGACATTCAAGTAGAAGCTCTTCTCTTAAATACCATGACATTCTTCTAGAATCTTCTCACACACAAAAGATGATCTTCTCATCCAATCGCAATCAACCCACTCATCCTTAACACCTCCCTGTTATCTTACTAGGGAACCCCTGCTCTTTGTTCCTGTCTAAGATGGTATACTATTAGGCTCTCTCCAGGTTGCCACATAACCACTCTTTATGAAAAAAAATTGTCCATTAGTAAAGAAAAAGCTTAAACTGTGGGCCTCAGGCCTCAGGTTATTTCACACCTTAGACCAGGGGTGTCAAACTCATTCCATGGAGGGCCAAGACCCTGCAGGTTTTACTTCCACCCAGTCTCTTCAGCAAGTGTTTTCACTGATCAGCAATCAGTAGGACGAAATTCAGAGAAATCACCTGTTGAAGACACTGGGTGAAGGTAAAACCTGCAGGGTCTTGGCCCTCCATGGAATGAGTTTGACACCTGTGCCTTAGACAGAGACAATGAATACACATGGGAGAACAGTGGGAGTGGGGGTTGAATGAAGTGTGATGTAGATGTCCTGCTGTTATTAGGAAGTGCCTTGAATCTTGTGAAGTGTAACTTGATGTAGAGAGAAGGATGTTTAATGTGTCCAGTCAGTCTGTTCTGTGCTCATGATGTGACGAGTCATTCTGTTCAGTGCTCGTGAGATGTGAGTGTGCAATAAATCATTTGAAATGAATCTGCCTGTGATTTCACACACTCCACACTGGTGACCCAAGATGTATTATGGAACACGAGGCAAGATCCCCGGAGCCGGCCTGGTTAGGAAGCTACAGCGAGGCCGCAGCCATCCCATAGACAGCCCGGACTGCAACCCCCAGCCACGCGTGTGCGGTTGCAGTCGAGCTACCGGATTTCTGGCAGCACAACCCGCGCTCTTGGTTCCACCTCACCGAGGCCCAGTTCGCCCTCCAGGGAGTAATGGCAGATGACACCAGATTCTACCATATGGTCGCAGCGCTCGACGCCCGCACAGCTCAACAGGTAGCGAGCCTGCTCGATCAGCCACCAGCCAGCAACAGATACGAAGCGCCCAAGGCTGCGCTCATCCAGCGCTATACACTCTCGGACTGTGAGAGAGCGGAGAGGCTCCTGACGCGGACCGAGCTAGGAGATAGTTCGGCCGTAGACCTTATGGAGAAGATGCTGGCGTTAAGGGGCACGGACGACGAGCACTTTCTGTTTGCCCACCTCTTCCTCCGGAACCTTCCGACAGTAGCGAGAGTGGTTCTGGCCAATTCGCCGCGGCTGGCCGCACGAGACTACCGTGCGCTAGCCCAGGAGGCAGACCGGATCATCATCACCACCAAGGCAATCACAGTCAACGCGGCAGTGACAGAGCCCAGCGAGACGACCAGAGGAGGCGAGGAGCCACCGACGGTAGCAGCAGCGGGGGCCGAGGAGCGCCAGAGTGACACGCTCTGTTCCTACCACCGCTGCTTCCAAGAGAACGCACGCAGATGTGCGCCACCGTGCCAATTCCAGCGCTCGGGAAAATGCCAAGGCCGGGGGTCGGTAGCAGCAGCGACCCTCGGTGAAGAGAACAAGCTGCTCTACCTAAAGGACGCATGCTCGGGGAGGCATTTCCTCATGGACACCGGAGCCCAGAAGAGCTTCATCCGGCCGACCTACGCTGACCGGCTGGCAGGATCTAGTGGCCCCGGGATGTTGGCAGCAAACGGCTCAGATATTAAGACCTTTGGTGAGAGGACTCTGCTCTTATCTCTTCACGGCCGTACATA